>JAVTVX010000015.1:10000-610000 GCA_033439265.1 Dillenia suffruticosa | reverse complement strand
CTCGGGGTAAAATCTCAGATACAAGGAGGTTACTTAGCCATAGGGACAAAAAAAAAAGTTGGGTAAGGGCAACTTCGGCCCTAAACAATGCACGATTTCGACTCGTCATGGGAACAGAAAAAATAATATTGAGAGATCTATCATTACAAAATGGGCCACACAGTGGTGATTTAGTCGGGACGAAATCTCGGATATTGAGCAATAGACTAAGGTTAGGTACCAAAAAAAAAACAAATGGTGATTGTGGATTCCATCTTTGATGGCCCGGTCATGTTACCCCAGTTGACTAGATTCTTGGCCTACTAAACAATAAAAACCCCAGCTCATATCTTGGCTTAACTTGGGCCGAGCTGCGTTACAGTGCCCATTCTTCATTTTGGAAATCTCATTCACTTTAAAATTATTATTTCCCTGGCCGAAAACATACTATTGTGTTCAATTTTTTTTTTTATTATATCATGCTTTTTCATGTAATAAAACAAATTTTTACTAAATTTTAATTCATAATAAAAAGATATTTTATTCATGAAAAGTAGTATTTCTTTTTTAAAAAAAAATTTCTTACCGATCCGAATCAATTTTCTTTACCATTACATATAATGATCTGTTAATTTATTAGAGAACCGTTTTAATTTATTAAAATCTATTATTTGAACGAAACTAAATTCAGTGGAATCATATTAAACATTTGACCATATATTTCGTAACTTGAACAAATAAATCTCATAATACACAGGTACCCTATGACATACTTCTAAGAAGATTGGTTATCTTATTCTCCCTTGCCTTAAGTAGACTTCACTATTTTGTTTTTTTTTTTTTTTAATTCTATATTCCACACATGTTGGCCCCTTTTTTTCCCCCTTTTCTTTGTTAAATAATGAAAGAAAAAAGGACTAAGGAATGGCTTTAATAATGCAGGAGCCTCCACTCCCTTTGAGGGAGCACCAAAGCAAAGCAAAGCAAGAAAAAAGGAATCAGAAGTGCCATTCTAAGTGGACTTCACTTTAAACGGCAGGCAGACGAAAGTCTCAAGAAGTGCCCTTTACTTTAATCAAATACATCTCCCTAATTGCCATGCTTAAAAGGGAAAAAAAAAAGTGATTTTGCCCATCAATCCCCAAATCACATACAGATTTATGATATTTTGTGTAATTGAGGATGTCAGAATCTTCAAAATCTAATCATGTTTGCATGAAGGCCTAGGGGGAGCATGGATGGATCTATCAACTTCGTTCATTTGTTATCCTCAAAAAAGAAAAATAATTATTTATTAAATAATATTATATAAACTAAATGAGTTTGAAATTAAATAGACGATGACAATAACAATAATCAATCATTTGTTCGAATAAATGGGGTCGATTTAATGGATCATTTTATATTATTTACTCTATTTCATATTGTATGATTATTTATTTGATTGTTTTCTTTATTAAAATAAATCATTATTCCCTACACCACATGATATGAGTAGTAATATGAATGGAATGATCCCAAATTTCTTGACGTACACGATGCTTCTTTATTCAAAAATGAAAGAGGAAGTAATTGCAAAGTTTACACTCTACCCTTGAAAATACTCTTCTAGAAATTCATTGAATGTTTTAAGAAGAGGGGAAAGCTGAAGTGCTCTTCTAGAAAATGCAATGCAATGATACAGTGGAAAGCTGAAGTGAAGGTTAAAAAAAAAATGAAAAATGTTAAAGTAACCAATCAACCAAGTGCCAACCGATCTCACACAACTTTTTAGAAAGTGATCTTCCCATACTAAAGAGAAATAAAGTAGCATGTGTGAAGAATCCTGCCTAAATAGTACTTCAAAACTTTACCACCCACTATAAATTCCAATCACTTGCATTGCTCTATGTTCAGTCAGATGGAAAATCTCCTCAAGTTTCCTTAAGAATTTTTCATCTGATCTCCCTCTCTCCCCCATAACCCACCTACCAAAAATCCTCTGAATTGATTTCCCAGATGGATCCAATCAACACACACAAGATTCAAGCCAACCTTAAGAAGTATAAGAAGAAGCAGAAGCAACATCTTCAATCCAATGTTTTCTTCTATTTTTTGACTATGTTGATGTGTGGTCTATTTTTTTTTAGCCCACTTTGGCTCTCTTCTCTCTCTTCATCCATGAAGGTGTTTTTCTTTGTTACCATTCCAAAATTTTGTTCATTCTTGTTCAACACCAAGTCACTCTTCATAGTTGGCAACCTAATTGTCATATTCCTGGTCGGAGAATCCAAGATCTTTCCCTCGGATTCCTCGCGGGCTACCGATGAGTGTGTTGAGAAGACACATAGGCTAAGGAAAGATCCAATCACTTGTAAGAAAAGGAAGGTAGATATCAAGAAGGATTTTAAGGAGATCAGGATGATGAGTGTGGATGAGAAAGGAAGAAAAGAGAAAGAAAGTAAGGTGGAGAAGGAGGACGAGGAGAGAGAAAATTATTTAGACGCGGAAGGTGGTGAGGATGAGGGTCTGCCAGCAGAGGAGTTGAACAAGAGAGCTGATGATTTTATAGCCAAGGTTAACAGGCAAAGGAGGCTTGAAGCTACTTTATTTTTTTGTAGTAGTGACTATTGAAGGGATGAAGAAGTACCAAGTACATGGAAGTAGAATTAGAGCCCTTCGAAGAAGCATTGGCTTGTCATAAGCAGCTTTCTTGTGCTGTGGAGCTAGTCCTAATCTAACAGAAGATTTTTAAAACAAAATTGAAAAAGAAAAAAATAAAGTAGCAATATCACTATGAAAAATAAAAATTTGTATAAAAAAAAAAAAAATGAAAATCGAGTCATAAAATTTTTCAACTTGTTGGCTCCATCTAATACCTTGAATTCCAAGACCAGTTGGGTATCATCGTTTCGGCATTTGTTATGAATATTGCCCGAGAGTCACCAAATTTTTATATTTATTTACTAAAATAGAATCATGTGAATTTAATGAAAGAAGACAAACAGGGCCATGGACACCACAAATTTCACTTAATAACGGAAGCGGTTGTCCTTGGGCTGCCCCAACCCCTGGTCCACATATTGGTGCCAACTTAATGCCGAAATGAGCAAAGCCCAATTTAATCAATGTATTATTTTTCTCAACGTATGGATATATGATTTCATCCGAATAATATAGTCCAAACACTATAAGATCTATATAAGAGATTGACTCTTTTAAATCATATTTCTCTATTCTCATGACTCAAACCTGACTCTTATGGTTAAAGGACCTACCGTTACATCCATAGAAGTTTGGTATATATTTTTGTGGTTTTATTTGATTTTTTCAGGGTCAAAAAAGATTTATATATAATTTTAAAAATTATAACAAGTTATTATATACCAATTAAGAATTAGAACTCAAAATGTATTTCATATTTCATGAATATTCAAAATAACTACTAAATTAAGAAGCCATTGTTCTTGCAAATTTCCCCCCCCCCCCCCCCCCCTTTTCAAAGAGTAGAGCAAAATCCCTTTTATGGGCTTGAAAAGTTGAGAATCAATCGTCCTTCTCTTTGCAAGCAAGCAAGGCACCAATGCGATTATTCTTCGGGACACTGCGAATTGAACTTGGCAATGAGGTCGGCATAACAATAGTGACACCCTAGGTTGCATGCAAACGAAATTTGAAAATGGAAATGTGCATGAAATGATACTGAAAAATAACATTGTGTAAGAATACAGAAAATAGAAATATAAATAAATACGTAAACATAAAAATATAAAGATTTTTATATAAATATTAATTTTTTTTATAAAAATAACAAAATAACCTTATTTTATGAAAAAAAATTTAAAGTGATTAAATATATAATTATTAATCATAAAACAAATAACATAAAAATAAAAATTATAATTAAATAAATAATTTATTAAATACGAAAAATGTATAAATATAAAAAATATAAGAATTTTTGTATAAAAGTAATTTAGCATGTCAAAATATCTTAGAAATGGGAAATGTTTAAAAAATGAGAGAAAATATTAGTGTTGAGAACTTTGTATGTATCATAGGTGACACCTGATTTTATAGAGTTTGAGATGACCCAAGCAAATTCTTGCATAAGGGGATGGTTCTTTGGTCATGGACCCGGTGCGAAGAGATGTAAGCTCATTTAAAAAATTTTTATTATCATTACCTATGCCTGCATAAACTAAGTGTTACAAAAATATACTTATTGTAATGCCGCCCAACCAATTGCCAATCAAAAGTTCCCCCTTTTTAGCAATTTTGGCTATAATTTGAAGCACATGTGTGCCACTGGGTTTGGCTTGCTTACACCCAAATTCATCCTTGAGCTTCAATTCATCTTTGGGTTTTAAATTTTGAATGTCAAATTAGTGCTTGATGCTTTGGCGAAATTTGTAGACCACACAATTCGGCTTGCATGTCAAATATTTTTTACTGTGCCCAACTTGGCTTGTCTTCGGCCCGATATGATCCATTGTTAAACAACGTCCCATTGATGGTTTGTCTTCTATAGGGCATTGGTTGTTCTGTCTCCTTGAAAGATTTCTAAACAACTCTTTCTTTCAATTGTTATGAATTCTTGATTAGGTACAAGTAAGCCACTTTCCTACGGCAAAAGTGGAAGCTTGCGCCAAGGCAATTCTGAAAGGTGCGCCTGGGGGGCCAAATACTACTGGAAGGTATTCTGCCCGGAACTACTGGAATGGAACCGTAGCGTTTTTTGTCTAACTAGGCCAGGTGAACCACCATCCGATGCGCCCAGTAAGAAGACCATAGACACGATTGGACTGAAGGACTATCTCTATCCTGGAACTCTACTCTATCTCAAGAACTAAACAGACTAAGGACCGGTGACAGGATCAAAATAAGTGTAATATTTATAATTAATTTTTACATTATTTTGAGAAAATATTACACCAACTGTGGTGATTGATGTGTTAGATTAGTCGGAAGAAAGACAGGGAGAAATACGAAGAAAAAGAGGCTTAATTGGAGCAATTATGTAAGGATGGAAGAACAGACAAAAGTGACTTTTCATTAACACGTGGACACGTTGAATTCAAGGAAAAATATAAGAATTTTGAAGATTCTATTATTCATTCCTAATATTTAGGAATGTGAAATTTTAAAAAATTGTAAATGTAAAAAAAAACATTTTACTTGAAGTTTTTAAGATTTTATTCTTTAGGATATTTCATTCAATTTTAGAGAATATTTTAGAATAATTTTACTAAGGTAAAATAGGAGGACTTACTTTTTCTTTAAGGTTGCAGCCGGCCCTCACTAGAAGAGACATATAAGCCTTGTTCTTTTGACTTTGAGAGGATCCAGAAATTGTACAGAAAAGCTACAGCCGGGACAAGCATCCTCTCCTTGTAGTTTGACATTCTTTATGAGTTTTCTTTTCATACTTAGTTTTTAATTGATTTTTTTAGTTAAAAAATTATTAAAATTTTGATAAATGATAATTGTGAAATCTAAATGATCTTATTTGCTTGATATTTGTGGTTATTTATTTAATCTCTATATTTAATGTTTATAATTGTTTTAACATGGTTAAATAGAAGTCTATGTTTAATAACTTTAGAATAATCTACAACCATTTAAAAACAGTAAGATTTATGTGTTTTTAATAGAGTGGTACTTGATATAGTTTTATAACCTCGTAAGCGATAGGATTTATGTCAAGAGATTAGATAAT
This sequence comes from Dillenia suffruticosa, assembly GCA_033439265.1. NCBI lineage: Eukaryota > Viridiplantae > Streptophyta > Magnoliopsida > Dilleniales > Dilleniaceae > Dillenia > Dillenia suffruticosa. The sequence continues at coordinate 604,323 of JAVTVX010000015.1, read as the reverse complement.
CTAATTTAAATAAATTTAGGTTGAAATTTACTGATTAGAATTGGATCTCTCTATATTTTAATGTTGTCGGAACATTAAATCCAACGAGAGTCTCTTGGATTGTCTTTCGATTAGAGAAGTAATTAACGATAGTTTCTTGATTACCGAAAAAGTAAAGAGAGATTGGTCGTTTCGTAGTATTTAGCGACTATAACTAATTTATTTATATAATATCGAGTAATTTTTATATCGATAATCAATCAAATACATTAAGGTGGAAATAACTCATTTGGCTAGATTTTTTCTTAATTGACATCCTTTTCTTTAATTGGTATTATCTAGTCATTTTATTTTAGTTAATTTTCATTGATTTGGTTGCTTAATTATTTTAGATTATTTCATCAAAACCCGCTCATATTTTTATTTTCATTTTTATTAAAAGAAATTGATCTGCCGTTCTCTGTGGATACGACCTTACTCGCGCTATATTCGTATTATTTGAAATAGATATTTTATATTTTGTTGTTTGACGACACACCAACTAGATCTATATTGTGACATTTATTTTGCTCATCATCACAGATTCATTTCCTAAGTTGTCCTGATCACTAGAGCATCTTCAGGCATCGGCGAGGGACCTCACAAAACTAAGACCTAAAACCCTATTGTTTGATATCATAAGGTTCTTTTTTATCCTATTTTGGCAGCACTTTTGGCCTGTGAAAATGCCAAGAAAGGGGCTTGTTTAGCTTTTATGTCAGGCATCGGCGAGGGACCTCACAAAACTAAGACCTAAAACCCTATTGTTTGATATCATAAGGTTCTTTTTTATCCTATTTTGGCAGCACTTTTGGCCTGTGAAAATGCCAAGAAAGGGGCTTGTTTAGCTTTTATGTGCCAGAAGAGAGAACTTTCTTCACCAAGTCGCCAATAAGTCCCGCCATTTGGGATCACCCGATGTCATTGCCATTCAAGCAGATGTTTCCAAAGTTGAAGACCGTAAACAGCTTGTAGATAAAACAGTTCATCACTTTGGACAATGTATGTTTTGATTTATGTTATATCTACTTCTTACTTCGGTAGTAGCTTTGGGGGGGGGGGTAACAATTCCATTTTTGGACAAGCGAGACGAGTTCCCATTTGTCTCGATGGTAGTAACATTTCAGCATATCTCATTTTAAAGCTCTCTGTAACTATGCATAACTGTTATAGCAAATTTTGTGAAAAATATTTCAGCTCTGCAAATATAATTGTTGTGTTTTTAGGCTTTTGCCGGCATGAATATTAAAAAGAGCTATTTACTATTATGAGAGCAACGGGAATGGAGCAATTGAGAGAGTTTAGAGTGTGTATTTTTGTGGCTTGAATATATAGCAACATAAACCTCCTTCCTTCCCTTCCTTCTCTGGTTTGTATAGTATAGAGTTCATTCACGTGCTTCGGTAGCAATGTATTAGTATTCTATTGATGGGAAATACTAATTCATTTTTCTTCTGTTTTCGTGCTGATGGGGATGCTCATGCGGATCATCTTGTAAACAATGCCGGCACTGTTTTGGTCAAGATGTTTGAGGAGTTGAAGAATCTCTCCGACTCCGTCTCCCTCATGGTATTGTACATGTAGTGCTTCTTCATCTTAACTAGAAAACCACAAATACGGCAAACAACATGTCAATAGATCTTTAAAAAGAAAAAAAAAATCCAGTGAGGACATTTCTCAAAATTTTCCGAGAAAAACCATCTATTTCCACTTTGGTTCTATAAAAAAGATGAATATCCAATAGTTAATGTTGATTTTTTTTTTCTTTGAACGGAGTCGAAGGCATGAGAGGCTAGAGGGATAGTTTAAGGTCACAAAAGGACCCGCGATCTCCCCTTTAAAGAGAATTATGTGACAAGTGACGGCATTGCTGTCATGTCCTGACCCACTCGTCGAGTACACAACAACTGTCGCGTTACTCTGAAATACGTGTGAACCCCACTCCATAATCCGAGATACCGCAAGACATTCCATTATCCACTTAATTTCCAAAGTAATCTATTCAACAAAATAAACCAGTATACATTTATTCTCAAAATCAAATGACCAACTTACTCATCCCTACTCAAAACATGCATGTATCTGGCCAACCCGGCCATTCAAAATAATTCCCCAACATTTAAACAAATTCACATATTCAAAATATGTTCAACATTCACCACACAATCCAAATGTTCTAATGAAAGCATTTTTAAATAATTTAAATAAAATTTCATATCATAAAAGTCTTTTTTAATACTTACCCAAGGAAAGTCAAGCAAATATTTGTCAAATCCAAACATAACAAAATGTATAAAAAGTCTTCTTCCATAGATCACATAGCTTAGTTCACAAAAATATCCTCATATTTATTACCTATTGAAGGCCAACAAAATACACTTTTTTCAATGGTAGTAGATCACGTCTACGTCTCAAATCTAGACTTCCTCTGAAAAATTAAAAAGTGGGGGTTGAGTATAAAAATATTCAGTGAGTGAAATATAATGGTATGCTGAACATGAATGAGGAGTGAGTGTGGTGGTGTCAAATTCATATATCAAATATATTCCAATACATCAAGTAAAGTCATTTGTATAAATCAATTTCATATCAAATCTATCATGACTCATATACCCAAAATCAATAAACAAAATGAACTTTCTTCCAATTATTTTTGGGGTTTTCCATAAATCACCATTCTACTGATGGTTGTTGGTAGAATCTGTTAAAGGATTTTTCTATAATTTTTCATTTAAACATTTCTCCATCCTTGACATTGGCACAGAGTTTTCGTGGGGTGCTACCACGCCATCACAACCAACTTGAGGGGCTCTCCATCCCACCTACCTTGAAGCCGTCATTATAAACCAACCTTAACTACGCCGCCCCGTTGGCTCGGTCCATGGAAGACTTATCACCAGACTATAGTCTTTTTCTCAGCACCATGTTATAAGAAATTCATTTTATCATTCAATATTTGAGTTCATATATAAAGGAGAGCAATTTCACAATTTATAATGATATTTCATTGTAATATAGTGCAAATAGATTCAAAAATCAATACAAGAGTCATGGATTTATCAACATTTCATTTTGGGCATATCACAGTCACAAATTATTTCAAATCCATTTCAAAATTTCTTTCAAAATTCAATTTACAAATAATAATTGAAAACATTTTATCATCCACTCACCTCTTGGGAGCGTAAATACTCACGGATCATAATCAATTCCAAGACAATTCATTCTTGTATTTCATTTAATTTATTCTAAATCAATAAACATGAACTATATGTTAAATCATGTCAATGATTAGGGTTTATGAATATTTTTCCAAATTTGGCATAATCCTAATTTCTCAAATCCAAGATTTTATGTTTTCAATCCATCGTTTTCATGTGATTTGCATTTACATATAATTTCCATTCACAAATTTTTCCAATTCTTTCTCATTCACAAAACCTAGTTTCGTATTCCCTAACCAATCTCTCAAATCTCAATAATAAATTTAAATCCACTCACAAGGAAGCTAAATCCAAGTTTAGATCAAAGAAATTACTTCAAGTTTAGGGTTGGATTGAGCTTTGACCGTTGGGTTTCAAAAACCCTAGATTTTCCCATTTTTCGGCAAACCCTAGATTTCTTTCAACACCACATCCTTTCACAAGTTTGCTTGAGGTTTCGGTTGCTTAAATCTATGGGTTTGGGGAAAAGGGTTGATCGATTTCATTAAAGAAAGAGGGGGGAGAGTGAGGGGTGAGGGAGATGAGAGTAGAGACAGAGACAGAGAGTCGAGAGAGAGAGAGAGTGATTTCGAAAACGAATGAGATTGAAGGCATGTCAAGCCCCTTTTATAGTGGAGCGTGAAATCTTACTTTTGTCCCTCATTAGTTTTAGGTTTTATTCAAGTTTGATTTCCCATTTTTATCATTTCGAACATTCCACACTCATGAGTCAACTTGCAAAAGAGTACAAGTTGCCTTATGTGGCTAAGGTTTTCGGATGCCAAGTCTGCTTGTTGTCCAACAAGTCGCATTGCTTTTGTTTCATCGTGCCCTCAAGTCACCTCAAAATTGACTTAAGATGACCTAATTTCCCTTTTTGTATAACCTACGAGTCACCTCACTCCTTGGTGAGTTGCCTCACTCCTTGGTGAGTCGTCTCACTCCTTGGTGAGTCATCTTATTTTTATTGTAGACATGTTTTTCTAAAACTTGAATATGGCAGGCCGGCTTGTACTGACAACAAGTTGCCTTACCAAACCCAAGGCCAATAGCACAAGTCGTCCTGTCTTTGAGACAATGCAACTTGTTTATGTGCAGACTCAAGAATTCTGAGACTCAAACTCCTCAAGTCGCCTTGACAACTCCTCATGTCACCTTGATAGAATTTCTTGAGTTCTAGGTTGGCTTATCATGTCATGCAAGGCGACTCAAAAGCTCCAAAGCTCAAAAGTCCTTCTCTGCACACACGCAAGGCGTCTCTCCTGGCGCCTCACCGTTGCATAAGCTAACCCAAATTTTCACAAGTCCCCTTGCCTCTAACAAGTTCCATGTCCACAATTCAATTTATCCAATCATAATGCCACTTGTCAATTGTAATTAGAAAAAATCTCTCGTTCTTTGTCTCCAAGGAGATTTGAATCCATAACTTCAAGTTTTCTAAAAAATTATTGTACTACCAAACTATTTATGTCACGCCCCAATCCCCAGATCGACCACGCGACAACCGCCGCGTCGTCTCGATACACGGGCAGAACCTCCCCGTATACCGGGACTCCGCAAGGCTATCAAATTTACAATAAATCATCGAAAACATAAAACTTTTCAAAATGTGAAATCATATAACAATACACACGCAAGGAGCCCATCCGGCTCATCCCTGAACATTCAAACACACACATTGGCACACATCGGGGAGTGGGATCCTGTACACGCACGCATGCGATGTGGCCATCCTAGCCATTCAGAATTCTCATCTCAATTTAGCGTGTGACAAACAAGAAGTCCCAAAATATAGCCGTCGGACTTTACCAACACTTACCTGAGGAAGACAAGCCAATATCGGTAGAGTCCTAACGGTATGAGTTGTACAGAACTTCACAAAATTAGAGAAAAGTATCGAATTTAAGATTTACAGTCCAAATGTCCCAGTACAGGTATAAACGGTTTTACAAAAATAATCAAGTAATTAAGATAATAAAAAAAACAAATCAAAAAAATCAGCGGATTTTATCAATATTTGCCAACAACTCGGCCAGTATCAATGAAATCCGCACGACAGGGGATGTACGGTCTTCCCTTTCCACGGTTTGAGATCTATAAATCTCCAAAAGTAACCCTGCATGTGCCAAATACCTATACAATCCGCAAAAATACTGCACAACCTCCGTCAAGTAGTCTCCCAACTAAGTCTCCTCTGAAAAAGGGAAAGAGAGGGGTGAGTATAGGGGTATACTCAGTGAGTGGAGTGCAATGGTGTGATTGTGTTCGTAAATAAGGGGTAAATGTGGGGCAGTCAAAACATATCTCATAAATAACAGTTCATATGTATAAAACATTTCAATAAATCCCAATTTACAAAATATGCATCCATGTCAATTATCATTTCAGAAAATCTTGGGGTTCCATCGGAAAACACTTCCGTCTTAGGGCGGCCAAACCCAGACGAAATCCCGTCAAGGCTTTTTCTACCCAATGTCTCAAAACAAACCCCCTACCTTGGCGTTGGCTCGTACCACACCGGGGTGCACCAGATATAGTACGACTTCGGCAGAGGGAGGGATATCTAACTCCCCTGCACATCCAAACCCCAAACCACGCCACCCCGTCGGGTCGCTCCGTAGTGGGAATATGACTATAGTCATCTGCGGCACCCTTCATTTCTAAACCAATCCAGTTCACAAGCAATATGCCATAATTTTCCATCAAATAATCAACAATCTCATGCCAAATCAATTCATAGAGCAATATCAAATAACATATGGTACGGAATCATTTTTAAACACAACGGATGCATTTATACTTTATAATTCAGTTCAGACAGCCCACAGTCACAAAACAATTCGCATAAATCACGTAAAATCTTTCGAAAATCATTTATAAAGCAATTTAAAACAGGTTTCTTATTCATGAACACAATGAACCATCCACTCACCTCTAGAGAGGGTATTCACTCCCTACACCTTATCCATACTCAAGAAATCTCCTTTCAAACTCCAATGGATTGTCCTGAAGCAACCATAACAATTCTCAAGTCATTTCTCCTCCAAACTCAAGGGTTCACAAACTTTCCTAATTTTGTTTAACCCTCATTTCTAGCATTTTCTTGTTCCTATCCTCATTTTACCAATTTTATCGCTATTTACATCTTTACAAAATTCATATTCACAACTCTCATAGATTTTCTTAAATTAACATAGTCTTAGTTTCTTCTAATTTTTCCAATTCATGGACATACATTCCAATTCTACCATATTGCAAATATTTCGCAATCCTAGAGTTATTTTCAGAAATTAGGTCTTACCTGTGCAGAGAAAGGAACGCAAATTCAGACCTAGGGTTTTCGCATTTGCCTACCAAACCTTCGTGCACTGTTCGATCTAATTCGAAACCTGAAATGCTTCCGAATTGAAGCAAAATTTAGTATTTAGGTTCAATCACCAAAGGAAATTGAAACCCTAGAATATATCAATCGGAAATTCATACCACATGTACAGAGGATGAATTGAAATCTCAGCTAGAGTTCTCGAGGGCTTACCGATGACTGCCGAGCTGGGATCTCTTCTAGGGTTGCAGCAAGTGTCTCGGCAGAGGGCAGCACGCGAACAGGCGAAGGAGAGAAGCAGTGGGCTGTTCGCGCGCGAGGGAGAGGAGTCGCGGCTAGTGCGCGTTAGAGCATTCGCGAGACGGAGCTGCTCGCGAGCAGGAGCCGCTGTGCTCGCGGGCTGTAGCAGCTGGGAGGGAAGCCGCGCGCTGCGGGCTGTGCAGCGCCCGCAGGAGAGAGAGAGAGATTCGTGAGAGAGGGAGAGATAGAGAGAGAGAGAGAGAGAGAGAGAGCTTGTGAGTATGTAAATGGAGGGAGGGAGGTGGAGAAATTGAGAGAGGGAGAGAGGGTGAGAGACAGAACACGGGAGAGAATGAGGGGGAGAGAAATTGAGGGAGAAGGGAAAGTGACGGGAGAGAGAGAGTGAATTGGGAAAGTTACTTTCCAATTTTTTTTATTTTTTTTATTTTATTTGACTTTGTCGGTCTTACAATTTAATACCTTTTAATTTATATATATAATATATTAAAAAAGAAATCTAACACTTGATAATTGTAGGAATAATCAATTAAAAAATTCAAATATTGAATTTTTCAGTATTATATCCAAAATCTAGAATCAATTATAACTTATTTCTCTCAATATTTTCTAGAGAAAAAAAAAATATAATAAAAATTTTCTAACATTGAATTTTTGTATATTACAATTGCTCACTACTAATATTGTCATGTTAGACGTATAAACTGGATCATATGACTTTCAAACTATTCTCCTTCACTGCTTGGACTTGGAAACACACACAAATAAATGTGATCTGACCTTAAAATATGAGTGACAGCTTTGGGTAGGACACAAACTTCTGGGGTTATGTATGCCAGGCTAATTTTGCAATCCCCCATCTACAGTAGAGAAAAGGAAGGATCGCAGTGAATGCTTCGATTTCATGATGGTTAATCCTTGGCGTATATCTGTTCCTATTGTGTAAGTACGAAAACTTGACCTTGTGTACGTAACCTTTCCGTAATATAATTGCTTATTATTCTTCATTGTATTAAAGGCAAGCAAGGCTGCACTCTTTGGCTTTTAATGAGACTTTAAGGATGGAAGAATTTGGAATGGACATCAGAATTACCATCCTGCCTCCTGGCTTGACTGACACAGGAATCACCGCAGAAGAAACAATAACAAGGGTGAGCCAAATCTGACAGGAAATGATGAGAGGGCATTTTGTGGTACATGCTCTTGCCCTCTTATATTTTGTGTAACTGTTATCCTCTCCGATCTAACATCTTATATTTTGCATAACTATTATTCATTCCAAAAGCTTAACTTATTAGGGGAAGGTGTTGTGAATGATTTTTTCTGTATCTTTGTAAGTGTGTGTGTGTGTGTGTGTGTTTGTGTGTGTGTGTGTGTGTGTGTGTGTGTGTGTGTGTGTGTGAGAGAGAGAGAGAGAGAGAGAGAGAGATTTTGAGAACCTATCAACAACAAAAGGTGTGGAGGGGATTACTAGTGTCACTGATCATGGTAGCGTGCAATGCGTGGCCAGTTTCTGATGATTAGTTTCATGCTGATTTTATACCGAGGCAATCATCAGAAACAAGTGCAAAAGCAATTGTCAATGGCATCTGTCGAGGAGATAGGTGCTTAACAGATTCTCAAAAGAACAGTTTAGTGGTACAAATCTCCTCTTATAATATAATGATTCATGTTCAAATGTTTGTACAACAAAAAAAAAAAAGAGATAGGTGCCCGACAGAGCCATCTTGGTACAAGATAACCTTCGTTGCAAAGGTACTTTGCCCGGAGGTAGCGGAGTGGATTATTCGAATGCTGTTTGTAACCAGGCCTACCACTGCAAACAGCAAGAGGCAAACTAGCCAATTTCCAACACTTCCTCAGCTCAAATCAGAATGAACTAATCAACTTTGAAGAAGATTCGGTCAATTGTTCCTGGTTCTACTAGGGCAGGCCATCTTTTGTCTTTTGGGCACTTGATTTTCTCAGGTCCAGGCCTCTTCTTTTGGCTTACGTTCTTGGTGTTTTCTTAGATCCTTTGTTTATTTGTATTATCTTTTTGGGGGGTGCTTGTTTGGAAGTTTTTGATCTGTGATTTCTTCTTGACTTTATCAAATGGAATCCTCCTCTGACACTGTGGTTTATAAAATGATTTGGCTGATCGGGGTCCACCATATTCGCCACTCCTATAGTGAAATTCAATGTGGCCTCGTATTACCGACGTTTGATAGTTCAATTGATTCAGGACGCCTCTTAACCATGGTCGCGAGTTCGATCCCCCGTAAGAACGAAAAAATCAATACTGAATGACATGTCCCCTCAATTGGGTTCTATAAGCGATCGACCCAGATTAGTTAGGACAAAACTCCGAATACTGAGTTAGTGGCCTAGTTATGATACATAAAAAATATGACCTCATATTCCAAGAAATGGTCACCATACCATTGGTATGTCGAGAGAGAAGAAAGAAAGGAGAAAATAATTGGATCATTGACAGTGTCATAAATGATACCAAAGGGTTGTATTGAGTTATTTTTTAAAATATTGAGAAAAAGAATTTAAAATCCAATTTATTAAAATATTAAAATTTTTATTCACATTTCAAAATTAATGAAATTGAGGTGAAGTCGACTCTTACAAAATTGGTTTTAAAACTACCAAACTTTCTGCTCAGTCAATAAAAAATTGAATCAATTTTCAAAAAAAAAAAAAATTCGATTTCAAAGCGAGCAGAAAGGTTGAGAGAGAGATGAAGAGAGAAAGAGAGGTGGGTGGATTAATTGCACATAAGAATTAGAATGCACGAAGAATATATGTGAATATTGTATTATTAAAATTATATGATCATGTTACTTGCCTGGCAAAAGGTCTCTCAAAGAACGCCGGCGAAGATCCGCCCAGCAATATTGCCGCACAACATAGATGTAAAAGGTCAAAGCCTTTCTAAAACGTACAAGTTTAAAATGCCTCCAAGTGAAACATTAGCTCTATTTTGTAAGAAATAAAACTTATCTCTCTCTCTCTCTCTCTCTCTCTCTCTCTCTCTCTCTCTCTCTCATATGAAGCTATGGATTACTTTCATGATGTCATGAATATATTTGTTCCCCTGATCTCTCTTATTTGGCTGATTTTCCTTGTTCCAACATTAATTATTTCCAGATTCTTTCATAGCATGGTAAAATCCATCTACAAGGAAAATGTTGCAGGAAAAGTGGTGCTAATTACAGGGGCGTCATCAGGTATCGGCGAGGTTAGTCCAACGAATCCAAAAGATTATCAATTTCCTAACATCTAGTTCATGAGAATTCCTTAATTGTTCTTTTTTTTTTCTTTTATAAGGATTTGAATCTGGTATTGGGGTAGGGGTTTTATACCACTAGGATGTCCCTGGAAGACAAAATCCCTGAATTGTTCTAACAATTGCGTCATGCTCTCACAGCAACTAGCTTATGAGTATGCTAAGAGAGGTGCTTGTTTAGTTCTCACTGCTAGAAGAGAGGGCCGTCTGCAAAATGTTGCCGACAAAGCCCTCCGGTTAGGATCACCGGATGTTGTTGTGCACCGATCAGATGTCTCAAAGGTTGGAGACTGTAAGAAACAAATTGATGAAGCAGTCAAACACTTTGGCCGATGTAAGGTTTCATAAATCTTCTCTTTCACTTCTAATTTTCATTTTACTTTGGACTTTCTAAAGAGTCTTATTTTCTAGTGGATCATCTGGTAAACAATGCTGGAATTCTCTCTATTGGCAACATTGAAGACCCTACCAATTTCTCCGAGTTCACTTCAGTAATGGTATTCATTCACTTTAACATGGTGTTTACCTCGTCATGGAAGATCATCTGTTAAATGGGAATTGCTTTCACAGGAAACAAACTTCTGGGGTTCTGTATATACCACTCATTATGCAATTCCACATCTACGAAAGAGCAAAGGGAAGATCATCGTCAATGCCTCCGTTGCTGGATGGACCCCTACTCCGAAACTATCTGTCTATAATGTAAGAACTCACCTACAGTGTACTCTCTTCCTCTCTTTGATCAAATGATTTGAACATCTTCAATGAGAACAGGCAAGCAAGGCTGCACTAATAAGTTTCTACGAGTCATTGAGGGTAGAGCTTGGAGCAGATATCGGAATCACCATCGTGGCTCCTGGCCTGGTCTCTTCAGAGATGACCAACGATGAATACATGATAAAGGTACGTCAAGTTAGTGTTTTTGCGCAATTTGTACACTCTCCTCCAAATCTAAATCAGTTCTTGTCTCAAAAATGCGGGTTAGCTGGGGCGTTTGACCCCAGCAGTTTCAGCAAAGAGATGTGCAAAGGCAATTGTAAACAGTGTTTGCCGCGGTGACACTTACCTGACAGAGCCATCCTGGTTCAAGATGCTATTCGTGTGGAAACTAGTATTTCCGGAAGCGATTGAACAGCTCTGCAGATGGATGAGCCAGTAAAATGAGGATTGAAAATTATTGAAGGAGGAAGAAATGGCTGGATCTTGAGAGACAAGTGATGCAGAGTCCTGCCAAAGTCACGAGTGGGATGATCACAGCTGGAAAACTAGTCTTTGAAAAGAATATTTGAATAATTCAGCAGCATGTATGGTTGCAATCTAAATAAATCTCCACATTTTATCACGCCTTCTGTGATATATATGGCACACTGGTGTTGACTGGATTTTTGCACACAAATTTCCCATAATTTGACATAAAAAAGAAATTGTCCAATATATACAAGGTACACTATGAAACGTTTCATTAGACTTGAGCACTGGGCGAGCTCAACTAAGTTCGGGAGGCATAGTTCAACCAAAACACGGAAGATTTAAGCCTAAGCTGGCCTTATTGGACGAGACCTAAAAATGAAAGGGCTTATTCTTGAGGACCTTACCAATTTCTCTGAAGTGTGAATTTTACTGGTCACCCTATCCATCAACTTGGAACCAATTATTATGTATCATAACAAAACAATGTGGCAGACAGCTCACATTCGCTTCCCTAAAAATTAATTAGAACATAATAAAATTGAAAACCAAGTAAACATTTTCCCCAAAAAAAAAAAAATCCATAGATATGTAACAGAGATCTTCAAAGATATATGACCTTCTAGTTTATTGTAATGGAGGTCATCTCTTACCATGGTATTGCCTTCTACATCAACGAAAGAATGGAAGGAAAATGATTGTGAATGCCTCCTCTGCTGGATGGACTTCCCCTCCAGAACTCGCCATCTATAACATAAGAACTCTACAAGAACACTCTTCCATTGATGAACTAAATGAAAATTCTCAATGGCTATAAGCAAGAAAGGCTTATATGATAGCTTTCTATGAAACATTGAGCATTCGACGGATCACCGATGTGTAAAATCTTAATTTTTTGTCTAATGATCATGTCTATAAAGTGAAATCTGGCAGAAGCTTGAACCAGCCAACAAGCCAATCTTCAGACACCTGTTTCTCTCCACAATACCATAAGATGATTCATCATAGATGTAACTCCTGCTGCAACTTCTTCCCCGGACATCAAATTTAAAGAGGCCTTGAGAGTTCGGGTATAACTTGTATTACATGGGGATGGCAAGAGAATTCTATGCCCGCTTCTCTGGTTCTCTAAACCCAAAGAGTTCAGACAGCGAGAGCTGCAGAAGATCCGTATAATCACTCATTCTGACTGCATATTTATGTTCTCATGAAGAAAGGTTGACATATCTTATGGTGACAATTCAATGTGGTCCACAGGATAGTGTTGTGGCATTTGAGCAGGAGCAGACTTCAGTCTCTTTAGAAGCAACCATGCATCAGATGAAGGATAGCCTTGATTCATTTCAAGGACAATAGGAACAGGAGACATTGTTCATCTCCACCAGCATTGTACGCTGGAATATAATGAGTCCTCGATAAGCATAACATAAATTGGTACCTTTAACATAATTTGGTTCATCAGATGAAGGACAGCCCTGGTTTATTTCAAGGCAGTCAGCTCTCTTTTCCCACATGGTATTGATCCTCTAGTAAAGGAAGAAAGAACTAATTGCTGACATGATCCACCAAGCAAAGAAAAAGGACAAGTTACTTGACAGGAAAACAACTTTATCAATTGAAAATAGCAGGAATGATTGTTCACGTAATTTCAGTGCATCGAGTCATGCTCTTGCAAGGCACAAACAAGAAAAAATCTCCGGAATTACAAAAATTTTTATATTATCTCTTAGAAGTCCAGCCAACTTTTAGAAACACACTACAAATCTTTGGCCGAAATTTTATATATCATTGCTGATTAGAAAAATGACCAAGCACCAAATGAATAGAAGTGGCTTTGAAATGTCCGCATGTGAAGCAGAAAAGTCTTAAATAAGTGCAGCCAATCCACTAATATAAATTAATTATAACCAAAAAAAATTGTCAATTTCCAGACCAGTTAAATCATGGGACTCATTTTCTTTGGTGACTTGTGATCAGGAGTTTAAGTAATAACAAAACATTTGACAGTGTGACCATTTTATTATTAGGAAAAGGTGACCTGGTATCTAATGCATCCCCACCTTCTTTCTATAAAGAAAAGACTGCTTCTAGGATTAAATATGAGGCCTCAAGTAACGCAAGCAACTTTACAATGAGGCCATTTCCCTAATATAATTTGATTTCTAAATAATTCTGTAATTATCCTTCTTCCTTAACTTAAGGGCTCACAAACCAGCATGGTTGGCACCAACCCAATAGTTGGACCAATGCGTTGACCTTTCCCATTCCAATATATATGAACAGCTTGAAAGTTGCAGGGCCATCCAACCCAATAGTTGTTCACACTTACCTGACCTTTCTCATAACATTTAATGTCAATTAACATAAGCTTTCAGATTAGGTTAAAAAGTTGCAGGGCCATCCAATATATGAACAGCTTGAAAGTAACAAAAACCTAATTGGAATTACCTCAACATTTGCTAAGAAACTTTGAAATTGCTTTAAGGTCTCCTTCGTATTACTAACAACTTTCGTGTCCAAAGAAGTAAGAGCAGCAGTTACCTCCTGAGGAGAGTGACCAATTCCTTTCTGCACAACCTGAACAAGATTCATAAAGATCATAAATTAGTTTGTTAAATATGTTAACTATAAAAAATTGAAAAATCACCTTCTCCTTACGTTATGATGGACAACAATCTCAGAGATCAAGCTGCCATTCAACATAAACACAACGCTCAAAAGTAGCTCGTTGCTTAAATTGGAACCTCTTTGGTGCCAGAAAGAAAGCACTTAAAAAGTTGTTTCTGCCGTTGAAAAAAATGAAAGTGTAATAGAGAAATGAATCACTTAAAAGTGAAACACTTCCAGCAGGGTAAGTAAACATCATCTTCAAATCCTACTTGGTGATTTGAAAGGTGCATTGCAACCCATGCCAGAGTCCTTAACCATTGGTTTCGACGACATTTAAATATGCATAGTAACTGGAATTTTGGATGCAAGAAGATGTCTGCAACTCAAATTACAAACTTAACTTCAGTAGTTTTGTTGCTACCTTCGATCACCATCATACAAGATGTTAGCCGCTCCTTTTTGGGCTATATTTTACTGAATATTTCTGAATGGTGGGTGTGCAGAAAAGAGATTTTGCATATAAAAGCATATTGCTTCTTGATCTATAACTCCCTCCCCCCCAAAATTAAAAGCTCAAATTTTCATATCGAAGTACTAGTTTGTAACTTTAACAAATTCAACAATGGGATGGTTGAAGAACCATTTCTGTTTGAATTGCTGAAAACAAGGCAAAAAGGAATACCTTGATCTTTCCTTGGATTGAAGCCCTTTCCTTCTTCTCTGCAGCCCACTTGGTTGACAAAGTAAACAAGTAAAAGGAACCTCCGGGTCTCATGTTAGCATGACTGGATAATCTGTCTCATCTACCATATGGAATTCCTCAATGACAGGAACACCATTAGCAGATGGATTTGCTCAGCATTTCCCTGACCAGCAGGCGCTGAAAGCTCCTCTGGGATCCTATCAGTTGCATCAATGCTAGATGCAGCCAATCTCACTCCTAATCGGTAGAAACACAAATATGCAAGATAAGAATTTAGCACCGACAAAAACCTTAAAAGTAATTAAAAAGAACAACTAACTCATAACTGGTCATGTGTATGTGGGTAGGAGATCAGAACAGGAGTTAGAACCAGCAATTGTCAAAAAATGCAATTCTCTAGTTGATGCATAACTAACACTAGTATCTGAGGGAAAACTTACATAGAATATAAACTAACTACAAACCTTGTTCTTCTACTTCAGAGGAAATTGCATCTCATGATCCAAAGTTACTGTTGTGCCTAGTAACCTCACCACTATTTTGCAGCCATGTAGTCAGAGTGGCTCTAGCGGCCAGGGAAGGTACAGGTCCATTCCTGTTTCTGCAGAAGAAAAGGCATGACAAAATGAGTTTGTCACCGCCAAGAGGCTTTAAACACCTCTAGTTTGATTAACTCATCTTTAAAGCACAACAAACAAATTCATTTAAACTCGAAAAGTTCCTGAATCAAAACCATTAATGACTAATACAGTACCATAGACCTCCATTCTAGCTAACTACACTGCCAACACTCCACAAATAAAGCTCTTGACTTTATTCAGTTAATTATAAGAAATCAAGCACTATTTCAAAAAAAAAAAAAAAAAAAAAAAAAAAAAAAAAAAAAGAACCACACATACAAAAAAAAACAAAAGAAAACAAAGAACACCATTGATAGTGTAATCAAGTAAAATAACCAAACACTGTCCCATTTTAAAAGTAAAGCAAGTTGACCATGGTATTGGCTGATAAAGTAGGGAATTAGGACAAGGCTTGCAAGTGTACCTTTATCCCCTTGGAGGCTTATTCACCTCATGAACAAGCTTTTGACATGCCACTCCAAGCTCATCAGCAGATCTCCCAAGAACTTCAATAACCTCTGTCGCCAACATTAGAATCCCTTGCCAAATATTAACATTGCATACTGCAACCTAAAAGCCACAAGAACAATTTCAACATTCTCAGCATAACTTTATACTTAAGAACATGAAAGAACTCTTCAGACAATGGACATTTTTTTCCTTTTGCTTGACTTAAGATTACATCAGAATTCTAGAATAATGGACCAAACTTGAGTCATAACTCTTCAGACAATGGACATTTTTTTCCTTTTGCTTGACTTAAGATTACATCAGAATTCTAGAATAATGGACCAAACTTGAGTCATAAAGTAGCTATTCCTGCAAGTAGAGATAATATTGTAGTAGTGCAGCCTTAGAAGGTTTGTGACCTGAACAGACAAAAGACCACCATATGGAAAACAATTTCACTCATTAGGGTGCTTATGTAGAATAAGTAAATGACAAAGCATTCTCAGACAGCTACACTTATAATAATGAATAGAATACCACAAAAGCATGAAGATCCTAAGATTTTCCAACTCTTTTTATCTTTAATTTGTGTCAGATGTTGCAATAGATAGTGCGGCAATTCCCCCTAAAACCAACTACCATTTATTTCAAAATAAATGTAACTTTAAAATAAGGATAACAATGATCAAAATTTAGGCTTTGAACTTGATTGATTTTGGCCTTGATAAGGTTTTTTTTTAAAAAAAAAAAGAGGATGAATGTGTTTTGTAATGATAGTTAACCTTTTGCCGACAGATATTCATAGGAAGTAATATCTTAAAACTGATCTAAGTGAAAAGTCACTCCTTCAGGAAATGGACCATGATCACACATAAAAGGAAGTGCCTCGTAGCATATCAGAATCCACTTGATATAAAGAGGGGCTTTATCTGGCTCCTAAAAGAATTCATCATGTGCTAGATAGAAAACGAACTTAAAAGTACCTTCAAACCAGCAGGGGCAAGAACTTGAAGATCCTGTACATACACGCTGAATGCCATCTGTTATCGACAACTTGAGGCACCTTTTAGTTCTGGCGGATGCTTCTTGATACCTACTCTTATGAGGACAACTGATTAACCATCTCATCAACCTGTCAAGCCATATCCATATCTGTTTATAACGTTGATAAATAACTTTTACCAACAATCCCAATTTCTGGCACAAGTATAAAATTATACCATAACAAACCATTTAGGGAACCAATTTCTTTACACAAATGGTGGGCTGACCTATACATCTTGCAGTCTCCACAGCACATCATTCAACACCTTACATTTTTGAAAATCAAAACTAGGAATGAAGCACCATGGCATTATATTTTTTTTTTCCTTTTAGCATTTCAAACTTACATGGTTCAAAAACCCTGTTAAAACCCATATTTTCAAGTTTATTTAAGAACAGAAACCCGGACCCCAACATATTTATCAGGCTCAAAATTTGGAAAACATACAATACCTTATATATTTGAAAAATCAAAACCGGAATGCAGCAACACAGCATTATGGTTCGATCTTTTTAGCATTTCAAACTTACATGGTTCAAAAGCCCCTGTGAAACCCATAATTCAAGTTTATCTAAGAACCAAAATCCACACCCCAAATCTAGCAACATGGCATTATATTTTTATTTTTTAAGCACTTCAAACTTACACGGTACCAAGGCCCGGCTAAACCCATAAATTCAAGTTAATCTAAGAATCAAAAACCACACTCCAACGTATTTATCAAGCTCAAAATTTGATCTATTAGCATGATATTAAAAGATTGACTCTATATCTATCTCATTAAGGGAATTGGTACATACCCCATTACAATCTAATTCCAATCATCAGTTTAAACCTAAGCATAACTATCTGGCTCGAAATCCAAATAATAAATTATGTGGATTCTTGAAAACTAATAAACAAACTATCATGAATTCAAGCGCAAACATGCAAAACGTAAGGTCCGTGAAGATCAACAAGAGGCATAGACCCAACATTTTCGGGTAAAGCACCGGCACCAACATAGTTCATATCCGAAACCAAGAACTTGTCGAAGCAAAGCGTTGCCTTTCTCTCGACATCAAGATTCCCAAACCCCGAAACCGAGCTCTCAAGTGCACCAATAAAAGAATCTAGCCACTCCCTCCTCAATCTCAACCCTAACTTCCGAAGAGCGTCCTCAATCGGACAACCAGACACCACTGGAGGCGAGAAATCCTTGGGAACGTCGATGAATTCCGTGTCATCATCATCGGCCTCAGAGATTTCGAAGGGAATAGAAGAATTAGGGTTAGGGATAGGGTTTGGGTTTGGGTTTGGATTTAAGGTTTCGTTTTCGGGAATACAAGGCGATTCTTGTTGATTGACTTGGATTTCTAGGTTTTCTGCTTTTTGTTCTTGTTGGTCTAACGTTATGAGGTCATCTGGGTCGTCTTCTTCGTCCGGGTACGAGACTATTCTGAGTCGTCATCTCGGCATTCCTGAGTTCCTTTCAGTTTCAGAGAACGTTTTGCGTTTCCAACATTTTCGGGTGCGAAGTTGCATTCAACTGCATTTCGGGCTCAGGATGGACATTATCATGGGCCGCATGCAAGCCCATTTGTAATAGTCTGCATTTTCTTCTGGGCATCCATTGAGTTGATACAAAAAATTGAGTTGACCTAATCATGAGCACATCGAAAAGCCCATTTTTAAGGTCTAGCCCATTTTTCTGAGGCTTGTCATTGAGACGGAAACTAAGGTTGTCCACTCAATAAAAGATCGAGTGGATACAAAGTTTGTGAAGAGTGGTGATTAACCACTAAACATTTATGGGTTTAGTGATAGAACGCTATACTCCTTTAATCAGCGAGAGCCCTAATGCGACAATGTGCACGACGGAGAAGGACAACGGTCTCAACCCGTGAATGATAGTGCAAAGAAGATAAAAAAACAAACAAATTTGCAAATCTTAGAAACATGAGAAGAAAGGAGACTACTCACCAGAACCGCTTCAATCACTTGGGAGAAATCAACGGAGCGCCGATCGATGTGATGCAAAGAGGATTGCATAGTCAGTCATGGGTCAGATCGAAGTCTTCAGCTACTAAGAGGAAACACCAAATCGTTGATACGGAGATCAGAGAAGAGGAAGACGGTAAAGATAGAAACAAACAAGGAGAAAGATAAAGGAGGTATGCTTCCCAAGAAAGCCGCCCCAATTGGGACAGAGGAAATAAATGAGGTGTAGAGGAAATCAATGAAGAAGGAATGGGCTCTCAATGTGCAAAGGTTCCCTCAAGCGGATTTTACGGGCCTCCTCAGTCGACTGGAAAGGGTCGTCCACAATTTGGAGGAAGGCCCCAGAATCATGGCCCATAGACTAGCGGGAACTCAAGTGGGCCTTCATATTGTGAGGGGAGAAGCCAGTAGAGCTTTCGACCCAGGAGAAGAAGTCACAGCCCATGGGAGTTTAAATGCAACGGCTATCTTTGGAAGAGCTGAAGACTATAAACCGGGGAAGCATACGATCATGGAGTGCGAATCCGCAGGGGTCAATGAGGATGATAATGGGCTAACGGAAAGGGAAGATGATGAAATGGAGTTCTAATAGAACCTCTATGCCTCTCCAATCAATTATTTTATAGGGATCAAGGCAATAGTTTGGAACTGTAGGGGAGTCGGTAGCAATAGTTTTAGACGTGCTTGTAGAGAAATGATAAATAAGCAGCGCCCAGAGATCATCTGCTGTTTAGAAATGAAAGCAAAGAGTAACAAATCTCCTAAGGTTATGATGAAAGGAAGTCTTGATGCAGAGTTCATAGTTGTTGCAGAAGGTTTCAAGGGTGGGTTGTAGATTTCGTGGAACTCCAGAAGAGTAAACCTAAAGGTGGTTTATCACATGAACTGTTTAATTGACTACTATATTATCGATAGTGAGAGAGATTGGTACTTAACATGTGTCTACTGTTAGCCTCTGCTCAAGCTCAAGGAGGAGTGTTGGAAGGATCTTGCTCTACTTGTAGGTAACATCCCAGGTCCTTGGCTTGTAATGGGCGATTTTAATGGCATAGCAGGGTATAATGAAACAAGCAAAGCTACAAACAATACCTGGAAGATGTGCCAAGGTTCAGGAACCGGTAGAATGCTTGCAACCTTATAGACACCAATGCTGGAGGCCCAAAGTTCACCTGGATTGGGAGAGGTCGAGGGAGTGCAGGTCTTCATCAAAACCTAGATTGGGTTCTTTGCAATCTAGAGGCTAGATTGGCTTTCCCTGAAATGAAAGTTATCAACTTTACAAGACTTCACGACGAAGTGAGTGTGAGCACTAATTTATCCCTTTCCTCCAATAAGGATAAGAAGCCTTTCTGTTTTGAAGCGGCCTACCTCACGCATTCTATGTTCAAAGAAGTGTTTGAAAAAGTCTAGAGTGAAGCGGATGGTCCTCTGCAACAAGTTGTAGAAATCACCACTGAAGAAGTGAAGGCTTGGAATAAGATGGTATTTGGGAATATCTTGCACTGTAAAAAAGAGTTGGAGGCAAGACTTGGAGGTATCCAAAGATCCAAAAACTACAAACACTCCACTTTCTTGCAAAATTTAGAAAACAGTCTGTTGTAGGATTACCATGCAGTCCTCAAGCAAGAGGAGATCCTTTGGTTCCATAAGTCTAGACTCAATTGGATTGCAAAGGGGGAGAGAAACATTAAGTTTTTTCATGCAACGACCAAGATTAGAAGGAACTCCAACATGATTGCAGTGCTCAAGATCGAGGAAGCTTGGAGTTCGGATCAGGAGAAGCTGCGTGCTTATGCAATTAATTACTTCTCTGAGCTGTTTGCAAGCAAAATGGTGAACAAACCAATTGCTAGATTCAGGAATGAAAGAAAAAAGATTAGTAGTGCAGACCAAGAGCTACTTAGTAGATATTTTGAAGAAGATGAAGTCCAGATGGCAATCTTTTCCATAAAAGGATTAAAAGCACTTGGTCCTGATAGAATCCAACCAATTTTCTATCAAAAGTTCTAGTTTACTTTTAAGAAAAAAGTTTGTCACTTTGTAAATAAATCGTTACTAAAAGGATACTTTCATCCGGAGATGACTAAAGCTCACAAGATTCTAATTCCGAAGAAAAACAATCCTGAGAATATAACTGATTTTCGTCCCATTAGCTTGTTGAACACTTTCTGCAACATCCTCAACAAATGCATTATAGCTAGGCTCAAACCTATCCTGCAAGAGCTGATTGGTCCTCATCAAAATAGTTTCTTACTAGGGCATGGCGCTCTTGATAATATTGTGGTCTAACAGGAAGTGATTCATTCCATCAGGACATCCAAAAATAAGAATTACTCAATGATCATCAAGATTGATCTAAAGAAGGCCTATGACATTATCAACTAGCCAAGGTATTGCTGGAGCTAAATAGGCCTCTGAACCTGATCAGTATTATGATGTTCGCAATTGCCAATGGGAACACCTCCATCATTTGGAACAAAGAAGCTCTTCCTCCTTTCAAACCCGGGTAGGGGTTGAGACAAGGAGATCCTCTCTCTTCTTACCTTTTTCTTTTAATAATGGAAAGACTAAACTGCATGATCCAAAAGAAAGTAAGGAAGGGATTTTGGAAGGTAGTCAAAACTTCCAAGATGTGAATCTTGGAGGAAAATAGCCTGCAAGTCAACCCTAGCAAGTCCGAGATGTGAATCTCCCCTGGGGCTCCTAGACATCTCAAGGAATCTCTGACAACTTACAACAAATTTGCTATCATAGAAAACTTAGGAAATTATCTTTGAGTGCCAACTATACATGGTAAACTCTATAAGAAATTCTATAACCAGGTGGTGGAAAAAGTTCAAAATAAACTTAGCTCCTGGAAGGCTAAACTTCTCAACACTGCAGGGAGAAAGACTCTAATTCAATCAGTCACAATAGCAATCCTCCTCTATTCTATGCAATCAGCTTGGCTCTTAGAGTATCTATACAAGAAGTTGGATAAATTAAATAGAGATTTCCTTCGGGGAAGTAATAAGGAAAAGAGAAAGGTAGACCTAGTGAGATGGGATAGTGTCTGCGAGCAAAAAAAGAATTGAAGGCTTGGGATCAGATGCATGAGAGAGAGCAATATAGCTTTAATGACTAAGTTGGGATGGAGAATTCTGACGGACAAAGATGCTTTGTGGAGCAAAGTTCTGCAACATAAGTATCTCAAAAGTGAGAAACTTTTGGAGTATAAGAAAAGAGGGAAGTCCTCAGTTATGTAAAGAGGAATATGCAGCAACTGGGATTGCCTTAAGAGGGGATTGAAATGGAGAATCGGGGATGGTCAGTCCATTAGTTTTTAGCATGATAGATAGGTGGGTGAGTAAGAGCTGGTATCTAAGGCCATAGTCCCTTAAGAACTCTACAATGCGAATATCAAAGTTGATCACTTTTAGAATAAGGATGGTAATTGGAAGTATGAAATCTCCTGGCTGTCCTTCCTATGGAGAAAGTAGAGGAAATTAAAGCTATAATGATCCCCAGGAATAGAAACAATCATGACTTGCCATTTTGGAAATAAAAAGCTGATGAAGAATTCACAGTAGATTCGGCCTATTGGGTTCAGAGTTGTTCCTTGGAGCAGCCTACAGCTACAACAAATTGAGGTTGGGTGTGGAAGAAAAAATGTCCCGATAGAGTAAAGGTGTTCATATGGAGGGCGGCCTGGGGGAAGAATCCTGACTAATGCAAAGCTTAAAAGAAGAGGCATCATCAAGAAAGGAACTTGCCACATCTGCAAATAAGAGGAGGAATCGGTGGAGCATGCTTTTAGGGACTGCAAGCATGTAAGAAATATTTAGACCGGAATGGTTCAAGGTATTAATAAGAGGAAAAACTTTTGGGAGGATGGCATCTTTATTTGGTTGAGGAATGGTGCTGGACAAAAGTATAAACTAAAGCTGGAGGAGGAGGATCTAGCTTCTTGATCATGGTGTGGAGTATTTGGAAAAATAGATGTTGTTGGGTTCATCAGAAGAAAATGGAGTCGCCTCTCACCTTAATTAACAGAGCAATGAGTTTAGCGAAGCAGGGAGGTAGGCCGGTTAACGAGACCATCAGAAGGAAGGAAGAGCTGTTCATCAGCTGGAAGAAGCCTCCTGAAAGCTCTATTAAGCTCAATATAGATGGAGCTGTGAGGCTGAATAGAGAGAAGGCAAGCGTAGGAGGTCTCTTCAGAAACAGTAGTGGTGATTGGCTTGTGGGTTTCTAGATCAACATAAGCACAACTCAGGAAGAAATGACAAAACTATGGGGTCTGAAGGAGGGTCTGTGGATCGCCAGAAGAAGGAAATTAGGCCCTCTGATTGTGGAGAGTGACTCCGGGTGTGTAGTTAATGCAGTTAACAAAGGTGTCGGAGAAAACCACCCTTGGAAGAACATGATTTCAGACCGCAGAGATTCTATGAATACTTTGGGGTTGAATCAAATAAACCACATATTTAGAGAGGCAAATCAATGTGTAGAAAAGCTTGTTGAGCTGGGTCAAAGTGCTGAGCTGGGTGTGCATAAAAGTGACTCTCCTCCAGTAGAAGTGGTAAGGTACCTGCATCATGATGCTACTGGCGGGTCTAAGATTAGGAAGAATTTGAGTCATCACCCTGCTATGTGATTTCCTGTTTCTCTGTTGTTTGTGTTGGTATATTTCCCTTCTCAATTTACAAAAAAAAACAAAAGAAAATAGATTTCGAGTTCGAACCATGGAATGAAGAAATGGGAGTTGGGAGAGTCAATCTCTTAATGGGTTCCACAATACTTGAATCGGATTAATCAGATAAAATTCGGATATCGATCGATAAAAAAAAAAACCAAAGAAAGTTATGATTAATAACCTTTTTACATGAACATGATTAGTTCAGTGATTGAATATTGATATTTTTTAAATAAAGTCTCGAATTCAAAATCTGTGGATGGAAAAAGCAAACACTGAAAAATTTTTGCCCCTTAAGATCCAATTTGTCTTGAATCGAAATTAGTCATAATCAACTTGGCTACTAAAGGAACACTTTCGGCACCAATTTGGGAAAGTTGAGTTTATTTTGGTTGACATTATGTATGAATTTTTAATATAAATAATTATTAATACAAAAATTTTTTTAATTTTTCTCAGAGAAATTTGACTTTTACTTACAAATTCTAATTAAAAAATCAATTATTTTAGTTAAAAAATATAACATATAAAATAAAATAAAATGCAGGTAACTTGAGAAGCATTGAATTTAGTTGAGATTTTCTGAATACTACCCAAGCATTGCTTTTATTTTTTTTGGTTTTCACCCAAGCATTGTTAGCATGTGCGATTATCAGCTACGAAAATGTCTTATCTGAGTTTTGATTAATGCATAAACTAAATGGTAAATCCATCGCCACACTATCGGAATAATATATTTGACCTTGCTAGCAATATTGAAGATCATATAAGAAACACAATAATCTGGTTTATGAAGTATGCATAGTAGTTGCCCTTTTTTGTTTTCCCCCCGGATGGGGGGGGGGTGTTCGGTACGTTTCCATGCCATGTTGATAGCAATTTTGTTCAGTAGATTTGGATTGCAAAGTGGTGTTTGGAATAGAAGTTGACTAGAGCAAAGATTATGCCTAAAAATTATTAATATATTAATCTCTTTTACAAAAAAAAAAATATGTCTTCTACTTGTAAATATTTATATTTCCAATTAAATATTTTTCACTTTAATTGACAAATATTATATGTGCGAGAAAATAAAATTGAGGTACTGTAAGCGTCTTTTGATAATCAGACTCGAACTCATGATTTCTTGATAATCAGACTGAACTCATGATTTCTACCGTGTCAAAGGGGCACTTTGCGTATAATTTATATCCATTAGTAGTGCTAGAGAGTTCTCATGATGAGCAGGAAGTTGATTCTAGAACAAGAGCTCGAAATTTCATGCGCACCATAAGCATGAGAAAGGCATATATGTGTGTAGTGCAAGTACGAAAACACGACTGCTCAAGGACAAGCATAGGAGATGACTTGTTCCCTAGAATTATTGGGAGGAGAACAGGTCTAATGTCATCACCGAGGGTTTCAGGGTGCTGTCTTACTAACATATAATTGATCAAAGTGACAAACACATGTCACTGCGGTCCTATAGGAGGATCCTTCATCATGTGATTGGTTCTTGAAACTCAAAATCAATCATTTACACGTGTAAAACAAGAGTAAAGTCTCAAATCTAATTGGATCCATGGATGATCCTAGTTTAAAACGAGCAGTAAAATATGATGCTTGGATGGTAGTGGATGCTGGTGTAAGCAGAAAGCATTACGAAGGTAATGGTGTCCGGACTATGATGAATGAAGTATAATTTAAGCTACACAATCGATGCAGTGGTAAGGTTTTGATTAATTATATGCAAAAACTGATAATAGAGAGCTTATTTTAGACCAGAAATCGTGCTATATAATGAAGGATGTACTGCTTGTCTTCTTCAAGAGTTGGTGAGAGAAAAAAACTTCATTTCCATGGAAGCTAGGGCAGTGAGGCAGAGGACACTAGTGCTACTAACACTGCTGATTGGTCTGCTAGCTTTGGGAGCAGACCATGTTGAATGTGCATTTGGGATCAAGCTCAATCCATGCACGCTCACCACCCTTTGTGTTGCTGAGTGCAAGAAAGTACTGCAGAAGTACCTTAGCGCAACCTGCGCTGCAGGGGTCAGGGGGCTTAGGCTAAAAGTGAAAAAAATGAAAAAAAAAAAAAAAGTACTAGATAAATATATATACGTAAGGCCTAGTGTGTCTTCTTCTAGTAATTTGATGCAGTCCAATGTAATATAGTGCAAGTGTATTGGAAGTTCCAATGTAGAGATCCTCTTTTTCTCTCTCTTTTATTTGAGAGAGAAAGGAGAGTGTTGAACTTAGTGATCAAAATGCGTGATGCAAACGCGGCACGTAGGAGGGGAAAGAGAATGATCCTGTAACACTAGCGTGTGTACATCACATTTCTTCTGATTGAGCAGAAGACAGCAAACAAGTTATTGGACTGAATAATTAAATCAACTTATGTTGCTTTTATAAGCACCGCCTCCTGTCATACCTTTTTTTGCCAATCACAAAAAAGGAATGAAACAAAATTTGGGTTGAAGTTGGAGAGAGTAAACTTTTTTCCCTCGCTCCTTTTTTTTTGGTTGGCAGGAGAGAACAGAGGAGGAATATAGGCTGGGAATTTGATTTCTTCTCTTTGACTTTGGTTGGAGCAAGCCAAAGTGTCCAAAAAAGAGGGAATCTAAGAGCCTTAAATGGATATAACTAGAAACACCCATCTAAACTATAAAAAGTAGAGTTCCATTACATTGAGACCATCAAATTTTTCTAGTGTGTTTGTGGGGATTGAGTGCTTTTGGGATCTGGGGTACTTATGTCTCCTATGTGGGATGCGCGATTTACAAGCATCACAAAGCCACACTAACTGTAATCTTATTGACAAACACCATAAATTGGTCTTCTCTACATCGAAACCAAAATCAAGATATGCCAGACAAATTCCACTCTCTGCAGCTTGATTATGACTCAAAGGTATAGGAGTCAGTAATTTTAGTTATGTAGCCTTTGTCGAGTGTTGCATATTAGAAAACTTGATTTCTGTCTTAAACTTAATGTTTCCAGATGATCAATACCTGTATTCTACTCCGAATTCCTTATTAAAGAATTTGATTATAATCTTAAAATTAACTACTAACATAAAGAATTTTGAAATTTATATATCATTCATGATCAAACAAAAGGATTGTAAAGAAAAAGCCACAGTGCACGCAAAGGGACCAGTATGGCGATTCGCTATCAATATCAATCCCTAAGCACTATTTAGTGATTGATTGAGTTCCACTGTGATCACTTTAAGAGATGCACTAGGTTTATTTGTTTGGATGCTGATGCTTTATGTCAAGAGATGCACTTCCCACACTGCTTCTTCACTACAATCTATAGCATGTGCAGTGCAAATGGAAGCTTACTTCTCTTATTATTTTTCTTCTCAAATCCGTAGCTTTTCATGTACCTTTTGGATTTGATCAGTACTAATGTAAACAAACTAATGTATAAACTTTTTAGTGACATCACAATATGTAAGCGGAAAGAAATACTACTCTGGCGTCTGTCTTAAACTTTTAGCAGCGCCCCATCTACCAAAAAAAGAAAATACTCGAGCATCATAAAAATTTTATCGCTATTTTGACAGGATTTATTAGCGTTTTGTTGTCTTAATACAAGCGAAAGCAAATACTCCTTAAACCCTTTACCCAAATTCAATCGCTAGCAAAAAATTTTTCGGCGATTTTGACATATGATTTATCAGCGATTTATTCTACCACAAAAATGATATCAATAATTTTTATACATTTAAATTATATTATTTTATACTTTATTTATAAATTTTAGGACTATTTTAAATCTTATTTTATGATTTTATACTGATTTAATTTCATGGATAATGATTTAAGAAATATTGGGTTTATTTTCTAATTTCGAAGTGCATATACAGCTACTAATATTTTGAGCATAATTTTCTACTCTGACGTCCGATTGGAGTGTGATACTTGCTGCGTTAGAAAGAAAACTTAAAAGTCTACATATCTTGTGAAAAGTCCAAAGATTGATTCAGGCAACAGCACATCCAAAAATTGGGTTGAAATTGTTGCAATGCTGAAAAAGGAATCCTTGCTAAAAAAGAAAACTACTAAACGTATATTAGTGAGATATTTTCATAATTCAATTGTAGAGAGATGAACTTTTCAAAATTTTGATAGAGTTAGCGATTCTTATCATATAACAATAGTAAGTTTTCAAATCAAACACAAAACTCTAGATTCGTAAAAACTCACTACTATTAATTCTTTTAGGGTTTTAGTCCTATACATATAGTACTTCCTAGGGTAGACTGAGGGCATTCATTCCTCTCCCATGACTTTCTCCACACAGATTTTAGAGTTTATTTTCTTATTTTTCTTTAATATATTTAGTTCATTTCTTTTGTTTTTACCATTCCATGGATTTTGTTTTTTAATTAATAATATGGTTTGAATTTATCTTTTTTTTTTAAAATTTATTAGCATAATTATTATTTGATAATATTTTATTATTGATTTTAATACTTCAAACATATAGGTATCTATGTTTTAATGATTTGAGATTGAATGCATGTATGACTAATATAATTGTATAAAATTAATTTAAATAAAAAAATCCATATGAGAATATGATTATGGCCATTGGATTAATTTCATGTATGAGATTTTAAGGAAATCCTTAAAATATAGATTTTCCAAAAAACTTAATTAAAATTGTATAACTATTAGATTTTGATTAGTCAAATTGAGGTCTACATGATCATTAGATGAAACTAATGTTGAAAAAATCTGTCATTATTAATAATAATTCTTTTGCCAATGAATTTAAGGGATTTGAAAAAAATTGACCAAGTGAAAAATTAAGAACATGTGAAATTGATATCCTAGGATTTTTATCCATTAATTCGAGTTTTTTAATATTTTTGTTTTTTAATATTATTATAATTATAATTTAATTTGCTCAATTTAGATAATATATTTTATAATTAATAATATAAAATATTTTTGTGAAAAGAATATTTACTCGCACTATACATAATATTTGACTAGAATATATTTATCTGAAATCGTGATATCAAAATCTCGTAAAAAAGCATGCATAATGTTGCAGTGGCATACATTTTCTTCCTTCCATTGATGAGTTCATGACTCGAGCCATATGTTTACAATTAATGTGTTGGAGTTAGTACCACCCCTACTGTGAATATCAAATATCATTTTGTGTCATTTCAAAATTCTATGTTCCACTTTCTGTAGATAACAAACCTGAAAAATATCAAAGCACTATTGTGATTTCTTTCAATTCGAACAAAGCAAGATCGCTCTCATATGACTAATATAATTTTCAACCTCAAGTTTTCACTTGCAACATCATAGAAATAATAAATTTCTATGACGCCATGATTGTGGTTGAGACAAAGACACAATAATTGAAAAAATATCTGTCTATGAATTGGCATATAACTTAACATTTGTTACTGCCCTCAAAAAGTTGATGAGTTGAAGAATACTGCCACACTGATTAAATGAATCAAAATTTTTATTAACATGTTTTTTAATTTTTTTAACATAATTCAAATTAATATATATATATATATATATATGTTTTAACCCTATTGATTCATGTAATATTAGTCTTCGCTCTTGTATGTTTCGTTTTTTATCTGTGTAATATTATTTTTTGCAAGGAAAAAAGATCTCAGAGGGGGTTTTTTTTTTTCTAAAATATGAAAAGGAGTTTTTTGGTTCTCCCAAAAACTGATTAATGAATAAATAAATGTATTTCCCCAAATCTAACTGGCATTTAAGGTGATGAAGGAATCAGATCAGAAGAAACGAAGATTTTAATCGTAAGATATCTGATAAACTGTGTCTGGAATTGATATCCTATCAAAAAAGAAATATATCAAATATCTGGAGTTCTTTTTTTAATATTATACAAAGATAAAATTTCATTTCATTTTTTTTTATTTGGCTTGTTCTTGGGTGCTGAAGCTTCCATTTGAAGACACTAATACGATAGATTGCTTCACAAAAATAATGTTCATTCTTCTTCTCCATCTTTGTCAGCAAGACCAATAAGACTTTGTTCTTCTTTAGCCTCTCCTCCACTCCATTCATTGATGGCATGGACACCCTCGTTCTTTAATACCAACTTTTATCTTTTGTCTGACAAGTTCAATGCACCATAAAAATTGGCTGCACATACAGAATGCATTGCAGTCCCAATTTATTAAAAGAAAAAATAAAATAATAAATGTATAAACAAGCCCAGAATCTGCATGCCCTTAATGACATGTCAAACTATAAAGGACATCCAATTATAATACAGACTCCAAAAAGATAGGAAATAAAAAAGAACAAGTTAAACTTTTCACCATGGTTAAATTGTAGTTGGGAGACCAAGGTTGCAGATTCCATTGCTTTCTTTTGTCTTGAATGTGAAGGATGGTCTTGTAGTGGTAAAGAAGAAACTCCAAGACCCAATAAGGTCTTGCCTAGTGTGACATTATTGGCTGCTAGTTGGATATAAGACACCTTGGATTAGACGAGAGCCATACATTGGTGTTGCAATCATGGGGTAAGATAAAGTGTGAAGAATACGCTTTACTTGTATCAAAAGTATTACATTTTAATCAAAATTACTATTTAATATTGGTAATTTGACATGATTTTAAATAGTAAACTTATAAGTTTATTTTGAGATCTAATTGGAATCATGGGGTGATTTCTTTTAAAAAAAAATTGGAATTGTGATGGGGTGGTAGCCTCTGAGGTGTGTATACAAGTTTCCCTCTAGTTGCGGGGTTGGATTGGACTGAGTGACGAAATTGGCAGCTAAAATGGTCTATCAAATCAAAGTGCACGAAGACCCCACCACAGTTAAGAAACAGTAAAATCTACACGCACAGAGTGAGAGAGAGAGAGAGTTATACAACAGCGAGAGTAAACCTTAAATTGGCATGTTTGGGTCATCTTCACTATGTCCTCATGAAACAATAGGTTCATTCCTTGCCATAAAGGGTGAAAATCCGTAGCAGATTAGGCTTTCTCGCTTTCTTCAATCAGAGAGAGGTCTTTTTCCTTTCTCTTTTTTCCCCACTTTTTTATTTTATTTTGGATCTAAAGTCCTCCCTAGAAGCCAGAACCTCTTCCACAATCTCAACCATGAGTGGCAACAAAGCATCAGAGATCCAAGATTCACAGATCACGATTGCCGACAAAGCTGAAGGGAAGAAGCAACTAGCTCCAAAGAGAAGTTCAAACAAAGACAGACATACAAAAGTTGAGGGAAGAGGAAGGAGAATAAGAATGCCAGCTCTATGTGCAGCGAGAATTTTTCAGCTAACAAGAGAATTGGGTCATAAATCGGACGGTGAAACGATACAGTGGCTGTTACAGCAAGCTGAGCCTTCAATCATTGCAGCCACAGGCACTGGAACTATACCTGCTTCAGCTCTCGCGGCTGCAGGGTGCTCTGTTCCACAACAGGGGATCTCTGCTTCACTAGGTATGCAGCCAAAAATCAATGAACTAGACACAAGTGTTGGATCTGAAAATAGGCATAGTTGGAACATGGTGGGGAGTAGTATGGGTAGATCTCATGTGGGCATAAGTGTCTGGCCGTCAGGCATCGAACATGCTCCTGGTTTCATTAATTTGGCTGGTCCATCGACATCAAATTTGGGAGGTGAAACTCCTATTCATTTGTCTAAGTATGGTTTTCAAGGTTTGGACTTGCAAAGTTCCAACATGGGTCAATTGAATTTCACTCCAATTTTGACTGGAAATCCTCAACTTCCTGGTTTGGAACTTGGGCTTTCTCAAGATGGTCATATAGTGTTGAACCCCCGAGCTTTGAATGCCTTTTACCAGCAAATGCAGGCCAGAGGTAGTGCAGATTACATTCATCATCATAATCAACAACAGATGCAGCAACAGAGAAATTCTCCTCCTAAGGATGATTCTCAAGGTTGAAGTTGAAGAAGAGGAGGGAACAGCTGTCGATCAATTTGGGCATAGAAAATAGTATTCCTTGAAGATACATTTTCTAATACTTCCTTTTCTATGTGCATGGAAAAGTCAGGAGTGAAAAAGAGTTCTGCAGAAAATACAGGTGCTTGGCTAACTACAATTGATTTTTTCGTGTTTTCTGCCATACTGTTCATGTTAACGAAATCGTGTTCTTGATTGTGGTTTGATGCAGGTGGGGAGAAGTATTCATGCCACAAAAGTTTGAGGTTGGAAAATAGGAGTGAGAGTTATATTCTTTGAAGATTTGTTGTTAAAACGTTTGGGTGCAATTGTCAATTGGAAGCAAAATAAACAATCAAGTTCATTAGCAAACTTGATCATATATCTTGTGCAAGTCAATTTTTTGCCTCTAGTAGTCATTAACCTTCCGTGTATAGCTTTGTACTTGAAGAATTCAATCAATATATATGAGACAGTTTTGCTCATCTCTCTCTCTCTCTCCAATGGTGTCGGTGCCTTAGTCTTCTGTTTGGAGATGTTTGTTGTTAGAATTCATCTTCTTTTGTCCATTTGGAAAAGAATATTTATCAGCCTCAATTTTGGAATTAAGAATTAAGTGAGCATTTTCTTGGAAATCATTTGATGCAATCCATTTCGTGCAGCATCTGAAATGATGAGTGGACCTTTAATAAGGACCCTATTTAATCGGATGCATTTTCATGACTAATGTTTGCAACAGAATGAAGATGATATGCCATTGAAATACTCTCAGTTTGATGCTAAAGAAATGCAAACCTTTTTGGAAAGCAATATGAGAAGGTCTTACACATTTCCCTTAGAACTGTCCAAGAAGATAAAAACGACACGAGTAACATTACATGGACCGAAAATCCATCAACCATCATACCAGAGTCGGTCATTTAGTCATTGACTTTCAGGATCCTCAGTGAAATTACTCTAGGAAAAGTATTGCCCTATGCTTTCATTCAAACTCCAAACACCATGATGGGTCCTTCCCTTACAAGAAAACTCTTGAGATTTCTTGAAAGGAAGACACACTTAGCAGCAGAAATTTGGTTTAACATATAAGTCTTTGAGTGTCTTTCATGAAAAGAAATTGTCAGCGCTTAGCTCAACAGCCATGCAGGAAGGACAGGAGCGCTATGCAGCCAGCCTGCAATTTAAGTTTGTGGGACAAATAACATTGAATTGAGTTTCCGTAGTGTGTTGAACTTTTTAAGGGGCCGAGAATTCTTTGCCAATCTTAGAGAGACGAGCATTTGACAGGTTTGAAACCTTCATCAGGCGCCTTTAAATGCGCCTTCCTCTAGATAGAAAATTCTCCTGCATAACTAAATGTCCTTGCATTAAAATCTGCCTTCATTCTCTCTCTCTCTTGGTCAGTTTTGGCTGCAGAAGAAAAGACTAGCTTGTAAAAGATTGTTTGCAGGTGAGACAAACAACTTGATTTTATTACTTACACTCAAGAAATATGTCACTTGATCTCTAATTGGCAGAGTAGAATATGTTGTTTGATAAGACCACTTCCATCTTTGTTAATTTTGAAAAGTTACATAGTCAAGCTAATATTATCTTCAAAAGCAATCATTCCAGTCCCCCCACCCCTCCACCCCGCTTTAAACACCCGGACGTTTACTTTGTAACCCTGAGATTTTAATTTTAAAGTCAGATTAATAAGAATTGATTGGTGAAAGTACGTTTAAAAGTTCGACTTATGAAAAATATTATGGTTACACTGCAATCACTATTTCAAATCAACAAATAGGAACTCTCACATCCACTTGGGAATTAGATTTAGAATCAAAAATTTTGAAAATGGATTTCAAAAACTCATGCCTTCACTTGGGTTTCAAAAACCCATAATTTGGGGTTTTGTTCTTAAACCATAGTATCATTTCATTAATTCAAATAAACCATATGTGTTTCAATCTAATTCTTAATTTTCCTTTTAGGGCATTAAAATTAGTAGTAAACTATTTTCTTATGATAAAAAATTTACAATTTGATGAAGTTTTTATGTTATTGTTTCATTTTCAATGCTCCTTTTCAAGACCGGTGCGTATCTTAAAAGGGAGACTTCTTTGGATCATGATTGCTAGCTGTATATCTTGTCAAAAGGTTCTCCATTTTGACGGTGTAATGTGTTGATTTTTGAAGGCCACAACATTGAGACACAATCATATTGGCAAAGGAATTTTGTATTCATCTTACAAAAGAGAACCATAAAATATATTGAAAAGTGATCACAAGAAAGCATGTTCAAAACCAAAAGTCAGAAACCTATCCTCTCACCTAAGACAACTTCCTCAGATCATTCATTAGCTTTCTAGCATCATTGTTGCTTTGCTTCAATCCTAGAAAACCTTGTACTGGTTATTTGGCATTTGGAGAACAATATATGGAAAGAAGGTATGATGTTCAACGATTATTGCTAATAGAACTTGTTAGTAGATCATAGGAAAGTATTAATATTGTTTAAAATTCTTGATAAAAATGTTTTTTCCGAGATCTAATATTCAAATCTTGGTGGGTATATATTGTTTATGATTTTCGGAGTCTCTATATAAATATATATATATATATTTTAATATTGTTTAGTCAACAATCTAGATTTGTGACTTCTTACTAATTATGCGCATGCCATGCGTAGGGGATCCACTTAGTAATTTTCTGCGCAAAATGCGTGACCATATGGATGAGATTGGTAAATAAATTGTGTTAGTCAAATTGATTTGAAACCCTATTAACTCTATGATTCCGATTTTGTTCATTGAAGTCAGATTAACCCAATTTGTTATGGATTTATCTTATAATAAATTTTAGTTAAAATTAAAAAAAATAATTACCAAAACATTAGGTTTTGCAAAACAAATCAATTAAAAATCTAATTTAATTATAGTAGAACATGACCTTTTTTGAAATGGGTTCTGAATTTATTGAATATATCATATATTTTACAATTAAGATATCCCGAAATGAATTTAATTAAAAAGAAAGTTATTTATGAAAATAGAATTAGATTAATTTCTTAGAGAAGGGTTTGCGATTCTTGGTGTTGCATTTCACTATTAAGATATCTCAGATAGAATTTTCATGGCAATGCTACCATAAGTTTGTTATGTTACGTTCTTTGGACCGTGTCAAAAGTGTCGACGTTTTGTATGTTTAATAGTAGAATATTAAATTTTTTAATTAAAATTTTAAATTTGAATTTCAAAAATAAAAAAAAATAAATATTTGAAAAGTTAGTCCCTAAAATCGATTTCAAAGTATTATTAATTAGAAAATGAGATACGTGATTGGTTAAAAAAATGGTCCAAGCTCAGCAGTTGAGCCCATAACTGGAAAGCCCAACCAAGCCCGGTCCAACAAAGTGCTTGAGTCATGCTAGTTCAATGTTGAGCTAATGATTCATTTCTCTCTCACAGATGTCCTCTCTCTCTTCCTTCATTGCCAATAAAATTTTCCAATCCCAGATAATCCTCCCCCGCCCCCCTCCCACCCCAAGAAAAAAGGTCAAAAACTCCTCCTTGGCACCCTGTTAACAATAATAGGAAAACACGATGCATCCAACTAGTTATACAGGGCTGGATAAAAGATAAAAGGAAAAGTGATTATTAATAAAAATTCAAGAAAAATGTATGTAATCAACTTTTTATGGTTTTCACTCGAGGTAAAACTATGAAAATCTTATCCCATTATATATAGTAATTGAAATGGGCCAGTCATTGTTGGAAGGCGAGGAGAGTATGAGATTTTTTTTTTTTTTCGGTATATCTGATATATCCTCCCCTTCCACCTCTCGGCCTTTGTTTGATTGGTTTAAGTTTAATTGCTTAAGTTAAGGTTTTTTTTTGGGTTATACGAGGATTGCTTAAGTCGAGGTTACGGCCAAGTGTTTGTAGTTGTGTATCGGAAATAAAGAGGTGATTAATTAGAAGATTGCTAATTAGAGTCGGGGATAAGAAATTCAAACTCTAAGAAGGCCCCTTATAAATTGTGAAATGGTCTCTTTTTTTTTTTTTTTTATGAGAAATCATATTTTGATATATAAATTAATTAATATTTAAAATTATATTTTAATTAATTTGATCTGAATTATTATTTATCTCTAGAATTCTCCCAAGTCAACTCACACGGTGATAGTGGGTATTTGTAGGTGGACTTTGTTTGGTCCAAATCAACTGGGTGATGATCTTATACCAACCAAACCATATAAAAGATTGAATCAAATGGTATGATCGCTATTGCTATTGGCCGCAATTATGCACCCTTCCATTCCAACCAGTAGGCTGCACACTGAGTGGGCTTCGTCCTTTATGCGCTATTTTCGTAAACCCCCCCCCCCCTCCTCCTCTAAAAAAAACATGTGATTTAGCACCAAGGCCTTTCTCCTGGCGTGGATCGTTTTCTACGCTTCGTCTTGGATTTTTATGGATAAGAGCCAACCCCATTAACCAATTTGAACCTTTTTTATATATAATATATTTTTTTTATTTGTTTAATAGCATAATTTGCGAACTATTGGTAGATACCATGAAAATAAAAATGAAAAAGAAAAAATAAATACAGATACAAAATGATACAAAAAAATGATATTTTATAAAAATAAAGAAAATGAAAATATAGAAAAATATATAAATATAAAATATATATATATATATAAGAATTTTTATATAAATATTAATTATTTATGAAAATATAAAATAGTCATATTTTATAATAAAATCTAAAATAATCTAATATTTAATTATTAACATATCGAAATGTTTCATAAACAAAAAACATTTGAAAAATGAAAAAACACTAGTATTAAAAAATTTTCGTACATCAGAGTTATCATGCGTAATTAATACATTGAGTGTGCACATCACAAAAAAAAAAGAAAAAAAAATTGCTAATTCTCACTAATAAAAGACATACAAAAAGTGCCGAATTTACCAAGTTGCAACCTTATGCTATGTAAAATAATAATATAGATAGACATTTTCCTTGAAAAAAGGGATTATAGTAAATTTTTTAGGCTCATCTAATCCATGAAAGATTAGAAAACACATCTTAATGCTTCAATTTTTTTTTTACAAGAAAATATAATCAAACGGAATCGAATTAAGAAAAGAATGATAAAAGTAGAGAGACTCTATCACTTGAGTTATCTCTGAGAGACATCTTAATACTTCTATAATACAATAAAAACATGAAAAATAAAATCTTACCTACATCCCGCCCTCTTCTTCTTTTTTGTGTGCAAGCTTAAAGGGCTGGGGTTACTATCCCATCCGTAATTTTAAGAAAATGTTATATATATAATTTTAAAAATATTTGTTTCGGTATATAATTATGATCTAACATTATAAATTTAATTATTTTTGCTTTTTATTTTTATAATATAAATTTCTAATTTCACTTGTATAATTGTCTAGAGATATATATATATATATATATATACATAGAGAGAGAGACAAAAATTAAGATTGAGAAGCTAGTTGCTCGATGGTGCCACGTTCATGACTTCTCCATCGCATTTGACACAATCCAAACATAAACCTATGAGATTGAGTAAAATTTAATGAAGTACCGTCCCAAGTTGCAATCGAAAGTACTGAGACCATCTTGATGGACACAAATCTTCGCATATGTCGCTCGGGGGACAGCTCAAACAATAGAGTTTCTTTATTTCTATCATTCTTTTTCTAATTTGATTTCATTCAATTACATTTCCTGATATCAAAAAAATAAAAAATAAAAAATCCTCACGTTCCAACTATATCCTATCTATCACCTTATCAATTTACTCATGTGTTATCCATATTTTTGACTTGCTATATTCACTTTGAATTATAGTTATTAAACCCAAACATTGATCCCTATATCTTATATTTATGGTTCAACCGCGTAAACCGTTAAATTACTAGTTCAATCTCTATTTTTTTATTATTTTAAAATATAAAAATATATAATTATATTTTTTAAATATAAAATATAAATCACAATATTTATAAAAACTAATATATATTATAAATTTGGAGCATGAATGATATTTTATAAATATTGTAAAATGAAAAATTTTCCATTATTCCAAATTTTCCTTCATTGATTAGAGAGATATTTCTCCAATAAAATATTATTTATAAAAGATATTTTATACATAATTTCCTTTAAGCTCTATTTTTTTTGTTTTTGTTTTTGGAAAAATTGGGTGATGGCATCATTATTAATGAAAGATTGATTAAGTAATATGATTTTTCTCTTTATGAGTTTCTGGAGAAATTTTTTCCCTTTTCTAAAACTCTTATTTTTTGAATGAGATAAAAAGGGATCAAAATGACTATGAGATAGTGTCATTGGGAAGATAATTTTTTTATCTTTTTTCCTTTCTGAATATGTTAAAAGCCAACTAAGACCAAGAAGAGTTATGATAATTATGCATGAATTTTGTAAAAATTCATAAATTGCATGAGTTGAGAGTTGACTCATGATTGATCAATAAGTTAGTGCAGATTAACTATATAAATAATCAAAATCATAAACCGATCCGTAGAATATATGGATTGAGTGTCAACTCAATCTGACCGGGAGATTAGTCTGGGTTTAATAAGTATACTTTGAATCACATAATTAAAGGAAACACTTTGCTTGATATTACTAAAAATTACATGCAAAATTTGAAAGCGAGAACTCTAATTATGCTTAGAACCCTAATCCACACTTTCTTCCTACCAGGAAGTGCACGACCTAATCATTCTGTGAGCTTTACCTGATACGATTGCTCAAGTTCAAACCCCAAAAGGGTGTCAAGCTCACTAGCTGATCCCATGGACATTGTTCTTGTGTTGAGCTTGGTTTTTATTTTTAATACTTTATTTCAACTTTTATAATAAAAATTTCGTCATAAATATTAAAAAGTTTAATTGAAATCTAATTAATTTGATAAGCAGATATATTGATATTTTTTAAATAAAATTTTATGTTCAAATCTTATATATTAAAAAAATAAACATTAAAAAAATCTTACTCTTGAATCTCCTCTCATGACATTGCGAATTACTTTCACAAAGCCAAATTCGGTCTCTCCCCTTGGAGAAAAAAACAAAGGGAAAAAAAATGTTGAAAGGTCCCGAATAGGACCTAATAAAAAACATGATACATTAAGGCATGCCACGTCATTGATGAGTGCCATCTGACATCACACGGGCTGTCTCGAACGAGGTGAGAATCCTTCCTCCACTGTTCGGTCAGCTTCAACTTTTTTGCATATTCCGGGCAACAATAACTGTTAATTTTACCCAATTGCATTTAGACACGTCATCTGGACAAACTGACCGTTCTTCTCATCCATTTCCCTTTATCCTTTTAATCTCTTTTCTATCCCTCTTCACGTCCATTATGTTCCTCTCACCTCTCTCTCCCTCTCTTCGCACATAACACCCTCCTCTCTGTCAGCTATCGCTCAACATTGTTGTGTGCATAATTCTTGAAATAATTTTGGGCCTTCAAGTTGAGAAATTATGGATGATGAGTATGCAAAGCTCATTAAGAGAATGAACCCGCCACGGTATTGGATTCTCTCTCTCTCTCTCTCTCTCTCTCTCTCAAAATCTGCAGCTCTTTAGTGTACTGGTCAAGCAGGCTTAATCAAGGTTGTGATTGCATGTCTTATATTTTTTGAGGTGTGAACACTTTTATCTGGGTCTATGATTTTAGCCATATTGCTTGTTTCTAAATGGCTATACTTCGTGATTTCTCTTAACTTGAGAATAAACTTGCTGCTAAATATTGTAACCCCTTTACAAATATTTGCTCTAATGTAGTTGCCGTGTGGTATGTTCTATGTTTTACTTCTTGGTAATATGGTTTTGGCTAACGTGGATGGTGGGGTTCATTCTTGTGGTTGCTAGGGTTGTAATTGACAATGATGCTTGTGAGCATGCCACAATTATAGAGGTAATTAGTACATTTCCTCATTCTGAATAATGGGTTTTAATTACTGGTTAAAATAATTTTCTAGGAAATTAATTTATGATTTTATTCTTGATAATGTTTGCTTAGATTGACTGCATTAATCGGCAGTGTATCCTACTTGAAGTTGTGCAAGTTCTTACAGACTTAAACCTTATAATAAAAAAAGCCTATATTTCTTCAGATGGGGAATGGTTCATGGATGGTAAACTCTCTCTCTCTCTCTCTCTCTCTCTCTCTAGTACCTGGATTGGATGGATATGGAACTCATTAGGGTCACAGACATATTCAATATCTTGCTTTTAATGTTAATTGATTTTTCAGTGTTTAAAGTGACTGACCATGACGGGAACAAGGTCATAGATGCAGAAATTCTTAACTATATTCAGAGGGTGAGTTCATATTGACTATACATTTAAGAGTGTTGCAGCTATACAGACTAAATGATTCATAAACCAAAGAATTACACAAATTTGATATATTTTAATTTTTTATTGATATGGACTGTTTAGTAAAATTTAGTCTCTTTGATCACTCTTTGGTCCATATAGCATTGCTCTTAAATTTAAGGTCATCTAATCTGAAAATGCCTCAAATTTCGGTGCTTTAAGGCCTCTGTGTCACACAATGTTCATATTCCTGCAGACCATTGAAGCTGAGCACTGTTTCACAAGCTCAATGAAAGATTCAGTTGGAATAATGCCCTATGAAGAGCATACCACCATAGAACTAACGGGTCCTGATAGACCCGGATTGCTGTCTGAAGTATCTGCAGTGCTAGCAGACCTCAAATGCAACATAAAAAATGCCAAAGTATGGACACACAATGCTAGAGCTGCTGCAGTAATTCATGTCACAGACAAGTCCACCGGTTATGCAATTGAAGACCCAAAACGGCTCTTCAAAATCAAAGAGCTCCTCTTTAAGATCCTGAAGTGCAACAGCACGGTTAGGAAACCACGAATGAGTATTTCTTCCCCTGGCCTAATGCACGCGGAAAGAAGACTGCATCAGATGATGTTTGCTGACAGAGATTTTGAAAGGGTTGAACGCATGGAGAGTCACAGCTCAAGACCCGATGTTACAATCTATGATTGCAGCGATAGGGACTATACGGTCATTTCAATGAAATCCAAAGATCGGCCTAAGCTGCTGTTTGATGCTATATGCGCTCTTACAGATATGCAGTACGTGGTGTTTCATGGGACTGTCATAACAGGAAGTGAAGAAGCTTATCAGGTAAAATCTAAATGGAAGTTCTAAAACTGTACAGACTATTGCCATTCAGGGCAATTCCTAAGGGTACACGTTGTCTATGCATAGGAATATTACATTAGACACATTGATGGGCTACCTATATGCTCAGAGGCTGAGCGACAACGTGTTATGGAGTGTCTTGAAGCAGCCATTGAACGAAGAACGTCAGAGGTATGCATATCTTGCATGCCAGTAGGTCTGTTTCAAATTAATGAAGGTTCTACCAAATGTGCTTCTTTCCTTTGCAGGGACTAGAATTAGAACTATCCACTGATGATCAATTTGGACTACTCTCGGATGTAACTAGGATCTTTAGGGAAAATGGTTTATCTATTCAACGAGCTGAGATCCTAACAAAGGAGGATGGAAAAGTAAAAGACACTTTCTTTGTCACCAATGTGTCTGGGAGCCAAGTTGAGGCCATCACGGTTGATTCCGTCCTGAAACAGGTAGGGCATGATGCTTTACGGGTGAAAGGAGAGCAGAACTACTTCCAAAACCCTTCCAAAGAGTCAGCTAGAGGCTGCTTCTTCAGCAGTTTTTTCAGAGCTCAACCGGGTAAAAGAACTGAAATCAACAAATCCCTAGTATAACATATTTTCTCGTCTTGGACCACTCTTACATAGACCATGAGAGGAGTGACAAGGCGAAGTCGTTCCCCACTTCCACAGTTGCATAAAACGGACCTCCAATTGTACATAGAAAATTGAATGGAAGCTGAATAACTATGAGAAGTTAGAAAATTGTATATAAATCATATTGTACAGAAAATTTATTCTCAATTTTTTTGGGAAATCTGTGCATATGAAATCATTGCCTTGCTTTGTACAAAATTGTAAGGTAGGATCAGATACATGCTGCATAATTCTGAGTTTGCATCAGATGGCCAGCAGAACTATATAAACCCTGGAATCTCCATGCTGTTAACCAGGGATTTGGGATTACTAGTCCATTTAATTGAGAAATAAAGTATCAACAGGAGAGACACTTCCATTTCCCAAGGAACTGGATCATGTCATCTTACAGAAGATAAAATACAACAGAGTCAAATAAAAGTGACCGCATAGACTCATTGTAGAAGAACAAAATATGGCAATCACACCGGTCGAAGCTCAACAAGATTCCATTGGTGCTTATTTTGGGCACATTATCGATTGTTACAGAGGTATGATCTCTCTCCATCTTGGAACTCCAGCATTAAATGCCCTCTGTAGGACTCTAATCCGTTCTGTTATGATAGACTCTTTTAAATCTTGGATGTGCCTGTAATCATTCTCCATTATCTGCTCCAAATCTTCAAGATATTTGCCTTTACAGTTTAAATTCTTCATCTATTTAGCATTCACAGATACCAGGTAAGTACAAAGATAGATAATCTTTTGTATAACATTTTTTTTGTATAATGAGATGCAACTAAGTAGATTCGAATCGGAAAATAAAGAATGAAAGTTAAAAGATTCTATCATTTGAACTGTCTCTAAGAGACAGAGCATAACATTTAGCATTTTGCCGTTACACCCACGGAAATTTAGTTCCAAGCCCACTTCTCTTGCGTAACATCCATAAGTCTAGCTTATAACTCTAGATTATTAATATTTTTGTAATTATTTATAATGTGTTAGCATTTAGTGGGACTTATAAGATTTATTTAAGTATTCAGTTTAGGCAATTAGAAAGGAAATATGTTAGAAAACACAACACTTGCACCTTGATTGTTGAAAATATATCAATAAATGTGTTAAATTTAAATCCAACCCAACCCAGATGAAATTTGAGTCAATATAAATAGTATAAACAAAAAAAAGAAAGAAAATCTTAGACTAAACTTCAATGGAGATTAAAGATGAGAGCAAGTAATGAAGAGGTCTAGCATGAGCTATTAGACACCTCATGCTTAGCTCTCGCATTTAATTTCCTATCAAATAATTCACTATTATCCTACTCTTCCAAAATGACTCAATGCTGATACATCTTGAGCACTATAAAATAAAATTATAAAAATTATAAAAATTATTGATCATAAGAATAAAATAGGGATTTTTTATAATAAAAATTTAAAATTTATAAAATAAGTAATATAATTATAAAAATTTTTATGTAGATATTAATTAATTTAATATATTAAAATATTTTAGAAATAAAAAGAGAAATTTTTGTGCAGATGAACAAAGAAAATAAGGTAATAAAGGATCCCTGTAAATATAGAATTTGGATGGGATAATTGGTTAGTATAGTGTTTAATCTCCTTGAAAATGAAGGCAGCCAAATTTTAATACCAGAAATAGAAACCATCAATTGGGCAAAGGCATTATTTTGGCGTGGAGTTTCCAAATTCGAAGAGAGAGAGAAAAAAACAAAATAAATAAACCCTAAAGCCCCGTAATGATTTTGGCATCAAAATTTTTGAAACCCCATCCAAATTCAGGCCCCCCGCCCTTTCCACAAAGGATTTTCCCTCAATTCCCTTAATCTCTCCCTCCTCTCCTTTCGTATTCATTCTCTCATTCTCTCTCTCTCTCTCTCTACGAAGATTTAGTGAGAGAAAAAAATTAGGGTTTTTGTCCGGCCATCTAAAACCCTAGGGTTTAAGGGAACCTTGATCCTCTAAAGCTTGTTTCTTTTCATGGTTTCCGAATCCCTAGACGGGAAAAAGCTCGAAGACGGAGCAGC
Organism: Dillenia suffruticosa; assembly: GCA_033439265.1. NCBI lineage: Eukaryota > Viridiplantae > Streptophyta > Magnoliopsida > Dilleniales > Dilleniaceae > Dillenia > Dillenia suffruticosa. The sequence goes on along the minus strand of JAVTVX010000015.1, from coordinate 561,155 downwards.
CGTCGAAGAGAAACCGGAGGTCAAAGAGAAGGAAGATGTAGAAATGGAGGAAGCCGGGAAAGGCGACGAAGCAGAGAAAGGAGAAGAGGAGGAAGAAGAAGAAAAGAAGGACGAAAAAGAAGGAGAAGAAGAGAAAGGTGGGGAGAAGAAAGATGAAGGAGAGTCGAAGAAGAAGAAGAGGAAATCTGCTAAGAGCGAAGAAGAATCGAAGACGCCTAAGAAAGGGAGGAGTTCGACGAGCTCCAAAGAACCTGTTACGCCTAACGAGAGGCCTACAAGAGAGAGGAAAACTGTGGTTCGCTTCTCTGCCGAGGCCGTGGAGAGGACTCTTGCTTCTAAGAGTTTGTCCATTGAAAAGGTAACTTTTTTTTTTCAAATGGGTATTAGAAATTTGGGTTAGGGTTGATTTGTGTCGACTCAGGTTTTCGTTTTCATGCCTTTTCAGGGTCGTGGAACTGAGCTCAAAGACATCCCTAATGGTAATTGTAATTTGATTTTCATCATATGCTGGTGATTGTTTTTGTTACTGTGTATTTTTCACGATTGTTGAATGAGCCTTGTGATTTTTTAGCCATGGGCCTAGCAAAAGAAAATTTGGGATAGTTTTTTATTGGATTTCCCATTTATTATTAACAATAATATGGATTTGTGATTTTTGCAGCCTGTATTGTTGAAAAGCATACACTATGATTAGATTTTAAAGGCCATTGTTCAGGATGCTTTTACCCAAAATGAGAGATTCAGCTTCGATATTTGACATGCTTTTAGGAAATTGTTTAGCTGATGAGTTAGTAAAGACTCTGAAAAGGAGTATTTTGGTTGATGATTTTCCATGAAGAATTTGGCAACTCACGTTGAAGGTTATTAGGAAGTGTATGTATGTAGATATAAATGGAATTGTGCCTCTTGGATCAATCAGAATTATGATATTGGGTTTATTGGATTTGCTGTGATTCACGGTCTTCTTTGACCACCCTGATTATTATCATCTCCATTTTTATACTCATGCACCTCCTTGGACAGCTTTTGCTATTACTCAACTCACTGACACTGTTAATTGTGTCGCTGCTGCAAAATGCAGGGTCTTTTCAAGTTTATTACATTGAAGACATTCCAGACTGAACACATTTTTGGTTTCATTTTCATTTTGTAGGTTTTGGACAATAAATATTGTTTTGATATGCCTTTAAACTTCTGTTTCTTTGTGATTATATTGGTATTGTGCTTTTCAGTATCTAATTGCTATAAGCTTAAAAAATGGGCTGTACTGCAATTTTTTGCACCTTGTGTGGTTTGAATCATGTTCACAAGTCAAGATTTAGATCATACAGATTGTGTTTGTCTTATTTGCATGTAGTTCAATGTTTTATTTCACTACCCTGATATTTCTATCAAATTATGTTGCTGGTTCGTTGTGAAAATTATGCACTACCTTGATTGGCCTGTGCTAATCTTCAAATTACATCCTTCATTGCATTGTGGTATAATGTGATATGTTGCAGTCTTATCAAGTCTATTCTATAATTGGATGTACAGGTCTGACAAGGTGCTTTCATCCTCAAGTTCCCTTCTTCGTTCTGTATTTGTGCCCCATGAGTTGCTTCATACCAGTTTTGATCTCTTAAACAATGTGTTGAAGGATAGACATCTAGAACAGAGCTTCTCTGGCATGCTTCTTTTATTTTTATGATATATCGCTGTCTTATTTTACACCTAATAGAAATTTGTCTCAGCAGAATCGCCTATTTTTCTGATCTTGTGAACTGTTTCAGTTGCTTTCAAGTTATCCAAGAGAAAACCTGATGAAAGCCTACGGCTACTTCACACAGTTCTGTTTGGAAAGAAGGCAAAGGTGTGCTTTCCAACAATTTGGCTTTCAATATGAGTTTATCATCTTTCTCAGATCTTGTTGATTTGTTTTCTGCACTTCATTATATCTGTCATTGATTTTATTGTGTATCCTGCCGTTGTCTTGTGTAATGTGTTGAATGTTTGTTTTGCTGAATTTTGTTTGCAGACACATAATCTGAAGAGAAACATTGGGAGATTTTCAGGATTTGTTTGGGTTGAGAATGAGGTACCTGTCTTTGCAGGTCATAAACATTTGCTCTGTTGAAATCCTTAGCTTTGCTAAAATTCGTTTGTGAATACATGCATGGAACTTTCGTTTCTTATCTTTCCTGCAGGAAAAACTGAGAGCAAAGGTGAAAGAAAAGCTTGACAAATGCATAAAGGAGAAATTATTGGACTTTTGTGATGTTCTTAACATTCCTGTTAACAAGACCACAATTAAGAAGGCAAGTAAATGAAAAATGGTATTTCAATGTTTGCGTTGTATGTTAAGGAGAGAATCCTCTTATCTGGATTGTTTTTAAATATTAGGAAGATCTCACTGTCAAATTGTTGGAGTTTTTGGAATCCCCACATTCCACAACTGATGTTTTGCTAGTTGATAAGGAGCAGGTTGGTCCCGTACCTTCGTATTATCCTTTTCTTTCATGCATCATGTTCGATTAAATTTCCAAGTGGAGATTCGATTTTGCATTAACTTGTCAACACTTGTTTTCAGAAAGTTACAAAGCGGAGAAGAAAGGTCTCCACAGATTCTGAGGCCTCTGCGGAAACACCTGCCAAGGTATCTCCTCTTTGATGCTACCTTGTGTTTTGAGTTTGCAACCAAGATGTCTCATGCACCTTCCCTTGAAAAGCTATTATAACCTATAACATTTGTGGCCATGCTGTCTTGCTTACCACCCTATTGAGGTTGTGTAATGATTTGAATTATATATACTTAACCGAGATATCTGTGTTTAGTCCAGTCTTGTGTCATGGTCATGAGGCAACACTTTTAACAATTTGTGGTCAAGAAATTTGGCTATGGAATCTGCAGTTTTAATGATGAGTGTCTTTCAGAATTAGGTGAAATTTGGTCCAAATAATCTATAATCACATTAGTTCCGAGATTTAAGTGAAATTCTGTCTATACAGAGTAAGAAGTGATGCTTTTGAGCCAAGCAGTAGCTATAGAAGTGGATGTTTGTTGGTTTATTTTTTTTCCCCCTCATTGGATGCATTTTGTTTGACTAGGAGGCTTCTCGGACACTATTTTTAAAAGAAAAGTTGCAGAGGAGGTTATTGTCTAAAATTTAAATTAGGAGAAGGTGGCTAGTTGACTAGACTGTCATTTCCCCCTCTACTCTTCAAACTCCTGGAGTGGGAGAAGATGCCTAATGTTCTGCAGGAAACTTTTCATGTGGTTGCATACAAGGAGCAAACTGTGTCTCATAGGGCAAGTAACTATGGGTAAGAATAAATTCTGTTTGATATTACTTGCAGGGGTTTTTGATAATCCTTTGGATGCTTGTAAATCAAAACATAGAGCAATTGATTAAGGCCTTTAAAGCATTTTACATGCGTTAAATCATCTGAGGCACCATCTTACATAATTAGATTTAACAAGGTTTGGGTGAAGTTGTATCTAATATATATTTCCTTTTCTATGGCAAATGAGGAAGCAAAATTGTCGTGCTGCATATGTGAATGCATTTGGCACCATTTAGGCTTTAATTGTGACATCCTATCATGCACGAAAACTTCTCAATACTAGCATTTCCCCGTATCTGAAATGTTTTCCATTTCTGAAATGTTTCAATACATTAAATTAATTAATATTTATATAAAAGTCTTTATATTTTCTATCTTTATACATTTTTTCATATTTAATAAATTATTTATTTATTTAATTATAATTTTTATTTTTTTTTATTATTTATTTTATTATTTATAATTGCATATTTAATTATTTTAGATTTTTATTATAAAATATGACTATTGCATTATTTTCATAAAATAATTAATATTTACATAAAAATCTTTACATTTTTTATATTTATGCATCTATTCACGTTTTCGTTTCTTGTATTTTTATAAGGTACCGTTTGCTCGTATTGTTTCGTATCCGTTTCTGTTTTCCCGTTTCCGTTTCCCTGCAATATAGGTGACATCCACCTAGTTATGCATTGGTGCATTGTTGGGTTGCAGAACCAACTTTGGTGTATTTGTTGCATATCTGTACAGTTTGCTACTCATATTCTCCGAGACTCTTTTGTTTTATATAATACATGTGAATCATATTTTGCTTGTGATTCAGTTGCAACTATTCTGATGTTTAATAGTTTTGCTTCTGTGTTCTTTTCTTAACCACTTTATAGCTAAACTGTTTCTGACTGATATTCTTAGAATACGTGTTAAATATTTGCCACTATTTGGTTAGTTTTGCCTGTTGCCAACATAACATTTTCTCCCTTTCCTCATATTCCTGTTTCATTCCATATACTTTACATTGTTTTGCTCCAGAAACAAATGCAAGCACCGAAGGCTAAGGCAAAGCAAAAGAGTTCCTCCAAAGTTGATGAAGAGGAGGAATCTGAAGACAAACCTGCGCCTTTGGACACCAAAGATGATTCTCGTGAAGATGATGATAATGAGAATGAGCAGGAAGAGGACAGTGACAAGAGAAGTGAATCCGAGGAAGCTTATGAAGACAAGGAGCAAAGTCCAAGCTCAAAAAGATCTTCAAAGAAGACCCAGAGAGCGGATTCAACAGCCAAAAGCCAAGATAAGTCATCATCTGTCAAGAAGGGCAGATCAGCAACAGCTTCCAAAAGTGATTCAGAATCTGCAAAAAAGGCTTCTAGTTCTACTCCTAAAAAAGGTGGTGCTTCTGGCATGACCTCAAAATCCAAAGTCTCAGGTACTGGGAAAAAGAAAACTGACAATGAGAAGTCAAAGGACAAGGCTGCCTCTAAGGAGTCAAAAGCAGCTAGTTCTTCCAAGGGTGAGGATGTTGTAATTTTTTCTGTCTCAATTTAATAACTTTGATAATTCTTCTGATGGCATAAACTTTCATTTCATTCATTCTATTGTCTGCTCTCTACGCATTTGAGAGCATCAGGGTAATTATATGGAGCTTCAAATCTTTTCCTTTTGGTGTTGTACGACTGATTTGACATAATGTGTATCTGTGCCCCTATCCAACCTCTTTGTATTGCCGACTGCTGGCACAAGGTAAGCCTTGGACTAAGTTGGTACTCATTAGGATCCCCTTACACCTTTGAAAAGATCTTTCCAGCTTCCTTAAAGTTAGGAGTCAATGATAGCCTCTGATCATGTTGTCTGTCATTGCACGTACTATCAGTTCCATCATGCAACTTCAAGCATTCGATGAGTTTGGTTATTGATGTGAAACTATATCTTTTCATGTCTTTTGTGTGGGTACATTCTTATGAAAAGGCAGTTGATCTTAATATTCTTTGAACTAGGAAAAGGTAAAGGTGGCTCAAAGTCCAAGCCAGACCCTACTAGAGAGGAGATGCATGCAGTTGTTGTTGAAATACTGAAGGAAGTAGACTTCAATACTGTAAGTATTGCATTGATGATGTCTGGCATTGCCCGACTTTAAAGGTTTCCATACTGTGCCAATAACCAAGTGCATGCCTTTTCTTTATGCAGGCAACACTGTCGGATATACTCAGGCAATTAAGTATGCTAGTTGTATCCATGGAGATAATTGCACCGATCTTTGTTGAATCATACTAATTTATTTTCTTTGCCTTTTATTAGGAACCCACTTTGATGTGGATTTGATGCATCGGAAAGCAGAGGTCAAGGAAATTATCACAGATGTGATCAACAACATGACTGACGAGGAAGATGAAAGTGAAGAGGAAGCCGAGGATGATGACAGTGAAGACAAAGGAGATGGCAAGGACGCATAGTTCCATATTTTTTTTCGGTCTTAAATAACATTAGCATTTATGCGCCACATTTTATTTAAATTATTCGTGTAAAGCATTTCCTTTGCCTGTTAACGGAGTTAAGGGAGATGACATAGTGCACTTTGACATTAGGACCACTTTCTCCCATAATGAAGACCTTGGCTTGGGTTGTTTGTACCATAGATCAGGTGTTCTTACTAGTACTTAGACTGCAAACCCCGAACATGTTTATAGTGTCTTAGTGGTATTTTTTCATAGACTTCTTTTTAGTTTAAAAGTTATCCTGTAGTTGTACTTCTTACTATTTTGTCAATTAATTTAAGCCCCCTTTCAGGTTGTTGGCTTCGAAGTTCTGGATTAGTACAAAGATGTAGTAAGTTGCAATTATTTATTTTTTAGCTTTCTTCTTTTTTTTTTTTTTTTCTCTATAAATGAATGATAAAGTCTCTCTTCTATTGGATTTGGATAGGGATTTGTTATGCAATCTCTAGATTGTTTAGATAGAAAGATATTGAATAATGTTTAAGTAAATTTGTACAAAAATATAGAGAAGGAAATTTGAATTGGAGGGTCTAATCCTAACGGGCAAGTAAATTCGATGGTAATGTCCTAACAAATTGCAATTTTAATTCATTTCCCATCACCTATGAATCAAGAGCTACGCTTTGCGGTCTATTGCTCCCTAAGTTCTCGACCATGGTTTGAAAAACTCCATTGTGGTTATTTGATTAGAAAATATGTTTGCGTGCAAGAAGCAGCAGAAATTGATGGGTTATGCACACCAATATGTGATTACTTGGCAAAAGTTTATATGATCAAAATTATTAAACAAATTCTGGTTGTGGATGCCAAAAACTTGTCAACAACTTTATAAAATCTCTCCTCTCTCACGCTAAATCATCAGGGCTAGGTAGCGTTTTGGTTTTCTTGCTAGTGGCCAACCACCATCCTGATCGTGTTACCGCAATCTGCTAAGCACAATGATCAATACCCTCTCTCTCTCTCTCTCATCAAGATAAGCATTTCTACCAATTCAACATTGGATAGCATGAACCACTTCCATTCAGGTAGAAATATACATGTCGTTTTCTTGAGTTTATGGTTTTGTGCAAGAAATTAGATATGTTTCTATTTAATAATTCTGCTCTTTTCTATATAACACTCGAAAAATTCATCTCTGTTGCAAATTGCAACAAACCCTCTACCACAAATTCATTACAATCCATTTGCAAAGGTGGGATCAAATTTTCGTAAGTGATCATTGAACCTTTACACTTGGTATTGTCAAATTGGTTAAACTTTGCTCGGATTTTTGTTTGTAGTGTACTTCATATGAACCTTCAGTGTAAGTTTCTGCGGTTTGCTTGCTTTTGACAATTTGTGAAGCCTTCTTGTTTCCTTGTATTGAATTTGGCCCAGGTGCTGGAGGTTGAGTTTCTTCTAGCTAATGGAGAATGCGAGTAAGTTTGAACTTATTGTCGAGAAAGGAGAACCAGTTCTGGTTCAACCAGAAGAGGAGACAGAGAAGGGCTTCTACTTCCTAAATAACCTCGACCAAAACATTGCAGTGACGGTCCATACGATCTATGGCTTTAAATCAGACAACAGAGGGAATGAGGAAGCAGCAGACGTGCTTAAGGAGGCATTGTCAAAAGTTCTTGTTCATTACTATCCTTCAGCAGGAAGGCTGACTGTGAGTCCCGAAGGGAAGCTCATAGTGGATTGCACTGGAGAGGGTGCTGTTTTTGTTGAGGCGGATGCAAACTGTACATTGGAAGAGATTGGAGATGTAACAAAGGCTGACTTCGCTAATCTCGGAAAGCTGGTTTATAACATTCGTGGTGCCACACACATACTTGAGATTCCTCCATTGGTTGTTCAGGTTGGTGCAGACATCTATATTTGCTCTTTTTCTTTACAGTTGAAAGTAGGAAAGTAGTAGGACTAGGAGTTTGTTCAGCCTTGAGTTTCATGAAGTGCTTATTGTATGTTCCAGCTGACAAAGTTCAAATGTGGAGGATTCGTTCTCGGACTAGGCATGAACCATTGTTTGTTTGATGGAGTTGGTGCAATGGATTTCATCAACTTGTGGACAGAAACTGCAAGAGGGTTGCCACCGCAAGTTCTTCCGTTTCTGGACCGTGGCATTCTCAAGGCTCGAGACCCACCTAAGATAGAGTTCGACCATCACGAATTTGCAGAGATTGAAGATGTTTCAAATCTCTCAGACCTTTATGAAGAAGAGATGGCCTTCAAATCCTTCTCTTTTGACCCAGAAAAGCTTGATAAGCTCAAGAAAAAGGCCATGGAAGATGGAGTCATCGCTAAGTGCACTTCATTCGAGGCCCTTGCTGCCTTTGTCTGGAAAGCAAGATGTGAAGCATTGAAGATGGGGCCAGAGCAGAAGGCAAAGCTCTTATTTGCTGTCGATGCACGGTCTAGGTTTGAGCCACCATTGCCAAATCCTTACTTTGGGAATGGGATCGTATTAACCAATTCTCTATGTAGTGCTGGTGAGATTGTAAACAATCACTTATCGTTCACTGTGCAGCTAGTTCAGAAGGCCATAAATATGATAACAGACAGTTACATGAGATCTGCCATAGACTATTTTGAGGTAACTAGAGCAAGGCCTTCTCTTACGGCAACACTTCTAATCACAACTTGGTCTAGGCTATCTTTCCACACTATAGACTTTGGTTGGGGTGATCCTGTACTATCTGGGCCTGTGGCATTGCCCGAGAAGGAAGTCAGTTTGTTCCTCTCCCATGGTAAAGCTCGGAAAAGCACAAATGTGGTTCTGGGCTTGCCCAGTTCCTCAATGAAGACCTTTGAAGAATTGATGCAGATCTAGAAGTGAAGAAGAAGACAATTGGATTAGTATTCATACTTTTGCCAAATAAATCCGAATGTGGGTAAAACTGGACTATTGATGCCTAACTGCAAAACGGGTTCATAAATCCAGTTCGTAATGTATTTTATATGTCCTATGCCTTGCTTCCATAAGCATGGAATATGGAATATGGAAGTATGATCCAAGGAGTTCAAAATCTGTCTACATTGTGTGCTATACATGTGTTAATGTTATATATAAATATACCCAAAGGATTATTCTTCATCCGCCTTGATTGTCCTTAACCACTCTGCAGACCTCCTCTAAAAGAACATGATTACTCATTTGATTTATTGGATTTTCCATTTTCTACCCCTCTGTTGCCAAGCAAAAGAATATTAAAAAATAATAATTACAAGGACAAAAGCGTGACACATTTATGACAAGGTCCATCCATGATGAGATGATTTAATGTTCTTGCACGGGGAAAGAACACGTTAACATGGCAAAAATAAATATGACCCTAATTCTCGTTAGAATTACGAAAATGTCACTTATCACATGCCAACAATTGCATGTGCTTCCTTCTAATTTATTTATTTATATTATTTTTTTTTTATCCGCCTTGTGCACTATTGTGTAAGGTTTTGAGACTCGTATTATTAGATGATACGAACAAAATTACAAGGAGATGGGAGCATAAACCTTATCTCAATCCGAAGAAGGTATGGAGAGAGCTATTTCTCAAAGTTAGGAGTTTGAAATTAATCTAATAAAATTATAATTTGAATATCCCTTGAGAGGCCAGCGAAAGAGGAAAGTAGGGCATGCGAATGGTGGGTGAAATTTAGATCAAAACAACCGACAGTCGATTTAGTAAATAAAAATATTATATCTCTTAATCAAATCTTGATTTTAAAATTTAAAAATGAAAAAAATTACATTAAATTATCTCTTCTCTAAATTGAATCCGTTAATATTCGAACTAAATTAGTTAGAGTATGGTTCTGAATATCGATCGGATAAAAAAAAATTAGGAGAGAAATATAGATCGACTAATCTATCGGTATCTATATTTCTTTCTTTGAAAACAGTGACCGAACCCTTCGACCAAATAAACTTAAATTTGATGGATGAAATCAGAAATAGATCACAAAATAATGGATATTATTATGGAATATGTCAATTAGAAATTTAAAGCCACTTTCCAGAATGATGTGTCCCGGTGAATTTTAGGTCGATCATCTGCCTGTAAACTAAGTAGTACCATAAATTTATTTTGGATTAGCAATCTATAACATATTTCAAAAAAGGAAAAAGAAAAAAAAAAAAAAGTTATTGGTATTATTCACACAATTTCTGACCATTAATTTATACAAAATAGGTTGCAGACATAATTTAACCTATGTGGACGAAGGGAGCATTAAGAGCACAATGAACATGGCCCTTCTCTTGCATTTCAACTACTCAATTCAATGCATACAACCGCAGACATGGAAAAAGAACTTAGAAAATGAGGAACTGTTGCTCAATCATAAGTCAAGCACTACCCATTTTCTTTCCTCCACCCTTATAATATCTAATAAATCAGATAAATTACATAACAGATTGAATTGATTCTGTGTATAAGATGATATCAAAATATATTGATCAATTTTAAATTAAATTATCGTCGTGTTTTTATTACATAGGATTTGATTTCTTCGGTATTTCTCTTTAATTTAACATATAAAACGTGGAAAAACAAACCATGTTTGTCACCCGAAGGCCAAGAAATCAAAACCATGTCAACATTTCTAAAAAGCACATCATTACCCACTTCAAAATGTCTCCCTTTTAAGTGCACAAACATATAAATGTCGCTGTCTAATAAAAGCCCAGTTGTGACCTGCCTTAGATGTGCATAAGAAGACCAACATTTATTGACGTAGGTAAGAAGAATATCTTCATTCCTTAATCAAGTTAGGAGTTCCATTCCCACTGGATACGGAGAAAATAATATTGAGAGATTTTTCTTTCAAATGAGACCCGACAGTCACGTCGATTTCTGATTTCTGATTTCTGATTAGTCGAGATGAAATTTCAGATATCGAAAGTTCTAAATACTAAAAAAAAACAAAAAGGAAGTGCATAAGAAGAGTAGAAGCAATCCTTTTAACCCCCCAACAACCTTGTGCCTCTCCACCTGGGGAAATCATGTTAGAGATTTGGAAGAATGGCAACTTGAGCTCACCTCACAGTGTAACCCTAAGTTTTCCATGACCACAGTTTGGCCAACTACTACTCTATTACAAGTGGTCTAGCTCTCTAGTCCTTGGACGATGGGCTAATTCCTGATATTATCAAAAAATAAAAGGTCATATGGGCAATATTGACCAAAATATGACCTCTCAAACATGCAAATTTTTAATATTTTATACCATGTTGAAGTATTCAGCACATGAATTTTTAGAGTTCCTCACTGAAACAAGTGTTTTCCTGTATCTAAATATGTAAATTTTCACATAAAAAATAATTTTCTTTCTAATACATCTGGGGTTGAACGATCACTACCCACGTTTCCAATATACTCAAAATTCAAAAGAGCCTCTACAACTGTAGAGGGTACAAAAGGATATACGCATATACGAATTCATTAACACAAAATGAAATTCTGAAACAAATAGAATTCCAGGTTGCATCCGTCCCCTCCACAAACAATTTTCTTTAATCATGGGCATCCTTATAATTTCAAGGGCGTTTGCGACCATGATAACTATGTTACTAGCTTTTCTACAAGAAAGCCAACATGAGAACAAGTTACCATTAAAAAAAAAATCAAGGAACTATAGGCCTAGTAGATAAAAGAGTTAAGTTTTTTAATAAAGTTTTGATTTGAAATTTGAAAATGAAAAATAATATATTGAGAGATGTTTTCTTAAATTATTTTCGACAATAGTTGAACCAGATTAATCGATTAATAATAATAATAATAATAATAAAGAAACCATTATAAGGGTAATTTGCATTCAAAGAGTTAATTGTGTATTACAATAAATCTAAAAGACAACCCTTCGATCTATTTACAATTCAAAACTAATTCATCTTTATCAATGACGTGGATTGACTAAGAAGACCATATGGGCAATCCGCAGCATCGAGACTGCAACTAGAACGGGGAGCGGGACTGAGAAAGCCGCGTAACGGACTGCAAGCTTGAGAGAGGCTGCATCGGCTACGATGGATTTTGGTTTGTTGTTCACTATCCATTTGAGCCAAAACTTTGTAGAAAAAGTCAACCTCACATGGAAGGAAAATAGGACCTTGGCTATTGTACCCATATTCTGATTCTGCATCTTCTAACAGCATCTGAAACAATGGATGGCTAGCAAAGCTTGTCTTGATCACAAACCTCTGCTTCCCTTGTCCTACATAAACTGTGAAACACCCTTCTGGAGCAACTCTTTGCTTCGCCTTTGCTTGACCACCTTTAGCACTTTCCTTGGATGGTGGAGCCTTCTTCTTGTCACCGCAGATTGATCGACATCGCTCCCATGTTTTGACAAGAAAGCTTGTCTTCTCTTTACCCTTTAGACTGTCGCCCATTTCTGAAACCTCAATGAGACTACTACAAGAAGAAAGATAGTACTAAGGAACAATCCTAAAAAGTAGCCAGAGATATTTTCTGGGGTGCAGGTCTTTTTGACTTGTTTAGATGATATATGTCAACTGAATTGAGAAGCAAGGTGAGTTGCAAACCAGAGAGAGAGAGAGAGAGAGAGAGAGAGAGAGAGAGAGAGAACAGGAAAACCTCACAAGACAGGCACCAAGATTGAGTGCATAAAGACTCCCCCCACACCCATATAAATACTCCTACCAAAGGTGCAGTGGTCGACGGTTGAAAAGTGCCGTTTCTTTGGACACCCATGAGTGCAAAAATTGAAAAAATGCACAAATTTTGAATCATCTCCTATGATTGAGAGGAATTTAGCCACGTCGTGTGACTTCCAGCTCTTTATTAAAAGTGGGACACTGGCTTTTTTCTTTTCTTATTTTTGTCGCGCAGTCAACAAGACATGTTCAAATAAAATTAAAACCATTGAAGAAAGTTCTAAACTTGGGTGCTAGTTATCAATCTAGCTAGGTAGCAATATTTGCATAGGATTAGGTTGAGGATTGACATCACTCGGGCAATAATCCAGCTAGTTGGAGGAAAAAAAAATAGTCAAACTCATCAATCTCATTTATAGCTGAGAAGGTGTAATATTACTTTTTTTGACTTAAATCCGATCTGGTGTTTCGTCCGATATGAAAGTTGTCTGACATCATCTATCTCATTTATAGCTGAAAATAAAAATAGTCAAACTCATCGATCTCATTTAAAAAAAATTGTGAAATTTTACTTGTTTCGTCCGATATGAAAGTTGTCTGATATCACTGTCGACTATTCTGTTAATATAATATTTTTTATTATAATAATTATAAATATATATTTTATTTGAATAATTATTGATTTTTCTCCCCATGAATTGTCTAATTAAATATAACATTTTACAATAATATCTGCTAGCATTCTTATTACGAAAATAATAATTTTATTATATACAAAACATTTTCATCATGACTTTTTTATGAAAATTAGAAATAATGAAAATTTTAATATATCAGGATTATAATTTATGACTGTGAAAATACTAGATACGGTAATTACTATAAATGCTTAATTGAATGATTAGTTCGAGTGGATTAGGATTAGTTGTTCTATTAAGTGGCGATTAGTTCTTGGTTTATGAATTTGTTTTTTTTTTTTGTTACACAAGAATTTGAACCCGGAATTATCGGATTTGAAGAAAGGAGTTGTGATCACTGGGTTATCCCTTGGGGACCTGATTTGTGAATTTGTGTGTATATATATTATAATATAATTATCCCGCAAAAAGAATAAAATTTTTTCTACCATTCTCTCTCTCTCCCTCCTAGTTTTCTTCTCTTCCATGGACTTTGGACAAACTCGGGTTACTCTCCTCAAATGAGTGGTTGTTCTTGAGAATGAACCGCAATGAAAAGACTTAAAAGAATAATGCCTAATTGGTTTAATGATTGTGTATTGATATCCATTAAATAAAATTTTTAATTAGATTTTTGTGTATGATAAAAATAGATATCGTAAAAGTTTTATTCTTAAATATCAAACTTGATTCGAATCAATTTAATCGAATCAAATATAATAATTACTAAATACGGATAATTTATATTTATATTTATATTTATATTTATATATAAAGAGAAGCCTTAAGAGTGCCACGCCTCTTAAGTGATTCTAAAAGTGTGAAAAAATATCAGTAAGGAAAGTCCTCTCTGCGCAATAAAAATAGTTTTGAAATCTTTGAAACACTTAATTAGCCCATTGAGTGCCTCAACCTCTTCAACATGGAGATGGATGGAAACATTGTTGTCATCCTGTCTGGGTTCCATTAATAAGTCTTATCTTCCTCTCCCACGCCGTCATCTTCATGTACAACTTGGTATGACTTGCACGTCCCTTGAGGATATAAAGATATGGTGCCTACCTATTTTCTCCCCTACCCATTTTTTTCCCTCATTTCTTCCCCCAAGTTTGACTTCATGAACATGAAGCGATGTTGGTACCGAAATCACTAAAATACTCTTCATGTTGTATGTTTACAACTTAATCTATACAATGGCAAGAGTAGTTATGGAATAATTTATGGGGGTTTTTTTACATAATTAAAATTTTAATTCTGGGTATAGAAGAAAATTTGATAATAATTTATTATACTTTTATGCTTGTATTTTGTGTCGAATAAATATCGACATTAATATAAGTTTCTATAAAATTAAGAAAAAAGTTGATAAAATGAGATTATATTGGGAGAGATCACATGAAATCTCATCTTTCTTTTGAGATAATTCACACGTCTGTCATGGATCGATGCAAGGTTCATGATATCACACTTTAAGAACACAACACTTGATATCAACAGATCCCTTTTAATGATTACATATATTGAAAAGTAGAATTTTTCTAGCTCTACCTTTTGTTTTGATGCAGAAGACTTTAATAATAATAATAATAATAATAATAATATAAATATAACTCTATTTTAAAAAGAATATTATACAATGCATGACTCCATAGATGTTGCTTGAAATAAACTTTGTTATATATGTTGGTTGGTGGGGCGAGGGGTCAACACCAGGGCAATATGGGGCCGTGATCGAAATTGTAGTTATAGCTAGAAGGGGTTATGTTGGTCTGTGTCACGAAGACAATGATCTTTAGTTTTGGATGTGTCTCACAAGTCAGCAACCGGCCCAAGTCTCTCTTTCTATATGTACTGTTTGTGGGTTGTATTGTATCTCTCTCCTTATAGGGGGCACCTAGTTCGTTACTTATTTATTTTTTTCTTTTCTTCTTGTCAGATTTGAATTGTGGATCACAAATTACAAGAGAGAAATTATAACAATTGCATTATTCTCTTAGTTACATTACCTAGTTCTTTGTGCTATGCCGACAAACACGACCATGTCTCTGGACAGTAAATCAAGCCCTAAAGAAACTTTTTGTGCATTTGAGGGAGAAAAAGCCCGTTGCAACTTGCAAGGGTACAGGAACATGCGGCCTGCGTTGAGACTGTGAATGATGATGGTTCGTGGAAATGGAACATCATATGGGTTTCTTCCCAAAAGGAGATATTGTCTTTGGTGATACTTGATGTTATTATATACTTTAGAGCTTAGATCAGAAGATCAATGATGTTGTCGAATATATTTTTGTGTTCATGCGCACAAAGCAATTTATGTCAAAAAATTTTAAGAAAGAACTTATGGGTGGTACGAGGTTTGATGATAACTTATCTTTATTTTAATTTTATTATGTTTATTTATATATATTAATTGTTTATCTAAATTGGCAAATTCAACAAGGCCCATGATATCTGACAAATGGCAAGAATTGATGTGGACTTCACTTTTCTTTAGGCTTGAACTGGCCTGTATAATCCAATTTTGATAATGTCATCAATTACTCTGTTAAAATAAACATAAGAAACACAGTTGATGGAAATTTCATTTCCTTTCCTTTTTTATGACAATGGGCCTTCTTCCCTCTTCGCTTTTCATTCCATTTCTATGACAGTGTGGCTTCTTCCCTTCCCCCTTCACTTTTCCCCTTGTATGGACAGAGATAAAGGGACACGGGTAAGGGAAGACTTGAAAGAAATAAGTTCTTGTAAGGATAGCCTAATGGTAAAAAAACAACGAAAGGGGTCATCAAGATGAAAAAGCTCTGACAGAACTTTCATTCACCACCCGAGGCCTGCATGGACCCCAATTGCAACGTCCAAAAACCATCAATCCCGTGGGGCTCACAATAGCTGACGTGTTAAAATCCTACACTCATTTCGGGATCTCGAGATCATTAAAAATCCAACGGTTGCGAAAGACCCGCTCACACGCGCAGTTCCGGTGTATTACGACATAAACCCCCTCACAAATTCAAATCCTCTCGTACTCTGAAAACAGAGAATAAATAGAAACTCGTGTCGATTTGGACACGAAATCGATTCTATCGCCATGGACGCCATCGTGAAACGAGAGACCGAGGAACCGACATTTCCTCCGCCGCCGGAGATGACGATTTTTCGAAACAAGAATTCGAGTTCTGGTGGGCTTTCGGTTTTCCATCCCATTTCATTGAGCAGCAGTAGCAACGATTCGGATGATTCGGACGACTCCGATGATTCCGGCTTGGAAGAGGTTTTGGGTTCTGGGGCAGTTAACGGAGGTCCCAAAAAGAAAAGGAAGTTGGGGTATTTGGGTGTTGTTTTGCCGGTTGGTTTTCTTGATTTTCTTCCTCCTAAAGAAATACCTTTAGCGGCGGTTCCTCAACCGCCTTTAGCAGTGGCTTCGAGTTGCAAGCAGTTCTGGAAAGCCGGTGACTATGAAGGGGCTCCAACTGGTGATTGGGATGCCTATTCTGGTAATTTTGTTTTTCTATTTTCCTTACATTGTTTTTCATGCATGATTTTTTTTTTTTTTTTTTTTTTTTGGGGTGGGGGAGGGAATATAATATTTATTTCCTGCATGATTTTTTTTTTAAAAAGGAATATGGATATTAGCAGTTGCATGTCTAATGTTTCCATGTAAGTGTCAATTGTTTCTGATACTATGTATTTTGGCAGTTTTTGGGTCTTGGGTTGTTCTTGCTATATTGGTGATAATCATAGGCATTGATTCTTGTGTTTTTTGGGTATGTGCAAGCAGTGGGTTTGATGCGAGTTGGCAGGCTAAAGAAAGTGTAGGATTGCTCGGATTTGACAATGTGACATTATTGTTTGCATATGGGTTTGTATGAATTGTGTTATGCAATTTGTTCCTATGGTTTATGATAAAATCACTTCTTGTCTCCGCACTGTTGGATATTGTGTTATTGCTTGCTTTGTGCTGCATGCAATCAGCCCTTCGGTTTTAGCCATCTGATTATTGAAGATTCTTGATAATGACTTCTTACAGCTATTAAACTTTACTCCCCTTTTCTTTTACTACCCCCCAGTTCTGGTTGTATGGAACACCTATATACTTGATCTGTGTGCAGATCGATGCCTTCCATCTCGTTTTCTTTTCTTAAATGATTCGGAGTTCTGTTGCCTTATTCTTAGACATGAAACCCTCATTGGAGCGACTTCTGACCAATTATCTGTCCTTGTAAAGTCCAATCATATCACTTGGGTGGTTCCTACTCTTTTTAGGTTAGAGAACATGTGGCTTTCTCATAGAGGTCTTGGAAAGGTGGTTGGAGATTATTTGAGGAAAATCTATATAAAAGATTGGGAGGGTTTTAAATTCATGGCAAAATTGGAGAGTGTTAAGCAAACTCTAGAGGTTTTGGAATAGGAAGTCTTTGTTTTGTTAAAGAAAAGGAAAACACTATTCTTTGTGGAATTGATGAGATTGATATGCTGGTAGTGGAGAGAGGTGGATTGAGATAGGGTGAACCCCTTTATTCTTTCCTTTTCACTATAATAGTGGATTTGTTGACTAGGATGATTGAGAGGGGGGGTTCGAGCCAATGTGTTCTCTAGCTTTGGAGTAGGGTGATGAGATTTCCGTTTCCCATCTTCAACTTGCGAATGATACTATCCTCTTTCTTAGAGAGGGTATCGTGAGAGACATGCTTTCCTTATGTGTCAATTTTTAGAGTATTTTGGGGCTGAAGATTAATATGACTAAGAGTGAGCTTCTTGGTGTTAATGTTCTTTGTGAGACTCTAGACTAGTTGTCTGCTTTTGTTAGTTGTGCTAGGAAGTGTCCTATGTCTTATCCAGGAGTACCTTTGGGAGGAAATTCTGGTAGCCTGTCTTATCTAGGATTTCCTTTGGGAGGAAACATGTTAATTTTGGGGTGGATAGGATTAGGAGATTAGACCGGTGGAAAGAAGCTTTCTCTCCTTAAAGGGGTGTATCACTCCTATTGGAGTGTGCTTATTTGCATTCCTCTCTATTTTCTCTCTGTTTTTAGGGTTCCTGTTGAAACTAATGAGAGATTTCCTTTGATTGGGGTATGGGCTTGCTAACAGGGATTATATGGTGTGTTGGGATTGGGTGTCTAAGGCTAATGCTGAAGGTGGTTTTGGCCTCGGAAAAGTGGTTTCCAAGAACATTTCTTTGGCTAGTAAGTAGCTTTGGAAATTCCCCTTCGAGGCCAATTCTTTGTTGCATAAGTTTATGGAATTGAACACTAATGTTAGAGTGAGAGTCTCTCACTGTAGTCCATGTATTTTCGGTTCTCGTTTATATCCTACTTTTCTTTCTCTTGTGTTCTTTAAGGTTGGTGATGACTCTCAAATCCTTTCTTGGGAAGATCAATAGATTACAAACTCTCTCTGTTGTCCATTTCCTTTCCTTGTCTTTATAGGTTGTCTGGATTCATTTTGCACCTATCAAAGATTTATGTTCTTGAGAGGGGTATTCAATTTCTTGGAATTTTCATTTTCTAAGAAATCTTAATGATAGTTAAGTCTTAGAGTATTCCTCCTTAGTTTCCCTTTGATTGGAGATGTTCCCTCCCTGAATGTCCCCGATACTAGGATTTGAAGTCTTGATACTTTGGGTGCTTTTTCTTGTAAATTAGTTTTCTATCATCTTAAGGTTAAGGTTCTTGCTAAGCCTATGGCTTTTACTTAGTCCATGGTGTTTAACAAGATCAATACCTATGATTTGCTTCAAAAGATGAGACCTTTTAAAACTATCTCACTGGATGTTTGTGTCATGTGTTTCAATGACACGGAAAACAAAGATCACTTGTTTTTGAATTGCTCTATGGCTTGAGAGTTGTGGAGCCACTTTTTTGTCTGCATGACAATGATTGGGTATGTCTTAGGAGTCTCTTTGATTTATTTAGTATGTTCATAGGCTTCGGTAGCAAAAAAGTTACTCATTTGCTTTGGAGATGTGCTTTTGTGGCCATTCCCTCGTGCATTTGGAGGGAATAAGATGTCAGAATTTTTAGAAACCAATTTATTGCCTCTTTTCTTCTTTATGAAGAAATTGTTTTTATATTTCTGTGTGGACTCGTGCTTCGGGAATTAATAAAATTATAGTTTAGAAGAGCTGAGAAAGAGTTTGATGAGCTATTTTCCATTAGTTCGAGTGTTGACTTTGTGGTTTTTCTCCAATTATTTTTCATCCTTAGAGTTATGTACATACTTCTCTTCGAACAATTTCTTTTGCTATCAAAAAAATTTGGTTCTTGCACCAGGTTGCTGATGGTACGAGGCCAAGGATCTTTATAAAAGAGTTAGAGAATGACATAGGAAATATTATTATGAATCCCATCTTATTGAGGTAATTGGCATCATTTTCTGTACGTATCTGGTTATGGAGATGAATAAAGACCATCCTATAATTGAAGGTGTTGATTGGTATCCAATATATAGTTTTTATAGGGACTTATACACCAAGGAGGATAGGGCTCGCCTTGTTATTGAAGGGATCGATTGGTTTCCTATTGAGAGCTTCAAAGCATCTTGGCTAGAGAGACCCTTTGAGAGGGATGAGATTTGGGCAGCAGTTTTTGGTTTTGATCTAGATAAAGCCCCATGTCTGGATGGTTTTACTATTTATTTTTTTTAAGCACTTCTGGTACGTAATCTGCAAGAATTTGTTTTAGAGTTTTTGATGAGTTTTATAAAAATGGGGTAGTGGATCGGTGCATGTACTCAACATCTATTATCCTTATACCTGAGAAATCTCCAATGGTCATCGTATTGGGTTAGTGGTCAAACTGAAAAGCCATTTTCTTCCAAAGCAAATGGTTATCCACTTGGTACAGCTCTCTTGTATCCTAGTATTTGTAGAAGAAACAAAGCTCTAGGGGACATTCACGGTATACTCTCATTTGGGTACTTGCCACAAGAAATTTGATTATAAAATGAGAATCACTTGTTACCCTGAAGTACCATACCTGTCACCTTATGACTGAGTGCAGCTGGATGGTCTTTTCTGTTGCATTCCTTGAACTTATATGGATGTCCATGTAACTGTACTTGTCCATATCTTAGTGCTCTATATGTTTTTAGTTGCCCTTTTCATATGAACTACTGCTACACTGTTACTGCTTGTAATATTATCTGCTAACTGTTCTTTTGTGTTTATAGGCGGTGTGGATCATGTTAGGGTTCATCCTAAGTTTCTTCATTCCAATGCAACGAGTCACAAATGGGCCCTTGGAGGTAAAATACTTGATAGTATTAGCTTGTTACTCCTTAACTGTTGCCAATATCAAATGCCTTCTTATTCTGATTACGGAAGAGATTTGAATCTGCTTAGTCTATATGCTGATGTGGAGCTTTTGCAGAGCTTTTGGACAATGCATTGGATGAGGTAATTGCTTTTGCTTTTGGAACCTTGCCTAAGTTTACATTGTTTATGCTTACATATCTATTGCACATTTTGGTGATAGGTGTGCCATGGAGCTACTTTTGTTAATATTATTATGCTTATAAACAAGAAAGACAAGAGTAGAATGTTGCTGATTGAAGGTATTAAATAAAATTTCCCGTTTGTGATCTCTCTCTCTCTCTCTCTCTCTCTCTCTTTCTTTCTCTCTCTCTGATGGTAATACATGAAGAGCACACTGAAATAGCAAATATGGTTACATTATTGGTCATCAATATTTGGGAACCCAATGACAATTTGATATTCCGGCTGCAGCTGTTGTATCAATTTAACTATGGTTTTCTTTGGAATTGTCCTGATTGCTGATTTTGAAAATCTGCTAGCCATATAATTTGTCAAATTCCTCTTCTGAAATATTAGCTGAAGTTGCTTTTTCAATGGTCTAACCGAAGGGGCTAAAATGGGGCCAAAAAAAAGGCCTTTGGAAAAGTAGCTTTTGTAAGATTATGGTTCAAAAGGAAGTACATACCTGAGGGGAATAAATATGCAATTAAGGCCAGGGGAGTAGGTTTTCCCAACTTAGCAGCCCTGTGACAGAGTGATTTGACTTATGTTCTTGCTAAAGTATACAGGTCTGGAACTCTATGATCTGCTTTTAGAAATTGCATTTCTATAAAAAAAAGAACTATTATTTATTATCTATGATTAGCAGGACTGCTTCTTCGTAAACGGAAGAGGGGGGGGCTATTTTTGTATGTTGGTTGATTGAATCATCAGAGGACTTAAGGAAACAGAGTCAAGATATTTAGGACATGATAATTTAGGTAGTCTATACAAATCCTAAGCAATTAGATTAGATGCTTGTGGGGTTGGCATCTTACAAATCTTAGTATGTGTGTTGTTTCTCCTGGCAGGTTTGTTCTTTTTTCCCCTTTTTTGTTTGGGGCGGGTGTGGATTTCATTTATTAGCATCTTTGATGTTATTCACTTATGCTTATGCTAACTTGATCTTTGCAGATAATGGAGGTGGTATGGATCCAGACAAAATGCGACACTGCGTGTCCCTTGGGTACTCTGCAAAGAGCAAATCTGCAAATACAATTGGCCAATGTGAGTTACCATCCTATGGGAAACTATAGTCTATGCCAATGTTTTGCTGTTTATTTCTGGTTTTAAGTTAGTTATGAAACATGCGTAACTATGCAACTTTTTTTTTTCTTCTTTGAATAAGACGGAAATGGTTTTAAGACAAGTACCATGAGGCTTGCATTTTGGTACCTCTCAAGTCTTCAGTCTTGTGTTTTTTTAACCTATATTGTTGTTATATGTTCACTTGTCATTCATTTCTAGAATCATCTCCTGATTATAATCAACGAGCCTCTAAGAAAACTCATAAGAAACATACGGGATCAAGTAGCAATACACTGCCTGCAAATTCAAAGAAGTTAAGTACACATTCAAATCAGGAGCTGCAGAGAGATTCCAAGGGATCTTCAGAAAGAGAGGACAACACTCATGAGAATGGACACATGAACGATAAGATTGGAAGTCTGACAAAGAAAACTACAAAACCTGTTAATAGACGAGATTCTCCTGAACAACAGTTGCCATCAGAGGATGCAAGTGATGGTGATGGACAGACACGTCTTCCTGATAAATTGATAAATGGTGGTCATCAGGCATCCCCTGTCACCAGGTCTTTGAGGAACCCAGGTTCCCTTGCAACTCCGTCAAAGGTATAGGATATATCTAGTCATCAGTTGGTGAAGGGCGGATCAATAGCATATTATACTTAATAACTTTTTTTTTTCCAACGAATGACCTCTCTCTCTCTCTCTCTCTCGCGCTCCCTCCCTCCCTCCCTCCCTCCCTCCCTCCCCTCCCCACAACTTTTGGTATAAATATGGTATATGGAGCATGGTAAATGGGTAGCTTACTGGGGCTGGAGAGCCAGCCGCTGATTCTTTCTTTTCCTTCATTTTTGGAATTTTGGTTTCTAGCATGTTTTAAAATGCTTTTTGTTAAAATCTCGGGGTTCTGTTAGTAATGGAATTGAAGATCCCCCTTCAAACTCCACCTCAGACACTTCAGAACATCTGAAGGAAGAGAACCACTCATTGAAGGAAAGGTGGTAACCTTGTTTTAATACTATAATTGCATTTCCTTGTTTTTTACTTATTAGATATTCTTTGACCCCAAAGAGTCCTTGCAATTCAATTCTTTCTTTATTTATATTAGATTGAAGAAGAGGGATGATGAAATCTTAGGTGATTTACTTCGTGAGCTGCAGTATGAAAGAGATAGATGCACGTCACTTGAAAATCAGGTACAGTCTTATAGCTGTTAAGATATTATATTATGTCACTCCACGAAATTTTGGTTTGGAAATGTGATAGAATTTAGTGACTTTTGAAACGAGTTAGAAGTCCCATTGGACTTATAAGGACTAAGGACTAACTTTATTAACCTCTAAATAACAAATCTTTAGTCAAAATTTTCTGCAATGAAACGTGTGGTGCCTGAAGGATATGGCCTGGTAGCTTTGCAGCCAGAAAGATCTGCGGTCTACCTAAGTAGAATATTGACAGAATAGAGATCTGATATATAAGCCTGCATACCTTTTCATTTGCTTGTTCTTGGTTGAGGCTTGAACTTCATTCAGAGATAGCTTGCCTACTGATGAGGGCACCTCTTGGTGTGGCTTTCATCAGTTAACCTTGTGGGTCTTGTAATCCAACCCCAAAGAACTTTATTCGTCAATTGACCATGAGATAAAGTTCTGATATCAGTTCAATGATTAGGATGTTAGGGATCTAGAAAGAGCACCTGACTGCTTTGCCACCCTTTAGTGGAGAATAGTTGGAAGAGCAACTTCATTGTTAGTTTGTAGGAGGGATTGACTGTTAGCAAGCCTATTGGGCGAGCACATATGGGATGAATTGTTTTGGTGGTGAAACAACAGCCTTCTGTAAGCAAATTAGTAAGTCCATCTAGTTCCTTGTAAATTTGACAATGTGTTTCATTCTATTTGTTCAGCTTCAGGAGGCAAAGCAGAAAATTGAAGAATTAAATAAGGAACAGGAAAGCCTTATTGATATCTTCTCCGAAGAGAGGGAACGAAGAGACACCGAGGAGGACAACTTGAGAAAGAAATTGGAGGTTACTTTTCATCATATTGTATCTACCAATCGGGTACTTCTTATTAGTACATCATCGGACATTTTACATTGTTTCTGTTGCTCTAGGTTGCATCTAATACCATCCAAGATTTGCTTGACAAGGTGAAGCTGCTAGAGAGGATTAAGTCTTCTAATTGAAGCATAGCGCTAGGAGCCCTGGTAGCGAAATTCTGTATTATAGTTGCAGTTGACATTTGAGATGGTAGACCTTTTTTCATTAAATTCTGTACATAAATCCTTTAATCATCTGGTGACTAGCTGTGGCCCTGGGAACCACCATTCATTGATTGGCTAAACTCATGTAGGCTTCTTGTGCATTTTTGCTTCCCCTCCCCCCAAAAAAAAAAATTCTCCCCAGATCATAAGCCACATTTTGCTTGCACGAGAAGGTTATGAAAGCCATTGATCTAGTTGGCTATATAGTTGAGGATGGATGGATATTTTGATGTATAATCGGAATCCAAATGAGGCATGTAGTTCATTATGTGTATTGGTATGTATTTATGGATCTTCACTTGCTTGGGGATTTTAGATGGTAAACGAGCATTGAGGAAGTTTGGATTAAACAGAATGAAACGAAAAATTTGGATTAAAACAGAAATGAACGAACTAAAATTACGTAAGATTTTTATTTTGGATGATTAATAACATAGTGATAGTTTATATTTTGATTTTATTTGCGAAGTTCATATTTCTATAAAATATATATATATATATATATATATATATATATATATATTTCACTTTAATTAAAATTGTTTCATGTAAAGTGAGATAAAGTAAACATGATATCATCTTGGGGGAGAAGGTTTTGTATCTAAGGCACCAAATTCCTTTCTTCTCATTCATCGTGATTCAAACCTAGGCTGATAGGACGGGAGGAGTCAATTGGGAGTGGGACGCACGTTAACAAATGATGGGGGCATCATACCATAAGCCTATTCCCCAGGAGCAAGGGTCCAACATAGGAAAGTTGCTTCTGGAACCCAGAAGGTAGGATTTGGTTGATTTTAGTCGGGGGTGATCATTGCTTGGGTTTGGGTTTCGTCGGTTTGATTTTTAAAACCTGAACACAAGTACTCAAATAATTTAATCATATAAACTAAAAATCAAATCAAATCAAATCAAATAAACCTAAAACCGAACCCTAAACGAACCAAGTATTTAACTCCTATTTGTATTCTCCACTTCTGGTTTCACTTTTGTATCTCTCGTACATGAGACATCCCACTTGTTTGTGCACTTTGAGGTTGAGATACGGACTCATACGCACCGGATAGCTCATAAATAGAATACTTCACCCTTCCCTTTCTCACACTCATACATTTCGGAAAGTTATCAACCTAAACAGCTAAGCAGTAATAGGAAAATTAGAGATTTTTTAAATTTACCATACTTTTGCATCATGCTTGAAAAAATTATTACCACTAAAATATATCCTCAAACTTAATTATTTTTTATTATATAATATACATATATATATGTGATTAGTTGTTTCGGTCGATTCAACCGACCAAAAACTGATCAAAATACTATTTGCTTAATACTGAACCAACTGAACCAATCGATTTGGTCAGCTTATTTTGTTTAACCAAATAATATCCACCCCTAATTTTTGTGATCCAAATTATCCAAATTCATTATATGTTTCACATTAATATCTCTTTTAATGATAAGATACAACATCGTCAATGAATTATGCCAATGAGCTTTAGCTCAAATGACACATTCTCCCACCCCATGTAATATATTCGAGTTCGAGCCCCCATGTATGCACAAAAAAAAAAAAAATTGTCAATCAATTATATCTCAACTGACATTATTTTTATCCCTCCTTAAAAATCTCATATTTGAACCTTCCTATGTACAAAAATAAAAAAAAAATGATAAGATACAATATTTATAATTTATGCAAAGTTTTATATTTACATTTTTTTTTCATATTTAATGGATTATTTACTTATTTAATTATAATTTTTATTTTTTATGTTATTTTTCTTATGATTAATAATTACTTATTTAACCATTTTAAAATTTTATTATAAAATATAAATATTTTATAATTTTCATAAAATAATGAATATTTACATAAAAATTCTTATGTTTTTATATTTATATAATTTTTCACATTTTCATTTTTTTATTATTATAAAATATTATTTTCTAATATTATATTGTATTTATTTTCGTTTTTCTTCTGACACGCTCACTTAAATGTGTATATGAAAACTAAAATAAAAAAAAAAAAAAGTCAAAACAAAATGCATGATTAAAAAAAAACACAAAATTAATACTAAACTTTCGATTTAATGTTGTATAGTTAATCCGACCGACAAATTTAGTGGTAATCCAAAGAGAATTAAAGAGGAAAGGAATTTGAGTTAATTAATGAAGAAACTGTCGCACAGTCTTTCTTTCATTTCCTCCCTTAGAAACCGCCACGTGTTCACTTTAACTGGGCCGCCCGTGCACATCTTACCAGGGTTCATAAATTCGAATTTCCAAACCAAACCCCCCCGGGGCCCCCCGAAAGGCCGAAACCTGGAAATCAAAATACAAGCAAAAACAAATCACCTCATCTCACTATAAATACTCGTCTTCCCACTTCCAACGATCTATTTTATACAGGAAGACCCACTCATTCTCTCTCTCATCCCAATACAAAAAGACCCCATTCGTTCTCTCTCTCTCTCTCTCTGTTTGTCTTGTGTGTGCACGAGTCTCGGAGCTGATTGTTCTCTTTCTCTCTCTTCCCCGGGCAAAAGATCAAAGGTTTGATTTGTTGGAAGCGTTGAGCCGATTTTCTTCTTCTTCTTCTTTTGATTTGTATTTGGAGTATGCAGTCATAAATGAACGCAGAACATTGCTCTCTCTGATTCTTTTGTTTCGCCATTTTTGGTTTTCTCTCTCCCTCTCTCTACTTAACTGACAATATATGTACTGTTTGATCTGTTTTGTCGACTTTTTCTCTCTTTGTTTTACTTTCTCCGTCAACTTTGCTTTCTTTCTCTCTCTACACTCTTCGTCTTCTTATCTAATTTGAGCAATTTAATTCTCTCTCTATCTCTCCCCTGTCATTTAATGCTTCTTGTTAATGTTCTCGAAGAGAGAGAGAGAGAGAGAGAGAAGAGAGAATCCACAGCATTTTTGCTTCGAAAAACTGCGTTGTCCCTACGTGTTTATTTGTTTCCCTTTCTCGCTCTCTGGTTTAAATATATTTGGAGTTCTGACTTCTCTCATTCGGCATATTTTTGCTTCTCTTCTATGTGTTCATTCACCAGCTCTTCTCTCTCTCTCTCTACATCGCCGTCGATTTCTCCTGTGTTTTGCCTCGTGCCTCGTGACAACCTTCAGACCAAAGTCAAATCTGATAATGTTCCCTTTATTCCTCTCTCTCTCTCCCTCTCTGCTCAGCTGATATGATTCAATGCATTTATATATTCACATTGACTGTATTCCCTAAAATCTGCACAAATCTAGGGTTTTCATTTTCGACGAAATTTTTTCCCGCCCTCAAGCGTGAGTTGCGTGCCCCTGATTGATTTGTTGGCTGGCAGAGAATCAGAAGAAGAGGAGTGATGATGATGATGATGATGAGAGGAGGTTTTTCTTCAGTGTCAAGTCGGCGTATAATCGCAGTTTTTGAGGCGACATTAGCTGTGGTTTCACTGTTCAATGCCAATTATACTTATGCAGGTGAGCTTGGTTGTGTCTCTTTCTCCCTCTTTGTGTATCTATGCAACGAACTTTGCCAAACATGCTCTCTCTCTCTCTCTGTGATTGTTTAATCGATTTGGTTTTCTCTGTCTCTCTATATAACTCATTTGCTCTGTGTATGAATTCAACGAACTTTGCCAAGAACACACATACGCTCTCTCTCTCTTAAAATTCCATATTCTCTTTCCTCTCTCACTCTCTCTCTCTCTCTATATTATCTTTCTCACTCTATTATTATCTAATCGATTTGGTTTTTGTTTTGTAGTGGTCGGTATGCGCCCTTTTCTTGTTCTATGGGGTTTCTCTTTCCGTAACACTTGGGCTCTCCATGTTCCACCACTACCTAATTTGCTTTTTCTTTTTCTTTTTCTGGTTATAGGTGTTGTGCCAGAACCACTTCGTTTTGTGCCTGTGGTGGACTCTGAGGGGAAGAACAGTGTGAACGTGACGACTGCTATGTCTTTTTCTCCTCATCGCAAACTGCTTCAGAATCGTGGTAAGAGTTGAGACTATACCCAGAATCATCCAAAGCATTTTACTTTTGTCTTGTTTGTCTCTGTTATCTTATATGCCATTAAAAAGGGCACCCCACGACTTCACCTCTGTGCTCAGAATTTGTGTACGGATATTTTGTCATATGTGCCATGTCAGTTTTTTCGTTATGCTTCATTTATTCTAACATGCACCGTTACCATATATTATATGCTCCCTGGGGACCGGACCCCATTAAAAAACCCTATAGTCTTCGAGACAAAAAAAAAAAAGAAAGATAGAATTAGTCTATAATAATATTTCTTGTTTCAAGGATTTTAGGATCCCATTTAGGAAGGTTTTTTTTTTTTTTTTTTTTGCAAATATCTTTTAGTATTTTTTTTATTCTGTGTAAATGAAGCTTTACTAACTCCTGATTCAAATGGAGTTGACCAACCCTAGTTTAGATCGGATTAAAGGAACATTTTAACAAAATTGAGATGTGGTTGGCACCATATTATTCCATTTGAGTGCATGGAAGTAATCTTCCCCCAAGTCAAATGGTCGGTCGACTAAAGTCATCTTTACATTAGCACCCTTTAACATGTCTGTGTGTATGTTTATACGTTTGTATTTGGGTGGTGAATGCAAGAAAAAGATTTGCTAAGTTGTTCACAACTGGTAAGTTGGTCTATTAAGTCATTTTCCTCTTGACACTATATATATATATATATATTTTTATTTTGCTTTGCACCTTTTTTATGAAGATCCCTATGTATGTATGCATGTGTTGCATAAAAAGTCTAACTAAACATGGGGTAAAAATGTTTTGCCCCGCCAATTAGTTATTTATACCCCAAAATTCAAGTAAGTGCATGAATCTTGGGGGGATGCTCATATTAGCAAAAAATGAAGCCTGTTTTAGCTAGCTGGCATATTCACACTATTGTTCACATAGTGCAGCTTGGCCATTTTATCCAAGTATGAATACTATATTTTCATTTTTATTGTCCGATATTTTTCATCAAATTGCAAAAATCAGAAGCTTGTAAAATGTATTGTTGAGGGCCAAGGAGAAAAGTCTGCCAAAAAGTTGAAAGAGTATCATTGATGCGTTATAAGAAGAAGGCGTCCCTACTCTACTAGCCTTTTTCTTTTTCTGCTTTTTGGCTCCAGCGTATCGGCTTCAAAAAGCTAATTTTGTCCGCAGATAATATAATTAAACTGTATAATAAATTAAATATTCCCCGGAAAGCTTTTACTTTTGTTAAAGTCCAAGTTAACCCTCTCTTTTTTTTTTGGTTGTGTATTCACTTTATGCAGCAGGAGAAGCAGTGACACCAAACAGAATTTGGGGAGAGAGATGTTCAAAATCAGATATAGTCGTCTCACAAGGTCCCTCTGCACCCCTCCCAAGTGGAATCCCAACCTACACTGTTGAGATTATGAATGCTTGCGCGACTGGTTGTGACATTTCTGGGATTCACTTGACCTGTGGCTGGTTCAGCTCCGCTCGACTCATTAACCCTAAAATCTTCAAGCGTCTTCAATACAATGACTGTCTTGTTAACGATGGTAAGCCGCTCGCCAACGGTCGTGCCCTCTCTTTCCAGTATGCCAACACCTTCCGTTATCCTCTCTCTGTTTCCTTGGTTATCTGCTGAACTCGCCTTCCTAGTAATGCCACATAGTAATAATCATCATAGTCGTATACGAATGAATAACAAGCATTTGCAACAACTGATACTGTATAGGAAGCCGGGGTGTTTCTAATTTTGGAGATTGAGGCATATAATTGAATATTTTTGGAAGGTATAGACAATGGGGTGGAGAGACTCGAGATGTCCATTATAGATGTATGGGATTGAGACTACTGCGAGGTGAAAGAGACTTATTGTTTTTTACGTATTGAAATCCTAAGACATTTTGTTCTAACTATGATGTCAGGCAAAGAGAGATGTTATAAAATTTTGGCTTAAATAAGATGATGATGATAATGGTGATGATGATGCTGATTCTATGGTAGTGGTCCATTCCCTTTTCTTATTTCTCCTTTTGGTGTATGATTGTTGTGGATTCCAAGTGAATTTCACGTGCATGAGCAGAGGAGAGCAGATGGGAATCAATGTTTTGTTTGGGTTGCACATGTTATTGCAAGTTCAATCATTTGGGTTTCTTCTTTTATTCAATTCTAATAGATTCTCAATTATGCATTATAAACCTTAATTTTTGGGCTGATGATTTGTTCTATCTTGCACCTAATATTGTTGTTTATCATAAGCATTTTGATGTTAAGAAAAAATAGAGGGGGGCCTTTGAAATAGCCGCCAGGACATCGTGGCAAGTCGTGACCACTAGTAACATAATTTTGTAGCAAATGTTGGGTAGAATTTTTGAAACGGGAATTATGAACCCCACATGTTCAGGCTAGGGTTGTTATGACATCCGGGTCGAGTCTGGGTATCACAATACTCGAGCTCGGCTCGAGTTTGCGGGAGGTGAACTCGAGCTCGGGCTCGAGCTCGTCGAGCCTGTGATTCTAGAGCTCGAGCTCGACTCGAAGTGTCATCGAGGAGCTCGAGCTCGAGTCTCGCGGGCCTTTGACAAGATTGTGCCCGAGCCCGAGCCCAAAACCGTATCCAAACTCGAGCCCAAAAGGAAACCCGAAACCGGGATCACGACACCCGAGAGCTTGATGGGGAGAGCAGAACCGGAAGGCCGAAGGTGGAAGGCGGAAGGCAGAACTGAGAGAGAGAGAGAGAGAGAGAGAGAGAGAGAGCAAATCTGGAAAACCCTAGAATGAGAAGGAGAGCAAATCTGGAAAACCCTAGAGAGAGAGAGAGAGAGCGAGAGTTTTACCTTCGAGGAGATGATCGTCGCACACAGAGATTGAAGGAAACCTTCGAAGCCGATGAGAGTTGAGACCTTAGAGAGATAGAGAGAGACAGAGACATGAAACCCTAACCCTAGAGAGAGAGAGAGAGAGAGAGAGAGAGAGACAAAGAGAGGCAGAGTACCTTCGAGGAAACCTTCGATCGCGATGGTGAGATGAAGAGAAGATCTTCGATCGCGATGGTGACAGGAGGAGAAGGCCATCGCCCATCGCGTGATGGTCAGAGGAGGAGGAGACCATCGCGCGATGGTGAGAGGAGCATAGACCTTCGAATCGAAGTAGGCGATCACAATGGCGAAGGAGCAGAGACTTTCGATCGCGATGGTGAGAGAGCAGACCTTCGATCGCCCTTCGCCCTTCGCCTTTCGCCCTTCGCCCTTCGCCCTTCGCCCTTCGAGCAGAGACAGGTGTGCAAGTGTGTGGGAAATGAGAATAGGAAGAAGGGATTAGGTTTTGAGAGCGACGGGTAGCTCGACGAGATTCGGACCTGAAGAAATGTGGGCTCGAGCTTGAGCTTGAGAGAGGAATCGCTGAGCTCGAGCTCGACCCGAGCTCGAGTTGACCAAGCTCGAGCTCAGGCTTTGACCGGGTAGTGTCACGGGTACCCGTGACACTACCTGAGTGTCATAACAGGCCTAGTTCAGGCTTACACTGTTTCCTTCAAGTTCCAGCTGCCCTATGACTTTCCGTTGTAGGACTTTATATTCAGACCGCCACAATTATTTTTGGCGTCGCATCCCATGCGAATATGTCTACTCTGGGTGGGAGTGCTGGACATCCAAAGTAAATATATATATATATATATATATATATATATATTTATGAAGTGAGGCTATGGGACCGATGCGCTGAAGTCCAACTAAAATATTGCTATCCTTCCACTAACTGAGCTAAAGATCAAAATTGCTACCCTTTCTAGGTGAAACGTTTTCTTCTGCTTAGCTTGAGTTAACTGAAATGCATTTCGAATTTGAAGGTAGTTTTATATTATTTCTAGACCAAATTTGATTCTATTTTATTTTAAAAGCTTAAATACTAAAATAGAGAGTTCAATTTTATATACTAAGTCTTAAATATTCAGTTAAATAATTTGAGATTTAATTTTTAAGATGAATTTGCTACACATTTTAATCCTAAGGGTTCATCCCGTTCACATGCACCCACCCAACATGCTTGCGCTAAAAGGATATATCTTGAACATTAAATATAGTTAAGTAGACTAAGAAACCAGAGCGAATTGACATTGGAGTCCCAAACCAATTAGTAATGCATGTAACTCTCTCTTCACTTGTGTCCACTGGGGTGCCAGTAGGTCTCCCCACAAGAGTCAATAGGAGGGGCAAGGAGGTACCTAGTACGGTAGTACTCCCATCCTGAGTGGACTTGATGACACACTTCTTGCTCTCGCTCCCAGATGAGAGCGAGAAAGATAAAAACGAGAGGGCACACAGAGAACAGATACGAAGGACCAAGTTCACAATTGGAGGAGAACTGAATCCATTCACTGAGGATCTTCATCAGGCAGTCAGAAATCTCTCTGCTGAACTCTATACTAAAGTTGTTCACTTTCTTATGGAACTCTTTCAGGTTCTTTAACTTTTATACATTCACACACACCCCACCTCCAGTATGTTTTACCATTACTGTTCTACCCATACTTGGATATCATCCAACGATCACTCGTCATGCTGATGGCCGTTGGATGACCATCCAACGCCCACCGGTCATTCTATCATCGAAATATAATCATGTCACAAATCTTATAATAATCAATGCACAAGTATGAAAAGAAAAGAGAAGGTCAATCTTCTTGCAATTTTTAGGGTTGAAATTAGCAACATAAGCATTTTTTTTATGGTAGTGCATATGTTATACATGTGTGCAGATTGCGGAGGATAATGGGTATGCAGAAGGAGTTGATCCTACACTGCAGTTTGTCATAACATTACGGGACATAACCGGCAGTGGAGCACTTTCAACGTTGTTGATCTTCAACAATGAGAAAGGTTTTCCCCTTAAGAACATTGACTTGATTTGCATTGTTGGAATGTCCACCAAAAAGGGCAATCACCAACGTGGCTATATTGGGGGAAAGGTATTATTTTAGTCAAATTTTTTTATCCCCTCTAAGTTTACATATTCAAGTATTCACATAAGAGAAAATTTCTTCCTTGCATTGTAGCCATTTCCTTTGTTTACTTGTTGTATTGCAAATTTAATTAAGAGGAAAGCCTTCAGTTTGTCAACTCGGCAACAGACCAAGTGTACAAGGTCAGATTAGTGATTTAGACATTAAGGGGATTTTGAACAAGAATTTTGGTAAAAGAAAATTCGTTTTGTTTGAAGGCATGGAAGTGAAGAGGGCGCATGCATCTGTGTCTTTGGGTTTTAAATTATTTGGAGTTTTAGATTTCATAGGATTCAACATAGAAGTTCCAAGAATAATGCTATAAATATGGAAAAGTCGGTAACTACGCAACAAATCAGGCATGGCATTGTCTTTTTGGTGCTGAGAAAGTAACAGATTCCACTTTCGTGCTTTTTAACAAACAATAGATTGATTTTAGGTTGGATTTTGTCATTTTGTTGATTGACATTTTTAATCATTCTAGCGGTATTTAAGTTTCAATAATTGGGTTCTTTTTTGGGTGTCCCCATTTCTGCGGAGGAAACGATTCTAGTTCAAGTTTGCTTTTGATGGAACATGTCCTAGAAGCCCATTATCACGAAACTTGAATCCCTTCAAATCCATAGCCCAATGAATGTAAAGTACCGTCAATATAGGATTTATTTCCCAAACGAATAGATATGACCCACTCTCTCAGTACCTACAGACCATTCTCGATAGCTGTCTGATTAATTCTCGAATCTCCTCGACACACAATATTCGGTCAATTTAAAGTAACATTCATTTTTTCATAAAATATAGGAATGACATTTAGTAATAAAAAAGAAAATCTTTTAATTTTATTCGATAAAGAATGAAGACTTTCGGTAAGTAAAACTTCCTTAGAAGAATCCTAAATCTCAAGAGAATCTTCCCTTAATGGTCTTACAACCTTGAAGTACTTTCATATGAAAATAAGGATTTCAACGTTTCAAATGCATACAGAACTTATGAATGTGAACTATATATACAATGTTAAACTCACCGGTCAAGTAAGTTTTTTGGCTTTCAAAACTCACACATAGTATACAATAACAAAACAGAGCCTCTCTTTTAGTTTTTTTTTTTTTTTTATTTTGAAAATCACTCTCTGACTTGAGCGTTGAAGTCTTCTCGTCAGAACACCTTTCAATGGTTTTTTATAAATCTTATTGATCGAGGTCAATAGATAACCCATTCGACTTATCAAAGCCTTTAGATTTGGAGCCAAACCCACCTTCAACAATTTTAGTTTATGATTGTTCTTTGTTTTTTTCTTGAATCATTTTAAAGCCAGGAAAAAGGAAGAACTTTAATTCTCTAAAAATATCTAGATTAACATATCATATGCACGCCTTATGTTGGTACCCGAATTTGCTTAGAAATCTTCTTAAATCTCGAGCCTAGGTAAATTGTTACCATTTGTTGAACTTGAATCTAATGCTCCTAGTTCTGATTTCTTTGCGTTATTCTCTATCACGTTGGTGATGTGCATAGAGTTTCACTGTCAATATTCCAGTCCAACAACTCGTTATTCATCTTTCATCTGTAAGAATGCTCTTTAATATTCAAATGCTATTTACCAGTTCTAATGACTACCTTTTTTCTGGTTTATTTGCAGGAATCGGGTTTAAGAGTGTCTTTCTGATAACAAGTCAGCCTTAAATATATTTAGCAACGGCTATCAGATACATTTGGATGAGGACCCAGTTCTCTCCTATATTCAGCAAATCTATGGTGCTGGCAAAACCGTTCCAACCACAACAATCATTTTGTCGCTGACGCCTGACAAGGCCGAACCTGTAAAGAAGCAGCTCTCAAGCATTCACCCCGAAGTTCTGTTCCTCTCTAAGATTAAGCAATTTTCAGTCGAGGATAATAAGTATCCTAGTCATAACACTGTTGGCGCAATTTCAATTTCTAGTGAAGCAAACTTTGTTATGAGGAAGGACATGACTGCTGAGTCCTACGTTCTCACTCTCTCCGCAGAGGGAAACAGTGATAAGTCTGAGAAGGAATCCGCCTACTATATGCGGAGGCAGAAGTTCCCCGTCAAGGAAGAAAACAAAAGTGAAAGGAAAATGGGATTGGAAGAGTGGGTGATAACTCTGGCTTTTCCCCGTGATGAGCCTCTTAGTAGAGGCATGACCTTACCGGAAATCTATGCATATCTGCCCAATGAGATGCTAATTAACTCCCCCTTCATTATTCAAGCTGACTTTGTTCTTGCTTCATCAAGGGAACAATTCTGTTGGATGACAAATGGAACGAGGGAATCCTAGGTTGTGTTGCATCTGCTTTTGTTGATTCTTTCACTTCCCTACTGAACCAGAGTCAGCTCCTGTAAACATATTGGCCTCATTTTTTGAATTCTATCCGGTCAACAGTTCTACTATTCCAAAGTTGAGTGCGGTGCGGGGACCTGATCAAAAGTAAGTTGGTTGAAGAAAACATCGTTCCTGGCCAGTCTTTTATGGAGCAAAAATTTTTCCATAAACCTTGAAAGGTAGGCAGGCTATTGCCCGCATTTTGGATTTCATTAAAGAAGGCAAGGGCACAGGATGTGAATCTGCATAATCTCTCTTGCCATGGGAAGTATGTCCTGGATTCTTCCTTGGATAGAATGAAGTATAACCACATTCTGAGATTCCTGGGGGTTGGTTTTGTTGACAACAAATGGTACGCAAATTGCATCAGCAGCACCAACCTTGTTTTGGCAGTCTCCGATGAAGTTAATTTGGAGCTTCTTCTCTTTACTGCTGATCACTGGAGTCACATTTTGAGGAAACCAGCATTAGGAGCACACCATAATTGAAGTTTATGGATCTTGATGGTAGTGTGTCGCTGCACAGTGTTCATGATGGTCTAAGTGCAAATGGTAGAACATTGTGTTTATCTTATCATTATGATCAATATTCATGGCTGAGTCGTTGGAACATGGTGTTCCAAGGCATAGGAAATCAATTATTTGTCCCAACAAAAATGCTGGGTGCGATCAGGTCCTGTTTTTGGAGGGCGACACTATTGTAGTGGCTTAAAGTTTCAGCAAGGATAAGTTCATCAAGTGTGTACTATTATGCATCTATTATTCAGCAGTCAATCATTGGAAACTGGAAACTTGCCCTTGCTTACACCCACTTTTTGTGCCATTCCTTCTCAAAAAAATAATTATCTGAATGGAGGTTGCTTCCTTGTGTAAGAAAATGTCACCTGTGGCTAAATACAGACAGGTGAAAACAGAGAGGAGTGGGGTTCTTGTACCTTCTAATGGGAGCAAGTAGGTGGCTTTGATCGGTTCAAATCCATGGAGGAATGAAAGAGATGTTGAACTTGGAGATGAATATTTGCTGTCGGGAAGGTATGCAGGTGAGTCTACTGAAGGAGAACAGCTGATGAAGTTTCTCAAAACTCACGTCTCTGCTTCTGATATCCCCTGTTTACATCCACCAAATGCTGTGATTCCAGTTGTCTCTTTCCCTCTTACGAAAGAAAATGTCTTGTTGTTGTTTGAATGGATTCGCAACTAAAAGCATTCGGGTGCTGACATGGCCAAGAAATTCTTGAGTTGCATAAAGGAGGGAAGCGGCATAAGGGTTTCACTTGGTGGAAGTTTTGGCTACAGGTGTCACGCCCCGATCCTCGGATCGACCACGCAACAGCCGCCGCGTTGTCTCGGTAAACGGGTAGAACCTCCCCATATACCGAAACTCCGCAAGGCTAACCAACTGTACAATATTTTTTCTTTTCCAAATACAATACACATATAAAGGATCTATCCGATCCATCCCAGTACACACAAGCCCACATCGGCACACAATGGGGAGGGGGTTCTGTACATGCACGCATGTAATGTGGCCATCCCAGCCACTTCAAGGATATTTCAAAATCAAAACAGATGAAGTCCCAAATCATAGTCGTAGGATTTTACTGACACTGTCTGAAGAAAACAAACCAGCATCAGTAAAGTCCAAACAGTATGAGATGTACAAAATTTCGTAAAATCAAAAGAAAGTATCAAAATTCAACATTTCGAACCAAATATCCCATTCGAACAATAAGTTTTACCAAAAATAAAATTTAAAAAGAAAGTAAACAAGTCTTCCCTTCCATGGATTTCAAATCAACTAAAATAACCTTACATCACTATCATACCTACACAAAACAGCAAATAAACCTTCCCAAGCTCCAATTTTTGCAGCAGACTTAAACTTCCTCTGAAAAATGTTAAAGAGGGGTGAGTATTGGGAAATACTCAGTGAGTGGAGTGCAATGATATGATTGTGTAATAAATAAGGGGTGAATGTGAGAATGTCAAAATATATCTCAAACAACACTTCATATATATCGAAACATTTTCAATAAATCAGATAATTCATAAAATATGCATCCACATCAAATGTTCTTTCAAAAAATCACAAAGGTCCCATCGAAATCACTTCCGTCCTGCGTTTGGCCGAACCAAGATGGAAGCCCACCAGGGGATTTTCCATTTCAATATCACAACACTACCCCCTTCCCTGGCGTTGGCTCGTACCTCCCCGGGGTGCAATCCAGATAGTACGACGTGGCAGAGTAGAGGCCGCGTATACCTCTCTCGCAATAAAACCCCAACCACGCCACCCCATCGGGTCGCTCCGTGGAGGGAATGACTATAGCCATTACACTCATGCACCATCATTTCGAAATCGTTCAAATTACCATCAATGTGCCATGTATCAATCAAACAAATTCCAAAATCATGCTACAGGCATTCACATATCAAATATCCAATGCAAATGGCACATATTCATTTATAATTTCATAGGATGCATTCGTAATTTAAATTTCTATTTCAGAAATCTCACAATCACAAATAGTTTCATATAAAACATGTACAAATCATTCAAAATCATTTTTCAAAGAATTTCAAATCATTTTACTCATTTACTACACAATGAACCATCCACTCACCTCTAGGGAGGGTATCCACTCCCAATTCCGAAATTTAATCCAAGGTAACCCTTCTCAACCTTCGAAGAGGTTATCCTATGCCAATAATCACAATTTCATTGTTAGTTCACCCCAAATTCTAGGTTTTTTTGAACTTTCCTATATTTAGCACATACCAAATTCTTCAATTTCAGGAACCAAGATTCTTTGCATCACTAATGATCTTAAATTCCCAATATTTCTAAATTTTCTCTAATTTCTAACAATTTTCTCAATTTTTCTCTGAATTTTACATAACCATAATATTTTTCATACACATTTCAATTTAAACTCTGAGAAAACTATTCTATTCAACCTAACAGGATTCTATCATCCCTTAGCATGCTTCTTTTGTATCAAACAGCCTAATTCCTATAAAATCCTATACTTAACCTTAATAATCACATGTAAAATGTCAGAAAATACATTCTGATCGAATATAACATATATCCTAAACATATACAAGATCTCTTACCCTAAATTCACTCAATTTATCGAAAGGATTTAAATTTCCCTCACCTATGGTTTCCGTAGCTTGCAGCCCTAGCGTCCGTGCGCCTACAACTCGATCCGAGCTCCTGTAATATTTTCAAATTTGAAATATATTAACAACTAAATTTCTAACACCAAACCCTAGAACTTCAACCAAATCATAGTCGTCACCTGCAGTGAAGATGCAGGTGAGCTCTCGAAAGGGAAAGCCGGTCGTGGGCTCGCGGGCCGGCGGCTGGTGGGCTGGCCCGCTGGTGGCTCGCAAGCTCACAGCCTGGCTTGCTGGCCGCAGAAGGCTTCGCAGGCAGCAGTGGGTCGCGCGCTGGAGCATGCTCGTGCTCGTGCTGGGGTAGCACGACGTGCTGGGGTCGCGCGCTGGCTCGTGCTGGGTTCGCGCGCTGCTCGCGCTGGGTTCGCGCGCTGCTCGCGCTGGGTCGCGCCCTGCTCGCACTGGGTCGCGCCCTGCTCGCGGGAGATCGCGCGCTGCTCGCGGAAGATCGCGCAAGGGAGCGCTCAGTTTCGCACATAAGAGATCGCGCTGCGGCGGAGGAGCTGCAGTCGCGCTCGCGAAGGGGCAACGCTCACGGAAGGAAGGTGAGGCGGCTATGGCGCGCTCGCGGGAAGGAAGGAGCAGCGGCGGCTGGGTGTTGGCGGCGGTGAATCGGGCGCGGCTGTAGGAGAGAAAGTGTGCGAAGGAGAGAGAGAGTTCGAGAGGCAGAGAGAGAAACGGGGTTATGCCGGTGGCCGTGTGCGGTGGTGGACAGCGGTCGCCAGTGAAAGGGAGGGGAAGAGAGTGGCGGAGGAGAGGGAGAGAATCGGGAGAGGTGAGAGGGAGACGAAGAGACTTAGGGCTTTTTGCCCTAATTGATTTTGGGGGAGAGGGAGGTGCTGCGTTTTGGCCAAAACGCAGAACCTCATCTCTCTGTGTTTTTTTTTTTTTTTTTTTTTTTTTTTTTTTTTTTATAAT
Organism: Dillenia suffruticosa; assembly: GCA_033439265.1. Taxonomy (NCBI): domain Eukaryota; kingdom Viridiplantae; phylum Streptophyta; class Magnoliopsida; order Dilleniales; family Dilleniaceae; genus Dillenia; species Dillenia suffruticosa. The sequence goes on along the minus strand of JAVTVX010000015.1, from coordinate 521,815 downwards.
AGGTATTACAACAGGCCTCCATCCCAGTCATTTTATGTTACAAAAACGTGGGGAAAGTTTCTGCAGTATGGATCTATGCTGATTGATATTCCTCTGGTTGATCAGAGTTTTTATGACAGCAGACTCGCTGGCTATGAAGAAGAGTTGAAAAGTGTTGGAGTTATGTTCGAGTATGGTGATGCCTGCAAATATATCGGGGAACATCTCATGTCTATTGCTGCCTCATTGAATTTGACTGAATGCAATGTGCTCTGCATTCTTTGCTTCATCAAATATTTGCGTCGCAAACTCCTTCCTCCCGACAGATTTATCAGCAGTATACAAAACTGCAGATGGATGAGGACTTCTTGAGGTTATAGGCTTCCAGTTGGACCTGTTTTAAATGATGATGATTTAAGTTGGAAAGCCGCTTCTTTGATCCGTGATTTTCCCTTCATTAACCAGTCTTCACTATGGCAATGACATCCTTAATTTCAAGAACGATCTCCAATGCTTGGTATGGTGGTTGGTTTTAATGAGCAGGATTACCCGCTTGTTGTGGACTACCTCAAAATCTTCAAGATATTTATCCTCTCTAACATCCAAGCCTTTTCTTTTGATTTTGGATCGCATGCATAATATAAAGTGCCTACCAAATTCAGCAGTGCCCTTATAGATGCGAAGTGTATTAAGACAAATAGTGGCTACAGGTATCCACGTGAATGCTCTCCATTTGATCCTGAATGGGGTTTGTCTTCTGCAGATTTTTGGTGGTTGTCCTCTTACTGATCAGGGATTTTATGGTAACAAAAATATGGAGGTGAAGCAACTCGGGGTTGTGGTGGATTTTGATAATGCAGCGAGGACATTTGCTCATGTCTTCCTGGGGAAAGCTTCCTCTGCATTTACTGGCGTCTTACAGAAAGATGAGAGAAGAAGATCGCAGGTACTTTCTGATCTAATTTCTTATAGCATGTTAAATGCCCTCCTTCAATTATAATCTTCGCAAGGCTTAAAAAATGCCTGTACAAAATACCCCATCAAGTGGAAACCAAATGGAATTCGAGTAACTCGAATGAATTTAACGTGAATGATGCCTAATTTTTGTCCTTGTGGGGACATCAAATGGTAAAAATGTTTTTCTCAAGTGTCTTCTTCAACTGATTGTTCCAATATTTATCTCTATATTTTTATAATTTTCACGATTCATGTTATTTTAGATTCTCCTGTCAACTTTCCTATTTTAATTTCATAAAATTATTATTCAATCTATAGTTTAATTAAGCTTAATTTGAAAAATAAAAAATAATACTACAAAAGCTGAATCTCTATTACCATATTATTAAATTATATTAAATAAATTTTAAGTCTCAAATCAAAATTTTGATATTATAATTTTTAATAATCGAAACCTTATTTAGAAAAAGTTGAATTTGGTCTATTCCGCACCAGATTAAAAATGTCAAGTACTAGGTTGGTAATGGTACCAGGTAGGGGAAACGTTCATTATTAGATCAGATTGATCAGCACGATAAGATGGACGGCCGCAAATTAGCGGCTTGAAATATAAAGTTCCAAACCCCTTTCCTTCTCTCTTCTTATCTTGTCTGAGAAGAGAGCGAGAGCGAGAGAGAGAGAGAGAGAGAGAGAGAATGGCGAGCGTATCAGGAGTTGGACTATCATGGTCCTCGAAGGTCTCTCGGATGCCCCCTTCAGTTTCGTCTCAATCTCGTACCTCTTCTCGTCGCTTTGTCAAAATGGCTGTTTCAGTGGAAAATAAGCCTAAAAGCTTCACTCTTCAGAAGTCCGAGGAAGCCTTCAGTGCTGCTAAGGTTTGATTCCCCAATCTTCTTCGTTAGCTTCCAAATTCTCGTTTAATTTTGGCTGTTCTTCCCCTATTTTCCTCGGAATTCGATCAAGTCATTAAAGGCTCAAACGTTGTCTTGGTTAGTTCAAAAATTTTTTTCTTGTTTTTTGGTGCTGTCTATGAACTTAGGTCAAAATCTCAATTCGCTTGATTTGTGAAATTTCGTACATGGGCTCTGTATAAGTTTTTGTTTAAATTGGTCAAAAAAAATGTTGATGATCTGATTAAGAAATGATTAACGGAAGCTCAAGTAGACGTCCACATAAGATTTGGTCTATTTGGTCCATGATTTATCTTGTCCATCTAGGATTACTCTCCGAATGTTTATGAAGCATATATCCATTCACGGTGGATTGTGGTCAATGGCATTATTTAAGCCAGTGCAGTTAGGTTGGTGCGAATTTCCTTCGATCCTATGTTATGTTTGGAGTTGTACTTGAATAAGCCCTCCTCATATCTATTGTCACCTTGAATCTGGCCTTGCCTTTTCCTTCCCCATGTCATACTGAAATCTTTGTTTCTAATTCTGTGATTGTGAATTGACACAAGAGTATTGGCAGGAGTTGATGCCTGGGGGAGTTAATTCACCTGTCCGTGCCTTCAAATCAGTTGGTGGACAACCTGTTGTGATGGACTCCGTCAAGGGCGCTTACATGTGGGATATAGATGGCAATAAGTACATTGACTATGTCGGTTCATGGGGACCAGCAATCATTGGCCATGCAGATGATGAGGTTTGTTTTTTCCTGGCTGATGTTGATTGTATACTTCATCAGAATATCTACCTCAAGCTTTAAATCTTTTAAACATCTTGGTGCTACAACTACAAGGCCCCTTTCCCTTTTATCGTGTTCTCATGAAAAGAAAAACAATCTACCATTGTCATTTCTCTTTATAACAGGAATTTAGCATTGGCTAGATTGTCTTCCGAAAATTGTCTGACCTGATTTCTTAATCTGACTATGTTAACAGAAGGCCATCTTGGTTACCTGCTCTATTTTTCAAATATTTTAGGTACCTTTTTAATACGCGGATTCCTGGAATAAAAAATCCTGCAGGTGCTTGCAGCCTTGGCCGAAACAATGAAGAAAGGAACAAGCTTTGGTGCACCTTGCCTCTTGGAGAATGTTCTTGCGGAGATGGTGATTTCTGCTGTTCCAAGTGTAGAAATGGTTCGGTTTGTGAACTCAGGCACAGAAGCTTGCATGGGTGCAATCCGCCTTGCTCGTACTTTCACAAGACGCCCAAAGATCATCAAGTTTGAGGGTTGCTACCATGGCCATGCCGATCCATTTCTTGTGAAGGCAGGTAGTGGTGTTGCTACACTTGGCCTCCCCGACTCCCCTGGTGTTCCGAGGGGTTCCACTATAGACACATTAACATCCCCATATAATGACATCTCAACTGTGCAAAGGCTTTTTGAGCAGCACAAGGGAGAGATTGCTGCAGTAATACTTGAACCTGTTGTTGGCAACTCTGGATTCATTGCTCCTAAGCCTGACTTCCACAATGCCCTTCGTCAAATAACTAAGGAAAATGGTGCTCTTTTCATTTTTGATGAAGTTATGACAGGTTTCCGTCTTGCCTATGGCGGAGCTCAGGAGTATTTTGGCATCACCCCTGATTTAACAACACTTGGAAAAATTATCGGTGGTGGCCTTCCAGTTGGTGCGTATGGTGGGAGGAGGGATATTATGGAAATGGTGGCACCAGCTGGACCAATGTACCAGGCTGGGACCTTAAGCGGCAACCCATTGGCAATGACAGCAGGAATCAAAACGCTTGAGCGTTTGAAGCAGCCGGGAACATATGAATACTTAAATAAGATCACAGGGGACCTTATTCAAGGTATTTTGGATGCTGGAAAGAAGGCTGGACATGAGTTATGTGGTGGATATATAAGTGGCATGTTTGGATTCTTCTTCACTGAAGGGCCTGTTTACAACTTTGAGGATGCAAAAAAGAGTGATACTGCAAAGTTTGCTAGGTTTTACAGAGGAATGTTGGAGCAAGGTGTCTACTTTGCTCCTTCACAATTTGAAGCAGGATTCACTAGCTTGGCGCATACTCCTGAGGATATTCAACAAACGATTGCAGCAGCTGAGAAGGTTTTCCTACAGATTTAGAATTTGACCTGTGAGTGTCTTTTTTCTTTTGGTAATCTTTGTGTGGCGGCTGTCTTGTTCTGTATCCTGGAGGCTTTCCTGATGCTGTGACGTTGGAGCTGTTAAAATTCATTTTTTGTATGCCCATATGTTTAATGTGACGTAGCTTCGCACCTTTCCCTCTATCCTTTTAACCAAAAAAAAAAAGGGAGAAACCTTTCCCTGTATCCCGTTCCTGATTTTTATCTTCGTTGTGTTGAATGCAAAAACATAGGTTGATTGAATCACGAAGTTTGCAATTTCTTGTTTCATTTGGTTCCAGTTAATGCCAACTGTGAAACTATCCCTCAAGCTGATATAGGTTAAAAGAATGAGGCGACATTGAGCGATTATACATTTCTCTTTGTATTACTCCTTAATTTCCCCCCCCCCGCCCCCCCCCCCCTATCACTGAGGGTCTCTCATCCTAGTTTTTTTTTTTTTTTTTTTCTGCATTCTTTAATACATCCAATACTAGTAATTTTTCTGTCAAAAAAAGGAAAAAAAAAAAAAAACACCATCACTCTGGCCCTTGCTGTGGCTCGGGATGATTAGTGAAGACTCACCTCACAATGAAATAAACGATAAAGATTTGAGAATTATAGCATCAAATATCAATAAAATTAACAGGCGTTTTTTCTTGTACCAGTAGTCTTGTTTGCCGAAGCATGCTCAGATTTCCTTAGGGGTTTGCAGCTAGCCTACTTTTGACACTTTGGTGAGGCTACGATGACAAGTTTGGTGGAGTCATCATAGTAATACGATACGAGGAGGGGTAACAATCAATGATTACGTTTTCTCCACCATTTTGCCCATCCAAAAGAATAGGGTCTAGTGAGGATGGTGTTGCTAGGGCCATTGCATGGTACTGGATGGGTTTGTGATAAGTGCTGGAGCACAACCTTTTCATGACCAAGATATGCATGTGGACAAGCAAGAGGCTAGATAGCTCCCGGATAAGAGGCATGATATTACAAACAAGACGGCCATTACTTGCTCATCAAGCCAGATGCGTTGGTATAAGACATTTCATAAGAAAATTTGATTGTGGGTTTTCGCTTGGCTTTACATTAGTTATATGGTCTTTACAACTTTGGACATTGCTTTGTCCAAAAGCATCAGAAAAGGACAGGACGAGGGAAGGCATAAGAATTGAAATTAATAGGTGGGGGAACAATGTCAAACCCACCAACCCTTGAAAGATTGAGACACGCCTACTGACACCACCAGCAACTCTAATTCTATATCAACATTCAGCATCATTGACTCACTATACACCAATACATTAATGCGCAACAACAAGCATGGATGCTCGGACACACACCGGAGTAGAAGGCACTGATCTCAGGATAAACAATTCAACCAGCTATCCAAGCTTGAATCGTGCTTTTACTCTTACAATATTGAGCATGAGCACACGATTTTTCTGGGTGCATCATCAATCTTCTTTTCTGTTGGAACAAACCCAAAATAGTCAGATTCAAGAACCGGGGAGCAAGGTACGGTGGTAACAACTAAATTCATCGGACATAACTTGGCAGCCACCCAACAAAAACCTTCCATTCACACCATGTCTCCAACATAGTATGGTCATACTATTTACTCAAATTGCTACTTGATGTGTAACGAGGAATTTATAATATGGTTTCAGAAGAATTTTTTGTGCACTAACTTTCCCCACTGACATGAATAATAATCTTCATGAACTATGAGCTCCCACTAACACCGCATTTTTCTGCCTATGGTTTGGAGGATTCCACAGCTATGGCACAAAGGTAGCTAGCAGACAGATTTGTAAAGCTTCCAGGCCAAATGGAATATGTATAATAGGCTTACTTACACTGTGAAATCTTGTAGGGTGGTTCAGAAATAATTTGGAGCTCATATGCTTAAACAATTAGCTAATCTACCTCTTTGTGAAGAATTTGATATTTATAGACAAGTCACAGACTCCAGTGACACATTCTGCAAAATAATAACCATTGCATGGGAAGGAACAATGTAACAGTAAGCCAAAGAAATGAATTACCTTGTTTACTTTTTGCTGGGGATGGTTGTAAAACAACGTGCATAATGACAATTCCTGAAGCAAGGTCACCGAAAGGCACTCTACACTGGCCGACAGTTTTGTTGTTCTCCAAAATTTTGCCTGAACTTATCAGTTTGACTTCGCTTGCTACATTCGGCGCAATGGCTTTATCTAAGAATAAAAAGAACAAAGTTTACGAACATTCATGAGGCATGGAACTAAAACACGAATAGTAACCGAAAGATTTCCACCTAATGGGATATAACAAGCTCTATTTAAGCAAATTGATATGCTTAGACAGTTATCCCTAGCTATTACAAAATACACTTGCAAATTAAGCATTCTAAATGTGGGGCACTGATTAAGAGCAAAGAGAAAGGGTTGTTAAAGCAGTTCATATGCAGGGAAATATCTTTGAGAGGGTGGCTACAAGCAGAAGGGAAAAGCAAGAGCACAGTACCATGGTTAACTCTGATATTTAAGTTTGAAGATTCTATATTGGTTTGAGAAAGTGTAGATTCAAGTGATGGCACAAACTTATAATCAAACAAGAAGTATATGAAACAAAAACAACAGCAGGAAGCAACTAAAGAGAGATTTAACAAATCTGACAACTATTTGGCAAGTCTTTCTTATCTTTCTTTCATGGTTTCACGCTATGTGCCATTGTCCAATAACTATGTCACCCGAGCCACAAAAAGGATTCACGGCATTATTCACATATATAAAACACCATAAAAAATAAAAAATAAACAACTGTTAGATGCACATGTATGCTGAGAAAATGAAGAAGCAAAACTGGGCAAAGAAAATCCCAACCCAAATCTTCTGTTAGTCCAAAAATGAGACAGTTAAACTACAGTACTAATATACAGCTAGATGTCAATTGAAAAATCCACTCGGTATTCTCTGTCATCTTCTACCACACATGCCATACCACAGCAGACGTTGTCAGACGAAATCATTAAATAAAGCCATCTCTATCAACGCAACAAAGCCTTGTCATAACCACAAAAAGAATAATTTTCAAACATATAGAAGATATACCTAAACCAACCAAATTGCAGCGCATTGTCTAAGATATATGGATGGAAGCAGGCATCAGAGTGGTTTTAAACCTGCATAATTCTGCTAAGCCAGAGATGGTAACGAATCTGTTTATCGTGTCCTTGGTCTTACCAAATCACAGTTTACAACTTAATTAAAATAGCACCATCCCATGTCAACAACTGATACATGATTTAATTCAATTGCAACATGGTATGATTTGAATTAATTCCTTCACAAGAAGGCGTGATTTCAATATGCAAAATCAATCAGGTCTAGTTACAAAATTCATGATGCAGGAACATAAAACTTACATGAAAGATCTGCTCTAGATGCCTAGAACATTTATAATTCTCTCATGTTGGCTTTTCAACAACTGTTGTGGTAGACAATATAACTAAAAAATGTCTTGAACATAAAGCATCCCAAGTTGAGACCATTCAATTCTACTTCAGTGGATAGTTTCAAACCTAGTCATGACATAAATATAATAGATAGAATGCAAAATAAGGCACTATCCAACAGTCCCTTTGCGGATATTCAATAAAATTGGAATTATACATAAAGATTAGCATGGCCCCTGCACAAAGAAGACAAGAAACAAATTGAGAAATTAATGCACTATCCTACATTCAGAGTAAAGCACAAATGAGAAAGAGACGCCAAAGGTTTTTCTTTTAAGCGAAATAACAACCATAGAATTAGACCAACAATTCTATGTAGTTGCTCTTAATTTACTCGAAAAGCATATTTAAATCACTTCAATGAGTGTTCGCCTGCCTGCTTTATGCGTCTCGAAGTACAGGACTCGGACCTAATCAGCTCTAATTGTGTAGTAAGCAATATAAGCTATTAGTAAACCAATATTTGTGATTCCTAAAAAGGGAAACCTACCAAAACACCTCGAAGTTAAGGTTGCCATTATATGCAAACATGGGTTTCCTAATCAAGCTCAAATCTTTCGACCCATAACATTAATATTAGTAAAACATTCGACCCGTAAATTGAAACTAAACAACAGACAAATCAAAAGCAAAACGCAGACCTTTAGGCCATTCAGAGATGAGTCTCTCCTTGAGCATCTCAACTGTGGAAGCTGATGAATATCGAAATGGACCCAGATCCGATCCATCGTATAGTCTAAACTTGAGATCCACCAAATCCTCTTCCGGCATTTCAAGCCTTAATCACCCCACTAAAATTTCCCCGAAAACCTTAATTTCTCCGATCCCAGCAAAAAAAAGAAAAAAAAAAAAAAAAAAACTCACCAACCCAGTTTCTCCAAATACCGGAAAATGGAAAATTCTTGTTGAGCTTTGCTTATTTGTGTATGTGTGTGATTTGGAAATGGAAAAGAAGATGAGGTGATGGTGATGGTTGGTTGAACAAACTCAACTTGGAGTATCGAAACTAGAGAATCAGATATCATGAGAGAGAGAGAGAGAGAGAGAGAGAGAGATAATCGAAGATTTGAGATAAAAATTGCCATTTTATAATTTAAATTTGATGTGTAGTATCTTCTGATTCGAAGAAAAAGCTGACCCACCGCGGTTATAGATACGACGGCCATACCTTTTTCTAATATTTTTTTAAGAGATAATTACGTGCCAAGCTTCTCAACTTTATCTCAAATTTATAAATTGATCTCTAAATTTCAAAATACAATAACTAAATACTTAAATTTCAAAATTCATAACACCATTAACCCTTTTATTAATAATATGTCAATCTAACCTTTATGTGCCGACTTGAATCAAGATGACAGATTGGAAGGATACTTTCCTATCTGGCTTCCTATTAGCAGAATTAAGGAAATAACATCAATTGAAAACTTGATTATAGGAACAAGATTTGACATCCATTATTCCCTTCCCTTTAATTGTCTAATTGACTTTTCCTTTTTAGTTGATTTTTTTCCCTTTCATTGCTTAATTGATTCCTTTGTATTCTATAATTACGTATATCATTTATATATATATACATATGTATCAAAACAAAGTGATTCAATGGAAAATCATTTCCTTTCACAATCAATTCTTATCATGGTATCAGAGCAGGTCTTCAACCTGTAAACCCTAGTCGCTTCATTCTTCCTTGGTAATGTCAAATCCAATGGCTGAAGCAGATCTAACCTCACCATATTTTTTACACCATTCAAACAATCCAAGTACCATGTTAGTTTCTCAACCATTGATTGGAGATAACTATCCAACTTGGTGTCGTGCCATTACTATGGCTTTTGAGGCAAAGAACAAATTAGGATTCTTAGACGGGTCGATTGTGAAGCCAGAACCAAGTTCACCCACCTTCACCCTTTGGAGTCGTTGCAATAGCATGGTATTATCTTGGCTTCTCAGTGCAGTCAGTAAAGAAATTGCAAGCAGCGTCATCTTCATGGAGACAGCCCATGATGTATGGCATGATCTTCGAGATCGTTTTTCCCAACAAAATGCTCCACGGATTTTTGAAATCCAACGAACCATCGTTAACCATCTTCACCAAAATAACTCCATTGCCGTTTACTATACTGGTTTGAAAATATTATGGGATGAACTTAATATTTACAACTCACCCACTACATGTACTTGTGGTTCTGCTCAAGAACTCGCCACTTTCCAGCAGCGTGACCGTCTTATCCAATTTTCGATGGGTTTGAATGATACATATGTATCGGTAAGAAGTCAAATCTTACTCATGAACCCTCTTCCATCTGTTGCTCAAGCTTATGCGCTTGTGCAACAAGAAGAACAACAAAGGTCAGTACTTACATCCAATCCCATACCAGATCAATCTGTATTCGTGGCTCACCATGGAAGACAAAATTCTCCTTCTCCATGGCAAGATAAATCAAAACATCACAAACACTGTAATTATTGTGGAAGAGATGGACATATTGAGAAGTGGTGTCGCAAGAAACAAGCTGATATGCGTTCTGTTACACCCAACCAACCGAGAACAAATCACTCTCGGCATGAGCAGAATTATGCACCAAATCATAATCGACCAGTTGCAGCTACTGCGGATAGTGCATCATTTTCTTCTCATAGCTTACCCTTCACTGAGGAACAAGTACAGCAACTCCTCTCCTTAATCCAATCCAACAACACTACACATTCTCATCCTTTAGCTAACCTGGCAGGTATGGTTTCTTGTTTTTCTTCCCATTACAATGATACTTGGGTAATCGATTCTGGATGCAGTGATCATATGACTCACGATCTAAAATCCTTACATGATGCCTCTTGCCATACCAACCAACCTGTCAAACTTCCAAATGGTAGTGTTGTTCCAGTAACTCACTTAGGTTCTATTAAATTTTCATCAGATTTCTCACTAGATAAAGTTTTGTATGTCCCATCTTTTAATTTCAACCCCTATCCATTAGCAAAATCACAAAAAATCTTAATTGTTCTGTTACTTTTTTCTCAAACTGTTGTGTTTTTCAGGACCTGAAAACGAAGAAGATGATTGGATTGGGAAGAGAACGTGATGGTCTTTACTACCTTGATCTAAAATTCAACCACAGTACTTCTTTGTCATCGATTGCTACAAAAGACAAAGAAAACTTATGGCATTGTCGTCTTGGCCACCCCAGTTCCAGTATCTCACCTTTGTTCTCTCGTTTAGATTCTGGTATCAGTTTTTTATCTAAATGCACTTGTATGATTTGCCCTTTAGCAAAACAATCACGACTTCCCTTTCCACATAGCTCTATTTCTTCTAAATCTTGTTTTGATTTAATTCATATCGATATTTGGGGACCATATTCCACTCCTACTATTACTGGTACACGTTATTTTCTCACAATAGTGGATGATTTTTCACGTTCTACTTGGACATATTTGATGCGTTTTAAATCCCAAGCTTTTACCCATATTCGCCATTTTTTTTCTATGGTTAAAACACAATTTGATACTTCCATTCGCCAAGTGCGTAGTGACAATGCACTAGAATTTTTCAATAATGACATTAATGACTTTCTTAATTCCCGTGGTGTCATCCATCAACATAGTTGTGCTTACACACCCCAACAAAATGGGATTGTCGAACGTAAACACCGTCATTTACTAAATGTTGCACGAGCTTTACGATTTCAATCTCACCTACCTTTAACATTTTGGGGTGAATGTATTCTTACTGCAGCTTATCTTATCAATCGCACTCCTACAGCCGTCCTTCATGGTAAAACCCCTTTTGAACTTTTGTTCCACAAAATGCCTACATATCACCATTTACGTGTTTTTGGCTGTTTGGTTTTTGGTCGAAACAATTATCCCAAATATAAATTTGATTCACGTGCTTTACCAGGTATATTTCTTGGTTACCCATATGGCCAAAAGGGTTTTAAAATTTTTGATATTAAATCTCAAACAATTTATGTGAGTAGAGATGTCGTGTTTCATGAAAATATTTTTCCATGCAAATTGCAAGTGCCTATTAATACTGATACTATCAATGTTCTCCCCCTCCCATTAACCGACACCGGTGACTCCACTTATCCACCTCCAACTTCCAATGTTGAACCCACCTCTACACGTTTCACAACACCCCTTCGTCGCTCACAACGAGTGACTCGCCCTCCGACAAAATACCAAAACTATCATTGTTCTCAAGTTCAACATCAATCATTTTCAACTCTTTCAGGTACTAAATATCCTTTGGAACACTATCTTTCTTTCCATCGTTTCTCTTCTAGACATTGTGCTTTTCTTGGTGCCCTAACCTCTCTTGCAGAACCCAAAACATTTACCCAAGCTGTACACATACCTGAGTGGCGAGAAGCTATGAAAACAGAATTGACTGCCCTTGAAGCAACAAATACATGGTCTATTATGCCTCTTCCACCAGATAAGAAACCTATTGGATGCAAATGGGTCTATAAAATCAAACGGCACTCCGATGGAAGCATTGAACGCTACAAGGCACGCTTGGTTGCCAAAGGATATACCCAAATTGAAGGGGTAGATTATCATGATACATTTGCTCCGGTTGCAAAATTGGTGACTGTCCGAGTCCTTTTAGCCGTTGCTGCTGCTCAAAGATGGCCTCTTTATCAATTTGATGTGCAAAATGCTTTCTTACATGGTCCACTGCAAGAGGAAGTATACATGTGTTTACCTCCCGGCCATCCACAGCAGGGGGAGAAATGTCTAGTTTGCAAGCTTAATAAATCCTTATATGGGTTGAAACAAGCCGGAAGAAATTGGTTTGCCACATTCTCTACTACTTTATTAGAAGCCGGTTTCACAAAATCACATGCTGATAATTCTCTATTTTGTCTCCATCGTGGGTCGTCTTCACTTTTCCTCTTGGTTTATGTGGATGATATCGTCATGACCGGAAATGATCTCAAGCTTCTATCACAAATCAAGTCTTTCTTATTACAACGCTTTCGCATTAAGGATCTTGGCCTTCTCAAGTATTTTCTTGGTATTGAGGTAGCTAGATCTTCTCATGGCATTTATCTCTCACAACATAAATATGTCATGGACCTCCTTGCCGATTCTGGCCTCACGGGGGCTCGCATTGCTCATACACCCATGGAACAACATCTCAAGCTTACCGATTCTATAGGTAATTTGCTAGAAGATCCCTCCTCTTATCGACGCTTAGTTGGTCGTCTCATCTACTTGACTATCACTCGGCCTGATATTACATTCGCCGTTAATGTTCTTAGCCAATTTATGCATCAACCTCGTCAACTACACTTAGATGCTGCTCATCGGCTACTTCGCTATTTAAAGAAAACTCCAGGTCAGGGTATTCTATTGTCTTCTTCTAGCCCAATGGAGCTTATTGCTTTTTCAGATTCCGATTGGGCAAGCTGTCCTCAAACCCGTCGGTCAACTACAGGATACTGCATCTTCCTTGGTCATAGTTTGATATCTTGGAAGAGTAAAAAGCAACAGACTGTATCACATTCCTCGGCTGAGGCCGAATATCGTGCCATGGCCACCACTACACGAGAAATCATTTGGTTTCAATCTTTACTTCGAGACCTTGGCATCTCTTTATCATCTGCCACTCCTCTATATTGTGACAATCAAGCAGCATGTCATATCGCTGCCAATCCGGTTTTCCATGAGTATACCAAGTATCTTGAAATTGATTGTCACATTGTACGTGAAAAGTCTGAAGCTGGGATCATTCAACCATGTGCCATCTCTACTACAAACCAGCCGGCTGACATTTTCACTAAAGCTATAAGCAAAGACCAATTTTTGTTTCTTCAAAGCAAGCTGGGCATTATTGACCTTCATGCACCAGCTTGAGGGGGAGTATTAGCAGAATTAAAGAAATAACATCAATTGAAGACTTGATTATAGGAACAAGATTTGACATTCATTATTCCCTTCCCTTTAATTGTCTAATTGACTTTTCCTTTTTAGTTGATTCTTTTTCCTTTTCATTGCTTAATTGATTCCTTTGTATTCTATAATTACGTATATCAATTTTGTATATATACATATATATCAAAACAAAGTGATTCAATGGAAAATCATTTCCTTTCACAATCAATTCTTATCACTTCCGGCGTGACAATAATTGCTATCGTGTCAGTTGACACATCATCACCAAATACTCACAAAGTGGCCATATCAGAAAAATGCTTACATGGCATACCAAGTCATCACCCCCAACACCTTATACTCTCACATCACCGATGTTTTATTTTCTCACGTCTTCCTCCTACAACATTTGAAGTCCCTAGAAGCTTCATTTTTTTCAATCCGTTCTTACCTCTTTCCCTTTAAAACCCCATTCTCTTTCCTCACAAAATTTAATCTCTCTCTCTCACACAAACCCCACTTTCTCCCTCTAACCCACTCTCGCTCTAAAACCCCAACCTTTTGACCCTTAATTCTTCAAAATTTCACCTTTAGGTGTGCGCATACCACTCAGAGGCTAGACCACCATCTCGGAAAAGCTCCACCGTGACATCGCCGCCGTTGTTGCCAACAGTAAGCTTATGTCAATCCCGATTAAAGCTCAATTCTAATTTGTGAGAGAGAGCTATGGCACTTTCTGTTGATAGAAATGGAGGAGGGGCATGTGGGCTTCACACACAGAAGAGATAGATAACACAGTACTGACTGATTTTTGTGTTTGCTGGTTTTTGGCTACTCGATTTTTCTTAGAAGTGTGTGTTTTTTGTCAGGTTTTGAAGGAAAATGTTGGGTCTGATACTTCTTGGTTTTGGCTTTGTTGTTCTTGTGCCTCTCTATCATGAAGGCCATGATTTATAGCTTTTCATTCATTAAATTACATGCTATGATTTATAGACCATAATTTCAGAGGGATGCCAAATATGCGGGCCATACGGAAGCTTTTATGCCTTATACAGATTGTGCAAGTTGCATCTCGGTTGTCCTTTTAATATGCATCTGAGGCTTCAATCTGTGCCTACAATCTTTACAAGAATCAAGGTTTTGGTACTATGATATAAAATGGGAGTTTTTAATATGGGTGTTAGCAATGATATTACAGTTCGCTCATTTAGAATGAGAATCTCTTCCTGCACTTATTTTTGACCCTATTTTTTATTGATATTTTTGCTATGGTCGTAACCTCACGATCTACCTATCATATTTCAGCAAGTTGTCAATGCAAATGTAAACTATAATGCACAGGAAGAGAGGAGCATGGTGGAGGTATGACTCTTCAGATAGCTATATTCAACCAAAAGGATAATATAATCACACATGAAACTGCAGTAACGTCGGAGGTGTTGATATTTGCAGGTCAGAGATGGTCACTTTTTTTTTTGTACAATGAAATGTAACCAAACAGATTCGAACAGGGAAATGGAGATTGGAAGTGGGGAGACTCTACCGTTTGAGTTATCCCGAGACAGAGATGGTCATGTTGCTGCTTCTTTGAAGGGGAAGCCAACTTGTACAAAATTTAGGAGGATTAGTGAAAGCAGAATTCATTAAAGGCTTTCAAAGAGTTTGCATACAAAGAGTTCATGTTTAAAGTCTGAAAAGAAACTAAAGATATGACAAATTCTGCAAAATAAGGAGATTTAAATCTTGAAATCTAATCGTCTTATTAACTGAAGGATACTAAAAACTATTTAGAAATATCTAAAAAATTTTTAAATTCAAATTCTAACACTCCTCTTCGAGAATTTTCTTAGAGACTCTAAGCTTTTGCTCTTAACTCTTCGAACTTAGCTTTGGAAAGTACCTTAGTTAGTATGTCAGCTAGCTGATTTTCTGAGCAACAATATACCAGATTGATTTCATGATTCTCCTCAGATTCTCTGATTGCATGAAATTTCACATTTATATGTTTAGTTCTTCCATGTTGTACAGGGTTTTTTGCAATAGCAATGGCTGATTTGTTGTCAACCCAAATTTTAGTAGCATTTGCTTGTGTTTGCCCCAAGTTTGCTAACAGTTTTCTTAACCAAATTGCTTGATTTGTAGCAAAAAAATATACTCAGCTTCTGCTGAAGATTGGGCCACCACTTCTTGCTTTCTTGAATTCCATAAAAAAAACTCCACTTCCAAATGAGAAAATATAACTAGAAGTACTTTTGCAATCATCTATACTTCCAGCCCGGTCACTATCTACATATCCTTGGAGTTCTACACTTTCTTTCTTAACAAACCACAAACCTTAATCAAAAGTGCCTTTGATATATCTCAAAACTCTTTTGGCTGCCCCAAAATGAATTTGACTAAGTGAGTGCATAAACCTTGAGAGTAGGCTTGCAGAGAACATTAAGTAAGGCCTTGTAGCAGATAAGTAGAGCAGGCTACCAATTAGGATTCTGTAAACTGAAGCATCTGCTTTGCTATCAGCTTTATCCTTTGACAACTTTTCATTCACAACCAAAGGAGTTGCCACCAGTTTAGATCTTTCCATATGAAACTTCTTCAGAATCTCCAAAGCATACTTTTGTTGTGAGATGAAGATTCCAGCCTCATATTGATGAATTTTCATAACCAAAAAATATTTCATCTCTTCCAAATTGGATATTTCAAATTCATTCTCCATCAGCAATACAAATTGTTTCAAGATTTTTGAATCACAACCTATAACAAACAAGTCATCTACATACAAAGAGACAATAAGCTGAACTTTTTCTTAAACCCTAAACCTTCAACACATATAGAGTAGATTCACTTTCACTTCTTTTAAATCCTTGCTGGATCCAAAAAGCATCAATTCTGTCGTACCAAGTTCTTGGTGCTTGTTTCAAGCCATAAAAAGTTTTGTGGAGCTTGTAAACTTTGTCTTCACAGCCTGAAACTTGAAAACCTTCTGACTACTCAACATAAATTTCTTCATCTAGCACACCAATTAGAAAAGCAGGCTTCACATCCAGATGATAAATTTTCTACCACATCTTTGCTGCTAAAGCCACTAGAAGTCTTATAGTATCATGCCTGGCCACTGGAGCAAAAGTGTTTGAAAAATCAATACCATACTCTTGAAAATTGCCATTTACAACCAATCTGGCCTTAAGTTTGTTTACAGAACCATTTGGATTATATTTGATTCTGAAAACCCACTTAACACCAATTATCTTTTGATTTTCAGGCTTATCTACCAATTCCCAAGTTCTATTCTTATTTATCATTTTCAACTCCTCCTCCATTGCAACTCCCATTTTCTTTAACAGCTTCATCACAACATGTAGGTTCCTGTAAAGTTATATCATACCTTTCATAGATTTCATCAAGTGACCTTGTTTCTCTTACTAGAACACCATCAAAATTATCAGCACAAACTCCATCTTTTGTTTCTTCTGGGACTTGGGGAATAGTTACCCCAATTTGATCAACATCAGCAGCTTCGATCTCCTATTTTTCCCAATTCCATACTGCTATTTCATCAAATTTTTTGTCCCTACTAATCATTAATTTTTTTGTTTTCAAATTAAAAACTCTATAACCCTTAGAGGTAGAGCTATATCTCAAGAAAATTCTCATTTCAGCTTTGTAATCCAACTTCTCTTTTCACATGTGGCACATGAGAGTAGCATATACTCCCAAATACTTTGATGTGCTCCACAGCTGGTTTAACTCCATACCATACCTCAAATGGAGTTTTATTTTTCACAACCTTAGTCGGAAGCCTGTTCAGCAAATATACAACTATGTTAACAGTATCAGCCCAAAAATTCTTAGGTATCTTCTTTTCAAATAGCAAACACCTTGCCATTTCCGTAACAGTTCTATTCTTCCTCTCACTCACTCCAATTTGTTAAGGAGAGTAAATGACAATCAGTTGATATTTGATTCCAACTTCAGAACAAAAACTATTAAACTTGTCTGATGTATATTCAAACCCATTATCTGATCTTATCACTTTGATACTACAATTTGCTTGATTTTTTACCAAGACCTTGAATTTTTTAAACACACCAGTCACCTCCAACTTTTGTTTCATGAAATAAACGCAACACATCCTTATATAATCATCTATGAACAAGATGAAATACTTGTTTCCATTCATCGATGGTGTCTTCATTGGTCTACACACATCAGTATGGACTAACTGCAGCCTTTCAGTAGCTCTCCGGGCCATGTTGGTGGGAAATGGCAACCTGCTTTGCTTACAAAATTGACAAACTTGACACACATTCTTTTTATCACAAATGACGGAAGGTCGTTGTGCAAGTGTTTAAGTGTAGCATAATAAAATGGCCAAACCTCTTATGTCATAGCATTGACTCATCGACAACAGTGGTATAAGCATGTAAATTTGTCTCTGTCAACTTAATTTGAAAGCTTTTGTCTCTATTTTTACACTCATTAACTTACAACCAACATTATCAACAATAGTGCAGGACTTATTTTGAAAATGGAAAAAATAATTCTTCTATAGTATTTGACCCACGTTTAATAAATTTTGGCTAATTTCAGACACAAATAACATATCTGAGATAAATTTAGTACCTGTAGGAGTCTCAACAGCAACAACTCCCTTGCCTTTGATATCAACAAGTCTCCATTCCCAATCTTCACTTTGGACTCATATGACTAATCCAACTCCCTGAAATAGTTCAATTTAGGAATCATGTGGATTGTACAACTACTGTCAATAAGCCAAGATTCTGTGTTATTACTAGTTGCTTGACCAGCAACCATAAACAGTTGCTCTAGTTGCTACTGTTTTTCAACCATTCATACTTGCTATCCTTGCTGAACATCTTTATTCTTGCAAACATTTTCTACATGCCCAAATTGTTTGCACGATGTGCATTGTACATTTGACCTAAACCAACAATAATTTTCTGAATGGCTCTTCTTTTTGCAATAAG
This sequence comes from Dillenia suffruticosa, assembly GCA_033439265.1. Lineage (NCBI taxonomy): Eukaryota > Viridiplantae > Streptophyta > Magnoliopsida > Dilleniales > Dilleniaceae > Dillenia > Dillenia suffruticosa. The sequence goes on along the minus strand of JAVTVX010000015.1, from coordinate 503,471 downwards.
GACATGGAGGATATCTTCTTTTGCCACCACTTTTACTTCCTTGGCCCTCATTCTTCTCTTTATCTTTTTTCTCACCAGATTGCTTCTTCTCTCCACCTTGTGGTGCTTTTCCTTTTAGCTTTGCAAGGAAAACCCCTTCGTTGCTATCTTCCTGTCTCATTGACCTCCTTTGTTCTTGAGCATGAAAAGCATAAACAAGCTCAGCTAAGGAAATCTTGGTTAAATCTTTTGAGTCTTCAAGAGAGGAGATCTTGGACTCAAATCTTTCGGGAAAGCTCACTAAAACTTTCTCTACACCCTTTGATCTATTAGATCCTCACAAAGTAGCCGGATCTTGTTGACAACTTTCATGAGCCTGTCTGCATATTCTTTGATAGACTCACTATCTCTCATCCTCAAAACTTCGTATTCCCTCTTCAAGTTCAGAATCTGCATTTGCTTGGTTCTGTCACTCCCCATATACATCTCCTTGAGCTTGTCCCAAGCCTCCTTTGGTGTTTCACAAGCCATAATCCTTGTGAAAATTGAATATGAGACAGTAATATGAATGTAAGATAAAACTCTTGGAGCTTTAGTTTCTTCTTCTTTATGAGCCCCGATTTGATTGAAAGTTGGATTGTTTCCCAAATGGGGTATTTTCCTTTCAGTTTTAACCCACTATCACAAACCAAGACCTTTTAAACGAGCTTTCATCTTGACAATCCAAACTTGATAGTTTTCACCATTGAAAACTGGGGTTGAAAGAGTTGGTGCATTGCTAGAAGCCATGAGAGGCTAAAGTTTGAGTTTTTGTTTTTTATTTTTGGGTCTTTTATTTTATGGAGAGAAAGCCTTGCTAGTATTCTCTCTTAATCACTCACGGGTCTTTTAAGATCCTTTGAATGCTCTAACACCATGAAAGCAGAATTCATTAAAGACTCTAAAAAAGTTTGTATACAAAAAATTCCTGTTTATAGTCCGAAAAGAAACTAAAATTTTAACAAATTCCACAAAATAAGAATATTCAAATCTTAAAATCTAATTCTCTTTTCAAATTCAAATTCTAACAATCAGTACTAATGGAACACAAAGAATTGTATTATGTCAACCGGTCACAGGCCGAACTCATCAAGGAAGAATTACGAGTGGCAAATGCAATATATTCCTTTTACCTGGGAGTTCATTTCAAGTCACTGTTAAAGCTTGTTTAAATGCCTACGCCGACCTCATGGATAAAATTTTGTGTATCAGTTTGTTACATAAGCTCCTAGTTTTCAGCATATATGAGAAGTAACTATATACCATTATAATACGATTATGAACCACATAGGAAGATTTTCTAACTTGATTTATCTCCTCTGAGACTCGTGTTCATTTACAATGTAAGGGCCATCCAATTGCCAATGATTCTCTCTACCTCTCTAAAACTAATGCTGATCATTCTACAAGAGGAATGAATGCTGATAAAGCTACATCTAATGGTGATTCTGTGATGTCCTATTCTGAAACAAAGTTGGAAGAAAATGAGGACGCTTGTGAAGAACTCAGCATTGATCCAATGTGTACAAATTGTCCAAGTTTGGGTCCAAAAGGGTAGGGCAGTTTTCTTAATAATCAATCTCTAGTATGTTTCAGGACTGTGTAATTGATGTGCATATCCCGGCCACAACTGAGTTTTGCTTGATGAATCTGCAGATCTGACGGACATGATGAGGCGTAGTGGTTGCATTGTGTCCATACTCGGGTAGGGATTGGGTTTATGAATGCCCGTATCCTGATTGGGCTACGCTTAGCTAGTCTATTATTTGGAGGGAACTCTCTCTCTCTCTCTCTCTCTCTCTCTCTCTCTCTCTCTCTCTCTCTCTCTCTCTCTATATATATATATTTTTTGTATTGATATAATGTAACATTAAGCGATTCTCTTATGAGATTTTACCAATGAAAATATGAAACTGAAGAAAAGGGTTATCTAATGAGCTGACTAAGGTGCATGTCTGGCGCTACCCATTGCTGTTGCTTATATACATTTCAAGTGTATGTGGTCAGACGATTGAATGAAATCTGGCTGACATGGACTTGCTTGAATCATTGATTTTCATCTCTCTCTCCCTCTCTCTCTCTCTCTCTCTCTCTCTCTCTCAAAAGAAGTGAACTTCCGGAGCCCAACCGTTGGGATTGGGAGCATTGATAATTAGGAATTAGAGGGCTATTGATCATAAAGATTAATTGTATTTTAGTCACATCTTAAACCCAAGAGCCAATCTCGTCTCTAGAGTGCAGGTTAAAAATATATTTTAGTGATTAAACATATAATTAATTTTTATTTTAGAGTTAATACAGAATTATGTGTTTTGTTATTTCATTTTCACTTTTATGGCCTCGAATGTTTTTAAAATTACCTCGTATTTTAACAAGAGCCACCGACAACGTACGAAGATTTCTCCGCTTCTCTCCACGCTTCTGAAAGAGCTTCGGCTTTAACAATGGAACTCAACGGATCTCGAAGAAGAAGAATGCCGGTTCACATTCTGATCTGGGTTTCCACTGGAATAATCTTAACTGGGTTTTCTCTTCTACTTGTTAACCTCTACTTCTCCGATCTATCCGAGTCTGACTCTGTAAAGACCTTCAAATACCCACCTCAACTTCTCCAAACCAATTTATCGAATCTCGTACTAAACAAAACGAATCAAAAACCGGTGATGAAGATGGAGATGAAGGGTCCATGCGCTAAGGTGGAGGAAATGGGAGAGGTTTTCGAAAAGGTTGACTGGAGCCAGAGCCTCAGAGTCAGAACCTTAATTCGCCAACATTTCGATTTACACGGTCCGTGAGTTGTTCAATCATGTGTTACTTCTTGTTCTAAGTGAAGGATTTTTGTCTTCAGCTGAATATCCAATTCTATGATTTTTCTTTTCCTATGTATTAAACTGTCGGATGAGTGAAATTTGTTGTCAATTTCAATTCATGTGTTAATGTTATTGTTGTTGTTGTTAGTTTAGGTAAGTAGTTGGTATTTCTCATCTACTATTGACATTAACTAACATACCTTATTGGCTCAAACCCGACATTCCATTACACCCATTGCAACACTTGTTGTCCCCCACACCGTCAATTTAGGAGTTAATGTTGTTTTTGTTGTTAATTTAGGTAAGATGTTGGTGGGCTTTCATGTATTGACATCAACTAACATAGCTTATTGGTTCAAATTGGACATTCGACTGTAGGTGGAAGCCCTAAGTAATGCCCATACGGGTATCGATGACGGCAATAATCGTCACCCTTTGACACTGTTTCATCATAAGCCAAAAAAAGGGGTCTTCATCACCCAAATGAATGCCACATGTTTCCTCCCCCAAAAGACATTATTTCTCGTATTTTTTAAGTCATTTTTCTCACATTCGTTGTTGCTATTGTTGGCCTTCCAAAAAAAAAAAAAAAACAAAATCTGGGTTGCTACATATATACATTGGTCTTAATTGTTGACTTATGACTTGTTTCTTGGAAACAAACATGAGGTTTAGGTTCAGGGTATTAACATTTGGGGTTTCTCCCATATTTAGGAGCTCCAAGAGTGAGAAGACTTCCTGCAGAGCAGTTTTGCAAACAAGGTTTTGTGATTGGGAAAGCATCTGAGGCCGGTTTTGGGAATGAAATGTACAAGATCTTAACAGCTGCGGGGTTGAGCATCATGTTAAACCGTTCCCTCATTATTGGCCAAACCAGGCACATTGGTTATCTATCAAAGCCTTTCTCATATTTAAATCTTATATGTAGTATTGAACATGTGGCATTTTTATGTGCATGTCTCAAATCTTAATCTGAACTTCTATGCATTTAGTGTGTAGATTCAAAACTTTGCTTTCCATGCAATATTTTCCTCGTATTGCACTTTCTTAATCCAGTTGCATTCTCATGAGTGTATAGAAATTATGTAACATATTTGGTATAGCTGTTTTTCTAGATAACAGAAGTTCTGTTTGTCATAAATTTTTTGGGTTTTATTTTTAATGGACTGTGCATGAATTAAACCCTGATTATGTCATTACTAACGTGATATATTCTTGTCTTGGGGCCAACTAAAAAATTTTCAGGGGTAGATATCCTTTTGGGAGTTATCTAACCTATTCCAACATTTCCTTCACATTGAAAGAGGTAAAGCATTTGTGGAGAAAAAATGGATGTCTGAGCAAATTCGGGAGGCATCTGGTCATGAGAATCGATGATTTTGAGAATCCTTCAAAAACAAGTGTCCTTTGTGGTAATTGGCTAAAATGGAAACAACCCATCATATGGTAAATATCAACAACCTTAGATAATCAGACAATAGCTTTTAGGGTTTTCATTGATTAGAATAGCTCTTAATGCAGGTTCAAAGGTACAACTGATGCAGTGGCAGCTCAATTTTTCTCGAAGAACATACATCCTCAAATGAGAAAGGTTGCATCTCGACTATTTGGGAAACCAGAAGATCTTCAATCTAGGCCTAACACCTACGGGGAGATAATGAAGTTTCTCATATCTCCTTCTGTAGGAGTTGAGGAAGCTCTGAACTGGAGCCTAAGAGGAGGGCCTGATCCACATATGTCATTGCACATGCGGATGCTTTCAAGCAGGTGTTTAAGATATTTTAAGACATCTCTTACTACTTTTCGCCTTTAGCACATGCAGAGAGCTTTTCTTATATCAGCTAAATTGTGGACCTCCTCGTACAAGAGTGTGATAAGCTTATCATATTTTAATTTTAGGTCCATAAGAGCAGCAAATGCAGCAGTAAATTGCATCAAGAAGGCTGTGCTGAGCACCGGCAACCATGTTTTGAAGCCCCGTGTAGTTTTAGTCTCAGATACTCCAGCAGTTATCAAGGATCTATCTCCAAAATTATCAGATTTTGCTGAGGTATATTATGGAGTTGTCATAAAATGCTCTGTTAGTCCCTTAATCAAAACTATTTCTTTTTGCAGGTTATTCATTTTGATTATAGTACATTCAAAGGGAATATAACTGGTCAGATGGAAGATAGATTAAAACAGTTAGAATTTAGAGCAAAGGACTGGGGGCCTGCACCTAGATGGGTTGCATTTGTGGACTTCTTTCTTGCTTCACATGCTAAACAAGCAGTTGTTTCCGGTGCCAATAGGCGTGTTGGAACCACCTACGCACAACTTGTTGCGGCATTGGCTGCTGCAAACCAACTTGGTATGTTTTCGACAATCCGTTCAATGCTGAACTGCTTCACATAACCATGTACATTTGTGCGCATTTATTCGTCAGTGACAGTTTTGTTCCTTTTTAGGTGACAGTCAAGTGTTGGCTTCAAACTTTTCATTCTTTAGCAGTTTCCAGAGCACCCTGCTATCGGTAGGCTTGCGGAATCAGGTTGGATGGGGGCATGTCTGGAACAGATTTGCGGGTCCATTGAGCTGTGAGCGACAGCCAAATCAATGTGCTACCACACCTCTTCTGCCCCCAGCTTGGTGGGATGGGCCTTGGCAATCACCTATTGATAGGGATGTTCATAGATTGGAGACATACGGAGTTAAACTTACAAATTTTGGAAAACTCAATGAAAATCATCTGAATTCCTTTTGTAAGTTGAGAAAGATGGTTGTGAAAACTCTTCCAATTAGTCATGGGTGTAATGGCTTAAGTTGTGCTTGATTCAATTATTATTTCAATAGGATTTCCACGATATCCTTTTCGTCTCCTTCTCTTATTTGCTGTTAGTGTTTGATGGGTGTATCTTACTGGTTTCTTGAGTCACAGAATGCCTAGATTGCAGATCAGGTTTGTCACGCCCCGAACCGGGATCGTGAACAGCCGCCCGTTGTCCCTGGATGCCGGCTGTATTTTTACAGAAAATCGGGCAGAACCTCCCCATAAATCGGAGGTATCCCATTTACAATTTCACCTGTATAAGATATTCATCCTGTAAAAATAAACAATTGGTCATCCCGGCCTCTTCAAATTCAACAAATACCACAACCAACATCCAGAACAACGCAAGGCTATAAAGTTTCTAACAGTCCTAGCAACAGACCTCTACTGTCATGCCCAACTAGAGCATGAGCAGCCGCCACACCGAGCGGACTTAAATTCTACGCATATATAAAATAAATTCCCAAGTTGTTTTTAAATATTTACAAATGCCTTAATGCTATGAAATAAATCAATACGAGAGTTTCAAGAATAAATGTCCATAATTTATACAGTCATCCCAAAAATTTAAATAAATTGAATGGTCAAACTAAAATCTCCAATACATAACAATATCACCGATCCTCGTAGCGGAAGAGATGAAAAATATTCATACCCAAGCCCAGTGGTATCTCCTCGATCCAACACTAATCCTGTGGGAAAAAAAGTGAGGGATGAGTATCTATGGGAGGATACTCAGTAAGTGAGGGGATTGACATCGTACTATCAATATCGAGGTGAATTTGGAGTGTCAAAGCATAAGATAAGGAAATATCCACTGTGCAAACCGATCATGTTATTTCAAAATCATATATAATACGCACACATCAGAAAGCAAGATATGCATCCCAAAATTTTACATCAATGTCATGAAGAGCCGGCCAATGAAATATTCCCGGCAATGGTCTACCTCGACCAAGGACGGCGCATTGGGGTTTTTCCAAATGCAAGTATTAAAGAATGACTCTCTGCCCCAATGTTGGCCACAGACTACCCCAACTAGCCTGTAAATAATAAAAATGTACATATAACTAGTCAGCCGTGTATGGTGCCCCCGCCTGGTGCTAGACGGAGCCGTACTCAACGTCCTCTCCGATGAGGGTCAACCTGGGACACCCATACACACGACAATCTGGCGGATACCTCCGGCCGAAGCGTATCCGGACACAAGGGGTGCCTCTACCAGATGTCCTTCGTAACTACGGATCACAATATCATATCAGCAGGGCACGTAGCCCCATGCATCCCATCACCAGATCAGCCGGGCATATAGCCCCATGCATAATATCATAACGTTAGCCGGACATACAGCCCAATGCATAATATCATAAAGTCGGCCGGGCATACAGCCCAAATGTGTAAGTAAATCCATTTAAAACCATGTGCCAATGCGGTGGAAGTATTTAAAACATATCAATATGTCGAAAATGTGGCACAATATACGTTTATCAAAACTCATGGATGCATATCAATAAAGTCAATAGTTAAGACACTCCAAAGGTCACAAAACATAAATCAAATATTCGAAAATTCTACCAATCAGGCATTTGCAGAAATATGTCATTTAAAAATATTTTTGAAACATGGTTTTCAATCAATAGTGAATGTCAAAATCTCACTCACAGTTTTAGGGAGGGTGGTCACTCCCTATTTTCAAAACTAATCAAATCTGATCTGCTTCCTCGAGTCTCCAAAAGATCAACTTAAATCAGATCATCAAATTTCTGTAACATTCTATACTTAACCTTCAATTCATATATAATCATTTCATAATTTGTATTCTATTTGCATTCCACTTACACTCTAAACATATACAAAACCTTTCATCTTAAATTCAATCCTAGATTCGTCCAATTTATCAATTAGAGTCGAAATCTCCTCACCTAGGTTTTTCTCGAAGCGCCGAGTCTCGTCCGAAAGTCGCTTCGGTCACTCCAAAGTCTGTAGGGTTTCCTATCAAAACAAGGTTCATTTGTTAGATCTAAACACATAGATCCGAAACAAAACCCTAAGTCATTTACCTGCGTGGAGATTCGTGGGCTGTCACGGGCTCGTGGGCCGTCACGGGCCGTCGCGGGCTCGTGGGCCACGGGCCGGACTGGGCTCGTGGGCTACAGCTAGCGGGCTCGCTGGTCTGCGGGCCAGCGGGCTGGCGGGCCGATGGGCCGGTGGGCCTGCAGCTGATGGGCCTGCCGGCTGACAATGGCTCGCGGGCTGGTGCTCGCCCGTGTGCTGGCACGCGCCCGTGCGCTGCGCTGGCTTGTGCGCGCTCGCGCGCTGCTGCGCGCCCCTGCGCGCTCGCGCGCCCTGTTCGCGCGCCCTGCTCGAGCGCCCTGCTCGCGCGCCCTGCTCGAGCGCCCTGCTCGCGCGCCTGCTCGCGCGCCTGCTCGCGCGCTCTGCTGGCTCGGTTGTGTGCTCGCCTGCTCGCGCACCTGCTCGCGCGCTCGCTGGCTCGGTTGTGTGCTCGCCTGCTCGCGCGCCTGCTCGCGCGCTCGCTGGCTCGGTCGTGTGCAAGGGCGGGTTGCGCTCGCGGAGGTTCTGCAGTCGCGGTGTGCGGCGAAGCGGAGAGAGAGCGACCGTGGGATATCGCGAGTGGGAGAGAAGACAGAGTGAGGTAGAGAGAGAAACCGAGAGGGAAGAAGAAGAAGAAGAAGAAGAAGAAGAAGAAGAAGAAGAAGAAGGAGAAGAAGGTGAAGGAGAAGGAGATGCCGGCGGAGCTCGCGGGGGAAGAGCAGCGCCGCGGTGGGGGAGGGAGACGAAGGGTCGGCGGAGAGAGGGAGAGAGAGAGAGAGAGAGAGAGAGAGAGAGAGAGAGAGAGATAGAAGAATTAGGGCTTTGGCCCTAATTCAATTGGGGGAGGGCCAAAACGCTGCGTTTTGGCTCTCCCTCTTTTTTTTTTTTCTTTTTTTTTTTTTTTTTTTGGCTTGGTGTTATATTTTCTAATCCCCTAAAAACAAGTTTCGTCCTCGAAACTAAATGAAAATAATACGCTGAACGAGTGGGGGTATTGTATCTTAAGTCTCTTACTAGTCTCTTCGGGCTCTCAGGTCTCTTCCTCGACGTGATCACTCCTCCCCAAAACTCTGACCAATGAAAGTTCTTTGCTCCGTAGCTTTCTGACCTATCAATCTAGAATAACCACGTGCTGAGCTAAAACACTAAGATCCTCTCTGTCTGGCCGTCCCTCGTCAGACGTTATTTGAGCTCTTGAAAGCTCGTCTCACAACGATCGTCCCACAAGAACTTGACGCCCTTCGTATCAATCTGGTATGTATAGCGACGATCTGAAAAAAATCCTTTTATGAATCGCCGATAACACCCCGCAAGGCCAAGGAAACTTCGCACCTCGGTCACTGTCTGTGGCTGTTGGTGTGTTGGTCAGCCCAAATGGCATGACCACGAACTCGTAATATCCATATTGATTGCAGAATGTGGTCTTAGGCACATCCTCAGCCTTGATCCACAACTAACGATATCCAAATCGAAGATCAATCTTTGAGAAAAACACGCGCACCCTGGAACTGCTCAAATAAATCATCAATATACGACAAAGTGTTCAGATTCTTGATAAAAACCTTGTTTAGCTACCTACAGTTCACACACAATCTTAGAATCCCATCTTTCTACTTCACGAATAATCACCGGAGCACCCTAAGGGGAAGTGCTCAAACGGATAAAACCGTTGTCCAGTAATTCCCGCTACTAGACCTAGAGCTCTCTAAACTTCACTGGCGCCATTCAGTATGGTAGAATAAATATGGGAGTGATCCCTGGAGCTAGGTCAATCTCGAAATCACACTCCCGAATTGGGGTTAGTCCGGGTAGCTCCTCGGGAATATATTTAAGAAAACCTGCACCACTGGGACCTTCTCAAGCCTCGGGTCCTCAAGAGTGGTGTCGATAACATGAGTTAGGTATGCCGCGCAACCTCGCGACAAGGCTTACCCAACCCGTGGGCAAAAAGGCGCTTCTCACATACGAATGATTCGACTCGGTGTCAAATAGGACACGAGTGTCGACTTCCCATATTGCCATAACTCCCAATGTGAGGAAATAAAAGATCAGTCGATAATTATAAAAGAAAATATCTATAGATATATATATATATATATATCAAAATGTATGTACAACCAACATAGTTAAGCATCTGCGGCTTTAACTAGCGATGGTTCTCAAAAAGTACATGGACATCTCTAAACATGGGGATCAGTGGGAGGAACACCAAAAATCTCATCAGGACTCGCCTCAGCATCCTCCTGCGTCATCGCATATACACGGGCCTGTGTCCTCTGCTGCTGTCGTGATGATCCTGGCACCGTGTTGCTCCCGGCTACCGTCCGTGGAGCGGTGTGACTCAAGTGCGCAGGTGCTCCCTGCTGTCCTCCTCGGGGAACACTCAAGTGTCCACTAGCTATGTGACCTCCATATCCCAACTCAGGACAGGTGCTCCTGATGTGCCCTTGCTTCCCACACCGGAAGCACGTAATAGGTATCCTACACTCTCCCAAAGGGTGGTGTCTACCACATCGGCGACAAGAGGAGTGCCATTGATCTGAAGTCTGAGTAGTGGCGCTAGAGGCCTGTGCCCTAAATCCCTGGGATGGTGATCCCTGTCCAGGATGTGCTTGTCTCGGCTGAGAAGAGTCTTCCTGATATCCTGAACTCCTGCCCTTCTTCAAGCCCTGACTCGAAGAAGCCCCAGATCTCTTCTTTTGCTCCCTGTTCTCCCGCTGTCTGCCCTCAGCACGGACGATCTCCTCCGCCCTAAATGCTGAGTCCACAATCTCCGCAAGGGAGAAACTAGGGGTCACTGTCATGTATCTTCTGATGTTCAAGTTGAGGCCGTCCTCAAACTTGAACCGTAGCTGCGTCGGCGTCGCTAAGTCTGGAACAAAAGCAGCTAGTCGCCTCAACTCCATCTCATACTCTGTCACTGTCCTGGCTCCCTGCCGCAAGTGCATAAACTCTGCCCTCTTGCGGTCCTGCTGGAACTCAGAGAAGTACCTGCGATCGAACTCCCGTAGGAAGTCCTCCCATCGCAGCGGCTCGGTAGCATCGTCACAAATCGCCTCCCACCAAGTGAGGGTGTCACCATCTAAAAGTCTCTCTGCTATCCGAAGCTGGTAGTCCTCGCTCAACCCCAGATCAGTCAAAATTCTACGGGTGCGGTTGATCCAGTGTTTCGCTGCTGTGGGATCACCCGTCCCTGCAAACTCTGTGCAGCCTAACTACCTCGCCTCCTTCACCAGCTGGGTGAGCTCGTGAATACGCCTGAAGGTGGAGGAGATAGTGTCGCTAGGTCCCGACACAGTAGAAGGATCAGCAACTGGTGGCTGATCTGGTACAAGAGAAGGTGGTACGGCCGTAGGAGTCGGCACGGCCGTCGGTGGTGGTGGTGGGGGTGGCATCTGAATTCCGTGTGAGGTGTATCACTCGTACACCTGCCTAAACGCCTCAAGGGACGGTGGTGGAACCTCGGCAGGAACAGCCGGCCGAGTAGGCGCTACAGGGGGCGCCCGTGTAGAGAAAGCAGCCTCAGGCACTCCAAGGGTCTCAGGCTCCCTCGGAGGGTCAGGCACGTGATGGGTCGCGGGTAGCGCGGGTCTAGCTCCGCATCCTACTGGTCTACCGTGTCTAGGCGACATAATTCTGCAAGGAGAGAACTTTCATTAGATATAACTCTAGAGTTTGACATGATTTAAAAATTAGGACTAGTTATTCGTAACTAACCCCCTAAAATGAATGTAGTTTTAGGTCTCAGAATTTAATCAATTAGGTTAGATACTAATCGTATCTAACCCCCTAAAATGAATAACTCATATGTCGAAAACCTTATATGGGATTTTAAATGACAGCGTGAAACTTCCAACGCATTGAGGACTTTTAAAATCAAGTTACTTGGGAATGTTTTCAAATCATTTTATAAAACATAGCTTTAAATCAAGAGCTCTGATACCAACCGAACTGTCACGCCCCGAACCGGGATCGTGAACAGCCGCCCGTTGTCCCTGGATGCCGGCTGTATTTTTACAGAAAATCGGGCAGAACCTCCCCATAAATCGGAGGTTTCCCATTTACAATTTCACCTGTATAAGATATTCATCCTGTAAAAATAAACAATTGGCCATCCCGGCCTCTCCAAATTCAACAAATACCACAACCAACATCCAGAACAACGCAAGGCTATAAAGTTTCTAACAGTCCTAGCAACAGACCTCTACTGTAATGCCCAACTAGAGCATGAGCAGCCGCCACACCGAGCGGACTTAAATTCTACGCATATATAAAATAAATTCCCAAGTTGTTTTTAAATATTTACAAATGCCTCAATGCTATGAAATAAATCAATACGAGAGTTTCAAGAATAAATGTCCATAATTTATACAGTCATCCCAAAAATTTAAATAAATTGAATGGTCAAACTAAAATCTCCAATACATAACAATATCACCGATCCTCATAGCGGAAGAGATGAAAAATATCCATACACAAGCCCAGTGGTATCTCCTCGATCCAACACTAATCCTGTGGGAAAGAAAGTGAGAGATGAGTATCTATGGGAGGATACTCAGTAAGTGAGGGGATTGACATCGTACTATCAATATCGAGGTGAATTTGGAGTGTCAAAGCATAAGATAAGGAAATATCCACTGTGCAAACCGATCATGTTATTTCAAAATCATATATAATACGCACACATCAGAAAGCAAGATATGCATCCCAAAATTTTACATCAATGTCATGAAGAGTCGACCAATGAAATATTCCCGGCAATGGTCTACCTCGACCAAGGACGGCGCATTGGGGGTTTTTCCAAATGCAAGTATTAAAGAATGACTCTCTGCCCCAATGTTGACCACAGACTACCCCAACTAGCCTGTAAATAATAATAATGTATATATAACTAGTCAGCCGTGTATGGTACCCCCGCCTGGTGCTAGACGGAGCCGTACTCAACGTCCTCTCCAATGAGGGTCAACCTGGGACACCCATACACACGACAATCTGGCGGATACCTCCGGCCGAAGCGTATCCGGACACAAGGGGTGCCTCTACCAGATGTCCTTCGTAGCTACGGATCACAATATCATATCAGCCGGGCACGTAGCCCCATGCATCCCATCACCAGATCAGCCGGGCATATAGCCCCATTCATAATATCATAACGTCAGCCGGGCATACAGCCCAATGCATAATATCATAAAGTCGGCCGGGCATACAGCCCAAATGTGTAAGTAAATCCATTTAAAACCATGTGCCAATGCGGTGGAAGTATTTAAAACATATCAATATGTCGAAAATGTGGCACAATATACGTTTATCAAAACTCATGGATGCATATCAATAAAGTCAACAGTTAAGACACTCCAAAGGTCACAAAACATTCATCAAATATTCGAAAATTCTACCAATCAGGCATTTGCAGAAATATGTCATTTAAAAATATTTTTGAAACATGGTTTTCAATCAATAGTGAATGTCAAAGTCCCACTCACAGTTTTAGGGAGGGTGGTCACTCCCTATTTTCAAAACTAATCAAATCTGATCTGCTTTCTCGAGTCTCCAAAAGATCAACCTAAATCAGATCATCAAATTTCTGTAATATTCTATACTTAACCTTCAATTCATATATAATCATTTCATAATTTGTATTCTATTTGCATTCCACTTACACTCTAAACATATACAAAACCTTTCATCTTAAATTCAATCCTAGATTCGTCCAATTTATCAATTAGAGTCGAAATCTCCTCACCTAGGTTTTTCTCGAAGCGCCGAGTCTCGTCCGAAAGTCGCTTCGGTCACTCCAAAGTCTGTAGGGTTTCCTATCAAAACAAGGTTCATTTGTTAGATCTAAACACATAGATCCGAAACAAAACCCTAAGTCATTTACCTGCGTGGAGATTCGTGGGCTGTCACGGGCTCGTGGGCCGTCACGGGCCGTCGCGGGCTCGTGGGCCACGGGCCGGACTGGGCTCGTGGGCTACAGCTAGCGGGCTCGCTGGTCTGCGGGTCGGTGGGCCTGCAGCTGATGGGCCTGCGGGCTGACAATGGCTCACGGGCTGGTGCTCGCCCGTGTGCTGGCACGTGCCCGTGCGCTGCGCTGGCTCGTGCGCGCTCGCGCGCTGCTGCGCGCCCCTGCGCGCTCGCGCGCCCTGCTCGCGTGCCCTACTCGCGCGCCTGCTCGCGCGCTCTGCTCGAGCGCCCTGCTCGCGCGCTCTGCTGGCTCGGTCGTGTGCTCGCCTGCTCGCGCGCTCGCTGGCTCGGTCGTGAGCTCGCCTGCTCGCGCACCTGCTCGCGCGCTCACTGGCTCGGTCGTGTGCAAGGGCGGGTTGTGCTCGCGGAGGTTCTGCAGTTGCGGTGTGCGGCGAAGCGGAGAGAGAGCGACCGTGGGAGATCGCGAGTGGGAGAGAAGACAGAGTGAGGTAGAGAGAGAAACCGAGAGGGAAGAAGAAGAAGAAGAAGAAGAAGAAGAAGAAGGAGAAGAAGAAGGTGAAGGAGAAGGAGATGCCGGCGGAGCTCGCGGGGGAAGAGCAGCGCCGCGGTGGGGGTGGGAGACGAAGGGTCGGCGGAGAGAGGGAGAGAGAGAGAGAGAGAGAGAGAGAGAGAGAGAGAGAGATAGAAGAATTAGGGCTTTAGCCCTAATTCAATTGGGGGAGGGCCAAAACGCTGCGTTTTGGCTCTCCCTCTTTTTTTTTTTTTTTTTTTTTTTTTTTTTTTTGGCTTGGTTTTACAAGGTTGTCCTCCATATAAAACATGTACACATTTTGTTCCATTACATTAATCTTGCTGAGACAAGGATTCGGTTCCAGTTGAAATCATGCTGCCATAGTAAGTGAGAAGGATGGTGGAAGGTGACCGGGCAGATTCTCATATAATTGAAAATCATCCTAGTTTTGATCGTGATCCACCTTAGTATTATTGTACTCCCATGTTGCAGTAAATAGGATTTGTTTTTACTGTCATGGCTGAAGTCATCGACCTTGGTTCTGAATGGAAATAGTATCTTTCTTCTTCGGACAATGTATCCAAAATACGTGCTTCTTTACCCTTTTACATTCCTTTATGTATTCATTATTCTAGGTTGCAAGAAATCATTGCCTATGTTGTCCTGAGCCGCATAGGAATTTCGAATCACTTAACAGAATATCTGAAGTCAGACTCCGGGTGAAATGTGTATCAGTAGATTGCCACTATCCCATTTTAATGATGGACCATTTGTATAGTTTGAGCCCACAAAATTGATCGAGAGCCACGATATTTATCTCGATCTTCTTAATGATAAAAAGGACATAACTCATTAGTAAGTGGGTTATTAGAAAGAGTTTAGTATATAGTACTATGTTTTACTTGCTCCCTCTCATGATCGTTCCAATTTCTGTCATTGCCATAACCTTGATATCTGATGTTTTTTCTTTTTGGGAACTTATCTACAGGTATCCGGTAACCAATTGATTAGTCCGACTAATTCGATTCAAAATAACTGTTGGGCTCATTAAAGAGTAATTTTTTTTTTCATTTTTAAGAATTAAACCCAAAAACTTATTAAGAAAATTTAAGGTGTTTGCTCTGATGTATTGTTAGTGGAGTGACTATGCAAAGGCTCTTGTCTCTCTCCTACTTCAGAAGTTTTTTTAATATTGTCCCTCTTGAGGGAAAACATGGAAAGAAGTTAATAAAAAGTTACTAGAAAAGAATCCTAAAAAAAGAAAAGAAAAGAAAACTTGTTTTTTTTGTTTTATTTACTGCTTTCTCTTGAATGATTAAAAAAAATCTGCAATTTCAGAAGCAGACTAGAACTCAAACATCATGGACTGATAACTTGAGAACAACATTTGTTATTCGACCAAATTACATTCGAGAGAGATTGAGACAGCACACCACACCAATGGACGTTTGCAGAAGGAAAGTTTCTGATACACAAAACTAAGACCAGGACACCAGATTAAGGACACTCTAGTAGGGCTTAGCAAACTTGCTATTTAAACTTCAACCGTAGCATTGTGACTTCCCTCGACTTTCTTAACCTCCTTGTTGACATTTTCATTTTCGTTCACTGGGATGACAACATTATTCACATCAGCACAGACCATGGCACCTAGCTTGACAACATCGATGATTTGTCCTGCCAATTCAGGAAGTTGCTGCTCTGAAACAACCTGCTTCTTGCCATTCCTGTAAATGAGATAAAGCAGCATCTGTAGAACACCGAAGATGAAACCAAGAATATTTGGACCCTGTTACGAGAAATGAAACATAATTAGCATAAATCATTTGTTATGAAATTATCTGAATGCAAATTAGAGCAAAGGGCCTTTGACTTTTAGTTCATTTACCGCTATGTAGAGGTCCTTTAGGAACAGCCCATAGCAGAACCACATAACAGCACTCAGAGTGAGGAAAAATGTAAGAAGAAAAGGCATATATTCGACACTTTTGGTTCGAACAACACGTCTCTGCAAAGAAAAATAAGCATGTTAATGAACTGGACAAGACTATGCAAGTAAATTACGTTCACGTGAAAAGTATGAGCATCATGTCATGTCGTCTCCCTCACCATAATGCAGAGAGGTGCAATGAAAACACTGAGAGAGAATGCAACACAGATCCATCCAAGAACTAGAACTCGCTTTGATCCTTTTGTTAGAACCAGAGTAACGAATAGAATTGTCCCGAAGCCAACAAAGTCGAATAGAAGGAGAAGTTTCAGAGTCACTATCTGCAAAATCCAATTCCATAGATAAATAAATAAATAAATGAATAAATATTTTATATACATATATAGAGAGAGATAGAGAAGAACTATTTCTAATGGGAGGAAAGAAAGCAAAATCATGTTAGACCAAGTTTATTTTGATTACCCTCGCTTTCTTCGGAGCATAAATGAAGTAGGTAATGATGTAGATAGTCTCTATAACGCAGCCAACAGAGTTGATTGTTATAAGAAGGGAAGCACCGGTCTTGATAAATGCGTAGAAGATCCAAAGCATGGCACTGAACAGCGCAACAATATATGGGATCGATTGGAACCCTTCAGTTGATTTTTTCTTGTAAATTTGATGGAATGTTGGCCTGCATTGAATTAAATTTAAAATATTCCGTAATCAAATCTACTAAGTGTATGCTGTCTTTTCAACCTAAGAAACAGTGAAGAAGAAAAGTAACGCTTACAGAGGGGCCAGGTAAACCATGAAGGAGACAGCGTTGCCTACAGCATCAACATCAAAAGGAAAATGGAAGTTCATTAATAACCTATGGACAAAAATACATGCACATGAAATATGGTTTTGCATGCTTTACGTGGAACATGTGATAATCAAAGAATTAATGTCCATCAAAAAGTTCCAGAGACTTTTCAAGGGAAATTTTACAGACCCCACTTCAATTCTATGAAAGTCATGTGTAACACAACATGATATTAATCTCAACCCCCACAAAAACTTGGGGGCTGCATGCTTTTTCCTAATAATATGTATATTTGCTTCTGCATACGTGCAAGCAAGTCACACAATATAGACATTGGTATATGAAATATGAGTACATAAAAATGAGTAGCTAGCGAAGAATACAAAAGAAATTTGTTTTTGTCTACCTAAAATGCCAAAGGCAAATGCCCATGGTTGGTGAACTGAGAACACAGCCATATCTCTCTCTCTAAGTTGCGAAACTCTTAGCTCCTCTCTAGCTAGTAGTTTCAGTTAAGTGATTTCACTACTACACTTGGGCAGTTAATGCAAGTGGGAAGACCTTTATATAGAGATGAAGAGAGAGAGTGAGTGAGAGAGAGAGAGAGAGAGAGAGAGATTAAAGCATAAATTAAGTGGCATATAAAGAGAAGAGAAGGTTCTGTTATCTTTTTTTTTTTTTTCATATATCTTGAAAATCGATTGGTTCCTTCCAGTTGTCTCTTGTGAAACATCACAATCCGAATCGCTTTCTTTTGTTAATATCTTGCTATGGCCATATTAACTTGTTCCCACTCTCTCTGTTGGGTAAAATTTCATTACCTCATCCATATTTGTAAGTACCATTATTGGTTCATTTCAAAGACATGCGGGTCCCACTTTTTCCTTTCCGATGTGTCACCCACCCATTCAGTTTGAGGTTGTTTACAACTGTTTCAGTGTTTAGATCACCCCTTTACTCCTAAAGCTCTTTTCTTAGGTTTGGCGTTTGTGTGTCAACTTCCATGGCATTCAAAATATGTTAGGAGGCATGCCTGTATTAGCTTTCTTTCTATGGGGAGGTTAATCCCCACCATAAAAATTTATCATTCAGAGTCTATGTTGTGTTGCTGCTAGCTAGGTTGTGGTGAACACCAAACAGTATTAATTGCCGCTGGATATACTTACTGTTCAAGCCAAACATTATCCATATTTAACAAGGCTAGCCTTTAGACTTGATTGCATGTTGCTTGCCCCTTTTTAATATGATTATGTCCTATTTGTTTCTAAGTTAGCATTTTTCCATTTTTTTTTTATGCCCTTTTGATCAGCAATACAAGTTCATTGAGAAGATTATGTTGCAGGCTCTGCCCTACTTGGTGCAGAGTCTCCTGTCACAATTTGAATGGATGACCAGGTTTTCCTTTAGTTAAACATTGTTATTTACGACAAGGGCTTCCACCGCTCTTGGAATATCAACTAGTTGAAATTTTGTTGCTTACGTGGGCTCAAAAACATTGATACTTTTGAGAAATGTGCTACGGGTCTTCTTTGTCAAATTTTTTTTTTTTTTTTTTTTGGTAGAACTTCTTTGTCAAATGTGCGAAGGAGAAAAAGATTTCAATGGAATGCCCTCTATGATCTAGGACAGCAACGAAAACTCCAAGAACTTGACAAATGTCAATGTAAGAGAGCATAGAGTGTACAAGGCTTTCTACTTAGTTTCACAGCTCAGATGTTGTCATCCATTTAAGTTAGGCCAATTAGGATAGAGCACAACGGCACTTGCCATCACAACCCCACCCAATTGGCCGATTCCTTTGCTTTTCCACAGTGACATGGCAAAGAAAAAATTGACCCCCCAACTCTTAAAGGAGGCTTAGAATGCAGAGAATCCCAAAAATATTACTTTTCTAGAGCCCCTTATACAATTCACATAGTTCTTTTTGACAGTATGTATGTGTGTGTAAAACAGTATAGACTCCCACTAGAAGAGGCTTTACAAGGTGTAATCGCACTGCAAACGCCTTCCCTTTGATATCCTTAGCGCATTTGGAAATCACAAGAAGCAATCAGTGGGTAGACAAGGTTGGCTCAGCATCGAGATAGTGTGTTTGATGCTTTACACTATAACTAGCAACATCTTTTACCTCGTTGACTCCTATAGCCGACCCTGCCAAATCCTCTTTACTATTCTTGTTTATCCAATCCATCATTCACTTTTCTCAAACTCACGTGCCATTTGCGTGCTTTCTTATATACCAACCTGGTTTTCCTTCATGTTACTGTGAGCTAAGAAAAATGGAACCGTCTAGTTCGCAACACCTGAACAAATTTTTTTCTGCGTGCGTGTTTTCTTTTCTTAAAAGCATCATTAAGGCCTGAAATATGGTTTTGTAGCTTTGGAAAGGTATACCATATAAGCTAATCTTTTGAGATGTTTTATTGAAAGAATATGCTTTGAGGTTTATTGCAAATATGGCTATGTATTTAGGCTAATCCAAAAATAGGTGTTCCCTCTCACAATTTTTCATGGTAAGATGGAATATAGAGTGACAAATGGTTGGAGTTCTATGGTGTACCATCCGTGAAAGAAACAATGCTTTAGACGTGGGGTGCCTACTATACTAGTAAGGCAACCGATGTATTGGGTAAAGAAGGTTAAGGAAACCATCCCCCTAAGTGGTTTTCCAAATGAACAAGTTACATTGGTATCTGCCAGCTATTTTTTCATCTGCAAATTCTTGTGTAGTAGTTCAAAAGCTCATGTTAGCTTTGGGATCTCTCCTACAGAAAGATTATGTGTGAAACTAAAACCAAATGTGATAAATACGATAGCAATCACCAACATGTTGTACAATATTCATGATATTTTGTCTATTGTTCTAAATATTTCTGGTAAGATGTATTTGTAACTCTATAATAATTAAAATCATAAATGAAAAACTAATTAAGCTTTTTTCTTCCTCTCCATCTTCTCCGCACCTTCTCTGATTTTTGTCATTTTTTTTTCATTTTCTGAATATGCAATGTGGTGCTTGGTTTCTCAAGTGGTAGATATTCATATTCTCATGGCGTGTAGTGCTAGCAATACTAAAAAAGTAGTTTGGTACATAAACGCAGCAACTTGGTTACAACAAGCCATTATACCTTTCTTATTTAGGTTGTACTCTCCACCAATTTTCATTAGCAAAGTTGGATTTGTACTAAACACCCTCTACATGCAATGTTCAATTCAGCATGTGATCCCACTAAAAACCATTTATCGCTTTCTAATCCTAGGAGAATACTCTCCTGGCAAGGTTGTATTCTAATTCAAGAGTATGCGCATCAACTAAATAGACAAAATATAAGTCAAATTTGCATGAAATTATTGTTAAATCCCAAGAGCTTTATCATATAGATTATTGAAAATCCTATGAAGAAGAAAAAGAACAATGCCAATAAAAACTAGCTTTAGCTTATCTGCCAAATACAAGCTTCAACCCGCAAAATGAAGTCTACAAGCAAAGGAAATAGAGAATACTTTTTCCTCTCTGTACCCACTGATATTAGACTGTACAATGTAGAAGGTGGCTACTAATGCAAAGGAAAATCAAACTGCATCTTCACTAGACCAGATTTGGTTGGATTCATTGTTAGAATTTGGGGGTGAAGAAGATACTGGATGGACCTCAGATAAGCTTATTGTGCTTAGCCTCGCAACGTCAACAACATGTTCAGGCAACTTTTGCTCCTCTGTCAATTTCTTCTTGTTCTTGTAGCGTACATAGAGTGCCATTTGAACCATCCCAAATAGGAAACCTAGTGTATTTGGAAGCTACAAAGGATTCAAATTTAGAAACTTAGTAATATTTAAAGATATAAGAAGTTACTTTTTTTTTGTTTTTTTGTTTTTTTTTTTTTTTTGCTAGAGAGCTTACCGTGATATACAAGTCCATTAGTAGTATCCCATAGAAAAACCACATCACCGCACTCAATGTTAGGAAAAATGATAATGAGAAAGGCATAAACTCTACACTCTTGGTGCGTATGACTTGTCTCTGCAAAGAAAAAAAATTAAAAAAAAATTAAAAATAGTTTATGGGAAATTAGAGTTTTTATATATATTTTATAAAGAAAAAAAATGAAGGGTCTATTTTATTTTCTTACTATGATGCTTAGAGGTGCTGCAAAGACACTAACAGAGAATGCAACACATATCCAACCTAAAACTCGGATCCGGGTTGATCCCTTAAATAAGGAATGGGTGAGAAGCAAAATCAACAAAAATCCCCCAAAGTTCAAGAAACCAAGTAGCTTTAGAGTCTGGATCTGCAAAAATTTAAATCCCCAAAAAGAAAAAAAGAAAAATATTTAGTCAAACCAAAGGAACATGTAGGTGAAATATACTTTTAGGGACATAAAATAGCAAGTATACCCTGGCTTTTTTAGGTGCATAAGTAAAGAACAAGCCTATGTAGATGGTCTCTATGAGACATCCAATGGCATTAATGGTGAAGATAAGGTAAACACCGGATTTAACCACTGCATAGTACAACCACACCATGGCACTAAATAGCGCGATAACGTAGGGTATTGACTGAAATCCTTCTGTTGATTTCTTCTTACAAATCCTTACAAATGTTGGCCTACATCCCAAAATATCAGGTAATTACTCAATAATTAATGGGGTTTAATCAGTTAAACAATTTTTGTTTGTTTGAAATTAGAATAGTTGCAGTGAAGAGATCAGTTCAAGAGATAGACTTACAAGGGAGCTAGATATACCATGCAAGAAATGATGTTACCTGTAACATAGAAGTTATAAATAAATAAATAAAATACCAAAAAAAACTACATGGGTATCTTGAAGTGATTAAAAATTGTTCATGCTTGATCAGATAAAGCAATATGATTCCCTTGCTGTAATTTTTTATTATCATTATTTGTTTTGATCCTTCATTGTTTAAGTTGAAAAGTTGTCACTAGATCACAATTTACACTTTGTTTAGTATAGTTTTGTTTTAATTAATATTTCACTTTGTAGTCCTCATTGGCTGGGTAGGCCTCGAGCAATTTAGAGAAGAAGAAATTATTTGAATAAGAAACAAAATTAAGACAGATACAAGTTAATATACAAGCTAATGTAACGACGTTAAACATAACAAACATTTTCCTTTTAACAATAATAATCATGTTTTGTTTAAGAAATTCTATGTTGGACTTAATTTTCACAAAGCTTTAATATCTCATAATTAAGCATCAACCCTAAACGAAGAAAAAAGAAAGGCATGCATGCGAGATTGTATAACAAAAGAAAGTGAAGAAAAAAAAATATGCATGAAAGCAATTGTATTGGATGCAATTTCTGTGGGGATGTACCCAGTAGCCCGAAAACAAAAACCAAAGGGTGGTGAATCGAAAACATGCCCATTTCTCTACACAAATGCAGCTACTCTCTCTCTCTCTCTCTCTCTCTGTGTGGAGGGCAAAAAGGGAATTATACAGAGCACAAAAAACCCAAGCTGTAGTAAAGAAATACAAATCTCTCTCTCTCTCTCTCTCTCTCTCTCTCTCTCTCTCTCTCTCTCTCTCTCTCGTACGAATATTGCCCACAAAATAGAATAGAATAGGCACATCTGCGTAGTGGGATGTAGAATATAAATAGATGGGAAAGAGTGTGTGTGCGTGAAGTGCATACAAGGATTTGTAGACAAGTGTGAGATGAGAAGCTAAGGCCTTTTCGGATATGCAACCATAAAATACTGCGGCTTAAGCACCGACTCCCAATTTGCCGACGGAACCTCTTTACGTTACATTCCCCTACAGCCCTTCCAAAAGACCAAAATACCCCTCTAACAAATGGCTTTCCTTACAACCGACGCAAACCTAATGATTGTATGTTGCATGTTGGATTATTATAGTAATTTTGATATATTTAATAATTAAATAAAAAAGTTATTTATAATTTTTTAATAAATGAAAAAATATCTGAGAATATACTCATTTTAGTACAACTATTATGCAAAAAGTTTTAAATCTAAACTTGTGAAAGTATTATGGTTGAAGAAATCATGATTAATCATATATATATCCTTGTTTCTTTCTAAAAATGCAAATGCAGAATTCACCAAAAAAACAAAAAAAAAAAAATGCAAATGCAGTACAGCTCTAAAATAAAGAGCCTTCCACGTGACCCCTCACCCTCTCGTAGTTACATCTGTTTCGTGATTTGATGTTTTGTTCACAGTACTTGTCAGTCCCCTTGATCCTACATCTACATGCCTTGGTGACTCAAGTCCCATCACCCCATATTTTACCAACTTCCATGACTTGATTCATGGACTGGACCCAGTTAAAAATCTATCGTAAACCAGTGAACTACGACATTAAAATTTTAGTACGTGAAAGTGTTGCCTTCATTGTCGTTTCGTCACCACGCCCATTGCATGATAGTATATAATACCCTTTAGTAAGTGCATCAAAATGTGAATCTTGCCTACCTTAATCACTTGGTCTAAATTAATATTAAATATTATTGGAGAATGCAAAACGTAACAAGCAAATATTATATCACCACTAATAAGAATGAAACTAGAAAGTTATGTCCACAAGATAATTTTCTTATAACAAAAGGGTTAAGACAAAGGCCCACCGCATAACTCATTGCTACTGTAGATATTTTTTAGCATATCAGTACTCAGTTGGTCCAATAGCAGAATATCAAAAGAGTTTTATCTCTTGATAGTCTTATTGAATATCAATAATTTATCTTGTAAAAAAAGAAGAAGAAGATATTTTTGAACATCCATGATAATACTACAAAGTTCCTTATTATTTTTATTCATATTAATACTTATAGTATTAGAATTTATCAAAGAACAATTTATAATAATCAATCATTCTATCATTTCTGTGGGAATTCAACATATAAGCAACACACTACGTAAAAAGAAAACAAACAACAATATATTACTTGGGATTAGAATGGGCATGGGTTTAATGAAATGCAGGCGACCCAAAATGGGGAATTGGAAATTCTGGGTCCTCATCATGTTACAAGTGTAAGTATAGGAGGAGAGTATAATGAATGCAATCATTCACTCAACAATATGGTGTCCTAAACAAGCCCTCGAATGCAGCCGAAATTTCTCATAGTTCAAGAAGATTTGTTGTTATGCAAAGCTAGGATTGCAGTTAAAGGAAGAAGGGCAAGGACAAAAGAATGAGAATGAAAAATTATATTAGGTACTTTGAAGGGGAGGGGATTGTTGTGTTGTGAGTGGCCATTTTTGTCCTCATTATTAAATAATGATAGGTTTTTGAAACGGCAAGCAGATGACAAATAGCGTGATCAGTTGTAGCAATTTTGGGATAAGACTTGCTTTTTCTGCATGATCTCATGCTCTCTTGTACTATTTTGTAATAACCTGTTGCTCCCTTTGATTTGTCTATTCTAGAATAAGGTTTGGAACGTTGTTGGTATGGTGTGGAACGTTGTTGGTTTTAAGGTCATGGATGTTTCCTACTCTCCTTTCTTGCTAGAGACTTCTAACAATGTAGGCAAATAAATCCTAGACAATTTTACATTTGCAATTTTAAGAAAATCATTGCTATACAATGGACAAATTCTTGCCTACAAGGTTGGAATATGCCGTGTGATATTGCTTATTTTATTGACATGTCCTCCATACAATTACAATTATCTTATTGCGTCCAAGAAGAGAGAGAGAGAGAGAGAGAATTAACTAGTTCAGTTCATAATAATATAAATGGTTTAAGTGAATTATGAATTAAATTTTAGGTATTTGTTCATAACAATATGTATCAATTAATTTTTGATCGAATTATTTTATATGTTTTGAAAAATTCAAATAAATATTTAATCAAAAATTAATCTAAATATGTTAATATATATTGTAAGATTTGATCTATGAATTATTTGATTTATCATGATTAAATTTCAGAATTTAAATTTCATTTACGATAAGATACAGAAAAACAAGATAAAAGGGAAAGACGATGAAACCAATTACATACTTTGGATAAAAAAAAAAAAAAAAAAAAAGTAACTGCATAGATAAATACCGGGGATTATTTGTAAGGTTTTATGTGACCTAAACCTTTTATTTCACATTCAAATTAAAGTCCTTAAAAAAAATTTTGGAACATTTTTACAAAGTTAGAGGTATTTACCTTCCTCATGCTTTTGTTTAGAGTTTTTAATTTGTCCCATCTTGTAATTTGCTTCACTTTTGGGAAGGTTAATGTCTCATGTCCTAGGCGAAGTTAAGGAATGGGTGCAAGCAAGCCAACGTTGTAGACTCCTTCCCATCAATAATCAAAG
This sequence comes from Dillenia suffruticosa, assembly GCA_033439265.1. Classification (NCBI taxonomy): domain Eukaryota; kingdom Viridiplantae; phylum Streptophyta; class Magnoliopsida; order Dilleniales; family Dilleniaceae; genus Dillenia; species Dillenia suffruticosa. The sequence continues at coordinate 478,301 of JAVTVX010000015.1, read as the reverse complement.
TGTAATAATCATGGAAGTTTGTTAAAGTTATCTTCATACTTTAGAGAGACATTTCCTGATCATTCAAACCAGAATTCCAACTCATTGTCTTATGACATTTTACGGGTGAAAGCAGTCTAACTAATGTATCGGGATGATTAACCTTGGTACACTCAGTACGAAAATCTTTTCATTCTATAAAATATTTAATTTGAATGGTGATTATTGTTTAATAAATCTTATCACTATAAACCTACCAAAATACTATAAAAAAAAAAAGTCTCACCTTCTCTTCATAATTATCGTGGGTGTGCGTCCTCAAGGGAACAGATTAGTGATACAAATCCCTCTGCGTTAACTTTATGATTTCATATTTAAATTCTTATATAATAATAATAAAAAAAAAACATCGTGGGTGTGCATGCAACGTGTAGGTCCCTTGTCTTGATTGCATTCTAATCAATCAATATGGAAGGCATCCAGTGCTCGGTGCTGGCTATCTAACTTCGCAATCTAATAGAAAAATAAGTTTTAAACTCGAGGAGGACACATCTCAACTGGTTCTAGGGTGCGGTGGTTAGTACTCTAGACTTTAAATCCAATGACTTGACTCCCGGTAGGACCTACGTTAATTTCATTTCTCCCCCTCCAAAAAGAAAAAAAAAAAAAAAAAGAAAAAACACTTATTGGGGTAAAAAAGCCGAAAGGAAAAGGACATTTTCAGGGCTTGAGCTCAGGCCCATAACAAGGACACAAATTTCATAGGCACCATAAAAAAATGTGAAGGCCTTTCAAGACTTGAACGTATGGTAAGTGAACACATAACCTCACCCAGCTTGACAAGGAAAGCTTGAGATAAGCACCACAGAAGAGATGGTACAGGAGGATATTATAAACAAGCCCAAAATCCAACTTCTAATAAGGTTAGGCACTAAAGTTGATGCCCTGCAATGCTTTTGTTGAATAGGACACTCTTGTTGGATACTTGGAAGATTGGGAATTATTTGAAAATTGCCAAATAATTAGCTAGCTCCTCCAATTGGTGCCTAATCTTGTCAAAGAGATACACATTTTGATGTTGGATTTGTATCTACCCATCTTTGATTCCCAAATAATAAATGAGATCTAACACCATTTACATCCAACTAAGCTTTACACAAACTCCTAACCTTCAAGAGTGGTTTCCAACTGTCCTTGTGGGGGTGTCATGGGAGGAAAGAAATGAACTTTGTTTATAAAGACATCTCTTCTTTTCGACTACTCATGTTTAGCCAAGAGCTCAAGCATTTGAGTTATTAGTGGATAGAGTTAGGGAAGAAAATGGCTTCTTATTGCCAATTAGTATATAATCAGAATCCAAAAGTGAGAATTTAGTTCATCTTATCTATCTACCAATCTCATCAATGATCAAAATCTTGGAAATCATTCTTTTATTTCTTCAAAATATCCTAGCCTACGTAATGATGATCTTTTCGTGCCCATATCTTTTTATGACATGGATGTGAATATAATCTGATTTTAGAATTTTTAAAATTTTTTTTTATTAATTAAACTAATCAACACTCATATTAATTATCTGTCTTACAACTTTAATGCAAGTAGAAATATTTAGTGACTAACTATTATTTTTTAAGTGCGGCGGTGGGTATAATTCATAAATGATCTCCTAAGCAAGCGAGAATGGCTTCTTATTGCCAATTTCTTTGTCATAAGTGTATAATCAAAACACAAGGAAGATGATTTAGTTCATCTTATGCATAATGCCATGAATGATCTAAGTCTAGGAAATCCTCAAGGTTGATCTCTCTTTATCATATTTTCGTGAATATAATTTGATGTTATAATTTAAAAAAAAAAAATTGCTAACTGAATTGATTAACACTTGTATTAATTATCTATTTTACCGGTTTAATATATTTTTTAATAACCGACAATTATTTTTCATATAACGCACCAAGCATAATTTATAAATGATCTCTTAAACATATGAAAACCCCATGTCAACTCAAATATAATAAGATTAATTGCTATAATTTCATTTAAGAATTTAGAGACTTGCATGGTCAAATAGGACTAAGTTAGGTGCCTCAATTGGGAAGACTAGAATGAAGGTTTTTGAAAAGACAACCATATTTTACCTTTGATTGCAGGTTACTACTATTCCTAGTTTGGTAGATGCAAACGTTTACAAAGCAGCAATCTCTTTCCCTAAATGCCAATTCAGTCTTATTTTAAAAAATTTAAGGGTAGATACCTTATTTTCCTTACTTTGTTTTTAAAAAATCACAACCATCCTTTGGGCGGTTGTAGCACCCTTTGTTTTTAACAATCACAGACAGCCTTTAGGGGCTCGTAGCACCCTTCGCCCTCCTTGGGCCGCCATTGGGTCAGAGGAATTGGAACCAAAATCTTTACCCCATTTGGATTCCATTCAATTACGGTGCGGACGATCTTTATTAATTTTTTTTTTGTATTATATCGATCGATATTTAAAATTATAATCTGACTAATCTGATTTGAGATTTACAGTAATCCATTAAGAGAACTACTCTTCTAACGTAATTTTCATACTCAATCAGCGAGTTGAATCAAGAAACTTGATTAAGAGATCTAGTGTCGCATCTTACTAGGCCAATTAAATCTAGTTTTAGTTCTTTTTTTATTTTATTTTATAATTTGTGAAGATGTATAAGAAATTTTAAAAGTTACACTATTTATTTAACAATTATGTTATTGTTATAAAAACATTTACATTCTTTAATAAAAATATAACGTACTCTTCTATTTTTACTTTAAAATTTTCACTATATATATATATATATATATATATATATATATATTTTTCATCTCTCCTGTATTTTTCTCTCAAATGGTCGATTTTAAAATTTAGAATTAAATTTCAACTTGTTATTATAATGAAAATATAAAATAATATAAATATGAAAAATAGATAAACATACTTTTGATACTATATTAGAGAATATTGAAAGCAATATAAAATATTAATATGAATCCTAATATTCCATTATTTTAATAAATTATTACAATAAATTGAATTTATATACATAGTCATCATCATAAATACACAAAAACAATTATTATAAATATAAAATATAAAAATAATGAAATTCAAATATATATCAAATTGATTTGATTTTGATATATAATATATTTCTTAATATTGTCACTCAAACTTTATATGAAATAATGAAAATCACTTGAATTTAAAAGATGCGATATATGTATATTGAATAGCAGTATTTTCAAAACAGACCAAAGTTTTCTGGAGACATGTGTAGGTGTGTAACGAAGAGGAACTTTTTCAGAATAGATCAAGGATTTTTTGGAGGCACATACAGATGCGCACTAGGAACAGCTTTTCCTAAATGAGCCAAGATTTTTTGGAGATGTGTATGTGTGTATACCAGAGAAATTTTTCTAGAATGGATCAGAAATTTTCTGGAGGTGTATGTAGACTTGTACTGAAGAATAGCTTTTCAAAATGGATCAAAGATTTTCTAGAAGCACATGCAAATGTATATTGAAAAGTGGCTTTTCTAGAACGGACGAGAAGTCTTCTGGAGACGCATACAAGCATGTTGATAACTTTTTTGTAAATGGAGTTTAATACCATGTTAAAAATATATAATAATATGAATATGACTCTGATACCATATTAAAAAAATATGAATATGGTTGTGATACTATATTAAAGAATATTAAAATTTAATATTTCATTAACTTAATAAATTATTACAATAAATTAAATTTATATAAAAATATATATATTGTTACGAATATAGAAATAGTTATAACAAATATAGAGATATAAAATAAGAAAAATTAAATACATATCAAGATCAAATCAATTATTATTTGATTTTGATATATAATATATTTTTTAATATTCTCTCTCAAACTCTATATAGTATAATGAAGTCATTTGAATTTGAAAGATGCAATAAGTCTATATTAAAGAGTAGTTTTTCCAAAATAGACCAAGATGTTCCAGAGACGTGTGCGGGCACATACCAAAGGGCATATTTTCCAACTTTTCTAAAGGCTCTAATACCATAATAAAAAAACAAAATAATATACATACGAAAGATAAATTAACATGGTTGTGATATTGAATTAGAGAATATTGAAAGTGGCATAAAATATTAATATGAACCACCTAATACTCTATTATTTCAATGAATTATTACAGTAAGATTTGTATAAAAAAAATTATCATTACAAATATAAAAATATTTATTATAAATATAAAAAAAAAATTTAAAAAAAAAATCAAATATGTATAATTAATTTAATTTTAATATATAATATACTTCAAAACTATTAAAACTCATAAATCACATTGGAAATATATTTAAACAAGATAAAGGGTATTTTTTTATAGTTTTAATTCCCTAAGTATATAGTTTAAATTAGAAAATATATTAACTATATATGAAAACCAACCGAGTTAAAAGGTATTTAACATTATTAATTTCTCAAAAGAGTAGGGAATAACTTTAGAAATTAGTGGAGCCCAACTCCAAACGAATTTATTTAAAAGAAAAAAAAATCAAAACCATATACCAAATTTTGATTTATTTAATAAATAAATTTTAGAATTATAGTCAAACTAAACCTACTTCGTTAAATAAATAAACTAAGTTGCGAGTTCATTGTCCATGACTCAACTCATTTGCATAATAACGTAGCAATATTCTTAAAAAAAATTATTAATATTTGATAATTACGTTAAATATGATTAAATTCGATTTGAATTGAATTTTAAAAAAATAAAATTTTTTATATCTATTTTTTTATATATAAAATTTTTATTAAAAAAAGAAATAAGATAGTACAAATAGTCGAAGAGATTTCTTTTCTTAATCTTAAAAGCAAGAATATAATTAGTTGATAAAACGGGAAGGGGGATTAACGGGTAGTGAAAGAGAGTATCTCTTATTTCTTAAATATTTATTTTAGAAAATATATCTATTTTAGTTGAATGATGAATTATAATTCATAAGATAAATTATGATTCGGATTACTACTAAGATAAAAATAAAGAATAATAATCAAATTGAGTACGTAAAGTAAATTTATTTAGTTCAGTTCAGGGGCCAATGCCATAAAAGATTTTTAACCTCAGACCATCCCAACGCGCAGTTTAGTAGTGACATTGCCAGGAGAGAGATTTGATTAGACAAGTGTCCCCTGGTACTACATTTCTTTTTTAAGGTTTATGATATTAATGTAATACCCACAATTTTATATTAATTCCTGTATTTAGACCAACTTCTACCAAATTTTTTTAGGCCGCGGGGGTCAGAAAAGAAAATATATCATCGACTGTTTCAATAAAAGAAAGTCATGCATCTCTCCAATAACATTCTTCCACGTCATCGAAAAAACTAGAGTGAAGTCACTGGGCCGGTTTGAGCTCGAAAACCGGCCCGACTGGCCCGGGTAAAGCCCGGAAACCGGAACCGACTCATGTTACAGTAAACCGGCCCGGTCCGGAACCGGAACCGGCACGAACCGGAACCGGAACCGGCCCGGGCCCAGAACAGGCCGGGAACCGGCACGGAACCGGGCCTGAACCGGCTGGAATCGGCCCAACCGTTTCCGGTTCAAATTTTCCCCCTTTTTTTTTAATTTTGAAATTTTTCCAATTTTACCCCTCCCAACAGTTATAAAACGGCTACTTTTGAGGTTATTTTAGTCCATAGGGTCAAAAAATTTTCCTATAAATACCTTACACTCCATTTCCAAAATCTCCACAACAAAATCTCTATTTCTCTCTCACATCTACATTCTCTCAATATTACTACATTTTCTTATTATTATTTCCTTTATATTACCATTTTTTATATCATTTCCATCATTTTCTACACTATTACCTACACTATTTCCATCAATTTTTACACCATTTCATCATTTTATACACCATTTTTCATTTTCTCCATTATCTACATTTCCACAATTATTTACATTTCCATCAATTTTTACACCATTTTTATTCTCTTATACCACATTACCTACACAATTTTTTATACCATTTCCATCAAATTTTACATCATTTCCATCAAAATTTACATCATTTCATCACCTTATACCCCATTATCTACATTAATCAAGATTTGAAAAGATTTTAAGGTTGGGAGCTCATTCAAGATTTTGCGAAAAACAACTGTGATATTCGTCAAATCGGTACATTTAAATTTTTTGCATATTTATTTTTTTGCATTTGCATTACATTTGCATTATCTTTTTAAAAAATTTAATCTTAAATTTCCTTTAAAAAATTTTATCGTATATATTATTTTAAAAATTTTAATCTTAATTTTTTTTATAAAATGGCCGGAACACACTCTTCACAATTTTCTCAACAATCTCCTCTTCCTCCATTTTTTGAAATTCCCGATCATATAGATATTGAAACTTTTTTGAAAAAAACTGAATCTAGTAACACTGAATCTAACACAACACAAACTAAAAAAAATGATTTTAATATATGGACATTTTTTGAAAGAAAAAATGATGAACAAAAAACAATTTGTAAAATTTGTCATAAAAAATATAAATTTTTAAAAGGTTGGGGAGTAGGCACACTTAAGAGACACTTAATTAATAATTATCCAGATAAATTATCACAAACAAAACAAACACAAATTTCTACAGGGAAAGGTAATATAACTGGTACATTTAAATATAATTCGGATAAAGAAAAAATTGAACAAATAGAATGGCTAGCAAGAAAAGAATTACCACTTAGTATAGTTGCATGTCCTGTATTTAAAGAATATGTACAAAAAATTTTACAACCCGGTAATAAAAAAGTAGTAAAAAATCTGGTAGGATGAGATCATTAGATAGATATCAGGAATTAATAAATGGTATACTTACAGAATTTATGACTAGTCAATGTAAATTTTCATTAATTTCGAATAATTGGAACTTTTTTTCATATAGATATTGAAACTTTTTTGAAAGAAACTGAATCTAGTAACACTGAATCTAACACAACACAAACTAAAAAAAATGATTTTAATATATGGACATTTTTTGAAAGAAAAAATGATGAACAAAAAACAATTTGTAAAATTTATCATAAAAAATATAAATTTTTAAAAGATTGGGGAGTAGGCACACTTAAGAGACACTTAATTAATAATTATCCAGATAAATTATCACAAACAAAACAAACACAAATTTCTACAGGGAAAGGTAATATAACTGGTACATTTAAATATAATTCGGATAAAGAAAAAATTGAACAAATAGAATGGCTAGCAAGAAAAGAATTACCACTTAGTATAGTTGCATGTCCTGTATTTGAAGAATATGTACAAAAAATTTTACAACCCGGTAATAAAAAAGTAGTAAAAAATCTGGTAGGATGAGATCATTAGATAGATATCAGGAATTAATAAATGGTATACTTACAGAATTTATGACTAGTCAATGTAAATTTTCATTAATTTCGAATAGTTGGAAAAGTAAGTATAAAAAAGAATATTATATTGTAATAACATGTCATTGGATAAATAATTCATGGTCTTTACAAAAAAGAATTTTAGTTTTTCAACGTTGGGAATTTCCACATTTCGGTGCACATATAGTTAGAATAATTTCAAATGTTGTTTATAATTATGGAATAAGTGATAGAATTTTTTCTATTTCTTTTGATAATATTTCGGCTAATACTACTGCGGTTAATAGTTTAAAAAATTCTTTAAAAACAATTTTAAATGGAAATTTTTTTCATGTTAGATGTGCATATCATATAATTAATTTATGTGTTAATGATGGTTTAGCAATGGGAGAACTATTTTTACAACCTATTCGCGATTTAATTCATCAAATAAGAAATTCTGCTGTAAAAACTCAAGAAATGAAACAATTATGTATTTTACATAACAAAAAATATAAAAAATTTAAAATGGAATGTGACACAATGTGGAATTCAACATATGACATGTTACAAGATGTTCTTCTTTTTCAAAATATTTTAATTGAATTTGCAAATTCAAATTACGAATATGGTTTTATTGATAATACCGCTTTTGAATTTGCGTCTACACTTACAAAATTATTGAAAATTTTTTATTTATGTACAAATTTATTTTCTGGATATTATTATTTAACTACTCATTTAATATTACCAAATCTTTGTAAAATTATTTATATATTTAATGAATTTGAAAATGAAGAAAAATTTGGTAAAATTGTTTTTTCAATGAAACCAAAATTTTTAAAATATTATGAAAAAATTTCAATTTTATATTTAGTTGCAAGTGCATTAGATCCACGTGTTAAGGTTGAAGGTGCTGAAATGTTAATAGATTGTTTTGCACAAACTTTTCCATTAGAAATGTCTATTAACCCACATTTTTTAAAATAACAAATATCTCATATTTTACAATCAATATTTGAATTATATGAAAAGGAAATTAATAATTTAAATACTAATAATATAGCTAGTAGTAGTAGTAATAGTATTCAATTATCTTCATTTTCATTTAATCCCTTACACATATTAGGAAAAAAACAAAGAACTTTTTCATTATCATTTAATGAATTACTTTTATATAAACAAACACCTAGATTAGAAGATTTTGATAATATAGATTTATATGATATATTAGGTTGGTGGAAAAATAATGTATCGTATTATCCAATTTTAGCCCAAGTGGCTAAAGATGTACTAACCCCTTCGGTATTTACAGTACCATTCGAAAGTGCTTTTAGTGCAGGTGATCGAGTGTTAATCGAAAAACGTACAAATTTAACGGACGACACTTTAAAAGATTTAATATGCATTAAAGATTGGAAGGATGAAGAAAAAATAATACAAGAAATTATCAAAATCTCGGAAGATGATGAACAAGAAGTTGAAGAAGAAGAATAATAATAATATTAATATTAATATTAATATTTTTCTTTTGTTTAAAAGTCATTTTAAATAGAAAAAAAATCAAAATGATGTAATTATCAAAATAATGTAAAAAAAAAATAGTGGATTTAAAAATCCAAGTGAGGAGCTTGGTAGTGGACGTACACCGAATTCGGTGGAACCACTCTAAAAATCTTGTGTTTATAATTTTTAATTACAAGTGAATTATCAAAAGTTAATTAAAAAAAACAAAGTTAAAAAAAATGGAGTTATAAAATTAAAATGAAATTAAAAAATAGAGTTACAAAAAAAATTTAGAAAAACGTAATAGAAAAAAAAAACGAACCGGGCCCGGCCTGGAACCGCCGGTTCCGGTTCAGCGGGCCAGACCGGTTCCACAAGAAAAAAATTGAGAATCGGCCCGGGCCCGGGCCCAGCCCGGCCCGGTTACTTCCCTCTCCCTTGTGCTCCTCTCTCACCAGAGTCTGAGTAATCGGTTCATCATTTTCCCTGGTGCGAAAGGACAAAATTGGTTAACCGTACAAGATCAATACGGCGTCGTTTTGATTGAGAGAGAGAGAGAGAGAGAGTGAGTGTGTGTGTGTTGAATTTTGAGTCGTTGAGTCGCGGTGGATGCCGGAATCGGAGTGTAGCTGTCTCTCTCTATCTTCGAGGGAAAAGTCAAAAGCTATCACTGCTTTTGCTTTGCTTTTTGCCCCTCTCTCTCTCTCTAATCATTGACTTTCTTGTTTCTCTGCAAGGAGAGAGAGAGAGAGATGTATGCGGTGGCCCCACCACAGCGTTCCGATTCGACCGGTGAATCCGCCGGAGAGACGACGGGGCTTAGAACATACCAGGCATGGAAAGGCAGCAACGTAAGATTCTATCTTTTGATATGTTCAATTCGGATTAAATTTTGTGATTGAATTTTAGGTTTCTTATTGAAGTTCTCAACTCGCTCTAAATTGCATTGAATATGAGTGAAATTCTGCGGATTTAGCTGGCCTAGCTTAGTTTAAGGTGTGGCTAATGTTGGACCCGATTGCTCTGAAAGGGTATCTTAGCTGAAATGAATGTATCAAGGTGTGAGATTTCTGGATCAATTTGCTGGGCTCTAAGGAATGTGACTGCACAAGTGAAAGGCTAGATTTTGGGAGAATAGTTTGGGTACGGACGGGGCTGTTTTGAGTGAATTGAGGTGAGAGGCAAAGTAGAGATGCAATTGAGGTGGGAAGACTCCCGTGAAGCGCTACAGTGGTCATGTTAGGTACCATTTTTTTGCAATCAAGCATAGTAGAAGGGCAAAAAAAACAAGCATGTTTGAAAGTTTTGAGGTGGGGTTCCTAGAAGGTTGAGTTCTTATGAAAATTTTGAGGCAAAGTGATTGAAGTGGAATTGACAATTATAGAGAGATGAGCATAAGGGCATCTGTAGAAGCAGAATGGATTGTAAAGCATTAAAGATGGTATGTAATGCAGTTGAACTGTTTGTGCTTTCTAGAAGGTTGACTTAGTTTGTCTTGGAGTGCCTTTGCCTTTGCATATGCTCAGATTGTTTTGGGTGAAAGTCGGATATGTGCCTTAGGCTTCCTTCTGTCTAGTTTTCTGATTTGTTTCATTGGTGAATATTTCGTTAGTTTTTGGTCTTATATGCATTTGCGAAGTCTTTGCTTTATTTTGGTGGCACTGATACATTGGAGTGCAGGCAGATGGTGGCAGTCAGTTTAGTCTACTACTGCATTGATTTAGCTCAAAACTAAAGCAATGAGAAGTTTGTGTTTTTGTACCTATAGATCGCATTTCAGTGCCTGGTCTATTGAAGATACTATTGCAGTAATTTCTATGTCATCAAATTTGTGTGCAACGTGGTACTTTTGATGCCTAATGCATGCCAAAACTATATGGTTGTGAAACAACCATGTACTCTTGCCAATGGACATTCTAGGATTTTACAAGTTTTAGTGAATGAGGGCTTGCCACAAGGTTCCTCTGTTCTAATTGAAAAGTCATGTCTAGGAAACAACCACTCTGCTTGCATCCTTAAGTTAACCTGCCCAAACTCTGTCACTGCAGGAGCAATGTGCACTTTGATGCCCTTTATAGTGCTGGCACTTTCAATTCTGATAACCTTCTTTAAACATCACCTCATGTATATTAAATGTTTCTTGGATGCATTTGGTTGTTTTGTCATGGAACTAGATGCTTTTTTCATATGGGCGCATCGATGGGCAGGGTGATGGTGTAATAACATAGATATATAACCATACCGCTTTCCATTAATGGAACCTTGTGGATTGATAGTTTTTTGCATGTATTTTGTTGTTTCTTCATGAATTTAGGAGCTTTTTACATATGGGCACATCAATAGGCAGGGTGATGGTGTGAGTGTGTATATATATAACCATACCACTTTCCATTAGTGAAACCTTGTGGATCAGTTGTTGTTTCAATATGGTATTGAAGCAGTAGAGGGAGTGTGAGATGATAAATGCGTAAACATATCATTCTTCATGTGTTTAAACTTTTGATGTGACTGGTTATTTTGAGAGAGAGCAACCCCAAAATTTTTGGAATACTTTTTTGTCAGACAAATGTTAAAACTTTTAATGGGTTAATTGGAAACAGAAAACAAAAGATGTGCTCTTCCATTCATAGGATTTCAATCTCATATCATTTGGAAGCTTGGGCATAATTAGTTTCATAGGGGATATAGGAAACTGTTGTAAATCCTTATCTTTGCAACTATGTTTTCTAGTGTTCGTTTATATTGATTTGATGGTCTTTTGGAACTTCTCAATTTTGCTTATGAAATAAAATTTATTTGAGATGTTAAAAACCTGATACATCATTTAAATAAATTAAATATAGTTAAAGTTCTGTCACCAAATTGATTTGTAATTTGTGTATTTTAAATTGCCTTGGATTTTACAACAATTAGCAAATTACTTTTAGCTGTCAAAAGTAACTGTCACATGATTTTCAAAGACAATAAGGCTAAATTTCTCGTATACTAATTTTTTATATTGAAGCAGATATTCCTCAGATCTTAATCTGGTGTTTGTTTTTCATTCTAATAATGCATTATGGGCCGTAATTCATTTTACATAATGTATTCTGCAAAATGATGTTTGGTTAAGGAGATCTCATAATGCATTTTATCTAATTCATGTAGTAAAAACTTGAGAAACAAGTTTTTGTTACTTTTGCGCTTATAAAATGAATTTTCATCCTTAATTGCAGCAAATTTTGTAGAAATCTTTAATTTAAAAAAAAAAAATTGCCTTCGGAAGCTTTTCAAATATAATGTTCTTTTTAAATTCAGAAAATTTTCAATGTAGTATTATTTTATCAATTTTTGAAACTATTATATTACTACGTATGAAGTATTATTTTCTTCAAAATTGACTGTTTTGAAATTTTGAACCAAACACAATTTTTAAATCCAATTTTCACCTATAAAATTCTTTTTTATGTAGTTACTAATATGACTTATGATGAGAATTCATAATGTTCCCCAAATACAACCAGAATCTTTTAATACTTTGAAAGATAATGTTGAGTACAATTCAGGTAATAATTAATATTTAATATTTTTTCACATCCAAACTAATCATTTCGACAGTGCAAGTAGATGGTTCACTCCCCCCCCCCAAAAAAAGAAAAAAAACCCTCCTCACCTACCTTAAAGTATTACACCTGTGGCCCTGTTAGTTTGTGTATCTTCCTTGCTAGTATGTCCTCCCCAACCCAAATTACGATTACTCCACTCATTGCGTTCAAAAATTTAGTTTTGCTAGCAAGTCCATCCATATCTAATTTCCTTGCATTTGATGGAAACTGCTTGTTTTATTCGGATATGCTTTCTTCTTCTTCTTCTTCTGTGGCATGTGATTGGAAAGATATATATATAAGTTTAGATCAAGCTGATACCAAACATTTTCGATCCCCTGATTGTATTTCTCCTATCAATTTCATGGGAAGCATTTTATTATCTTTAACCTTAAATTGCATAGTCAAAACGTATAGTTTACAGTAGTGCAATTCTGACTCATGGTTCTCATGGCCTGCAGATATTTCTTCTTCAGGGGAGACTTATATTTGGGCCTGATGTGAGATCTCTTCCAATCACCATGTTCCTCATTATTGCCCCAGTCACCGTTTTCTCTGTTTTTGTTGCCCGAAAACTGAAGGATGATTTCCCAGATCGATGGGGAATATCAATAATGGTCATTGTTGTTGTATTAACATTTATTGTAAGTTTTTTCTTTAGAATCTCTTACTCTTTCTGAAATCCTTCCTCTCATAGGATATTCTTATACTTGTTTTATCCTGTGACACCTCTAGTTGAACATTGTACTTCATAGTTTTCTCAGATGTTTTGAACCACATTTTGTTCATGAGTGTGAATATTGCCCTGACTTGAACATGAGGTCTCAAATAGGACACCCTCTGAAATTCAAGCACTGGAAAGTCTGAAGTCATTCACTTTGATTGTTATTTCCAGTGAAAGTATACTTCTTAATTTTTTGCATTTTTTTCCATAGATTAAAATAGCAAAGTTTCTTTGTAAGTTCTAGAACATGGATAAAGACTGTATTTTGAGTGTTAAAAAAATATGAGTGTCTGAAAATTAGTAACAGCATCATGTCTAGAAGTGTGTGTGTAGCACAGCAAATTTTGATATATGACCTATGGAGCATTGTAGACTTGACATTGCCAACTACTTCACAAGTTTGCCACCAAACTTTGGTTAGAGCAGAATGAACTTTATAAGTTGAAACTGGGATTCAACCAATAAAAGTTTGTCATGGAACCTTTGCTAGTCTCTGTGTCTAGTTTTCAGATATCTTCCTTGTGATCATCAAATAGTCTTCCAAAACATACCGATGATTTGTTTATTTTGCTAGGCCTTAGCTCTCCTTTTATTGACCTCTGGAAGAGATCCTGGTATAATACCTCCGAATGCACACCCTCCAGAGCCTGAAGGATATGATGTTAGTGCAGAGCTTGGTGCTGGCCTCACTCCACAAGCACGCTTGCCTCGCATGAAAGAAGTAGTTGTCAATGGAAAAACTGTGAAGATTAAGTACTGTGATACCTGCATGCTGTATAGACCTCCCCGTTGTTCTCACTGCTCGATATGCAATAACTGTGTTGAAAAATTTGATCACCACTGCCCATGGGTTGGTCAATGTATTGGCTTGGTAATGGAATTTCTTTTCATTGAATTATACATTACTAGGTACAAAATTCGACTATGCCTGTTTTAGTTTTTATGCCTTCCAAGTCCCTTTGCCTTTCTGAGAGAATTTTATGATGTGGTTAATGGCGAAATGATGCATTAGCAATTTAGTCAGCATTTCACTAAGGTGGTTCTCTATGTCTGGGGCACATTTTTATTTTTAATCATTCTCTTTGTGGAGGGAGACCCCAGGCAAACTACTTCTCCCCTTGAGGAAACGAAGAGTTAAAAAAGAGATAGAACATTGACAAAGCAAGCAACAACATTGGGTGACAGTATCACTATGCATGTAGTATGTTTAATTTATCTATATTGACATTCTTTATGTTTATGTTGTACTGGTGAGCTGAATGTTAGACTACTTGGACAATTAGCTAAAATAATGCTGATGCTTTTGTATAGATTGCCATGGTTAATTCCATTTACATTCTTGCCATGTTATTCCATTTACATTGTTGCCCTTGTTTGGGTTAAATTACTGTAGTTGTGTATTGCATAATATTTTTATGCCCTATCCAAGAACAATAGCTTGATTTTAATTTGCAATAGAGAGCTCGCAACAAACCACCTTACGTAGTAGAATATTTTGGATACATTGAAGCTTTTGTGGAGGCAGTGTATGTTTTCTGATACTAATCTAATTTTATTGGTAGCTATGTACTGATTGCTCGGTTTCATGGGTTATATATAAAATTTGATGATTTTCCTGCCTGATTACCTTGAACTGCAGCAATATTTGGATCTAAACCATCTTGTGGTTCTGAATGCAGAGGAATTACAGGTTCTTCTTCATGTTTGTCTTCTTGAATACTCTGCTTTGCATATACGTGTTTGGCTTTTGCTGGGTCTACGTCAAAAATATAAAGGATAGTGAAGATATATCCATTTGGAAAGCTTTGTCTGAGACCCCGGCCTCGATTGTGCTCATTATTTACACTTTTATATGTGTTTGGTTTGTTGGTGGCCTTACAGTCTTCCATTTATATCTAATCAGTACAAACCAGGTATGTAACTCCATGTCACGGTTCATGGATGGGAATCATTTGAGTTCTCACTCTAGCATAGCACATTTCTAGTAGTGTCTATGCTGTTTACAGTAGCTACTACCACTCAATTTCAAATCACCAGTTCCATTTGAGACAAACCCTTTTCTGACAAAAGATAAATAAAATGATGATAATGATGATAAAGCAAGGTAGGGAAAAGAAAGGAAAAAGAGCAAGACCACCACCATGTTTTATTCTGACTTGCCCCTTCACACTGTAATGTGGCATGCTGAAATCAAGTTATTTTATGTTTCATTCATGATTACATAACTAATTGTCTGTTGATCATAAGTCCATAGTTTTTTGTGTATTGTTGCAGTCAACATATGAGAATTTCCGATATCGATACGACGGACGAGAAAACCCATATAATAAAGGAGTAATTGAAAACTTTAAGGAGGTATTCTTTTCTAAAATTGCTCCATCTAAGAACAAGTTCAGGGCAAAAGTGCAAAACAAGCCACAGATCCCAGCTCGGACTGTTGGAGGTGGTTTTGTTAGTCCAAACATGGGGAAAGCTGTTGGTGACATAGAAATGGGAAGGAAGCCTCTGTGGAGTCAGGAACGAGAGCAGAGCTTTGATGATAATATTGAGAAGGATGATATGTCTGCAGACATAAGCAAGGATGGGCCTGCTGAATGCAGAGAGCGGCATGGTGCATTACATCCAAGGCAATCCAGTTGGGGAAGGAAAAGTGGAAACTGGGATTTGTCCCCTGATATTCTTGCAGTAGCAGCAAGAGTGGGAGAGTCGAAACGAGTCACAGGTGATGGTGGCAGCATTAAAAGAGAGGACCAATAGCCCAGGTTGTTGCCGGTCTTGTACAAAAGAATAGTGAAAATGATAGAAAAGTGGAAAGCATCCACCATCTGAGACTTGAAATAGGTTTGGAAATTGACCGTTGGAGTCTCTTGTTCCATACTATGTGCAGTTAAATGAACTAGAGTTTGTGGATGTAGGGTCCTCGAGTGGCTGTATCTCCGCAAAGAAGAAACATGTAGCATCACAAGCCCTTGTTCATTCTTCTTTTTCTCTCTCTATATTGTGTTTGTTAAAGTTTTGTAATATGATTAGTTGGTTTGGACAAGCTTTAGCTTACCTTTCACTGGCAAGTGAGGTAAGCTACTGTTGGACACCACCGGTTTCTTCGTGGTTAGAAGAGCCAATTGTGTGTTAACTGATTCCACAAAAAGATTGCTACAGACGAACATTGGTCTGTTTAGGATTTGTAGCCATTTTCTGCATCACGTGTCTTGTAATCTCAAGACCAAGTCCTTCGTCATTGGTCTCTAGGTTGTTAGAGGTGTTTATGAAAATGGTTTTGCCCAAGAGAATTGAACGAGGAAATGATTGGCTTGGAAGAAACTGTATTCACTCCAACATGGTATGATTTGAACTACTAAATATGTAGACAAGATATTGTTGTTAGGAAGGCTCATACACCATACAATTTGGTTTGATCAAACGCCACCAAAACCACCTATGAGAGCTCAAGAGAAAATGGCAAGCATCTTCTGCAGATTAAGCGCTTCTCTGAAGACCCATAGCCAAGCTGAAAAATGGTAGAAAGGGATAGCAAGTTCAAATCAGCAACCCCTTTGTCTAGAAGCAAAAGTGCCAATTAGCCATATTCTGAAAACCACTCATTGAGAAGCAAAAGCAACTAACATCCTTTCATATAAATTTAGAATTACACTCTCACAAGTATTTCTTAAAAATAAATAAGCCATATCTCACAAGAGTGTCAATTAGCCTCCTCTCACTCAAAGACAGCTTTTAGTTTCATTGCATGGACTGAAAGCGTTTCATGATGACCATGCTCATATCAAAGTAGCGTAGAGCACAGTTGTGAAGGCATGCTGATTCGCTTGAGCTGAACTTGCTTCCAGGAGCACTAGTGATGCATTTGTCCCAGCAGGAACTTGTTAGCTTTGCCACCATTTCATTGAGCATGGCTTTCTGTGATTCTTGCTGCATTTACACCATGAAAATGTTGGCTACATGTACTCAAAATTTAGACAAATGCATGCAAAAGAACAAGTTTCTAAGAAGCTCAAAGGCCCATTGTGCATGTCCCAAGGAGTGTAGGCAGAAATCCACATGAATGGTGCATGATGGATAAGAAAAGCATTGTCCCACTCCAGACCTATAGAAAGATGTAAGCCAACTGGATTAACTAAGCTGCATGTGTTCCATGCTTTCCTACACCACATTCTTCAACATTAAAAAGACTCAAAAAGTTGCACCTCAATTTGTGCAGTTTCCAAGGCATTCAATAGATTTCTCTACTTTCATATTTTAATGTGCTGAGGCAACAACATTTCTTCAGGCCAAGTATGGTTACGAACGTTTTGAACAAACCATCAAATACCATAAAAGGCCAATACAAAATAGATTTTGGACTTACTAAAATTTAAGCGAATCCATCAAACCACAACTCCCTTCTTCAGCCATGCTTGAGTCTGTCTAACACAAGTTTATGATTTTCTCTGAGCTCTATCTAGTGCCACAAACTATACTAGAGCGAGCATTAAAAAAAAATAAAGGCAAACAAAAAAGTGTACTTGGAGGAAGCAAGCTGTTAGTATTTTTAGAGATCACATCATTGGTCCCTCTCTACTTTGGGATAATATTGTTTTTATTCTTCATTTTGGGCTGACACAATAGACTCTTCGGAGTTTATAGTCCACAGCATTTGAAGAAGGATTGAAACGTAATCCTTTCTCAATGTTTGATTCTTTTGGCTTTGGGGATTTCATCCTTTGATCCTTATCTATATTTTACCTTTTATCTAATAAAATTATTTTTTCTCTCTAATGGGGGGAAAAAAGAAAGGAACTTTCCATGTTTTCAAAGTATGATGGATGTTGCAGTGATACTTCTGGAAAGAGCAATTTGTGTGAATCTGCACCTTACAAAAATATATATTATACTAGAATGTGATCATGTCACCCTGTCCACCCATATCCATGCTTCATAGCTAATGACATTAATCAACAAAAGGGGCGTAGTACAACATTAACCTCATCAACTTAATGATTCTAATCTGGAAGCGGATTTTGACTCTTGCTCCAGAGCTCCTTTATGTCCATTGGAATGCGTTGAGAGACTCTCATATGAGAGCCAAAATCCCAATTCAAAAAATCAAAAGAAGGGCTCCAAAAGTGTTAAATTTCTGTACTCGAGCAAAATGAAAAGAACCCAGCATCACCTCCTGCTATTTGTTCATATCTAGCTCAATATGCAAGTTGCGTACTTTTTTCCCTAAATTCCTTTGAACATATAAATTCACAATGAAAAAATAACATGAAATGAAAAAAAAAAAAAAAAAAAAAAAACTGCAGTTATAAGGAAATAAATAATCCCAATTCGTAGTACAATCCAAAAGATACGAGAAAACCATCACAAAGATAAGATTCAAGACAACAATCGAAACCCATCAATCTTTAACTGCTACAAATATATGAATATAAGAAACTTACTTGCACAAATTGTTGAAATTCAGGAGTATTAAGTGAGGAGTCCATGATGCCAACGGACGATTCGACTCTCGAAGCTGCTGAGTCTGAAGAGTGATGCGTGAAGAAAGAGAAAATAAAAACCCTAGTTTTGTTCTCGGTTTCCGAACGGCGGTGAGAAACATGAACCCTTTGCATTCAAGATGGGTTGGGCCGGGCCAGTAATTGGGCAAAAGACTTGTCGTTGTTTGAGAATAAGATTTGTTCGCACGCTGAGTTGGGCCAGGCCTGTAATCCTAGATTTGTGGAAGACTGATTGCGCTTAGTGAATTGAAACCAAGGGGTGGGGTTCATTAATCTTTCAACAATGCCTTAGTCCTGAGGAAAAGGTAATGCTGCACCCACCAAATTATAAGCACGTTCTTCCCTTTTATTTTTTCATTTTTTAGTCACTTAGCCACCTAACATAAAAAGAAAGAGAGCATGTGATGGGTAGATGATCATGAGAGAGAGAGAGAGAGAGAGAACGGAGAATATCCGTTAAAAAAGATTTCAAATTTGAATATTTTTTTGGTATCTTGATTTGATCACCATCCGGTATCAATGAGTTCATCTCGACTAAATCTAGACTAACCGTTGTAAGGATCGCTTTTGCGAGGGCAAGTATTCCAATATTGATTTTTTCTCACTCCCATGTCGAGGGGGCGGGACGCAGCTTCCTTATCAATTGCGTCAATGAATATTCATAGGTTTGAATATTGTATATGAAAAAAATTTAATATAGAAGAATTTTATCTCTTAAAAATTTAATTTTACACTAATCGAATTTAATTAAATTTAAAATAAAATGATTATACCAAAAAGAAAAAAAAGGGCAAAGAGGGTATCCATAATGGGTTGACCTGTAGCTCTTTCGTTTCTTTTGCTCCATCGTATAGGCTTTCACTTATTGCACCCTTCAACTTTAATGTGCTTTTGTTTCCCTCAATAAACAACTTGATCATCTAACCTACCTATTAAATTTTGATTTTGATGGTCGTTATGAGTATTGAAGCATGTCCAATAGTCAGCAACCCATCCATTGAGACGGTGGAACAACCCTATCGATTTTTTACCTAAGCAATCATTTGTGAGCATATCATTCCAAGGTAAACAAAAGGAAACATTGTTATTCTTTTTAATCTCTAGCTTAACAAGAGATTAGTAGTGTCATGAACACGATCACCAAGCGTGCAACTTTCCGCTATTCACTAAAGCATTGACTTGCTTTCATTAAACATACGAGGAAATAAATCTAGGAATGCTTTGATTCTTTCATTCCGCCTTCGAAAAAGAGAACATGAAAAGAAACATCTTAACGATGAAGGAAAGTACCAAGTGCAAGAAAGCCTACCTATGGGGAAAAACAAATGAGGAGGTTCTTTCTTACGCTCTTCTGTTTTTTATTTTTGATTTTCATTATTGGTATTTGAGATTTACCTAACTAATCCAGTTCGAATACTGTGAGACCGTTTTAGGGATTGTCTCTGTTAAATTATTTTTCATTATTCTTAATATTTAAACTGGAGACCTCTGTTAATGAGATAGAATACCCGATTTATCAAATCAAAGAAATTTGGTCTTTCTTCCGCTCTTCACTCTTCACTTTGTAAGGGATCTTGCTTTTTCTTCTGCCCCATTAAAAGCACAGCTCTTTATGGTTGATTCAAAGCCATTTTCTTCAAAAATCAACCGGATGGAGAAGAAAAAGGAAAGAAGAGAATTCCACTCTTGCGCCCGCACAACAAAAGTGGGATTTGATCTTTATGAGTCAGACTCGTTTATACTTATAGGAAAACCACTCTGGAAAGTGATACAAATATGTTGAATTTATTTCAAAGCTTCTTTTAAGGATCTACCTTAGTTGAAGTTATGGGGTCATGGGTGCAAAAGCAAATCTCCTAAACGAGCTTAAGAAATGTCTCCATCTCCAACAACCTAACTTGACTAAGTCACTTCATATGGGTTATGTAAGATAACAAATCTTAATTATACACGTTAATATCGTCAATTTATATTATATTAAAAAATCCTTATATTTATGAAACAACTTGTGTTAAAAATAATAATATTAAATTATATAAATAATTAGATTAAAAATTAGTTTGATATATACTAAAATATATTTTGACGTAAAATTTGATCAATTTGATACATAATTCATTTAGATAATCCAAACCAATAATAATAACTTATAATGGGTTTATCCTATTGGTGTTATGATCTTGAATTCCCCTCACTCTCATATTTAATTTACTTAATTGGGTTTTTTACCACCCTGACTTATGACAATGAACATAAAATTTGAAGGCACAGCTACAAAAGGAAACCTTTAAAATTGGCTGGCTGATATTTTACTTGCACTTGCCGTAATTTCGGGAAAACTTAAGTAGATTAAAGTGATTAAGACCGGGAGGATGTGAGAGATGCAACATTGACAATGACAAAGAGCATCTTTGAAGGCTACATTTTGTGGTTTTTCTCACTACCCTTCTCATCGGACGTCCTCAGTTTGGAAGACATGAAAGTTACATAGCCTAGTAATCATACCCACAAAACAAGTATTTCTGGAAACTGCAAAGAGCGAAAGGAAGAAAAAAAAATGAAAATGGGTGTTTCTCCCCAGAAGTTTACCTAGTTAAGGAATTATATGTCCTAAGGGCAAGAAAGAGTTGCAGTATATTCATATTGAAACAACATCCATTCTTGTGTTGTGTGGGAATGATATGGTCCTGAAAAATAGTACTTCTCAGTTATGCACATTAGATTATCATATTCAGAAAGAAGGATATGATATAAATTTTGTCTTTTTTTAGAAGCATTAACTAGAGAAATAAATCTTTCGTGATCATTTTGCTTTCTAATTAAAATTCGGCATTCATGCAGGCTTGAACAGATGCTTGATTTTGTTAACTATTAACTGTTTATCCTAAAATACCTCTGGTGGAGTCTTTTTCTAAGCTACCATATGGATCTTCCAAAGTAGTCCTATTTTTTACCACGCACACTATCATTATAAAGACCCCTCCCTGGTCCTAAACTTATGAGCCCACAACCTCTCTCTCTCTCTCTCTCTCTCTCTCTCTCTCTCTCTCTCTCTCCCTCTCCCCCTCCCACAACAACTCAATTTTACTAGGCTAAGATTTCAATGAAAGGTTTTGATATAGAGAAGCTCAACTTTTTCAGAAATGGAGTAGTCAAGTTGCCTCCTGGTTTTCGGTTTCAGCCCACCGATGAAGAGCTTGTGTTTCAGTACTTGAAATGCAAAGTCTATTCTTGTCCACTGCCACCCTCAATCATTCAAGAGGTGAACGTTTTCAAGTTTGATCCTTGGGATTTACCAGGTACTCGTAATGCAATTAGTCTTATTGCTACCATATAACACAAAGTACTAAGATTCATTTGACAATTTGTTTTGGTTAATGTTTGAAAGTTGAGGTAAATGTGGATGATTAATGTTCAGGTGATTTGGAGGATGAGAGGTACTTTTTCAGCAACAGAGAAGCTAAGTATCCAAACAGTAACAGAACCAACAGAGCAACTGGGTCTGGATACTGGAAGGCTACTAGCGCGGACAAACAAATTGTGTCAGCAAGAATGAATCAACTCATTGGCATGAAGAAGACACTTGTTTTCTACATAGGGAAGCCTCCAAATGGGATTAGAACAGATTGGTTCATGCATGAATATCGCCTTCTCCACACTGAATGCACCACAAGCAACTCAACCCAGGTAAGTTTCCTAGTCTCCCAAAGCACAATGATACTTACACACAGGTAAAAACTCAAGACCATTTTAAATCTTTCAAAATGCTCTTTGTTTCTTAAAAATTATACCTCCGTCCCTTTTTATGTTAGATTTTATCTCAAGATAAATTCCTAGCTTCGCCTCTGATTTAGTGGCTCTTTTCTTTTCTATTTTTTGTTTTGCAGAATTATGGTCCAGTCCAAATGCAAGATTGGGTAATATGCAGGATATTTAGAAAGAACAGAAGCAACAATGGCATGATCAAGATCGATGGGAATGCTAATTTGGGTCTAATCTCTTCTTCTTCGTCTTCGGATTCTGGGTCCAGTGTGATCACTGAAATGTCTTCAACAGGATTATCAGGTTCAGACAATGAAGTAAGCAGCAGACTTTTTTGGTAATTTCTCTTCATTTTAGAAGAGAGAGAGAGAGAGAGGCTTGAAGCTCTTGTAATTTGTAATTTCTTCTTCTTCTATTGTAAGAAGAAAGAGTTGTGTGGGATAAAACATAATAAAATCCACTCAGGGTTAATGATGCCGAGTTATGTAAGCCTGGAGAGAGAGAGAGAGAGAGAGAGAGAAAGAGAGGGTACCAACTTTTTACAATGAAGTCCAATTGATAAGAACCCCAGAAGGAGAACAAGAATATGTACACGTGTGGTTTTTGTTCTACTTCTTTCGGTGCTGGAAAAGCAAAATTCCTTGAGAATCCAGAAATGCCATAAATCCTTTATCCTCGACAGAACCATTTGAAAAAATTAAGCTTAGATTTAATTAAAATTAAATGAAATTTCAATTTAAATCATAGAACTAAAATTATAAATAATTTTTAAAAGAAATAAATCAAACTGAATTGAGATAAGCTGATTTTTTTTAGCACCAAAAACTTAAATGCTTAAATCCCAATCACAAACAATATAAAAGGCTTAAACACTGTTTGCTAGTTCCACTTAATTAAGCTGTACCGCAGTTACCTTAAAACTGGCATCGTCTGAAGTCTTAGAAACATACATATGTTAACATTGACAATGATTTAAGCAATATGAATCTTGTCCTGTGCTTTGTCTTCAAAGGAAAGATGTAATTTCTTTATATCAGATCCCATCTGGGGTTTTCCGGGGGGAAGGTGTTTCTATGCATCCTTCCTGTTTTAATATATAGATGTGTACCCACTTTGGGCTTAGCCACATGCTTCTAGTGTTTCTGTTTTGTATTCAGATCAACGAAGAAGTATGAGTAATCACACATTGCTAACTGTCATATTCAATTAATAAAGGAAAGCAGTTCTTTGAGAGTTCACAAAATTCTCTACCATAACTCGGTGTCTCATCTCATGTGAATCCTCCCTATTTTTTAGGGCGCGGCCGGGACATGATTCTTGATACGCATGTAATAAAAATATGAATCAAATGCACATGACACCAAAGATTGTGTAGGTACAAATATCTGCATTTCCCCTTTTGCTTTTCTATTTTTAGCATAGTGCAAAGGTATTTGTTGAGGAGAGATGCATACAATGGTATCTTGTGTTGTGATAGATGAGCACATAATCAATGTTCTGACATCTTCAGCAGATCATTTTGAACCAACTTCCAAGGCATGAAATGTATCCTATTGTTGCAGAGGCGTAGCTTAAATGAAGGAGAGAATTCAGGAAATAACAACTTTATAGGACTCTTGAAGAAATCCTCAATGCCAACTCCCATACTCCCAAGACAAGGCAAATATTATCTACAGAAAAACTGTATAAAAATAGCAACCAACATAACCGTCAATCTTTTTCCTCTATTTCCCTCCACCAACCACCAAATATATAAATTTTTTTTCCCAACGCGTTCTTAGTTTCTAACTCCTCTGTTAGCCCTTCAAAATTTCCCTCACCTTGCACCTCTATGTTCCTCAGGATTCCATCACTCTATCCCCTTTCAATCCCCTCTTTCGTGCTGGAGTAAACAGTGTCCCTGCCATCCGTCTTCCCCACCCTCTACAATGGGTGCCGGGGGTTCGAAATTTGAGGAAGGGCAGAGGGTGCGCGTTCGAGTTCCTGTGATAGTCAAACGTCGCCTTGAAGAAATAAGATGTCGAAGGAATCAATTGGCGCTAAAAGCAACTAAGAATACCCTTTCCAAGAAAAATTTGCTTCGATATGGCAATGAAGAGGGTAGTTCGAGACCTGAATCATCAGGAAGCAATGGAAATAACAGAAGTACCTCATTACCACCGCACATAGAGCCTCTAGCATCTGCGTCTCCAAACAGAGTGGTGCCAACAAATGATGATGGTGAAGTTTTGGGGTTCACAAAGACAATTAAAGTCACAACAACAACCAGGACGACAACGCAGACAACAATAACAACAATAGAGCAGGATTTAGGCGAGGTGAGGGCAACTAAGGTTGAAGAGAAGAAAAGAGAGGAAGGGAGAGAAGAGGTAAACAAAATCATCACGGCGTTTCCTGTGAAGGAGCACCATTTAGGGGAAGAGAGAGCAGCAACCGAGGTTGAAGAGAAGAAAAGAGAGGAAGAGAGAGAAGAAGTAAACAAAATCATCACGGCATTTCCTGTGAAGGAGCACCAATTAGGGGAAGAGAGAGCAGCAACTGAGGTTGAAGAGAAGAAAAGCGAGAAAGAGAGAGAAGCCATAAACAAAATCATCACGGCGTTTCCTGTGAAGGAGCACCAATTAGGGGAAGAGAGAGCAGCAACTGAGCTTGAAGAGAAGAGAAGAGAGGAAGAGAGAGAAGACGTAAAAAAAATCATCATGGCATTTCCTGTGAAGGAGCACCATTTAGGGGGGGAGAGAGCAGCAACTGAGGTTGAAAAGAAGAAAAGCGAGAAAGAGAGAGAAGCCATAAACAAAATCATCACGGCATTTCCTGTGAAGGAGCACCATTTAGGGGGAGAGAGAGCAGCAACTGAGGTTGAAGAGAAGAAAAGCGAGAAAGAGAGAGAAGCCATAAACAAAATCATCACGGCATTTCCTGTGAAGGAGCACCATTTAGGGGAAGAGAGAGCAGCAACTGAGTTTGAAGAGAAGAAAAGCGAGGAAGAGAGAGAAGATGCAAACAAAATCATCGGGGTGGTTCCTCTGAAGAAAGATGAAGAGATGAATGAGGTGCAGAAAGCAGAAGAAGAAGACCATGAAGAAGAAGAAGATTTAGTAGTAGAATTGATGGGAGGAGCGAAGGGAACCCAACATTTTATTTGTCCTGGATCTCCTAGTTTCCGAATATATTTGGTGGATCCTCCTCTAAACAGAAACAACAGTATGTTCTAGACATCCTATTCTCATGATTTCTAACAACAAAAGTAAATAGCATTGGTTTGTCAAAAGGAAAAACATAATGATTATCATCAAACATGACCAATAAATGCAGGCAAAAGAGATGATGCCTCTGTAAGAAGAGATAATTCAGTAAAGAGGTCACAAGGTGATGGCTACATCGCAAATTCACAACCAGTAAGTGCAGAAAGGAGGTTTCAAAGGTCACAAATAGATGAGAGGATCACAATTTCTCAAGAGGTATGCTACGTAAAATTGAGAAGTATATGCTTCTTCAAATGGAAGATAACCCAGTGGATTGCATCTAATGTTTTGCTTTACTTGAGATAGAAACAAGGAGTTAAATAAAAGATATAGCATTTATTGCTCCTTTTTTTATTATTATTATTATTATTTTTTTTTACAGGGATTGGAAACAGAAGTGAAGAAAGAGAGAAAAGGGAGGGGATTTAGGAGAGTCTCCATGAGGAAAGCCATTACTAGGGGAGGATCTACTATGAGACCTAATATGAGACAGCTTTTGAACATGAGGTCCTGCATGTCTGCAGGTGCCACTGCTCACAGAAGAAATCATTCCTACAGGGAATGAATGAAGCCAATTGGTAGTCTTCCCAGTTGGATTAACACCATTAGTGACTTCTTACCCTTTACGAGGGCATCCCTTTTTTAGCCAAAAAGGCTAATGCAAAGCATGCATTCTGATGTATGGTTAAATATACTAGTTCAGGGTGAAGATTTGGTCCTTGAGGCTATCTTCATATTCATGGTTCCTTTGTACTCTCTGCTACCTTGAGGCTACCTTCATTTTCTTGTAAATTAATGTATATTTGTGCTTCTTTTGTACTCTCTGCATCTTAGCAATATTCTCATGAGATATACATCACCATATGACACTATTATATCATATATCTTTTTTGTATATGTCTAGTTATATTATCCTAAATATCATAATATGTTAATATTTTGTTACAATACCTTTGACATATCATATATTTAAGAGAATTTTTATTTTAAAAATTTTCTTTTATGTAAATACTCTAATTTGTATAGATATATCATTTATTCAATATATTAAACACACAATAAAATATAAAAATTGTTATCTCTCCTATTATTTCTCTCTCTATTTTTTGAAATATAAACACTAAACTTTTCTCAAAATATAAATATAAACACTAACCTTTGAGGAAAAATCAATATGATCATATGGAAAGGCAATTATGAGGATAGCAGTAGCCGTTATGGAAAGACAAAGATCATCCCATGGGGATCAAGTTAAGTCCAACCACATCCATCTTCATTGGTACCCACTAAGGTTTTTTTTTTCATTTATTTATGATCGATCGTTATTCAAAATTATATTTTAATTATTCTGATATAAATTAAGTGTCGGGGTTTTTTATAGGAAAAGATCTCTTAACATAATTTTTTTCATTTCTAATATTTAAATATGGATATTAATCAAGAGATTTAACGCTCTTTTTATTAGACTAACTATCCATTAATATATACCCACACCGAGTTCAACTAAAATAGCATCCCCTTCCAAACATCCCCTATCCCATGTCATAATACTCCACAAAATCACTTACTTGAAAAATAGACTTTGTTCCATTTCTCCTCCACAAATACTCCACCATATCCCTTTGGAAAATGTTCCTCTTTACAACAAAAAAAAAAAAAAAATCCCTTTGGAAAATCATTAACAACAACACTAACTCGTCCATAAATGATTAATTTGAAGTCACATTCCCTGCACATTATTAACTTCATAATATTCCTTCCACATATTTTTATTTAAAAAAAAAAAAAAAGAAAAAAGAAATAGAAAATAGAAAGCATCAACTTACCCCTTGCAAAATTCACAAGTTGCCCCCAAATTTTTATTTCTGGCAAGAAGTTTCTCGTAATTTGCAAAATTTACAAGTTAGGCCTGAGTTTTCAGAACAAACAAAAAGCGCCTGTGGAGTCTAAAAAGGCAACTGGTCCCTCTCTTCATTAGCAAATACTCGCATAAGGATTACTCCATTAGTATTTTTTTTTTAATTTTAATATAGATATTTTTATGCATTCATTTTCTTTTATTTTTTTTATTTTTTTTATTTTTTTTATTTTTTTAGTATGCATAAAATACTCAAACTCAAGTGAGAGACGGCGTCAATTGAGTTATAACACATTAAATTTATTTATTTTTATTTATGATGAAAATATAAATAAATTACCAATAATAATGGAAAAAATAATTAATTCTGTAAATTATAAGGGTAAATTAGAGTATTACTCTTACCCAAAAATAAAAGTTTATGTTGTATAAAATGGTTTTGTCCATGCAACATATTTCCATAACAGTTTATAACAGTTTAAACGGTAAAATTTTTTTATTTTTTATTTATTTTTATTCGATTTCATTTAATTATATATTTATGTAAAAATATATATATATATATATATATATAAAATATATAAAACACGAAAGTCAAATTGTGCGGGCGGCACGAAAATGTTAAGGTCAATTTCAGTTCATATCCCTACGCCTTGTTCCAACAGAACGGAACAGGCAACCCAAACCCTAACATCTTGTTTCATTTAATTATTCTCTTATTATTAATTAATTATGCTTAATCAATCACAGCTTGTCCTTAACAAAAGTACACCACATCACATCATTAAAATAAAATCGCGGCCGCCGTCAGCTACTCATACCACCTCTTCAACGCAAAATCTCTCTCTCTCTCTCTCTCTCTCTCTCTCTCTCTCTCTCTCTCTCGCATTTCCTTCTCCACTCTTGCTTGGCAATTCGATTCTCGTAGATATGTTGGCACTCTTAAGGCGGCAAATCAACTCCGGAGCCATTTCTTCTTGGGTAAGGAACCCTACTTCATTACATTTTTGCCACTTATGGCGATGGTCGGTCCTTTGATTTTAATACAAGAATTATGGGTTTTCCTTTTTTTAAGGGTTTGGACCGGTCGTTGCATGGGTTTTGGTTCAATGGATCAAGAGGCTTTGCTGCCGTGGCAAAAGAGGTGATTCTGGCTCTTGGATTTTGCTTGTTTTGTATGTTTAATGAATGGGGTCTTTGAAATACAAGCGATAGGTTATGGGAATATGTATGATTCTCTCTTCACTTTGTTTTTCTTAATTTTCTCTGGGCATGTGGTCTTTGATCATCTTGGACTGTTCTTCGATATTTCCGGACTCTATGAGCTTACCATGTTAGGGTTTATGGAGAAATGTTTTGATTCGCCAAAGCTGTGGGAATCTCGGAGGATATATAATGTAAGAGGGTTCTTGTAAAGCATGCAGAAGGGTTTTAAAATGATTTTTGATCACGTGGTTTTTGATCATGTTGGACAATTCTTCGGTATTTCTGTATTGTATGAACTTTCTAGGTTGGGACTTTATTGATTCGTGTCTCAATTTACCCAAAGCTGTGAGAATCTCGGGGGAAATATAATGCAAGAAGGTTCTTGAAAAGCAAGCAAAAGGGTATTAAAATAATTTCTGAAATTTACTTTTTATGTATACTGTCTTTGATTGTATTGGAAAAACTTAAGATTTTTTCATATTCTACGAGATTTTTAGGTTTCTGGAGCAGAGTGGAAGTATTTTTATTTAGGCATAACAATAAGAATTTCAAAGAAAAACAAAATGTCAGAGGGAATTGTAAATTGAAATGAAGTTCTGTCTTTTGATATCTTATGCTGCCAACAGTGAAATGCCGTCAGTCATTATAGTTGTTGTCTTGCTTAATATGTCCTGCTTAATATGTCCATTTAATAGGCAATATTCTTTGTTTCTATAAGGGGCACTGCAATTATTTTGCATTTTCTTTGGTATTCAATTCAATGCTTGGTCTAAATTTCTGATGGTCAACTGTTTGGTGCAGATGACAGTCCGAGATGCTTTAAATTCTGCACTTGATGAAGAAATGTCTGCAGATCCTAAAGTGTTTGTTATGGGTGAAGAGGTATTACGAACACATAAAAATTAGCAATATTGCATATAGTACCCAGTAGACCTTTTTCAGTCACTCATGTCTAATCTCCATATTTTTTCTTCTGGTTTGTGTGTGTTGCAGGTTGGGGAATATCAGGGTGCATACAAGGTTAGAAATGCTCGGTAATTGTTCCAATCTATTTTCAAATATATCACATCTTCTTAATTCTAATAATTTCCATTTGTTTGTGTATAAATTAGATCACCAAAGGTCTTCTGGAGAAGTATGGCCCTGATAGGGTGCTAGATACTCCGATCACAGAGGTTGCCCCTTTGTACTTTATAATATCTACACGGTTAATGTTTTTTATCTTTCAGTTTCTTTGACTTTGCTCTTTACCTTTTCACAAGGCTTTTATTTTTTGGATAATTATTCCTGTGCTTTTATATCTGATTGTCATCAACCTATGCTGTAGGCTGGTTTTGCAGGAATTGGAGTTGGTGCTGCTTACCATGGACTTAAGCCTGTTATTGAGTTCATGACATTTAATTTCTCCATGCAGGTCAGAGCAAGTAACTTGCAAATCTTACTATTAATGATATATTTCTTTGTCTTAGTTTTCTGTTCCATGGAGATGGTTAACCAGCCAAAGCACAATGTCCATAGTACCTGATAAAATATTCTTGCTGAGGCTTAATTTCCCTTATCTATGTGCTTGTTATTTTTGACTTTATCCATTGTGTTGGTTATAAGAAGGTCTATGAATTTATAAATTTTTATGTGTGCTACTAGATTTTTCAATTTATTCCATATGAAGTGCATTACCTTACCTGAATTAACTTTGATCTGGCATTTTCTCTTTTTTTGGTAAAAGTAATGTCTTTGACAAATTGGTGATCCCTCATTCTCATCTCAAGCTGAAATTTGGTAGTTGTTCCTCATAAACCTTATGTATATGTCATATCTTTGCTTGGAGAGGCTACTAATGCAGATGCCGAAGCTCCAGTTGGTATGAAGCATCCAAAGGGAAACACTTGGTTTGCATGGATAGTTGCGTCTGGGCAATTACAAACTGTAACCAGAATTGGGCAAGGCTTATGTGGTTATGAACTGTCATGAGAATGGGTCAAATAATCCTTTCTTCCTGTAGTTAAGAACTTACTTTCTGAGGGACTCCTGTAGTTAAGAACTTACTTTCTGAGGGACGCCATGGTGTAGAAGTGAATAACATGTACTTTTGGAATTATCTTTTAACTGTAACCCTTAATGCTAAATGTTAATTGGGAGATTTACATTATATTAAACATCAGAGCAAGGCAATTGTATCCCATTTCACGACCTTGGCTTGTTGAAGATCCTTGCAGTATGCTCAAATGAGTTGTGACCAATCATCAAGAATAAGTACATTTTTCAAAGCCTTTCCCTCCGTATCACAACTGGAAGCACTGAAATACATAGTTATAAAATTGATTATGTTTTGCGTGCACATTAATTTATCACCCCAAAAAAAATAATAATAATACCTATTGTGTCTTTGTTAGACAGACATGTTGAGCCTCCTTGATTGTAGCAAATTGTTGGTGCATGCACTATTGAGGAGAGGTATATGCTCCATACTTGACCTTAGGAGGATGTTTTATTTTATTATAGCATAGGAATTCGGGACACTGCCTTTCAAGGTAACATTGGATACGTGTGATTTCAGGGTTATGTTCCTTTTAGGAGTCCACTTAATGCATCTCCTTCTACCAATTCTCCACATACTGTGGTATGTGGGAGATATGTGGGAGAGGGGGTGGTCCAAATGATTTCATTATGTTGCATTGCTTGTGCATAATTCGAATATTGAAAGAAAACATGCAGATTATTGTTCTTTTTACTCATTCTCTAATGTGCAGGACCAATTGACTACAGTTGAGATATTATATTCCACACTTAAAACTTATATTTAATATTATGATGTGATGGATTGCAATTTAATAGTCTGATATGAAAGTTAAGAACCCCAATACCCTTTATAATCTAAAGAAAGAATTGTTATAATGCATGTCTACTTTAATTAATGTGCTGTATCTACATGCATTCGTGACATGTACAATAGTGGATTTTTCTTTTCCCAATTAATGAAGATTTTGATTACAAGTTGCTTTCAATGATATCTAGCACTTTAAGCCATTTCACCTTTTGCGACTTAAAAGCCAGTGAGGTTTAGCTTATCTGCTTTTAGATCATTCTAGCTCATTTCAGAATATTCAAGTCCAACCTTTTTCTTTGGGACAACTCTCAGGCAATTGACCATATCATCAATTCTGCGGCGAAGTCGAACTATATGTCTGCTGGCCAAATATCAGTACCAATTGTTTTTAGGGGACCAAATGGTGCTGCTGCTGGAGTTGGTGCCCAACATTCACAGGTACCCCTTTATGTGCATGGTAATGATTTAGAATTTTCTCCTTGACTCTTCCCATTGTTCATCCATTTTCCTTGTATTATCTTGAGTATAAAAATGCAAGGGTACTCCTATTTTCTTCCTGCAGTACAGTTAGTTTATTCAGTTCTTTGCTTTGTTGGCACCATGTAAGTTTCAGTTGTCTGTCTTGTTATTCAGCAATATTATCAACATTGCAGGATATTTTACCAGTTTAACCTTACTTTAACTCGGGCCACTTGCAACCTTATTTTCCACATCACTAACTAGATTGTTGGAAGGGTTTGATCGAAGTGTCTTTGCCTTTGATGGAGCTTTTGCGAAAT
Source organism: Dillenia suffruticosa (assembly GCA_033439265.1). Lineage (NCBI taxonomy): Eukaryota > Viridiplantae > Streptophyta > Magnoliopsida > Dilleniales > Dilleniaceae > Dillenia > Dillenia suffruticosa. The sequence goes on along the minus strand of JAVTVX010000015.1, from coordinate 445,922 downwards.
TCCTTCCCTTAACCTATCAAATTGTTGAGGGAGTTCTGCCAGGGCGTATATTTTGTGATTGAAGCAGCTTATTATTCTAGAAAAGTAAATACTTGCCTGTTGGTGTTCTTTTTTTCCCTATAATTTTGTATGTGTGTATGTCTCTGAAGTTACTTATGCGTTGTTGGAGGCCCCATAATTAGATTGCTCTTTTATGCTTTGGTATGGGATTCTGAAGGTAAAAGCTAAAGCAAGTCTAGTTCTGCTTCTGAAATTTGCACTTTTGTCATTTCTTTTGGATGTTGGTTTCTTGAATGCCAAGTGAGCTGCTTTGAGCAAATGATGTTGATAATTGATTCTTTCTGCATATCTATGCCATCTTATCTGCACTTAAGGTGGTTAATAGCCCATCTGGAAACTTGCCCTACTATGCATCTGTTGGATTTGTTTGTAGGCTTTAAATCAAGATGGGATTGAGGAGGTTAAGTCTAGCTTCTTATGCTAATCTCTGTTGGCTTCAAGGATTATTCGGATTTTAAGCTTACGAGTCAGGAAACTGCTTCACCTTTTTCTTTGGGTCTTACGTTAGGGAAGTGGAAGTTGTTTCACTTAAGAACTTAGATTTTAATGAATGATAGAAGGGAAGAAATTTAACACTCACTTTATGATATTTTTGTTTTGTCTCTCAATAAAGTATTTTATTTGGGTTTTCTTTCAAATCTAATTATTTACTATTATTCCAACCACGATCACTTTATTCTAGCCCTGATTATTGAGATCTAATTGCCCTAAACCCTTCCTCTGTGTGAGAGAGAAGCACATGAAAAGAAAAGAAAAAAACAGAAGAAAAGAGAAAAACAATGTCGAACATTAAAACAAAAGATTCACACAATACTCATGCGAGCTGGTGCAGAATTATGTTTATGTATATATTGTATTATGAAAAATTGAGAAGCGGTTGACCGAGTATGACAGTCAAATTTGTTAAGTACAAACCTTAAAGCTTCGCAAGTTTGGTCAACAAAACTGTAAAGCTCTGTAATGGGAGTCTACCCACCAAGAAAGAAACTACATTTCTCCATTAAAAATACATCAAAATCTGCACTTATGAGTGTCACGATGAGTTTAAATCCTAACAAATTAAGGACTAAAATGAAAATGAAAAATAATAAACCCTAATACAACTCTTCTAAAGGAAACTGATAAAATTCTAAGACAACCTTAACTAGAGTTCTAGAAACCCCAGTTGACCAAATAAAGTTTAAAAAAATAAAAATAAAAAACAAAAAACAAAAAATAAAAAACAAAAACAAAAAAAGAAAAAGAAAAAGAAAAAGCAGAAACAAAAACAAAACCAAAATAAAGTGAGTACTCTGCAGGCAGCAAAATTCTTCTGAGAGTGGCTGCCTTGGGCAGCTGCTCTGCAGGAAGCCTAGGTCTTCTGGCTTGGAAACTTGGTTTTTGAACCTCTTGGACCATAAATGCAACCTTTAAATTGCCCTAACTTGACAATGGAAATCTTGATTTTGATTGCTAGTTGTCCTGTGTTAGGACTTCAACTGCAAATGCATCAAGTCAAGTTGATTTCATGTTGTAGTAAAATTTGTCAAACTTGAGCTTGGGTCACTATAACTCAAGCTCATTCACAAACTTGCCATTCTCGACTTGTTTAGGTATGGTTGTCTTTTATCAATTATTGATAATTTTTGTTATATATGTATTACAAGGGGGGGAGCGAGAGAGAGAGAGAGAGTCTGTTAGAAACTCATGGGAATATGTATGCAGTTTTTTGAGATTTGTCCATCTCTTGAATAAGTAAGAGCTAATAGTAGTTCATCAATTCAATAATAAATCTTGCATTAGTTGAAGAGGAATATTGTTTTAGAGCATTTTGAAGATGCCTGTTTTTTGTACTCTCTGCATAACTAAACAGTGATGATGTTAATGAATAATCCTCATCTTAAATTGCAGTGTTTTGCCGCATGGTATGGTTCATGCCCTGGTCTCAAAGTCCTTGCTCCGTACTCATCCGAAGATGCTCGTGGCCTGTTAAAAGCCGCTATAAGGGACCCTGATCCCGTAGTTTTCCTTGAAAATGAGCTAATGTAAGTGCTTCATGAACTGCAAGTTAGTAGAGAAGCTTTCCTGGCAACGCGCTCAATTTTTGTTTTTCTCCCCCTCTCATCCTTGATGTTGATTTTGTATATCAGGTATGGTCAGTCGTTCCCTGTTTCGGCAGAAGCTCTAGATTCCAGCTTTTGCCTTCCAATAGGGAAAGCAAAGGTACATTCTGGTGCTGTCCACGTTATACATTATTCATTTTCTTACCATACTGGTATTTATATGTGTCCTGTGGTCGGTAGATAGAACGAGAAGGAAAGGATGTGACAATTACTGCTTTTTCAAAGATGGTTGGTTATGCCCTGCAGGTTAGTGTCTTTCTTTCATAAACTGTAATAAGTGATATAAAAGACTGCAGATGCAATCTTGGATTTAGAAGTCATGTGTCCTCCCTCCATTAAGTATTCTCTGTGTTAAAAATCTATATTAAGGACAAAGGTCTATCTGGCCAGTGCCATAGTCGTTATTGTCATGAGATACTGTTGTTTTAAAAATCCATTGTAGTAATGTTTTAGATATTCTAGTTTAGAATACTGATATTTCTATTATTATACTTGAACTTTTATGCCCAAAAACTTAATCTAAGAAGTCCGGCTCTGTAAGTTATTATTTTTCACCACAACTATTTCATTTTACTTGTCAGGCTGCTGAGGCTCTCGCGAAGGAAGGAATTAGTGCTGAGGTAAATCTACAGTCAATTAGATGAATTGCAAGCTTTTTATGCATATGCACAGGCAGCATTCATATGCCTAGAGGAAAAATGTAAAAAGGCTGAGGAAATAACAATTGTTGTTTATGTTAAAATCCAGGTTATAAATCTGCGTTCAATACGTCCTCTTGACAGAGCTACAATCAATGCTTCTGTCAGGAAAACCAATAGACTGGTTACCGTTGAAGAAGGACTTCCTCAACACGGTGTTGGCGCTGAGATCTGGTTTAGCACTTTTAAGTTTCCTATATGATATACCTTTCTTGCATCCTGCCTGCTCTCTCTCTACGGATATTTATTGTCAACAATTTTGATTTTTTGGCAGTATGTCAGTTATTGAGGAGAGCTTTGGGTATCTTGATGCTCCAGTTGAGAGGATCGCGGGAGCTGATGTTCCAATGCCATATGCAGCAAATATTGAGAGAATGGCTCTACCCCAGGTTCAGTTTTGAATTCTCTTTTTCTCTTAATCAAATGATTTCAAGCATACTAAGGGCCAACTGAATTATCTTTTTTTTCCTCTCCATCTCTCTCTCTCTCTCTCTGTCACTCTCTCTCTCTCAAGCAAGTGATCTGATTGTTCATCCATGCTTTTAGCCAATATCACTTACAGTGAATTTTTGGGCAAGCTTTTGCACTTTTGCACTAAGTGTGCGGTTTATGAAGGTATGAGTTACGAACTAAAGGATATTAATTGTATGATGTCATTGAGAAGAAGCATCTTTAGTAATTTTTACTTGAATGTTATAGCCAATCTATTGACGTGATGTCAAAGAGGAGGTGGGAGAACAAAGTTCAAGTTTATCATGCCCCGAAGAAACTAAATTAATTCTACATATGTAAATTATATATCACAGAAAGAAAAAGGTCCTAGCATACTTTATTTTTTAGTTATTTTGTTCTAATTGAGGACAATTTGTAACACATGGATATGCATATTGGATATCCAAATGGCACTTTACTTATGTGGAATTTTTGTGACAATCAGAGTTTTGGATGTAATCATTAAAGCAAAGGTGCAATGTCCCTGTGAGTGAAAAAAATCCCAATTTCACACTTAATGATCTAGAAGTTCTCAGTTCTAGATCACAACAGCCTATTTCTACCATCCTTTCAAGATCAACTAGAAGGCCTGGGAATGCACATAGAAACATGATCTTTAGCATAAAAAATTTGGGAATTCTCTCTAGAGATCCTGAATGTGCATATTCAAAAATGTTCATGTAATTTAGACTTATTTCAATTATTTAAGATGATTACTGTTGTTGTTGCACCGAGTTAACGAACTGATGTCTATGTGGGAGAAACATCTTGCCTCTTTTCCTGTGAAAAAAGAATAAAAATTGATAAAGCTAAAGAATTTAACCTGAAATTAGGAGGAATGTGGTGAATTGCAGCTTACTCTAAACTTCAATAACAACAACAAACTAAGCCAAGCCTTAATCCCAATACTTGGGATCAGCCATTTGAGAGACAAATTTGAAAAAAATAGAGAATGGAGAAGTGAAATAAAGAAATAAAAATAAAATGAAATGAAAAATATATATATAAATAGATATGGAATAACCTAAAATAAAACTAAGAAGTAAAAGAAAAAGGAAAGGAAAATTTAATGAATAAATCAATAGATAAAAATTTAAAATATATTGGTTTAATTTGTGCGGATTTTTCTACGTCTAGTCCTATCCAAGATCATTTCCTCTTCTAAACCATTAACTTCCATGTCTTTGCGAATAATTTGCATTCAAGTTTTTAGCAGTCTACCTTTATGTTTTACTAAATCGTCTATATTTAAATTTTTTGTTCTCCTAACTGGTGCATCTTTGGATCTTCTTTGCACATGATCGAACCACCTCAGACGATATTCTCGCATTTTTTCTACAATTGAACTAACTCCCAATTTATTACGAATCTCTTCATTTCTAATTCTATATTTTCTAGTTTTTCCACACATCTACCTAAATATTCTCATTTCTACTAGAGTCATCTTTTGTTCTTGTTGTTATTTAATAGCCCAGTACCATACAATAGTGTGGGTCTAACCGTGGTTCTACAGAACTTTCCCTTTAACTGTAATGGCATCGTGTGATCGCAAAGAACTCCGAATTCCCTTCTCCATTTCATCCAACCCACTTGAATTCTATGATTCACATTTCCATCTATATTATTATCATTTTAAATGATGGAATCTAAATATCTAAATCGTTCATTTTTTGATACATCTTGCCTATCTAATTTAATCGTTTCTTCATCATTCTTATCTTATATCTCATATATTCGGTTTTCGATCTACTCAATCTAAACCTCTGGATTCTAGTGTGAGTCTCCATAACTTTAGTTTAGCACTAACATTCTCCCTAATTTTATCAACTAGTATTATGTCATCTGCGAAAAGCATACACTATAGTATTTCATTATGAATATTTTTTGTGATTTCGTCTATCACTATTGCAAAGAGGAGGGGACTTAATGTCGTATCTTAATGTATCTCACGGATATTCCTTTCTTCATCAGTGTCCACCACAATAAGTCTCTAGGAAGTTTATCATACGCTTTTTCTAAGTCAATGAATACCATATGTAGGTCTTTTTTCTATACTCTATATGTCTCCATCAAATGTTTTAACAAGTATATTGCTTGGTGGATCTTCCAGACATAAATCCAAATTGGTTTTGAGATACATTTATTTCCAATCTCAATTTATGTTCTATTACTCTCTCCCATAACTCTAATAAAAAATAGTTCAAGCGTGAAAGCTTGAAATCATTTTAGTCATTTCCTAACCATGAATTTTGAGAGTGAATAGCATGCACCTATATATATAATATAAGCTAAAATAGCAAACAAGACATTCAAGTTTGGGAACTTTTGTAAACATAAATGTTAGATTATGGGCTCGAAAATGGAATTATTATTGAACTGCTGTAAAGTAACTCAGGTCTTTCAAATTTAAGGCTTTTATTTGGCCTTCTGTAACAAAATTGTTTACAAATAATATGCAACGGAGAAGACTAGTGGTGTTTTCTTGACCTTTATTTTTCGCACTATAATAATTATGAGACAAAAGACCATTGGCTTCTTTCTACACTGTCCTCTGATGCGTAGCCCAGAAAATTTACTTGATTTATGGAGTTGGGGATATTGACTGTGAAGGGGAAATGGATGGGTAGAAGGATAGAGCATGAAAAATGTCAGGGGAGGAGTCCACCTCCTTGAAAAGAAATCTGTTTAATTAGAATTCTACTCTCAGAGAAAGTAGATATTCTGAAATATCACTAAAATTTCTTTCAAGTTCTGATCAAGTTACATAGAAGATTCCTACCTGTAGACTCTTGGATAATTGTAGAACTGACTCTCAAATTCAAGTCTTTGACTACCCATCCAACTACTAGGACTCCTTGAAACATCAACTAAATGACTTGTTGATTACTTTTCCAACTACTTTGACTAAGACTCTTTAATGACAAATACAGATATTATTATTATCACTATTTCTGCATCATCCTGTCGCTTGTGTTATGTGAAGCATTCGGTTTGTGTGGAAAGTTAATGATTCTTCAATGATAAAGTTAAGATGAATGCAGTGCTGCTTCTAAGATTCTAACCTACTTACAGGAATTACCATCATGTCTATATTTTGTTACATTCGGTAGGAAAAGAATGCAAGAATTTTCAGAATTGGATATGTAGATCTCTTTTGCCGAATAAAGGTTATCTGGTGTTCATTTTTGCAGCCTTTTGCTTTGCAGGCTTTCAGATGTCCTACTTTGGATGATAAGATGGATAAATTAGTTACCTAGGGTAGCATTTCCTTTTTAATATCTTTTCCTTTTGTCATGAAGGATTTCTTATCGTGCCAGAAAATTCTTCCCCATGACACAACTGAATTACCCGCATCTAGTTGGTTTAGGTCTTTTAATCTGAAATGGATCTGCTATTTGGGTAACATCACGAATCATTGCAGCTGAGGGGAATATGATCTGAAATATTTAGATGAAATCCTCCAAATGCCGAAGGAGGAACCGAAATCACAATCTACACAGTACTAGGGTTGGATTTTGAGTTTTAAGTAGAAACCAGATAAATGCTATTATTTAGAAGTTTATTTATTTCAACATCCGTCAATTGTTTATGCATTATTTTTTTCCCCCTGATTACCGACTTGATATGCTATGTAGATTGAAGATATTGTTCGTGCAGCAAAGAGGGCTTGCTACAGATCTGTTCCAATGGCTGCAGCTGCTTAGTTTTGCTGTAAAATGATCTGAGGCTTGTTGAGTCTTCTTTTTTTAATTTTGGAGATTGCTATGGCAGCTGCAAGATTTCTTTGGTAGAATTGCATCATTATTCAAAGCTGTCAGTTACTCGTCCTGTGCATTCTCTGTCACTCAAGGGTTCGAATAAGTTTTCTGGTGAACAGGAAAATAAGGTCTGTAACATTCTTTACGTACCAAGGACACTTGAGAGGGGACAATTGTAAAAATCATTGAGGCTGCAACATACTTGAGTTTTCAGCAAGTTCTTGTTGTCTTTAGTGGGATAAAGGTTTGATTATTGTTGTTGTTGTTTGTTTGCTTGCTTGCTTGAGACATGGACTAGAATTAGGATTTGAAGATTTCTTTTGCTGATTTCTGCCCTTTTTTCAGGCTGGCTTAGTGGTTTAATGGTCTGAAAATTTACATTAAGAGGTGTGAGCTTAGTTTAGAGAGTTATCATTGGATTTATAGAAACGGTTTCTTTGGATTTAGAATTTGGATCTTACAATACAAGCTTTCAAATCCATGGGTTTCCTCTGCTTTCTGATATTTTTAATACAATGACTTGAAATAGGACTTGGATTTTTTAAGGATGGATTAAGATGACCTAAATGTGAATTTCATAACTAAGCCAGGGATTTTGACTGTAAAATGTGAGATTTTTAGAATTAAATCAATCACATTTGATAATGAAATTCATGGATTTAGAATTGAATTCATGGATTTTAATTTTAAATCTGACCAAATGAAATACACGAATACATTTTTTTATTTTTGGATTTAAAATGAAATTATGGATTTTGAATCCAATCGTAAATTTGGATTTGAAATCGAGCTAAATGAAATATGTGGACTTTTATTCCAAGTATTGTATTTGAAATAAAATCCACCGGTTGAGAATTCAAACCTTAAATTTAAAATCATTACAAATGAAATTCAAGAATTCGAATTCCTATCCCTGGATTTGAAATGACATTCATAGATTCAAAATCCAATTCTTGGTTATGGATTTGAAATCCAACCAAATGAAGTTTAAGAATTTAGATTCCAATTGTTGGATTTGAAATTGAAATTTACAGATTCAAAATCTAATTTCGAGATTTGAATTTGAAATCTGACCTAATAAAACTTAAGGATTAGGATTCCAATCCCTGGAGTAAAATGAAATCCACAAATTCAAAATCCAATTCCTAGATTTTGATTTGGAATTCGACCAAATGAAATTCGAGGATTCAAATTCCATGCCTTGGATTTGAAATGAAATTCAAGTGCGTAGATTCCAATTTGTGGATTTGAAATGAAATCAATGGATTCATAATCGAATCACTGGATTTGAATTTGAAATCCAACAAAATGAAATTCAAAGATTAAAATTCTAATTCTTGGATTTGAAATGAAATTCACTGAATTCAAAATCCAACTTTTAGATTTCGATTTGGAATCTGACCAAATGAAATTCAAAGATTCGGATTCCAAACCGTGGATTTGAAATGAAATTTATGTATTTAGATTCCAATTCTTAGATTTGTATTTGAAATGTGATAAAATGAAATTTAAGGATTCAAATTCCGATCCCTAGATTTGAAATGAAATTCATTGAATTCAAAATCCAATTCCTAAATTTGGATTTGCAATCCAACCAGATGAAATTCATGGATTCAGATTTCAATCCCTCGATTTGAAATGAAATTGAAGAATTTAGATTCCAATCCATGGATTTGAAATGAAATCCACGGATTCAAAATCCAATTCCTTGATTTGGATTTGAAATCCAACAAAGAAAAATTCGAAGATTTGGACTCTAATCCTTCAAGTTTGTCTCTCAAATGGCCGACCCCAACTATTGGGATTAAGGCGCAGTTTGTTGTTGTGGACTCTAATCCCCGGATTTGAAATGAAACTCTTGGAATTCAAAATCCAATTCATAGAATTGGATTTGAAATCTGATGAAATGAAATTCAAGGACTCGAATTGCTCTCCTTGGATTTGAATTGAAATTTAGGTATTTTGATTCCAATCCTTGGATTTGAAATGAAAAATGAAATTTAGACATTTTGATTTCAATCTATAAATTTGAAATGAAATCCAGAGATTCAAAATCCAATTCATGAATCTGGATTCAAAATCCGACCAAATGAAATTCAAGATTTCAAATTCCAATTTGTGGAATTGAAATGAAGTTTAAAGATTCAGATTCCAATATCTAGATTTGGGTTTAAATCGAAGTAAATGAAATTCATGGGAATTTTGAATCAATTTAAATATTTTAAATTCGACTTAACACAGATTCAAAATTTGGAGATTTTGAATCAATTTAAAAATTTTAAACCATTGAATTTTAGATCCGATCAAATAAAATCCATAGATCACAATTGAGAAGTTATAACAGGACCTTCCTTTCTAACCGACAGAATTCAAAGAGAATATATGATTTCTCGGCTGTTAATGCAAAATCCAAATTCTGATAATCTAAATCATTTTGCGTGGCAGGAATGTGTTGGAATCCGACACCATGCAGCATATAAGTTATAAAGCCAACCGGACAAGATTTTAACTATGTGAATTTTCATACACTAGACGATACACATTCCGGAATAAAACCAACTTGACCTCTATGTGGCCTATATTTTGTTCCCATATATTTACAGAAAATGGGATTCGGTTCTGTGGACAATACAACAAAAATGGAAATGGTTTCCACCCTATGAATATAAACTGATACACTTGGGGAAAATTAAACAAATTGAAAGGCTAACCGTGGAAATGGCATGCAAGAATGATGGATGACTAAAACGGAAAATCAACCTTACTTTTTGCTTCTAAAAACTTCAGAAACTGATTCTTTACCTTTACTTCTTAGATCCATACAGTCCAATAGCTGATGGCTTAAATGCACTAAGAAACCTCCGAGATGGGGCTCCGGGAAGCTCATCTTTGGTGCTTTTCTTTCTTCTAGAGGTCCCTCCAATGGTTGCGGTGCTTTTAGCAGATGTCTTTGGGTTGAAAATCGATGAGCTAAAGGAAGTATCAGGTGCACCAAAAGACAAGGGACCATTATGTGATTTATCAGCAGGGAAACCAACCGCTCCATCTTGATGTGGCGGGGGGAATTTCTCACTTCTACTCTTAGCATTTGCTTGTGCCACAACTCTCCATTTCTGAAATTGAACAAAGGAAAAATATAGTGAGATGAGATGAAACATGTGAGCCAAAATATGAAATCAAGGCCCAGATAAATCATCTACAAATCCTTAGCCATGATAAGACCCAGTTTTACAAGGATGCAAATCTTAGATGTTTGGGTTGTACGCTAAAATAACCTTTTATTCAACACTTCATTCTCAATTGCTGGAAAATATTGTCTGATGACATGGCAGAATCAATAAAAGCAGATTCTATTGCTAGCTGCATAAATATCCCTAGGCTTGTTTCATATTACTCAGCTGATGTTTACTCACGCATGAAATATGTGTCTGCAACTTTCCAGAACTGGAGTACCTCAAATGAACCAAAATACTTGGGCCTTACAAGTTGGCTTGATGGAGACCATGATGCATTCAAATATAAAATAACCGAGAGAAAATGCTATATCACATACATCTAAGTTTGCTTGATGCTCCGCATTGGCTTCTGGAGCTGGTACTGCCCGACCACCACGATCACGGGCTCTAACTCTTCTGGTATTATCAGCAGCATTAGCTTTTCCATTCACACCTCTTTGTCTGCACACGTTCAACATCTTTAAATATACAATGGCTAAGTAATTAGAAAACACTAGCACCATGAGCAACAATGTCGAACCTTCTAGCTTCTTCATCTCTCAATTTTACATCCAGTTCCTTGCTGGGAGGATACTTTGGTAAGCTTGATGATTCACAAGCATAAGGTTCAGTAGTAAAGAACTGTAGCAAGAGGAACCAAAAATATGTTTAAATTGCAAGTGGAAAAGACTTCATTCTTTGTACTACCCAAAATGTACATATCAAGCAAGCTTTGAATTTAGAACATGCATGTATGGTGAAGATGATAGATAATTAGCTAACATATTTCCAATGATTCCTCCACGATGTAAAATTGCACATGATTAGTTTAGAACAGATAGTTTGACATACATTTCTTTTGATCAGACAAGCAAGTTCTTGAGACAAGTCGAGAGCTTGTACATGCAAATCCTTGGGGACCAACAAGAACTCCATCTGTAACAAAAGGTACTTTCTACTCTCTTGATAATTATTCGAGAGTAATGTGGGTTTACTTTCTTGAGCAAAGTAGGCTGCAAATTAAAAGCCTACAAACTGATCATGGTGGAGAGTTCATCTATAAACCATTTTTAGATAATTGAAAGGAAACAAGCAGCTGTCTGTAAGAGTCCTCAGCAAAATGTCATGGCTGATATGAAAAAGCCAAAAGACTTCCAAACAACTTTTGGCAGATGCTGTTTACACATCCGTTTATCTTCTTAACAAGTCTCCTACTAAAGCTGCTGCTCATGTCACACCATATGAAGCATGGTCCAAAAGAACTAAAAATCGATCACTTAAAAAGTCTTTAGTTGCCCGTCTTACAATCAAATTCATCCCAAGACAGAGAAGCCTGAAGAAAAAGGGTATGGATGAATTTTTACTGGACAAAGTGATGACTCTAAAGGCTGCAGCCTATACAGCCAAGAACCAAGGAACTTATCATCTCAAGAGACTAATTTTTGATGAAACAAAGGCCTGGAAGCATAAAAATGGAGAAAATGATTTTCAGCTTTGAAGAAATTCATTTTCAGATGTTCCAGGTTAGACACAAATTCCAAAAACAACTACTCACTCATATTTGAGAAAAAATAGAGATAAAATTTAAAAGTCGTGCACAAGTTACATTTCAATGACTCTCTTTGCTATTTTTTTTTTAATTGTTTGTGTTTCTTGCAAGTGAAGGATTTTAGATCTCTTAGTCTTACTATTAGCTTTTACCAAATTGTGGATAATGATTTAGTTAATAGGCTGTGCACAGTGCTTATAACAAGAGTGCCTCTATCGGAGCTAAACAGATTTTGATTGCAGCATCAGTTGCTAATGATGTAGTTGATTATTTAAAAAGCACGATAGGAGTGTAGTTTTGATGTTAGACTTTGAAAAGACCTATGATAGGGTTGGTTGGTATTTTTTAGATAATATGCTGGAAAACATGGGTCACTTTGGCTTTTATTATTATTCTTTTTCCTGTCATTATTAAAAGGAGAGCCTAGAGTTGGTTCTTAGTTTCCTGTGGGTCAAGACATGCAGATTCTCTCTCCTCTTCTTTTCACTCTCGTAGTGAACCCTCAGAGTAAGCTGATTAAGAGGGGTTCAAGACAACATTTTCTCATATCTTAGTGGGGGGTGACAATATTTATGCTTCCCATTTAATTTGTGGATGAAGATGAATATGGCAAAGAGTGAGCTTCTCGCATTAATATGTTTGGTGAGACTCATGATAAATGGGAAGCCATTATTAATTGTCAAAAAAGGATTGACCTATTTCTCATTTAGACTCATGAAGGGAGTTTTTCTTACCTTAGATTGGTGTATTACCCTCGTGTTTCTAGCATCTCCCTCTATTTTCTTTCCCCTCTCAAAAATCCTGTTTGGGTAGTGGAAAAGATTAAAATGTTGATAAGCGATTTATTTTGGTCGAGAAGTGGGTTAGCTAAAATGGATCATTGGGTAGGATTGAAGAAGGTTTCAAAATCTGACTCTAAAAGTTTCAAGAACATTTCTCTAGTAAGAAAATGAATCTGGAGATTCATCTTAGAACCCAAATCTTTATGGCATAAAGTTATTAAGAGTACGCATGATCTACAACACAATCGATGAGATGCCAATGCTGAAGAGTGTACATGCTTCTCATTGTAATTCTAGAAAATTCATCACTCAGTTATTTCAGGCTTTCTTTCCTCCTATATCCTTCAAGTGAGTGATGGTTCCATATTCTTTTTTGTGAGAATTCTTGGGAAGATTGTTGGACCGAGGATTCTCCTCTGTCCATTACTTTTTCTTGATTCCACAGGTTGTCTAGGCTTCACTCAGCTCGTGTAAAAGATTTTTATAATCGAGGACATTCGATCTCTTAGAATTTTCACTTTTTAAGAAGTCTTAATTACAGAGAAGTTGTAGAATATTCTGACATAATTTCCCTCCTATAAGAAAATGAACCTTCTCATATTGTTTCGTATACTAGAGTCTTGATACTTTGGGAGCTTTTTCTTGCAAATCAATTTTCCAGCATGTGATCCGTATTCTCCAAACTCCTCGTTTTTCATTAACCAATTTTATTAGGAAGGCAAAAGTTTATGCCCAAATTAAGTGTTTTACTTGGTCTATGATATACAACAAGATAAATACTAATGATTTGCACTAATGATTTGCAACAAAAAAAGAGACCTTCAAAAACTGTCTCTAGATGTTTATGTCATGAGCTACAAAAATTCTGAAACTAGAGATCAAATGTTTTTGCATTGTTCTACCATGTAGAAGATGTGGAACCACCTATTTATGGTGTGTGATCATGAATAGGTACTGTAGGAGCCTTCCTATATTATTTCTCACAAAATTCAGAGGTTTAGAGGGCAAAGAGATGCTTCTTCACTTTGGACATGTCCTTTTGTGACTATTCCTCCGTGTATTTGGAGGGAGTGGAATGCAAGAATCTTTAGAGATTGCTTCTTCTCTTCATATGGGATAAGACTGTCATGCTTCTGTACGGACTCATGCATGACGGATTTATAATGACTACAGTTCAAAAGAGTTGAAAAGGATTCAAGGACACTCTATTAGTTTATGTATTGCTTTTATTTACTTATTTATTTATTTCATTTCTGAGGACTTCTAATTCTTAGAGCTTTTGTATATTCTTTGCTACATCTAATATAATTCCTTTTTCTATCCGGGGAAAAACAAACAAACAAACTGCTCACTTAGATCAGCAATATCCAGTTGCTTCATCAAAAGATTCTACTCCTAGAAGAACCAAACATGTGCATGAATTGTATAATAATGTTGCTTTTATTGCATATAAGCCACAAAGTTTAAAAAGAAGCTTCAAAGGAGAAGTAAAATAGAAAAGCCTTGGATGAGATCAGGATGATTGAGAAAAATCAAACTCTGCAGCTTATTAAGAATCCAAACTGCTCAATAAGACCAGCAATTTACAGTTGCTTCAACAACAGATTCCACTTCTAGAAGAACCAGACGTGTGCATGAATTGTATAATAATGTTGCTTTCATTGCCTATAAGCCACAAAGTTGAAAAAGAAGCTCCAAAGGAGAAGTAACAGAGAACAGCCATGGAGGATGAGATGGGATGATTGAGAAGAATCAAACCTGGCAGCTTATTAAGAATCCAAACTGCTCACTATGGTCAGCAATTTACAGTTGCTTCAACAACAGATTCTACCTCTAGAAGAACCAGACGTGCATGAATTGTATAATAATGTTGCTTTCATTGCCTATAAACCACAAAGTTTAAAAAGAAGCTTCAAAGGAGAAGTAACAGAGAAAAGCCATGGATGATGAGATGAGGATGATTAAACTTGGTGGCTTATTAAGAATCCAAGAGACAGAGATCATTAGTTTGAAATGGGTGTTCAAAACCAAGTTTAACAAAAAAGGCTCACTTCAAAAGCACAAGGCTAGACTTGTTGCAAGAGGATATACTCAGCAGCCAGGGATAGATTTCAATGTGACCTCTTGCACCAGTAGCTCTTCGCCATAGCTGCTCAATTAAACTACCAGTTTTTCAGCTAGATGTAAAATCAGCATTTCATAATGGTGAAGTTGAAGAAGCATAAAAAAGTAATCTCAAGGTTACGTCATTCAAGGGCAAGAACACAAGGTGTACCACCTTCAAAAAGCATTGTACAGCTTGAATCAAGCTCCAAAAGCTTGGAACGACAAGATAGATATTTTTTTCTAGTAGGATGGATTCTGAAGAAGCCCAACTAAACCCTGTAAATATATATATCAAAACTGACGGTGCTCATGACTTTCTCATTACTTGCCTAACGTTAATGACTTGATTTCCCTGGCAGTTCATGATTAACTGTTAGAAGACTTCAAAAAGATCATGATGAAGAAATTTGAGATGACAAACCTAGGGCTCAAAAAGTATTTTCTCAGAATGCAGGAGAAGCAAGGACATGGCATAGCTTTACTTTCTCACTGCAGATTTGCTAAAGATGTTTCATATGGCAGATTGAAACCAACTCCAATCCCCATAGATACTAACTCTCAAAGAATGATTGCATGGAGAAGGCAGATGAAACCTTTTTTAGAAAACTTGTAGGGTCCCATCATTTATTTGTCTAATACAAGGCCAGATATTGTCTATGTTGCAAATGCTGTTGCTAGGTGTGTGACTCAGCCTAGGAAGCAACATTATGTAGCAGCCAAGTGGGTTCTAAGATAAAGCATCTCATGGTTGTCAGAGAAAAAACAAACTATTGCTTTATCCTCAGACAAGTAGAGTACACTGCAACCATTAGTGCAACCTGTGAAGCTATTTGGCTAAGAAGACACTTGGAAGATATGATGCAATACCAAGTCTCCCCTAACTGTGACAACATGCCAACTATTGCCATGACCAAGAAGCTCAGATTTCACTTTGTCAGAGAGATAATTGAGGAATAGGTGATAGGGTTGAAGTTTTGTAAGAGCAAAGATCAGGTTGCCAATATCTTCACCAAACCAGTTTCTCGAGACAAGTTCCATTACTTCCTAAACAGGTCAGTATGCTAAATTCAGCCTTTGGACAACAAACTAGGCACCATTTATTTATTTCTTTTTAAAGAAAAAGAAGAATATATGAGATGAATCAAATGATGTACAAAAAAGCTTTTTACGATGGTAAATCCTTAGAAGTAAAAAAGTAGAAACCAACAAAATACAAAGACACTAATACACAATTACTTTTGAGTCCCCTCTCAAACTTCGATGTTTTGATTGTAAAAGATTCTCACATTCTGCTCTCTCCAAATATACCATAGAATCACTAAAAAAAATAAATAAATAAATAAAAAAAAGGGCTCATTTTCACAATAACAGAGCATCTATTCTCTCTTCAAAACCTCTAAATCTAGTGAAAACAAATTAGGAACTCTCCTAGAGCAAATCAATTATCATACATAGCAAAGAGTCGGTTCCATATCTCTCTTGCAACCAAGCAATGCAAAAATAAATAATCTCTAATTTCAGAATTGGTGTAATACATGACACAAACATATACGTTTAAAAGGTCTCCTCATTTGAAAATCTTTGGTATTGATCTTGTTAAGCACCATAAAACAAACACAAGCTTTAACTTTGGCAGGAATGTTTGCCTTTCAAATAAAATTATTAAATTGAAATGAAGGATTTGGGGGAATACTAATTAGACAATGAAATAGAAATCTACATGTAAAAACCCTTGAAGAGTCAAGAGTCTAGACCCTAATGTCAGGAACATGATGTAAAGGTTCAATACCCTAAAGGAGAGAAATTAAGAATAAAAATTCAACCAATTCTCGATCATTAAGATTCCTTATAAAATGAAAATTGCAAGAAGATGAATGTTCCTCCCAAATATAGAAATCTTTGATAGCAGCAAAGTGCAGGGAGAGATAGAAACGGATAAGAGCAAGTCCCCCACCCAAGAATCCTCTGAAAATAATACATGCGAACAGTTACCTACCTTAAAAGACACCAAAGGGATAAAAGTGGAATCATTTACTTCAGCATTAGCATCCCATCATTCTGACAAGGACCATAATTGCTCTTTATAACTCTATGCCAAAAAGAATTCTGTTCTAAAAGGAATATCCATAACTATTGGCTTGCTAAAAAGATGTTCTTGGTTATCACATTACCAGACCTAACCCATCCTCGGATTTAAATTTAGACACGTGGTCCCAGCTAACCGAATTCTTTTTTAACCAACCCACTCCTAAAAGAAAGTATTTCCTCAATTTATATCTTATTTGCTACTCCAACTAGTATTGGAAAAAGGGAGAGAAAAAATAAAAGGATACCGGATCGATAAGAAAGAAAAGGGTGACATACACGCATAAGGTAAAAAATGTTCCCTGCCACCAGTCAGTTCTGAAAAATGAATGCTCCTAGAATTACCTCCCAAGGGAACCCTCAAATAGGAAACAGGTCAGTCCCTCTTCGCACAATTACATATGCTTGCCATATGATCAAGAGACTCACTAGAGATATTTATGCCAAGAAATTCCCTCTTGGACATATTGATTTTAATCCTGAAATTTTCTCAAAAATATTTAGAAGAAAGATCATGTCCCTAGAACCCTCACTATCAGCTTTAAGAAAGAGGATAGTATCATCAGCAAACTGAAGACGGAACACATATACCTTGTCACTCTCTAAGACGAGAAAATATTAGGACAAGTCCCTCACTCAATCATCCTACTCAAAGAATCTAACATAAAAGTAAGAAGGAAAAGGAGAAATAGGTTCACCTTTTCATAGCCCTCAAATTAGGCACAATGTATTCACTTCAATCTTTTAGGTTTCTAGTTCATGCATTTGTACTCTCTAGATAAGTCCTAGGAGCTAGGCCTCTGTCAGTTCTTCCTACATCTCCAGCTCAGAGTGTTGATTGCATTACCTAATTTTTTTTCCTTATATATCTTCAATTTTTCCCTATTCTCTTTAACAATATAGGGAAGGAGTAAAGCTTACCATGGAGCATTTCCATAAGCCCCCCTCGGCCACTGCATCTATCCATTTATTTAAAATGAAGGAAGTTAGACTAATGTTTAGTCATCAAAGGTTAAATCTAAGCATTACCTGCCACTTTATCAGTGTGTGGTTGCTTTAACAAGTCAAGTTCATTCCATGCAAATGTTGCGACTCAAAATTAAAGAAAATAAGGTGCCAGTTGATTCAAGGATTTGGAAGCAACTTTCACATAAATAGTGTTTGTGCTTGTCATAAAGAATACATCTTTGAAATAGAAAAACAAGAAAACTCCTATGATCAGGGAAATCATGCTAGTAAGGAATGCCTACTTTACAATTTAATGTAGTGGTCATAAGGAAACTCAGTGCTTCAAAACAAGGTGTTGCTTCAAAGATTTGGAAGCAATTTTCAATAGATATAGTTTGTTCTTGTTGCTAAAAATATATCTTCGCAATAGAAAAACATGAAAAAATACTGCTATGATCAGAGGAATCATGGTAGTAAGAGAATGCTTACTTCACTGTTTAATGCAGCTGTAGCAGAGCCTCTTTCGTCGGGGTCAATGGCAAGAAGAGTCTCAATTAAGGGGAGAGATGATGATGGAAAATCCTTGAAGGTTTCTGCAACGCAGCGCTTATATGGTTGCTGCGGTTTAAATAATGTTGCATTTGGCAACCTGGATTTCTTCCAATATTCTTCTGATGGGGAGCCACATAACTTAAATATCTTGTGCAGTTGCTCAACCTAACCAGCAAAAAACCAAGAACTAAAATCAGATGATCATAGCCAGATGCATATAGAATAAAAATTCAAATTCGGAGTTGTCATAGTGCAGCCCAATTGACCAAAATGAAACATTTAATAGCCAGTAGAAGTGATTGTAAATGACACATTTTGACACATCAACTGGGATTTAACAGGTTAACCTGAAATATTGCAGCCAGAAGCAAAAATAAATAAATAAATAAAATAAGGAATTTGAAATACTAGACAGAAACAAACACTCCAAAGACCTCTTTTTTTATTCATTAACTTTTTTCCACTGGGAGGACCTATTTTCTTGTGGGGGGAGGGGGGATTGTCTCGTGCAACATGGGTTTCACTTTTGCAAAAATAAGACACATGTAGCATTAATTTGGAATGTCTAAAGATGGAGAAAAACTCAAAATATCCCAGATATGAGGGAATAAGATGATTACTTCAGCGTAGAACAATAAGCCATTGGGGGCAGCATAATGGGTATCAATTTTATCAAATAACCTTCTTTTTAGAAAAAGTAAAAATTAGCATTACAGAAAAACTTTCAAGCTATTCTTTTGAAAAGAAAAATTCAACTACACCTAAGTGAGGGTAGTTTTTAAGGATAAAATTGATAGCTGTGGTAAGAGAATAGAAATACAGGTATAGGTATAAAGGTGAGGAAGTGAAATAGGGAAAGTTATAGTTCTTCAAATATATCTCCTTGATTTAAATACTAATAAGTTCAATTATTATTAGATATACTTTGATAAGGGTTCGGCATAATTCCAGAATGACAATTTTACCGATTAAGGGCAGAAGAAAATGTAGTTAATGGTAACAATTATGATAGATGCGAGTAACTTCATTCAGGAAGTTATGCTCATTTTCGGGCTTCAGTACATATAATTCATAATTTATGATCATAACATCTCATGATTGGAAGAGAACCGTAAAGGCGAATTCTCAAGCAAGATGAGGGGCATATCATATTGTAGTTAATGGTAACAAGTATGATTGCTGCAAGAAACTCCATTCAAGCTATGCTCATTTTCGGCCTTCGGTACATATAATTCATAATTTAAGATCATAACATCTCATGATAGGAAGAGAAGTGTAAAGGCGGATTCTCAAGCAAGACAAGGGGCATATCATATTGTAAATAATGGTAACAATTATGATTGCTGCAAGGAACTTCATTCAGGAAGTAAAGCTCATATTTGGACTTCAGTACATGTAATACATAATTTATTATATAACATCCTATGATAGGAAGAGAAGTGTAAAGGCAGATTCTCAAGCAAGAGAAGGGGTGTATGGAGAAGCAATCGATTCAATTCATCTGTAGAGGACACTGGCCCTTAAATCTGATTCACTTGAAAACAAGGCTTTCTATAGGAAAACAACAGGGCAAGAATAGAGGTGAGTGAAACTTGCTAAGACATGCAAAGCATCAAACTGAAAGTTACTTCATACAGTTAAAATGAAAAAGATCAAGGCCTCCTCCGGGGTACAAGTTGTACTTTGGGCATGAGCTAAGAGACCATGCTCATGCTCGAGCCCCACAAGCCATATTGGCATGACACAAGCACAACTAGTTTCTCTTTTATTTAATATATTTTCTTGTTTTATCAACAATATTTAAAATATTTTGATTCAAATCTAATTTGGATCTTCGTGTTTCTAAGAAATGAGCTGCATTAAACATGTTATAATTTTTTCTTTAAACATAAAAATTATATTTTTGTGAAAGCAAAATTTCACCTGATAGCCTCATAAACATTTAAAATCACATTCATCTAACATCATAAGGGGGCGACATCAGTTTTCCATCCACTTTTGCATCCGTGCGACACATGATGCCCTCCACCCACTTTTTTATTGAATTCCCTCTATGAAAATTTGGCGAGAGAGAGATATGAAAATTGGCTCCAGCTCCAACTTGTAAGGTTGTTACTGCTTCGGTTCACTTTGTCAGTTCAGATTCGGAGAAGACAAGCTCTGTGTTGAAGATTGAGTATGTCATCATAGGATTCTTGGTGACGAAGAGCACGAAGAAGATGGCTTCAAAAAAATGTTAGTCTACAAGACAGAACAGAGGATTTCGAAAGCAAAGAATGAGGATTTGATTCGAAGAGATTCAATGTAACAGTCAAAGTTAAACGAGATGCTCATGTCTTCACTCTTCAAGTTGGATTTGGGTGGTGGGATTCTAGGGTTAGGGAATGGAGGAAAAGTGGGATCAAGAAGGCAATTGCTAGATCAACCAAAAAAAAAAATCCCATTTGAAGAAATTGACCTCTCTATTGTTTACAAATTCCTCAAAACCCCTAATTTTGCATCTCTCACACTTCATCAATGACTTATCTACCAAAAAATCAGAACACCATCACCACCTCAGTTGATCCGAACCATCCAGCAAGTGATCATCAACAAGCCCTCCTGTCAAAGGCAACTATCGTTCTGCAATCAAAACTACCTCTGTCTAGCAGACACTGTCATTACCTCTCTCTCTCTCTCTCTCTCTGTAGGTCCAAAGTTTAGAGGGATTTTGTGGTTTTGGCCTTCTTTTTAAATGTTAGTACTTGTCATGGACTCAACAAAACCCTTATGCTCGGCCTATGGCCATGCTTAAGCTTGGTATAGTTTGCTATGACCTGGCATGACATGAGACAAACTTGACTGTGTCATGCTCAGGCCTGGACAAACACGCAGAAAGCATGACTAACCGTGGTCGTGCTAACACGCGACGGCCCATTTGACACCTGTACTCTTCAGTATCTAAACTGGTTTCATGATTATATGTGCTAAATTTTGAAGGTAAAACTATTGTCATAAATGGCCGTATTACAAAATATTAAACAGTGTGCATGATAGTACCAGTCTAGAATAAAACTATTCATTCTAAAATTAGTTTCACGGCTACTTATGGTCCTTTGATGGTATGTGTTACTTGTTGAGATTCTAACAATGATAATTCATCCCGATACAATTCCTTGCATGTGAACTTTGACAACGCAATATATTCCATGAATATTTTCACAACTAACTCATTTTCACATGTTGATAATACGCAAAATGTTACATTTATTTTTTATATTATGGTTTGATTTTGGATTAATTAGTGCTCTAATGGATGATTTTTATGACTTTTTATTTTTCGGGGAGCAAAATTCGAGATTGGATCAAAGTGGGCATAAGAAGGTATTTTTGGAGCTAAATAATTCAAGAAATGAATTGGGCCTACAAAGGAAAGGAAGAAGCCTCTAGAGTGGAAGATTTATTTTAGAAATTTTACTTCAAGTAAAATTGTTTAAAGAAGTTAATTGTTTCCTATTTTTGAGGGGTTTCCTAAACCTTTGATTAGAGAATCTTTTTAGATCTAGGTCACAAAAGAAGAGACTTCTAATTTACTTGGGAGCCTCATGCCTATATATATGCCAAGAAGGGGACGACACTATTCATGAATTCACAGAAAGAGGAGGCTGTTGCTGCTCTCCAATTTTCTTCTAGGTTTAGTTTTTTTTTCCTTTTTTTCTTTTTCTTTGAAGAACACTTTTTTTTCTTCTCTCTTTTGTTTTATCTTAAGAACATAGTCACCATGAGTGGCTAGTTTCTTTTTTCTGATTCAAGAGGAATTTCATTGATTGTCTTCACTGTGAGGTTAAATGTTTCATTTAATTTCTTACCTTTTTTTAATTCAAGTATTTGTCGATTCTTGATTTATTTATATGAAAGATTGGTATTGATTAATCTGATAATTTAATTCAATATCAATTTTTCTATTACAATCCAGGATTTCAGTGATCCGTAATTGTCATGAATGAATGGTACAAATAGCAAATAGGTTATTTATATTTATGAATCTTTTATCAATATTCATGTTTAACCTAAAGAATCAATGGAACAAAATCAAATAACTGTACGGATATCCTGATTATTTGTATTTTGGTTCAACTGTTTTCACAGAACTTAATGCTGTCATTATATTGATATGGAACGCTATCGTGTCTGTCCGATTAATGATAAGTTTTGATTGAATGCTGAGTTTGGTCAATTAATTTAGGAAAACGCATGATTTATTACGACTATTCTAATAAATCTAAGAGTAAATGCTTGAATTATAAGAGTAATATTTTTAACCAATGATCAGTGAAACAATCGAATGTGTAAATTCTTGAATCAGAGTTTAGCATATTGAATTTCTTATCTAATTTTTAGTATTTTTACGAAATTGATTTATCTTTTAATTTTACGTTTTTTTTTTTATTTTTGATTTAGGAATTTATTTGATAAACCCCTAATTTTATTTTGGTAATAACTAAGAAATTAAGTTAATTTAGTTCCCGTGGGATTCGACCTTATACCACTATTGCTACAAATTTGTTTGCATTGAGGGAATCAGAATTAATTTGAGGGATTCGACAACCCGACCACATGTACACTAGGTGCTAGATTATTTTTCTTTCCTATCACAGTTACTGTTCTGAAGAGAGAACTTCATTCCTTGTTAGATTTGCTATTTGGAAAATGCACATGAAAAAAAAAATGCATTTATGAAATAAACACTCTTTGACCAAAAATGCATGATTACCTCGCTCTCATGTAATTAATCAATCAAACAAAGATCCCTAATCATCCATGCCAGACCCTGGGACATAGGTACTTGGATGACAAAATTTTGGTTCATAATTACTAATAGGCAAAGGTTTTTAGCCTTTGTGTTGAAACAGAAACACATTAACATGTAATAAGATTAAATTACCTCTGTCCTTCCTGGCAATATTGGCTTCCCAGCAAGCAACTCGGCCAAAATGCAGCCTGCGCTCCAAAGATCAACACCAACACCATAATAAGTGGCTCCAAGAAGTAGCTCTGGTGGCCGATACCAAAGGGTGACAACTCGACTAGTCATTGCTTGCTTCCGGTCAGGATCATAAAAAGAAGCCAGGCCAAAATCAGCAATCTTCAGAATTCCTTCATCATCAATGAGCAGATTGGAACCCTTTATATCACGATGCAAGACACCATTTTTGTGGCAATGCTCAAGTCCAGATAATAATTGCTTCATGTAACATTTGACCTGGCACATGAGGCTATTAGAAAGCCGATAGATAAACAACAATGAAACTATTAACCACAGACAGCTTAAAACCATAAAAGGAGGATTCATCATTACCGATAAATGCAAGGTAAAAGGACTGTTACAAACCTATATTATGCCACTTGCTTTTTCAATTAGCATCTTTTTTCAATCGAAACTTTTTCAATCATTTTCATCTAATTCTAGTCTTGTGAATGAAGCATGTATTTTGTGAGCTTTAAGAATATTAAAAGTAGGAACCACAGCAAGGAAATAGAATGATAGTAATCTAATAGATTCTTCTTTTTCTAAAATATATATATTTGTATATGTATATGCAAAGAACTAAATAGCAGATTTCAAGGAAGAACTAAATAAGTAATTCATTAATAGGGGAGGCCTCCTTTACATAAAAACCCAAGGACCAAAATATCAAATAAATTCCAGAAAAGTAATGATAAATAACTTCTAAAATACTGGTCAGAATTAAGGAAAGAAAATTCATAATTTTCACAAATCTCCAAGTTAAAAGTTTCCTAATCTGCAACTATCCCCTCAAGAGTTTAAAACCCTAGCTTTGGGGGAACCATTCCCCCCCCCCAAAAAAAAAGGGAGAGATATAACTGTGGAATATTCCAATACAACATCAAATGCAATGACAACATCAAATGCAATGACAACACCAAGAGCACAGCCTCACATGAGGAGAATTTGGGTAAAAAACACTTGTAAATACCTCAATATTGACATAAGCCTTCACAAAAAAGAAAAAGAAAAAGAAAAAAAAGGATAAAACCTTTATTCATGAGTACATCAAATAAATAACATTAGGTCCATGGTACAATAAAATATAGATGAATAGCGTACAACAATAAAATATGATATGAATTATCTAAATATAGATGAAAATATGACACAAAATAGAGTACAATGGCGTAGAATGATCCATATAGCTGACCCCACTTAGTGGGATAAAGGCTTGGCTGTTGTTGTTGTTGTTGTTGTTGTTGTTGTTGTTGTTGAAGGTCCATGGTAGTAACTGATCTCAAAGAAGGGTAAAGGAAAAAATAAATAGAACTTGGAACAGCACAATAGTTTCAGTTTCTAAAAATGGTATGAAAATTGTATTTTCTAAGAATGGTTTCTTGACAAACATTTCCAAAAGTTTCAACAATATCAAAGTTGCTTTACCATTTCTTACAAGAAAAAAAATGAAAAAATATGGAAATTCAAAGGAAATGCAATCAAATTTTAAACTTTTTGGCAAGTTTTCTACAACACTACCAAGACTTGACAAATTTGCGGACAAGACATCTCAAGAAAAACAAGTAATATTTGCTTTTTTTTGGGTTCAACCTTTACTTTTGACTAATTTTCTATCAATTTAAGCTTTTCTTTTTGTTCAACATTATCAAACTTCAAATTTATCACATTAATGGTGCTTCACTTCTCGCTCAATATTGGCCCACCTGTACCTTGGCGGCATGCTCTCCAGGTGAGTTCTATGGTTTTCTTCTTTGCTTATGCACTAAAACACCACGGCTAACACAAGAACAATTTTTCCAAACTGAGGATTGAAAGGTTTAGACCAATATTATTGAGGTTCATCATGGCACAAGGTACACATACGAGAACGGATACATTATCTTATCTTTCCCGACAAGCGATATATTGGGAATTAGGTTTGGTTGGATAGTTATGGTACTATGTGTAGAGTCGGTTTATCACTCAATTAATATGTATGGTTTTGACTATAAGTATATGTAAAATAAATTTCAATCATTTCTAAAACAATTAAAGAGAACTTAACAAGTATTGAATGTGATAATGGCTCTTTAGATTAATAAATAGAAAACTCCTCCAATTATGTGGTTTATATTCTGTAATTTCTTCAAAGCTATATTAAGATCAAATTACCCATTTTAGTGATCAAATGCACTATACTACCACATTTTGTATCATACAGTTTAGATTGCAGATCACTTGGAGGTAGAAATATCCCAGTAATTATGGTTTAGACGATATCAACCAAAACCAACTATTTGTTTTGAGCACATGGGTTGGATCTTGAATCATGATTTGAAGAACCAAGATCTAAGACCTACCTAGAAGCTGAACGAACCCAACTTGCTTATCTAAAGGAACGCTATTAAACTCAAAATAGCCATCAAATTTAACATTATAATTATGATTGCACTAATATCATAGTTATCTCAAACAGTTGTAAGAATCATATCCGACTCATGCATATAGATTGTCAAAGAATGAAGTGTTCAGACTACAAATAACAAGCATAATCATTATGAGGCATGACAAACAAACAAGATTTCATGAACCAAAATCATTAGATAGATCTATGACTAATTCAAAATCCATTTTTGCAGCACACAAACACATGCACGACAACAACTTGCCCGTTCAACTTTTGTGGAAATCAATCACAGATTCAAATCTCAAATCCACCATTATACATGTGCTTCTTCACCTCTTTCCAAATTACTACTGAACAAGAGTTCCCCCCAACCCAAAAGAAACTCTCTTTGATAGCTAACGATTCTTTTGCTCCTTTTGACAAAATTGAAAATAGAGATATGACCACCGAAAGATTTGTGAGAGTACTTTATAGTGGAGTCCATTTTCCTCCTCAAAATAAATAACCCTTTCTCCATCCTAAAAACTTCCTTTAGATCTTTCTGCAACTCCATCCCAAATAGACTAGCATTTATTTTTTGCCCCCAAAGGCAATCCCAAATAAGAAAAAAGGAAGTTTCCAACTTTGCACCAAACTACTAGATCAAACCAAACCTCACATTCATGCTAGAGTCTCCTATATTCAGTTTGCTTCTCAATAGATAAGACTTCACTATGAGATAGCTTCAAAACCAGGGTTAAACATCTTGGACAAGAATCTTATCACAGTAGTATCCATGGACAGCAGATGAGTCATCCCTCCCACTGATTTCAAAACCACAAATCCCATCATCCACATACTCCTTTTAAAAGCATCTTACTCAGACACTCCATCACAATGACAAAGGAAACAAACACCTTATCCCAACCCTCAAGAGTATCAAAGCAACAACCCCAAGGGAGAAATAAGGAAAGAAAAAATAAAAAATATTTAATATAATCCCTGTATCAGCAATCCTGTTTTGAGGATAAAAAAAAAAGTCCTCAAGGAAGCCTTCTCTTAATCTACTAATGCCATATTAAGAATCTATCAGAACTCCATGAAAGCATGCTGACATCTTCCAAAAACCCTGTCTATTCACTATTTTCAATCTTTATCAAATACCTTAGAGAAAAAGAAAATATAAATATCTTGTGCCCCCTGAACTGATAGGTCTATGCACCCTTTTTAGTAGTCCTTGCTTTCTTGGAGTAAGGACAAAAGGGTAAATTTGATATAAGAAACAAATGTCCCATCCAAAAAAAGTATCATGATATCGTGACAGATTGGTAAAGAAAATCCACCAAAAACCATACTGACCCAAGGCCTAACCCACATTACCATAACCAAAGTTTTGCGCTCCAAATGTGCATAACTGAACCAAATAATACAAAATCAGGACATGAAGTAACCGCAATCCCCAAATTGTTGAGCCAAAAAGTACAGTACAAGGATATAAAAGAGAACGAACTTCAAAAGATAAAGCAGAACCGGAGCAAAATGAAACCACACACCTAAATTGGGTGAAAAATAGGCCAAAACTCTGAACTAGGCAAAAGAGGAGCTAAGCCAGGTCAAAAGTACGTTGGGCTAATGAACTAGAATAGAATATGAACCAAAACGGATGGAGCCAGCCAACTTAGATCAAGTGTACTTTATATAAAATGAGCTGGCTTGGATTGCGTGAGCTCCTTTCTCTACAGAAGATGGTGGCCCGGATTGATATTAAAATGATTGAAGAAGCACAAGAAAGACCATTTCCCAAACTTCCAACTCATCATGCAGCACAATAACAAGTAATCAACATTATCTTCCCCAAGACTCGTGCATATAGCATCCAACCACTACCCCCTCGTGTGAATATCTACATTTGCACAAGAAGCCACAAGCCTAAATTGGGTGGAAAATTAAATATAGTGACTAAATATCCCAACACTCATGCATAAAGCTGAACTGAAGCAAAATAAAGCCATGAGCCTAAATTGGGTGAGGAATGGGCCAAAACTGTGAACCAGGAAAAAGAGGAGCTAAACCAGGTCAAAAGTATGTTGGGCTATTGAACTAGAACAAAAATGAACTAAAAACAGATGGAGCCAGCCAACTTAGATCAAGTGAACATTCGGCAATTCATCCCAAGCAGCAGTTCGGGCAAAGAATTGCAAGCTTGCAAAATTTGACACACTCATTAATAGCAAGTAGGGGGTGTTTTAAGACAATAGCTAAGAACCAGATACTCTGAGCCAC
The DNA here is from genome assembly GCA_033439265.1 of Dillenia suffruticosa. Lineage (NCBI taxonomy): Eukaryota > Viridiplantae > Streptophyta > Magnoliopsida > Dilleniales > Dilleniaceae > Dillenia > Dillenia suffruticosa. The sequence goes on along the minus strand of JAVTVX010000015.1, from coordinate 417,919 downwards.
AACTTACTGGACCATAAATCACTACCCAGTTCCAAAATTAGTATGAAGCATACAAGAAATGGCTTGTTTTGGAAATGTGTATATTTAGCTATTTCTTGGTACATTTGGAGAGAACAGAATACCATAATTTTCAGAATCAAACCATGGACTCTTCTCATCTATGGGATAATATTGTTTTTTATGCTTTCACACCTCTGGGATTCGTAAGGATTAAGGTTTAGAAGGGATCGGAAAGCAATCGTTCATTAGCTCTTTGTGTTATTCCTTTTTCACTTCTCGGAATTTCTTATCCTTTGGAGTTTTTTGAGATTTTTCCACACATCTAATATAATTTTCCTTCTCTATCAAAAACACACAAGAAATGCAAACAGAACAAGCAAGTCAAGAACAAGGATTGATCTAGGCTAAAGCACAGTTATAAAGATTAAATGAAGTTAGATTTGGGGTGATAATACCTGGGGTTCGGTGAACTTGATGCCTTGGCAAGCAGCAAGGCCAGCAAGATCATGTTCCATATATTCAAACACCAAATACAGACTGCAAGACATTCTGGAAGTAGCCAGACCTTCGATCTTAATCACATTGGGATGATCAAGCCTTCTCAACACCAGAATCTCTCTTGCCATAAACTTGACGCTTTCGGGCTCTAAATTGTCAAACCTAACCTTCTTTAATGCCACTATCTTCCCTGTTATCAGATCCCTAGCTTTATATACATTGCTATAAGTGCCTTGTCCAATCTATACAAACAAAACCCGAAATCAAAATTAAGGTTTTGACCAAGAGAATTTGGGGATCATGTGAATTAGGTTTTTTACCGAGTGAATTTGTTGAATACCTTATCAAGTTTCTCAAAAGTGTTGGCTCGACGAGGAGTCCAACCTTCAATGGCATCGCCGGCGACGGCGGATAACCACGCCGGCCAACCTTGCTGGTTAGTTACCAAGTGATCTAGTCTAGGCTTCCTTTTTTCCGGCACCGGAATATCGCCGCCGCCGGCGACAACAGCCTTTTCCTTATGTTTTCCTTTCTCAGGCGCCTCCTCTGGAACCCTACTAACTCCGCCATTATCGTCCACGACGGAATTTGATACTTCGGAGGAAGGTTTCCTGCTTTTCCGCGGAGGGTTACGGCCATCTCCGGCGGCACTGCTCCCGAGAACGCAACCCATTCGTCAAGTCCGCCGCCGTCGCCTCAACATCGAACCTTCACCAAACAGTTTTCCGGGGTGGGAAAACCGAAAATACAGAAAAATGAATGAAAAGGGCGCTGTTTTAACGCCGACTTCACTTTAAATGTGAAGAAAGGATAATTTAGAGAGAGAGAGAGAGAAAGAAATCTCGAGAAACTGAATGAAACGGCGTCGAATTAACGCCGGGTTGCTCTAAATTTCAAAGAAAGAAACGAATGTTTGGAGAGACAGAGAGGGTATGAATAAGGAGGAATGCGTGAACGTAGGAGGGAATAGAAACGTAGGTAAGTTGGTAGGGTGTGTGGATTTAACTTCACTTCCTTTGTATTGGATTCTCTGCGACTTCTTTTCTTGTCTTTTCTCGGCACCCCTTCTCTTCTCTGCTCTCTCTCTCTCCGTCTCCGACACCGTAACCGTACTTAATTCCACACTGCACCGGAGCAGGTTTTCCTCCCACTATATATATATACACACACGCACCCACGTTGTCAACTCATGATATTCTAAACCTGTAATTACCAATAATTACTTTTTATTCTCAAAATCTCCATTCTTCACCTCAATTTTTTTTTTTTTTTTTTTTTTAATTATCACGACTTTGATTGAACAACTATCTTAAAAGAAAAAAATTATTATAACTTTTATTATTTCAAAGATGTTATGTTTTCATGGGTGTGGAAGACGAAGAGGGGCTTCAGCCTCCGAGTCGAGACCCACCACACCTCCCACACATTAATGGCGTTTCGGATGTGAAATGCATTTATTGCAGACATAATGCAATAAAGATGCAAGGGAGTGTGTGTGTGTGTGTGTGTGAGTCCGGTAACAAATATTCAACTTTTGTAGGCGCAGTATTTAATTGGCCCCTTGTCTCCTTCCTCTCTCGGAGAAGAGAAATGAATAATTCAAAACACTATACATGCATACACACACACAGACATATACAAATGTAATGCTTGGTCGTGGGTGACTTTGGCAAGACCACAATCCGGAATCGTCTGCCTCATCATGTCAAACACAATCCATTTTATCCTTGCTCATAAAAATATAAAATAAATATCATTTAATAATTTATATTAATTTATTTTTAAATAAACTAAATCTAAATAAAAATATATCATTATTAATTATTACATAAAATATAATTTATTTGGTTTACATTTCTTTAGACATGTGAAATTGAGAATATGTTTTGAGAGATGATGCCAATTACAATGCGCTTAGATTTGACGTTGAAAATTTTTATTTATTTTTTAATAAACTTAAAAGAAAAAAGAATTAAATGGAGTTGGAAAGAGATGTCAAAATTTGCATATTTAAATGTGTTGGTTTGACTCTTTTCTTTTACTTGGATAAATTAATGTCAACATGCGTTCATGCACGCGTAAGGCGTGATGAATTTTACATTGTGAATTTTCATCGTAGCTTTTTTTTTATTTGTTTCATCGGTTGGTATTCGATTTTACTGATTAATCTGATCTGAGTATTATAAAATTCATTATAAGATTAGCTTTTTTAAATCATATTTCTTTTATTCTTATATTTTTTTTTTATTCTCATGAATCGAACTCGAAACTTATGATTAAATAAGTGCAGTATTCAACCATTATACTCGTAAGAATTTAGTATGAACTTTTGAATATTTGAACATGCTCATATATGTTATTGACCTTTTTGCATTAATTTAATCCGCAAGGACCACGGTGCACTTAAGGACTCAACCCCACCCCACCATTACTTTTAATGTGTTTTAAGGAGTTTGTTGCTCTCCCCATTCACCCCTTAACTCGATTTGTTACTTCATTTGTTCTCCTTAATTGGGCGTTTATTAAACACCAAATTGTTAGGCGGGCCTCCTCACTAATACATTCTAAAAACAAGACTAATGATTTGTTAGCACAGACAAGTATGATTTGAGATTTCATCCGTGAGCGGGGTATTTTGAAGGCTCAAAAATTATCTTTAATCAGATTTTCCTTAAAAAGTAATTAGTTTGTAATTGAGGTATCCAAGTAGTATATCCATCCACAACGGAATCAACCGGATTTTTAACCCCCCGAAAAAGAAGTACGGGGTGGGTCCAGTCGGAGGTTGAGTGTTCCTTAAAAGGCTACCTTTAATTGGTGCAATCATTCATGGCTATACTAAAAGTGCCACTTTAGATTACAGAAGATTTAGCAAAAGTCATTAAACCAAATAATAATAATAAAAAAAGGAGTTGGAATTCAGGGTGGGTACGTTTTAATGGTCAAGTGGGTTAAGGGGTCAAGTCCATGTTGTTGATCATGATCATCTGATGACCATTATACAGAACAAGACCTTGAAAAAGAAAGGCTGATTTTTGAAATGTCAAAGTGTGGATTCAAAAAAAACAAGAAGAAGAAGAAACTTTGATACCTTTCTTCTAGAAGAAAGTTTGTGGTCAAATACAAAGGCCTAGGCCTGCAAGTCAATGAATATAATTACGTGGGCAAAATAATTTTCAAACCAGTTTAGTATTGTTTCAACTGATTCGCAAGCAAAAAAAAATAATAATAATAAAATCCATTTATATATATTATTAATTAATTGGAGAGAAAGAGTAAAACAAGATTATATTTAGCTAGTTTAATTAGAAAAAATATTTATTACTAGATAATACTTGAATTAGTTTTATTTACATTATTAATTATTAAGGTTGATGAAACTATGAATCGTAAAATTTTAATTCTATCCTATGTGTCAGAGGTTTTTTAAGACATTAAGGAGAAAGTTGGGGAGTCTAGGTTTGCTACATACTAAAATGAGAGTTGAACGATGTTATTCCTATTGAGAGAGAGAGAGAGAGAGAGATTAGGGAAATTTCAAGGTCGAACCACGTTTAATTCCATTGACAATTTATCATACACGAGTGGAGGAGAGAGAGAGAAGCTAAGAATGGAAGAAGTAAGTGTAGGGCACAAGCTTTGAAAACTATGGCCACCATTTCACATTTTCCAGCTTGGATAGGAACAGGCCCCCCCAACAAGATTCCAACCACGATGGCTTCGTGTTTGACTCGTTCTTTGCTTCGATCTTGGCTCCCACCTTGTGGAACCATTCTTGACGCTTTGAACTCTCTTACAACACACCGTACCATGGAAGGAGTATTCACCCAAAAAATTAAAAAAAAAACCATGGAAGGAGTTTTATACGGACATTAATATTTATAATTACTAACTCGATTGAATCAATTAGACGTGGAGTTGAATTTTTTTTAACATAATCGATATTCGATTTCTATTGAAAATGTCGGGTTCTTATGTAGATGGAGTATTCCCTGTTAAGAGATTCATTCTCTAAAAAATAACCATTACAACGATCGGTCTGAATTAATCGAAACAAAATACTGATCCAGTGATATAAAAAAATATTTATAATTACCATCAAATATGTTTCTATGACTTGAAATTGGCTCAGCCATTATATTAAACGCGTCATATCATGTTGCTTGTGGATGTGTAAAACACCATTTGTTGTATTCGATGTTTCGGAGAAAAATAGAAGTTAATAGCTTGTTGAAGAACAGAGTCCATGCATTCCAGATGTTGAATCCGTCATGCGAAGTCCTCCCATCCCTTCTCTCTCTCTCTCTCTCTCTCTCTCTCTCTCTCTCTCTCTCTCTCTCTCTCTCTCTCTCTCTCTCTCCCTCTCTCACCACTACCAAGGAGAGAAGCTGATTGCTACTTATTCCATCAGAAATAACTACTCCCACCAACTCATCCAATGAGATGAACACGTGTATGTATCTGGCTGTGCTTGAGATTCACGCTTCAAAATTTTACTTTCTGTTTTTGGCGAGCCCCCAGCCCACCAGCAGCAGCAGCAGACGTGGCATCATTTTTCCTTTATTTTTTTGGTCGTCACTTTCACGACTACCTTCTGGAAGTATAAATTCCTATACGTAATTGGACAAAGAGGAACCATGCATTTTCTGGTTTCCGGCTTTGGAGTCACTTCTTGGCTGACTTGTTTACTATTATTCTGCACAAACTTGCATTCTACTACTTCATATTTGATATTTGTTGAATTATAGTAACACCAATACCCACACCTAGGGAATCCAAATTACAGGCAATGCCTATTGTACCCTCTTCAAATTCTCCACTAATTCACCTGTTACCACTTAATCAACACTGTGAACACAAACACTATCGTCTCCATCATCTTGTCATCTCGTTTATTTTCCTATGTACTTCGCAAAATGCTGATCACATTACCCGTTAAATCTTAATCCACCACTAGGCAATCTGGAAGCAACTAGCAGCAGAGAAAAAGGTTTCGCTTACATTATATGATAAACATCTCATTATGATCCATTCCTGAGGTTCCTTTTCCCGACAACATGACACCTAAATGGATATGGAAGCTATTTTTGCGAAGGAAAAAGGGAGTGCCAAGATATAAAGCTAAACTGGGCAAGGAAGACCCTTGTTCAAGATTTAATCCTTTGAAGCTACAATTTTCAACTTTTCACCAAAACACTCAAAACTTGAATAAGCGGGGTCTGTGATGGCAGCTGCACATTCTAAGTAGACAAGAGCCTTTCAAGAGCAATGTTCTCATCTCCACCAACAGCTTCTAAAGTTTTTCTAACCAAGTCGTCAGGAAAGCCCATTTCCACAAGTCTCCGGACCTGTAAAAATGCCATCGGTAGATTGGATCATGAATGTCATTCAAGATGCTGGGCATTTATGATCTATGCCTTCAAGGTCCATGAGTTTCTCTTATGGGAATAAATGACATGGTTTTACAAACCTTTTCCTCCACCCCAAGAGATGCTGTCTTTGCAAAATTTTCAGTCCAGTAACGAGCAGTGCCAACAAATGTCTGATAATCGTCACGATACTGCAAAATATTGAGAAGCATTCAAGAAGGGACCCCTTTAGTAATGAGACTGAGTGATTTCATTTTCTTCTTTGGGAGAACCAGGACAAACCTGTTTGGCAACCACAGCATCCTGTGGATCATCGGGTTCAGGGGCTGAGAGCAATGCTTGTATTGAAAGAAGTGCAGTTTTTAGAGTAAGTGCGGGACTCCATTGATCCTTAAGAATGTCCAAGCAGATTGCTCCACTTTGACTGCTGATATTGGGGTGCCTAAGGCATCCACACAATTTTCAAACATCAGCAATATGGAGGATAGGATGCAAATAATGTCAATGCATACATCATATATTTTTCATATGGTTAGCTTTAGAGCAGCAAAAAGAATGTATATGTTGGCTTTTTTTTAATTAACTATCAAGCTGCTGAACGACAGATGCTAACATTACACAGCATGTTTGATGTATCAGTCAGTTTTGAATCCACAAAACAGTATGTTGCAAATATTAAACTTCAGATACGGCTACAGCTAGCTCTTTAGGCAAATGGAATGATTGTAAATGCCATAAAAACTTATGTCCTCAAAAAAGTATTACCCTTTTTACAGGTTTCAAAGCAGAGGGAGGTCATACAATGTGAATCGGTTTCCGTTTCACCAGAAAAGGTTGCCTAACACTTTAATATCAAATGCTTTTGACAAAAAAGTGAAAGCCATGGCAAATAACACAAAGATGTCCACTTGAATTCTAATTTGGTGATGCAGTTCACATTCAACATGAACAGCATAATCAACCAAAACGATTGCCATATGTAAAAACTCAATCTCAAGAAATAGCAACAAAGAACAAGCTTTGGTATCTAATTTCAAACTCAGTCATAAAAAAGATAATCAAAATAGTTATTAGCAAAACTGATAAAAAACAAAAATTGGTTATGCATCATGTAAAAGTTTTGAAAATATGTATTGTTGAAGGATAAAAAGCAGATCCATTGCCAGACTTCCTTGGGCCAGAATGGCAGGTCCAGATAGCAACTTCCTTGAAATCCGTCCAAATTGTGGCTTGGAGCTAGATGTCTAGGTCGGAGGTCCATTTAGATGGTTGGAACTCTTCTTAGCTTCCTTGGACAATCCAAGGAAAAGTCATCCCACGGCACGCAAACAGGCATTAAAAATTAAGGCCTATTACCTCATCTCTGTAACTTATCACCTTAATTTTGGCCAATAAAATAGCCACATGTTAACCCCAAAAAGTTCAACTTTTCCCACCACACACTAGATTTCTCTCCCACTATGCCACAGAAAGAGAGAGAGAGAGAGAGAGAGAGAGAGAGAGGACAGAATTTGCAACAGGGAGGATGAGATGCCCTCAAATAGCAAGAATGAAAGAATGAAGGAAAACACGACAAAAGAAAGGATAGGTAGTCAACCAAGAAGAGCTTCCAAAATTATATTCATTTGAGTACATAGAAAAGCAAGAAAAACAACTCATCTCAAATAAAATCGACTGGGTAAATATTACTAAAAATCCTTGAATTCCCCAGTGCACTAACATAATACAAAGTTAACACAACCAAGAGTAGCGTTGGGAATTGTAGTACTTCCAAAACATTTGAATTTAATAATAATGATCTCAATGAAAGTAGCATGACAATCCCATTGTTCGATAATTTGTCCAATTGATGATTCCACCCAGCCCTAGAATAGTCACAGTGGATAGAAAACGAACTAAGGATCTCATTACTCTCTCTCTCTCTCTCTCTCAAGCCTTAAGCATTCTCAAATTGACTTTTCCAAGAAGCTCTACCCACATTTCTAATCACCTTTATGCTCAATTAGATCTCAAACTCTGGGGCCCTAAGAATACATTTATCTCTCCATACAACCTCCTAATCATCAACGCAAGCTTATGCCTTGTTACTGTTCGACTAGTCTCAGAAGCAATATAGAAATTCCACCTACATGTATATAGGGCAAAACTATATAAAAGGATCCTATTCTCATGTCAAATTTAGATGAGGAACAGCCTACTTCCAAATTGGTATGTCCTGGTCCATTTTAGGTGCTAACAAAAATTATGCCACCAAAATTTTCTTATCGAAATATATTTCATCTTTATCATACATACATATAAATTTATATTATGTACATATTATATATGTTAATTAGCCATAAGTGGATATAATTTTTGAGGTCTATGGCCATGCAAAAGCTGAACAGATGCGCATAATCAGAGGCATGAAATAGGGCATTAAAGATATGAAAAGTTGCACATAAAATGTATATCATCTTTCACGAGAAGGATTTCTTGTAGCCTTTCTAATGATTGGAAAAAGAAAATGTTTATGTAATATTTTCCTTAAGGGAATCTCCTACCAACTCATGGGCAAGGGCAAGTTACTCTGGCTTTCATTTACTTAACTTCCCAATGGCACAAGCTCTGCCAATCCTCAGCCACAACTGTTAAATCCCCAAAGTTGCAAGTATGCAGTACAGCTTGTACTATTGACGTTCTATAGCTCCATAAGCAATTAAACAATGTCATGTATGCTTATGCACACACACAAGTAGTGTTTTAAGAACTCTCTTCCTCTCTCTCTCTCTCTCAAAAAAAAAGACATTTTTCTTTCAATTTTCCATCCTACACTGCAGATATCATTATTTGTTCTGAACTACAACATGTGTTTCAGTGTAAACACGGGCAGTCCATGTGAAAACATTATGAGTACATGCTAAAACCATAAAATTAAGATAAATATTTTCAAGGTTCGAGTTGTCCAATTTTGTTCTAAAATTAAGCCAACCACTAGAAGACTACTTTAGAAGCAGTTTCTAAAGTAGATCCAAGAGCACTGTCCAAAAACAAATAGTAATGCTACATGAATTAAAAGAGTCAAGGACCAAATAAACCAAATACCACATTGCAGACCACAAAAATTTTTCGGCCAATTCTTAATCAAATCATTGATATGTTTTACTGTCGTGCAGGATCTGGTACATTTGGTCTTTGACTCGTCTAGTCCACATAACATTATTCAACCTGAAATTACTTAAAACAAGTAGCAGCAAACTAGTCATCTCAACAATCTCCATAACATTAGAAATACGTCAAGTGAACGGAGAAAAGGCGCAATGCAGTTGAAAGGTGTTCTTCGTACCAAACTTTAGTCGAAAATTGCATTCTTGGAGGCTCAAAGGGATACCCATCTGCCAAAAATTACCACCCACAAGTCAACAATGTCAAAATCGATTAGTTTTGGGTTACCCACAAAGTAATTCAACTTTTCCCTAAAAAACCTAGTATTCTCCCACATTAGTTAATTTTGAATTACAGAGAACACAAGATAAACATTCAATCAATTACCAATTAGCAAAGAACCTAACCTAGGGAGGGAGAGAGAGAGGGTACCAGGTAAGGTGATGTCGATCTTAAAGGTACCACCTTCATAAGGAGTGGCGATAGGACCAGGAATGGTGCCGATTAGACGAGTGAGATTATCATTCTTGGGCATGACGCTTATGCCCGATACTTTCTCGTCTCTATTACACTCCGCTAGTTCTTTCTGCACTCTTGTGAAATCCACCATTCTCTCTTTTTCTCTTAATCACCCTGCAATTCGAAGTTCCTCCTCTCTCCGCAGGATAATTATAGAGAGAGAAACCCTAAGTCGGAAAGACGTTGGGCTCTTTGCTGAGATGCTTTATTTAAGCTTTTAGGGAGAGTGGTTTTGTGACAACATCATGGCAGAGAGAGAGAGAGAGAGAGAGAGAGAGAGAGAGATGCGTGGTGAAAGCGACGAGAGTTATAGGCGTGGCCACCAATGAAGGTTGAGGAGCCTCTCCAAATCTAGTGGAGTGGAGCTAATCATGTCCATTGGGTGATTGTTTTCTAATGGAATCAAGACCGTCCATTTGATCCCATGTCGTGACTGTGACCAAGGAATCTATTCTAGGGCCCTGATTGGGGTTAAAAACATAAATGAGCGGTTGGGTCCTATGATTTCGTTTGGGACGATTTAGGTGGAATCGTGTACGGATATATATCAATTTTTTTTTTAAAAAAAATAATTTTTGAAAAAATAATACCTAATAAAAATTAATTTCCTTTCTAACCCCTTTAAGTCTAGATTCAACCCATGACATTTTGTATCACGTCTAGACTCACGACATGAGTTTCCCCCACCGCTCGTGGCTCTCCCTCCCTCCCCTGCGCGGCTCTCTCTCCCTCTCCCGCCGCGACTCTCTCTCTATCTCCTCCGCTACCGCCCGTGGCGCTTCTCTCTCCCTCCCTCCCCTACCCGTGCCTTTCTCTCTCTCTCCCCCCATTATCCGCGGTGCTCCTCTCTCCCTCCCTCCCTCCCCCGCTCACGGCGCTCTCTCTCTCTCCCTCGCTCGTGGCTCTCTCTCTCTCCTCCCTCGCCGCTAGCAGCTCTCTCTCTCTCTTATCTCTTCTCCCTCCCTCCCCCTCGTCTGTGGCTGTCCTCCCTCCCTCTCCCTGCAACAGTCCTCTCTCTCTCCCCGTGGCACTCCTCCCCCCTGCATGGCTCCTGCGACAATCCTCCATCCCTCCCTCCTCCTCGCGATAGTCCTCCCTCCCTTTCTCTCCCTCCCGCGGCTCTCTCTCTGTCTCCCATGGTAGTCCTCCCTCCCTCCCTCTCTTCCCCCGCAGCACTTGTCTCTCTCTCCCCTCACGGCATTTCTCCCCCTCCGCAGAAGAGTGCCACGGGAGCGAGAGGAGTACTGCGGGTGGGGGATGTCGCGTCTTGGAGACGGGAAACCTTGTGTCGTGTCTTGGAAACGCGACTCGCTGTGCCCTTTGCCATGACAACACGGTACTATGTCGCGGGTTTTACCCGCAATATAGTCTGTCTCAGGTCCTACCCGTGATAAATGAGGATCACTTTCAGAATTATTTTATCTCGAAGGTCATTTTAAATTTTTTATTTTTTAGTTCAAATCGGTACATGTCTCGATTTAGGTGACATGTGAGAAAGTTAAGTTTAGATTAAATTAAAATTTTTAAATAAAACATTAATTTAAAAATTATTTAGCGTATTTTTAGTTATACTTAACCAATTTAGGTTGGTAAAATGATAAATTTCAGCAACCAATAAAATTTATCATTTTTAAAGAAAATTTCTAGCCTGGTTTCTTGGGAAATATAGCGTACTAATTTTATTTTTTTAATAAATTATCGATATCCGATAATATATTAAATTTAATTAAATACAATTTGAGTTGAATCGCCTCCCCTTGTGTCTGTTTTGATTGTATATAGAAGATTCATACCCAAATGTTGCTCAAGAGGTACAAGTGACCTAAAGCTATATTAAACGGGCGTTGGTAAAATAAATACAATGTACTTTGCGAGAAAGGGGATATATCAAAGTAATTTTTTTTTTTTTTATATTTGATGAATTGATATTTATAATTATATTTTGATTAATTTGATTTGAATTACTGTCAGATCCTTTACGGAAGAAGATCTCCCGATATAAATTTTTTTTATTCTCAAAATTCAAATTTAAATTTTAATTAAGAGATATTATATTTTTTTATTAAATCAATTATCCGTTAATGGTCAAGATAGCTTATCATTTCGATTTGGAAGAAAGATGTGAGAAATTTTTGTTGGTTGGATCGACTGTAATTGGCCCAAGGAAAGGAATCTGGCCCAAGTGCACACCCCTTCAGCCCGATGGCCCAAATCAGTTGGCCCCAACAACTTGGCTCGATTATACGAGTTATAGTAGCTAATGCGATTCGCGACTTACAATGACTCATTAAGAATATTATTCTTCTAATATAGTTTTATCTATATTCAACTTACGAGTCAAATTGGTGATCTTAGTTAAAAAATCTAGTACCACATCCCATTAAATTAACTGACCGTTTGTATACGAGTCTTTGGTTGTGTAATCCCTAGTTAAGCAAAGTACATGTACAATGAATGGCAAAAGAATTTTGTGCTTATCAAACTTCAAAGATAGTCACGGAGGAGTCACTCTCTAAAATAGACTTCACAGTATTTGAATCTGATTAGTCGGATAAATTTTAGATACCGGTTGTGAAAACTAAAAAAAAAAAAAAAGTGTTCCAATCTTATTTGGATTTAAACATAGTAATATCACATTATATTAGTTGTACCGATTATATTTTTTAAATCATAACTCCTAAAATTAATAAATAAAGAAGAAATGAGAGTCATTTGCACGCCTTAACGAACATATTTTATTTTCCTCTCGGTCGTTTCTGTCTTAAATTACTATGTTTTTGAGAAAACCATTCTTACAAATTTTGGGCCACGTTGTGTCTACAGCTCTAACATTTCACATATGAGTTGTCACATCGTAACTTTAATTTAACTGGGGAACTGATGAACCTATGAGTGGTGAATTTTGCAAGTTGGAGACCCGCCATTGATTGTCAAGACTTCAGGCATGAATGAGTCGGGCATGAGATAGGAGTGGAGGGACCAGCTGCAAGGATAATTTCTACTCTTTCAAATATCTTAAATCCTCTAAAACAATTAAAGAAAATTATGGTAATGACTTGTATAAAGCAAAGTTACAGAAATCTAATTGCTTTCCAAGATGCCAGTTTGGAAACCTTGGAATTTAAAACACTCTATATTTAGTTGGCTCATCTTATTAATCTAATAAAAAAATAAATAAAAAAGAAAATTCAACCTCCAAAAATGGAAAGAAATTATTTATAATTTAGTTATGATTCAAACATGCTTCTCAAATATCAATAACCAAAATTATAATATTACGTTAGAATTGATTATTCACATTATTCATTTTTCAAATACTTTTAAATCCCAGTAACTATAAAAAAGAATACAATTTTTACCTTCGAGATAGCATCACGACAGATTTTTGTTATTCATCCCGGATGATATTAATGGTTTAACGTTTAGATAGTTCTGTAATAATAAAGATGACGTAAAAGTGTTGTTTTCCTTTGTACAAGTGGAGAATGTGAGCGGGGTTGGGTCGGAGGACAAGTTGAAACTTGAGAGAGAGAGAGAGAGAGGAGAGATGAGAGAAAAAGAGAGCCGCAACTTGGAATGAACGCAGGGCACACGCACAGGAACAGAGGGCATGGCATGTGGGGTGGAATAGCTTTACAAGGAGAGAACAACCAGAAAAATTTCTGGTTCAACAGATGACACTAAAAATTAAATTTATTGGGAGGCTCACATCCATACATACAACGCCCCAAAACCAATTGTCCCACAATCACATTCACAGTTGTAAATTATAAGAGAGAGAGAGAGAGAGAGAGAGAGAGAGAGGGAGGGAAGGAGAGTGAGAGAGGGTGAGATGGAATTACGAGGAACCGCAAAAAGAAGAAAGAAAAGAAGGGTTCTTTTTTATTTATTATCCGAACCCAACTGATAATACCCAATAGATTTGGGAGGTTTTATACTTCTTCCTCTTGCAATTTATTTTTTTGATTGTCTAAATTTCTGGGCTTCTTCTACTCGAGAACAAATCTTTTTCTTCTGTTTTGATTCACTGGTGCGTCTGGTTGCAATCTTTCTTCTGTTTCTTCTCCCATTTTCTCTTGGTGGGTCTATTCTGAATGGATATTTGATGATCAGCTTTGATTAATCATCATTTCCTTAATCTCTTGAATTTCTATTTCTGGCATTTTCAGTTCTACAAAAAGGTGTTCTTTTTTGTATGATTGCTACCATTTCGTCGGTGTTTGTCTTGGGTTTTGTGATGATCACCTGGTATTACAACTTTCTATGTCTTCTGTCAAGCTTAAATCTTTTCTGAATTACACGAGATTGCGTTGTTTATAGAGCCTGTGTTAAATATGAGCAGAAAAGATAAACCTAGGAGTTTCAGCTACTAGGATGAATTTGTGTATTTCTATGCAATGCCAATATAGTTGAAAACTTATTGAGGATCAATTTTGCGAATTTTGAGCTGAGGGACTAAATTTTCTTTCTTTGGTAATTTGGGGAATTTGGATACACTAGATGGTGTTATTTAAATCATTGTAAACTGATAGACATATTGTTGCAGGGTTTGTCACTTGTCACCTGGAATATCCATGAGTTCCCTATATCTCCTTGCTGGCTGTTATGAAGGTGAGACAAATGGTCCATATCGGTTTGGATTTGTGGGTGCTTTATGTAGCTATAATTGACATGGTGATATTCTGGGTGATCGGCTGGTAGCATCATTCATATTTGGATGGAGTTATCTGATTTGGTCAGAATCATGTCTTTCGAGATCAATTTTTAGGACTCAGTGTGTGTGAGATCGCAATTTTCCTTGATGGCACTGGTGTGTTTGGGCAAATAGGACTTTGCATGTGACGAGAAATTGGGTAATGGTTGATCGGGCAAGCTGAAGTCCATATGCATTTTGTTTAGCAGGAGTAGTCCGTAATAGAATTGTTTTAGACAAGTTAAAATAGCCATTTAATTTATTAGGACAATACAAAAAGCATAGCAATGGGATTGCCTCAGATGTCTTCAGGCAAAATTGCCGAGGAAATGGCTGCCTCATTGACTGCATTTGTTCAGGCTCCACCAAGATTTGGCAGTCTGAGTGGTTGTGATTTGGATGGAGTGCATGGTGGAAAGAGTGAAAACCGAATGCTAAGGGATTTTGATTTCAAAAGGAAGGCAATCCTAGAGCTTCCAAAAAAGTCAGATGCTCTGAACATATCTAAAAATGGTGCTTCCAACTTACAAAAGCTGAAGATCGGCACCATGGAAAACTGCAGCTTGGTCACTCACAAAAACAGTAGAAATATTCACAGTCCTGCTTCAAGGATTGTTGGTTTTGAATCCAAGTCTCTGAATTCTTCGAGTAGTTTATTTGATGGAGTTCAACTTGATCATCATCAGTCATGTGCGAGGGTTAGTGTTACTAACTGTGCTACTGATTCCAGTGGTTCATCAGTTAGGAAGAGGTTGTTATCGCCTCTTAATGACATGCCTCTTCCTGAGAAGTTCAATGGCGATTCTCTAAATACGGGTGCTAATCTTTATATGAGGGATTCTCAAGGGCTTAATGGTGACCACAGCAATTCCTTTTCACAAGAATATAAAAAAGCTAATACTGGAGATGCAATTTGTTTCAATCAGCCAATCTCATCTGCATCCAGTTCTCCAGACTGGAAAAATGTGGTGGATGGTAACTGCATGGCGAACTCCCTTTTTTTCACGGATGGCCCTTTGCTTGAGAACCAGGAAAAGTTACTGCAGAATAATTGTCTCTTTTCCCCTGGACTCAATTACTCTGGTGGAGATACTAAGTTAAGAGCGCAGAACAGCGCTGTTGCCATATCTCAGAGAAAGCTAGTATCACCTCCATTGTCGTTGTCACCTCTTGGTCCAAAGTTCCATGAAAGAATGCAAATTGGAAGAGAATACACAAACAATAGCATCGATGAAGACTGTTTAACCTTAAAGGACATGAAGCAATCACTTCATGGAACCGTTTCAAGAATTTGGTTTTCTCGAAAGGAAGATCAATTGGGGGTGAAAAGCGAAGCATTTCAGGATGTTGAACTTTTGCCCAAAGAACTTGAAATGTTAATCCATGGAAGCGGCAATAAGTGTCATAAGCAATCAAGTCCCGATATGATGCCTATCTCTGAATGTACCAAGTTAGGTAGAACTCTAAGTGGACTACCTGTTCAAAGATCTTTAGTTGGTTCATTTGAGGAATCTCTCCTGTCTGGCCGGTTGTCATCTTCGAAAGCTAGCCAGGTGCCTACGTGCTTAGATTAATTGATCCTTGTTTGACCTTCCTCTGGTCCTGTTTAACTAATTCCCTATGATTTCTACATACACAGAAAATTGAAGGCTTTCTTGCTGTTCTGAATGTTACCGGGGGGAGCTTCACTCCCCAATCTCAGAAACTTCCTTTTTCAGTGACAAGTGTTGATGGTGGTAACTACTTACTTTACTACTCATCGATACAGCTAGGTGGAAGCTTACCTTCAAACAAGTGCAGGGGCCAAAAAATAAGGAGGAGCCTAAGCATTGATTGTTCACAGTTGGAGAACAGTCGCCTGAGGGTTCCTATGAAAGGCCGGATTCAACTGGTACTTGGTCTTTTATTCCTCAAATGAGTTTGTTAATTCTGTAGAATCATGAGCATGTGTGAAGCTTAGTTCGTGTGACTTCCATCTTAATACACTACAGCAAAAAGATTGATTTAACAATTGGGAATGGAATTGCTTTTGACAGGTTCTCAGCAATCCTGAAAAGACTCCTATCCACACTTTCATTTGTAATTATGATTTGAGTGACATGCCAGCTGGTACTAAGGTAGGTGGATTAGAAGTACATGCAGCATCTTCAAATTTGATAGGCAGTTCAATGAATTAGAACCAATCCGAAGTTTGATGGTTCTGTCATTCTCATTACATTGATTTAATTTGAATGATTACATTTAAGGACACGTATGGTATGATGTGAGTTCTTGTTGACACATGTTAAATAATATAAGTGGTATTGGCAACAAGGTAGATTATTAATTTTCAATCTTCTTTATGTTCTTCTTAGGTACAATCCTTGTATGAAAATTCAACAATGTACGGTGCATTGTCCTTGCCAATTTATTTGGATGTTTCAGAAAGTGAAAGATTTGCTTGTTGGACAAAGTGTGATGATTTTCCTTTTTAGACATTTTGTTTAACTTCTACCAGGCTTATGATGTTTCTACTTACCCTAGATTTTCTTATGGAAAACATTCATAGACAAGTTATTGCATGAGCTGGGGTTATGCCATAGCCACCCTGGGGAACTTTTACAGGCCTGGTTGTTTACTCATGTTAGGTATTTAAGAATTGGACACATTAAAACTAATAAATGACCTTCTTTCAAGCAAGTAGCAAGTAAATGTAATCCGTCAGAATCCCGAAGGATGAATTGATACTTCTCATCTCTTTATTGGGCTTCCGATGACATATTGACGTTGCTCTTCCTTTTCTTGTTCTTTTAGTTCCCTTTTTGCCTTTTCCAAATGGTCTCTAATCATGACTATTTACTGTTGCATGTTATTTGTTTTGAGAAGACATTTTTGAGGCAGAAGGTCACTTTAGCCACGTCGGGACTAAGCTTTATGCCAACTAGTGGACCGTCCACAATTCCTGATGAACAAATGGCCAAATCCACAAACATGAGTACACTTGTGACAGAAACTCAAAGCTCAGAAACAAATGAGGAGCTTGGCAATAAATCTCATATTGGGTTGAATACTTTCAAAGTTATTGGAAATAAATCTTTTCATTTCCCTTCAAAGGTCAATAAAAATACTACTGGTAGTGGCGTTTTGCGTTATGCACTACATCTCCGCTTTTTATGTCCTTTTCCGAAGAAAAGTTCAAAATCAGTGCGGAGGTGCAAATCTGATCCTTTATCCATACCAGCTGAAAACAGTCCTAAAGCTGAGGAGAGGCGTTTCTACTTGTATAATGATCTCAGAGTGGTATTCCCTCAACGACATACAGATTCTGATGAAGGAAAGGTATTTCTTTAACTCATTCTCGAATGATAACCCTATAGGTACCTCTTTGTAGTTTACTTCAATCTATTGCTGCATGCACATTCTTTTGGTCATAATTTTCATTTATCTTACTTGATGTGTGCATCGTGTTTATCTCAGACCACCTTTTTGTTTGTGTAATCCATAAACCAGGAACACCATGGTTAGGCTTTATTTGTTTCAACAAACACTGATAATCACAAAAGGATGCTTTTGGCATGATGATTCTGTGCTAATATTCTAGAAATCTATGTAAAACAATTTGTGATTTTTTTTTTGTTGGGGGGGTGGGGGTGGAGATGGATAGCTTTAGCCTCCCCTATGGTACATTATGTTATTTAAAGTTTGTAAATTTGGCTTCACTTTTCTATGTCCTCCAAATAATAGAGCAATGATAGGAGTTGCTGAAAAACTGAAACTTTCCCTTGCATTCTACTTCTGGTGGATCCTTCGAACTCGATGCCTAAAAATTGTTTCAAGTAATTGTCTTTGAATTCATGTTGCACTCATGGTTGGGTCAGTCATCAATTCTAAATCAAAGTCCAGCTAATGTGGCTTGTTCTTTTGTGTATGCAGTTACATGTGGAATATCATCTCCCACTGGATCCAAAATACTTTGACATCAGTGACTAAACAAGTCCATTACATAGCTCAGTCTCATCAATTTGTCCATATCACACTTGTAAATTCCTTTTTCTTCAATTATTCTCTGATGGGACATTTTATCCCATTTCACCTGTACAGACTTTGAATCTAAATAAATTAAATGAATTTAGTTGGAAATCTATTTGAGCCTTTCACTATGTTGTCCTTTGGAAATTCTGCAGCCACCTTCTGATGATGCTGGCATTTTCCTCCACTCTAGAAATTTTCTTCAATGGCATTTTAAATACCTCTTGACCACGTTTCAGAACTCCTTGCTCCTTATAATGGAGGAAACAAGCAGAGGAGCACAAAAAAGGAACATGGTTTATATAGGGGACAACAAAGGAAAGAATGAGCAAGATAGAATAACAGAGTATATTAAATTTAGTCCCTTTTCCTTCTATTATCTTGTATCATATTAGCATAAGGTCAAGTAGCTCTTCTGCAGTTCTCATTTTCTTTGTTTGATAGAAGCTCAGCCAAATCACATTTTTTTTCTTTTTTGAAATAAATCACCTATTAATGAGGTTGGTTAGCAGTCGTGTTACTGTAGTATATTTGCACCAAATCTGCACAATTGTGGAGGTGGGGGTATCTACTTTCAGGTCCTAAGTTTGTTCCCTAGTTCCTCAGTGAAAGGGAAAGACAACTAATTCATGTGTGACCAGCTCATGGAACTTCACTTGGGCACCAAAATTTGCATGTGAATTTGGTAAAGGCTAAAGCAACATCAACTTCTTTGTATGTTGTATGTTGTATGTACGAGGCAAAGTCAAAATTTTATATTGAAAGTCAAATTACAACATGTACAACAACAACAAATCAAAACGTACAACAATAAAAAATTGAATATTAATTTTAAAATTTGAAGTTAACGGTTTGAGAAATCATTATAAAAGAAAGAAGAAAAAAATAATAATAAAATAAAACAACATAAAATAAAAGTTTGAAAAGCAAAAATAGAAAAAATAAAATTAAAAATAATAATAAAAATAAACTATGCATATAACCTTAAAATAATAATAATAATGTATTAATTTAATTAGTTCGGATTTTGTTACACAATTCATTTCGATCTAAAGTCATCTACTCAACTATATTCTTAATACTTATATTTTTACGAATAATTTGTATTTAAATTTTCAATGATTTACTCCGATACTATATTTGATATCTCGTTTTCTCCTAACCGATTCGTTTTTTTCCCTTGATGCTCATATAAATATTTTTTAGTTATACAAGATTTAAATCGTAGATTATGGAGTTGAAGGAGGGGAGATTTGACCACTAGACTGTCCCCTTATAGACCAATGCTCATATATTTACAACATGTATTTAGAATTATAATTTCAAGAGATTAAAGTTGTAATTTTTAGTGAGTCAAACAATATTTGAATTCATAACTTTTGAAATTATTGACATAATTTAAAAAAGAAAAAGGTAAAAAACTAGGGGCAGCTTGCCTTCACCGACTTGTTCCTCAAAGGCATTAGAGGTTCTAACGGGGAGAAGAAAAGCTGGTTAGGCACAATATAATATAAGAATCCAACAAGTGGTTAATAACATCCTAAATGTCAAAAATGAGTTATGAACTAATTGTTAATGAAGTTTAATGGAAGGCTGTGGTGCTGTTTGTTGTTGCAGGCTTCTTCTTCAATTCTCAATAAGATTTTTATCTGTCTAATTGATTGCATTTTTAAGGCAATTTGGGTCATATTATAACATAAACCTGATCCAATCCAAGCCAATTAATTGATCATTCCTATGCAAGCTTGCTTCATTGATTTATACCCATTCACCAAAAATTGGAACCTTGTGCTTATCGGGAAAAACTTGATAGAGCTTGACAAAACCAAAATGTGGCCATAGCATGTCATGTGTGAACCAAGCTTCTCCAAGGTTTATGACATGAATGACACTCACATGTTTTGTTCACATCCTAACTCATGTGACTAGAAATATTGTCTGTTTACATAATGCAAGTAAGGTCATTTATACTTCATTTTTACCTAGTAAAAACACTTGAGCGAGTGCTTTGTAAATGAGCTAAGTTAAGAAAAATAATAGGGGTAATTCGAGTATATATGGAGTGACCCAAAAAGAAAAAGAAATAGATTTCGAAAAAGTTGCTATAAATTAGTTTGCATTTAGTAGAAAGTCTTATTAATTTTTTAAAATTATTAAGTAATCATACAGTCGTCTTAAAATACACAAACGTAAATAATAAAGTGAATCATAGAAATTGATAAAGACAAATAAATTTTACATTATCATGTACACAAATGGAAAAATGAGCAAAACAAAACAAGAGTGCAACTATTCAAAAAATGAATACCAGAAGGGATTATAAGATCAGGTCCTTCATTAAATTTTCTCCTTAGTCTCAAGGTATTTACATAAATTCAATACATAAAAGATAAAAGTAGTGATCCAATGATGTTTTGATGAAAAAGGGGTGAGAGTGGTGAGGTGTTAATGGTTGATAAAGAAGGGTGTAGGAAAGGAGGACAGAGGAGGTTAACCAAGAGGAGAAAGAAATTAAGTTGGCAACCTCCAAAACCGTAAGCATTGAAAATTGTGAATAGTGTTTCGTAGGCATTGCCATCTCAGTCTCATGCCTGTGCTCCCTAACCTTGTCATGTCAACCTCCTCTTCCCTTTCCACAGTACTCTCTATGCAACTTTATCACTTAGCACACACGTACACATACAACTTTATCACGCATAAACATACATACACAAGTACGAGAGAGAGAGAGAGAGAGAGAGAGAGAGAGAGAGAGAGAGAGAGAGAGGGTACCATAATGTGTACTAAGATTGTGGAAAAATGCAGAAGACAGGTGTTGCTTTTGCTGATAAGGCTGTGAACTTCTCACTTCTAACTTCTAACTTCTAACTTCTCACTTTTTACTTTTCTCTTTTATCTCAATTTTTTTGACTTTCTTCCATTGGGGCTGATTCCAATGCACTGCAACTGTATATTCGTATTACTGTTCTCTGTTTTATTTTGATTTAGTTGATTTAGTTCTAATATTTTTTATTTAAGATTATAAAATTATAAGATGTACATGATATTAAAAAGTAAAAATGAAAATTTTATATTAGAGATTTTACTTAATTATTTCAGGCATACCTAATTCTTCTTAATTATTGTACCATATAGTTATAAGCTTAGCATAGTTTTTAAAATAAAATCAAGTGAAGTTGAAAACGGAGAATAATGAAGTTCGGCGGTCAATAGAAATCCGAGTGAAATGGGCAATAATATGGTAACTAACTACCATGATCCATTCTTATCACCACCAGCATTCTCTCCAGTCTATCATACCCACATCCCAACACTCCACATACTCCATTATTCATTCCAAGAATATAGCCAAGAAAACCTTTATTTTGTGGATTGAAAATTTTGCACCCTACTTCACTCTACTCTCACAAGTCACTCTCATCTCTCTCTCTATAAAAAGCCCCCCTACACTGGCATATTTTCTCTCCTATTAAGCCTCTCGTACTCTTCTCCTCTGTTTTGTCTCCCTTACTTTTTACCCTTTCGGTTTTTTTTTGTTCATTTCCCTCATGGATGGTCTTCAAGAAAAAAATTTACAAAACCCAATTCATAAAACACACAAGATGTTCCATGCATCCCAAATAGTCCTGCGAATCTTGGCAATTCTCTCCACATTGGCTTCTTGCTTGATTATGGTCACTAGCAAGCAAACTGCTGACGTTTTTGGAATTCAAATGGATGCCAAATACAGCTACGCATCGGCTTTCAAGTAAGTTTCCTCTCTCTCTCTCTCTCTCTTTAGCTTCAAAGTTCTCCAAATAAATGCCCTTTTAAGAGAGTGACTCAAACTCCTATAATTCTATCTGCAGATTCTGTGCTTTTGCAAATGCTGTTGTTTGTGCTTTTTCTGTGATTTCTCTGGTCACCACCTTCTTCCTGAGCCATCCAAAGTCAAACTCCACAAACTATTTCTTGTCGTTCACGCATGATTTGGTAAGTTAATTCTTTTTGGATTATCCTAGAATGATTTCCAACTGTAGGATTTTATGGGAAAACTAAGATGATCTCAAATTTCTTGTTGATAAACATATCCTTTTTTGGGTTCAGATTATGATGTCCCTTGTGCTAGCTGGGACTTCAGCAGGAACTGCAATAGGGTATGTGGGTAAATATGGGAGTAGTCATGCTGGTTGGCTTGCCATTTGTGACAGCTTTGACAAATTCTGTGACAGAGTGACCTTATCTCTTGTTTTCTCCTACACTGCCTTTCTCTTGTATTTGATTCTCACTGTCATCGCTGCAAACAAATCTAGACAACGTAATGTTTAATTTGAAATCTGAAAGTAATTAGCTGATGAAAGAAGACGAAGATGGGTGATGGTGAAATAAGGTCAGTTTTCTTTCCTCGCAGAAGTTTCAGAAAAATAGGAAGCTCGGCTCCAGGTGTAACTACTTTCATGTTTGATGTTATTATCCTACTATGTACCTTGTACATGTGCTAAATACAAATAATGTTTGGCTTTTGATTATCACCAAAAAAGGTCAGTGGTTCCACACATGGATTTGCAATTAGAACACACAGCTATGTTTGTCTTTGTGTGAGAAATGGTGCTTGAGCCAAAGGTCTTTCTGAGGTCACTAACTTTGCATATTTTGTATTGTTTTTTCCTTTCATATTCTTTCCACATGCGCGTGTGCTCGTGCATGCTTGAGAGTTGGTTTCGATTAGCAAAGATTGATGATCAACTCTAGTGCAATCTCAATCATCCGTTGTAGAATATTAGACCCAAAAGATTTATTAAAATAGTTTCTGTAAAAAGAAGAAAGGGGGCCAAGATAAAATAAAGTTCCAAATATGATCAATCGTCGAAATACATACATGGAAGTGACTTCCTTGCCATCATGATTAATCATAAAACTTGATACATAGGACAATCAAAGAATTCTACAGGAATTCATGACCACATCAAGTCATTAAATTACACCAATATTTCCCAAGTCAGTTCATGAATTGCTCACATTCTAACTCCAATTATAGTTGACATTAAATGGGTTTTTAAGCTTGAAAGATTAAATGTTGTTTTTGAATTCCAAATCGGGCATCTTTAGATAGAGGTTTGATAAGTTGCAAAAAGGGTCCACAGGGAGTAGCCAATAGACCAATCAGCTTGTGGAAAAACTAGGAAGGTATTTTAGTTCAAATAGGCTTTGAGAACCCTACAGACAAGGTAGAGGCTAAGAGGTGCAATGGCATTAATCTAAATGCCATTTAAGTATACTACAATCATTATTGTTTTCCTCCTATAAGCGGTAAAGGATAGAGGTTCCTGTCAGAGCTGGTTTTTAACATCAAACAGATGACGAAAATGGAATACCTAGATCCGCAATGGGGTAGTTTTGTGATCACAATCGTCTTCCCTCAATTTTGAGATTCAGGATTTAAATCCTTATGTAACAAAAAAAGAGATCCTAGAAAACAAATTGGTTTCCAGCATGAGGCCAATTTGAGGAAGCGTAGAAAGTAGGGCTCAAAGACCTGAACTCACTCGTACCCAAGTAGTGGGCCTTGTCAACTTGACCCTTTCATTTGTCGATTGTATCTTTTATAACATCATGAGCCGAAGATGAGAGATGAACTTGTGGCTAGAGCTGGAAACTTAGAAGTGATCTAACCTTTGTTCTCCCCCCCCTCCCCCCCCCCCAAAAAAATGGTTGAACAAATGAGTCAATAATCAGTTAATAAGTTTTGTGATCACAATCGTCTTCCCTCAATTTTGAGATTCAGGATTTAAATCCTTGTGTAACAAAAAAAGAGATCATAGAAAACAAATTGGTTTCCAGCATGATGCCAATTTGAGGAAGCGTAGAAATTAGGGCTCAAAGACCTGAACTCACTCGTACCCAAGTAGTGGGCCTTGTCAACTTGACCCTCTCATTTGTCGATTGTATCTTTTATAACATCATGAGCTGAAGATGAGAGATGAACTTGTGGCTAGAGCTGGAAACTTAGAAGTGATCTAACCTTTGTTCTCCCCCCCTCCCCCCCTCCCCCCCCCCCCCCAAAAAAAAATGGTTGAACAAATGAGTCAATAATCAGTTAATAAGGGACTCCTCGTTTTCACTTCACCTAAACTATTTACCTTTCAGTGTTCAATTTATGGTTGCGGATCGTCGGTTGCTTGTCATAGCTTTAACAGCTTGGTATATGATAATGGGAATGTAAATTAATAAACATCTTGGTTTAGCTTCATACTGATACAAATATAAAATGGGTGGCAGATATTCAAATTATACAGAACTTGGATTTCAATCTCTTTATCTTTCCCAAGGAAACAGCCCGATGATCACAATTTTCTCCCCCAATCCTGAAATCCAGGATTCAAATTCTTATATAACAAAAAAAAATCTCTCTCTCTCTCAATAACCAACGACATAGAAATCTCCTTGCTTGTGCCTACGCACTTGTTAAGGGGTCTAAAGTGGGTCGTATCGAACCCTTAAGATGAGGGCCTGAAGGACCACCCCTAACAACTATGGGGCCAGCAGCCAGCAGCCAGGTCCAAGAGATACAGAATAATATATATATATATTTCTTTTTCATATAAAATCTCAGTGTTCTAGGGTTCACATGGCGGCTGCTATGTATTTATGCTGTTTGATGCTACATTTTCTTGGTCCGCTAGGATCAGGGGCTACGTTCACCTTCGCACCTAAATATTCATCATCATTAAGCTTAGGCCTTAGGTGAATGATAGGATCTTCTCAAACCAATAGGAATATTGAGCGAGACTTGTTTTCGATCATGTAGATAAAAAATCACAGAACATACACTTGCGCTTTTAAATTGTTTCTTTATATTATTTTATTGCTCGAGGGCGAAATTAAATAGAAAATGCAAAATGTAATCTACATTTAACTTTATAATTTTAAAAGAAACAGTCATTATAATATTTAGAGAAAAAACAAAATTTGAAGGTATATTTTAATATTATATTTTGGGTTTGGGGGAGGGGGATCGTTGTCAACACTGATATGGACTGTCTTAAAAAAAAATGCTGTTGTTTTTAATGCTTTTTATGATTCATTAGCCAGCAAGTTTTCGACTAGCTTTTGTGCAGCAAGTCTTTGCACCTTTCTTGTTGGCACTAATTATCATTTACCCACATCAACTTTTTAAGGAATAAACAAGTTTGTGAAGGCCAAACATGGAATGAAGTTTGTCACGTAGGACAATGCAGAAGACAAATGCACATGGTAAAGACCCATCATTACAAGCGATCATCCAAAAGACTTCCAAAAAAATTTTCATACAAATGAATATGATATGATATGATATTGATGTGTGTGCCCTCTCTGAACGTGTATGTGCATATATTTAATGGTAATGGTAGTCCTTCAAGCATCATCCACTGGGGTGGTTTGGTTTCCAATGGGACACTGAAAAACTACCGTTCATGCAGCTGACAAGAGTGAAATAAATCAGAAAAATGGATGGATGGGATATGCACAAGGACAAAAGACTTTACATTATTTGGTCATTAATGAAAAGACCTCCACTAACTCCAACTCATAGGTGAAATTCTACCATCCAATCAACATAGAATCTAAAGGCGGAAATAGCCAAGTAAATTGAAACTCCTAAGCAAATTGCAAGTGACGCAAAGAGCCAAAGTGGCACCAACCCATTGCTTGTTCGGAAGCTAACAATGTGCGCCAATCTCAGCTGAGAAACATCCGTAGAGTTGATGATTATCATTCATCAAGTTTGTTGTCAAACAGAAGACTAAGATTAAGAGAAAACAAGAAATTTTAATTAATTCATTTGAAGAAGAAACATACAAACTCCAATTCAATTAGACCATCAAACCAAAGATCATAATTCTCTCTGCAAAGAAAATCCCATCAACAATTAAACTAAGCAACTCCTACTATGCTAGCAAATATTATAACCACATATAAACAAAGTATGGTAAGAATTCTGAACACCGCTATTGTACATGCAGATAAAGTGTCATCCTTATCATTCATTTGCACAATGCATCAGTTCTTTTCTGTGTTATTATGTTCTGGTAAAAACTCCCCATAGCTTACTTCGACTGAGACGTTCCAAGAGCTTCTTGGCTCCCTCGACTCCCATCTCAACAAGTTTCTGCAAGTAGCCACAGGCACCTGCAGCCACCATTTGCTTCCTGCACCTCTTTGAATGCACAATCGAGGCCAGAATTGCAATCGGGTACTTCTTATCCAAATTCCGTACCAAAGGATCAAGAAGCTGAACTGCACTCACTATCCCTTTCTCTTCCTTTCGAAAAATTCTTCGATTTCCCACATATAACATCAATGAAGACAAGGCCTTTGCAGCAGCCTCTCTCTCTTCACTGGCCTTAGCATCCAACATCTTAATCAAATTCGATATACACCCGCATTCCCCAATTCCCTTTCGAGTCTGTGTGCAGAACCCAAGCTCAAAAACTGCTTTTGCAGCTGCAATCCTCACACCTAACACCTCACAATTCAATACTCCCGCAACATGACTGATAAATCCTTTGGAAACCAGAACCTCCCCGATTTGAGGAGAAGAAGCCAAGTTCCTTAACAAGTCGACGGCAACCTCCAGACTCCTAATTGGAGGCTCCCGGTCCCAAAAATTCTTCAAACACTCAACCCCACCTTCCCTAACAACCAAAAGCTTCAAATTCTCATCTCCAGACACCAAATTACACAAACTCCCAATCGCATTCTCCTGTGCAGTAACAGTCCCAGAAGCCACCAATCCTAAAAGTATGGAAACCGCATTCTCCTCGACAAAATTGTCCCTAATTTCCTCAAAAGCAGCAAAATTCCTCAGCACCCCAGCAGCCACGGCCTGTGAACCAGGAGTCCCAGCTTGACAAATATCCAACAAGGAAGAAATCCCACCTCTGGACCCAATTACCCTGGCATTTTCCCGCGAAAAACTGAGAGCTTGAAGAGCAAGACAAGCTCTTTCTTTAGCAAAGCCACTTCCTGAATCAAGCATGCGAAGTAAATGATTTAGTAAAAACAAACCTTCAGCAATTAGAACATTCTTAGTACTATCGACCATAGAAACCCGAGCAATTGCCGACAAAGTTTTCTCCTTCATTTCCAGAGAACTAGAATCGAGCAATTTAACCAAAACAGGAACAACCCCTTGAGCGACAGCAATAAAAACATTCTTATCATCCTCGCAAATCAAACCTAGTAAAGAATCCATGGCAACATTCTTCGATTCGGGGGTACCCACTTGTAACCTCGTAATCAAATTCCTCGATTCGACCCTCACGGCTTCGCGCTTCGAGCTGATGATGGAAATGTACGAAGAATTGGGATCCCCCAAAAGGGGGCCGTCTTGGAGGACGCCGCTCTTGATCAGAACGTCGCCGTCCTGGAGAATCTGATCGAGTTTGGCCAAGACCGAGTCGATTTCGCTCTGGGTTTGGAGCTTGCCGTGGGAGAGATTTGTGGTTTGGCAATTGGAGGTGAGAGAAAGGGCGTCGTTTAGGGTGGCGGAAATGGAGCGGAGGAGATCGAGAGAGAGAGGGTTGGAGGAGAAATTGGGGAAGTCGGACAAGTCGAGGAGTTGGGATCGGAGAGTGTGGAGTTTGGACTTGATGAGAGACCATTTGGGTTTAAAGGTCTGGACTTGGGAGATGGATCGGAGGAGAGAGGAGAGTTGACCGGAGGCGGACTGTAGGGTGGTGGTCCGATCGTTTTCTGCTACTTTCATGGCGATCAGCAGAGATAGTGGAGTGAGGTGTAGGCTGGAGAGGAGAGATTGAGTTATGATGAAGGGTAAGGAGGAGGAAGCATGAATATGCGAAATTTAAGAAAATAATGGAGTTTGATGAGGCGGAGGAAGACCCACACGCTCATCCTCTCATTAATTTGTAGGGGTGACCATATTTGATACGAAAGGGCAGTGATTGAATAGAAGTGCTGAGGTGGGAGGAAGAGAGTGGGGGAGGAGGAGAGTTGATTCAAGTGAGGAATCGGGAATGTAACCAAAAGGGAAGGAGCCTTAGTAATGAAGTTGGTGGGACCCGATTTATATAGTTCATAATATTGGAGTTTTAACGTAGGAAAGGGCTTTTCACTTTTCTTTTCTTCCGTTTGGAAACTTCCTGATTTGGTTGCACAGAGACCACCTCAACATGCATGCAATGAAATGCATCCACCCATTTTCCTTATTCTAAATTATTAAAAATCTTCAAAGTCCATGAAAAAAAATGTAGAAAAGCTATTCTGCAATATAATTTTCAATATCTTAAAACAATTATCCATTGCTATCTCAATTTAATTTCAAATTATTTTCGTTGGGGGAGACGAAAATCCCACCACCCCCCCCCTCCCTCCCTCCCTCCCTCCCTCGAAGGTATCATTTTTACCGCCAACGGAAGGGACAGTTAAAAATGCGCGGGAAAAGAAGGGCAGGGGAAGCCCAAACAAACAAGTGTCTGTCCTTTTTAGAAAAACTGGCAGGTGCAGGACACACCGCGCCTTGCGGTGTGGTTCCTTAAAAAACAATTAAAATTAATTATAATTTATTAAATTTATAATATATTTATCAAATTATAAATAATACAATTCAAAATATTAAGATTTCGATTATAATAAATTATTTCGATAATTTTAAAATATTTTTTTAATAGATTTAGAAGTTTTTAAATTTTAAAAATAAAATAATTTAAATCAATTTTATTTTTAAAATTTACATTACCTAAATGTGTTCAAATTCAAAGTATTAAAAAAATATTTAAATTTTAAAAGTAAAACAACATGTGAAAATAATAAACAAGTACTAAATAGGAATATGCATAGGTTTAGATAATATTTTGACTTCTTTAGAGAGATCACATGTCATTAGTCTTTTTCTTTTATACTTAAAGTTAGTGCAGGATATCCACAAAATGCGGATTGTATTTTTCATTATACAAACATTTGTTAGATTTATAATTAACTTAATATTTAAACTAAATTATTATCTAAATTAATAAAAAATACGACGTATATTAACGATAGAAAAAAAAAAAGAGATTAATTACTGGAATTCTAAAAGAGGCCAATGAATGAGATAAAAAAAAGGATAATAAGTGGAGTAAAAAAGTAATAGAAATAAATTGACGAGGATTCGTAGGGCCAAAAAAATAAAAAGGAAAAATCTATAGGATTTAAGAGGAAAAAAGGGTCAAAAATAAAGAAAGTAAGAATCTGAATGAAAAAAAACTATAGTTTAAAAATAAAGAAACGATAATTCGTGAAATAAAAAAAAAAAAAAGAGAAAAACCTATATTCAAGAAAGAAGGACTTAAGCGGAAAAAAAAAAGACCAAATCAAAAAAAGAGTAAGGACCTAAAAGGATAAATGGAGCAAAAAATGGAAAAATATATTCAAAAAAATGAAATATTTAAGGGAAAAAACTAGACAAAAAAATAAAAAGAGCTGGTAAAAAAAGAGAGGAATGATTTGAATAAAAAAACGATAATCTAAAAATAAAGAGACGACTATCCGAGTGCATTATGGACAAGTGGGGTAAAAAAGGGGAAAAACCTATGTAAAAAAAATGACTTAAGTGAAAAAACAAGATAAAAAACAAAAAGAGGAAAAATCTAAACGAAAAAAAAGGATTAAAAAAAGAGGAAGGATATAAACGAAAAAAAAAAAAAAAATTATGATCAACAAGTGAGGCAAAAAATACATAAAACATATTATTTTATACCTAGAAGACATACACAACGTTAGATTGGATTTATGATTTGTATTTATTATTTTATACTTCCTCTACAATCCCTTTAATATTAAACAAGTTTATATATAAATTTAGTTCATGTGGTTATTCCTGATTCAAAAGTTAAAATATATTTAATTTTCTTATTTATCAAAGAACAAGGGAAGGAAATGGATAGCCATAAAATCATCATCCCACAGGTTGATATTCCCTCTCTGGGTTGCAAAATCGCAAGATTAAATCGATTCGAATTGTTTGCACATTTTCAGAAAAATACATAAAATTTCTACATAAACAAACATTCGGACGGTATAGGAAAAAAAGTAGCTTTATCTTATGGCAAAGAATGCGGTAAGGAATAAAAATAACACCAGACAATTGCCTAAACAAAGAGAAGGATGTGTGAGGGAGAGAGAGAGAAAGAGAGAGGAGAGGAGCAGGCATGAGCAGGCCTGAGAAAAGGGATTGCCTGCTAGCAAAACAACATTACAATTTGGGCCGGAGTGAACAATATGATGAATGGAAAG
Source organism: Dillenia suffruticosa (assembly GCA_033439265.1). Classification (NCBI taxonomy): domain Eukaryota; kingdom Viridiplantae; phylum Streptophyta; class Magnoliopsida; order Dilleniales; family Dilleniaceae; genus Dillenia; species Dillenia suffruticosa. The sequence goes on along the minus strand of JAVTVX010000015.1, from coordinate 387,436 downwards.
GAGAAGAGGGCCTTGTTGTGACCCCAAAAGTTGAATGATCATGGGGGTATAGCCCTATTCTTGGACTACCGTGGAGGAGGGTCTGGTTCGGGTTTTGTAATTATTTTACAATTATTTTATGAGTATACGGGATTTGAATTCCGAATTACGGGATTAAAGAAAGGAGATTGTGACCATAAACTGTCTCGTTAGAGAGGATTGGGTTTTGTAATGCTCCTCTAGTTATATGTAAGATAGAGAGAGAAAGGGAATAGAATTCTTTTCTTTTGCATGTTACAATAGTTTCATGTTACTGTCTCTCTTCTTTTTGAAGAAATTTTGCTTTATAATTTGGCATTAGCGGTTGGTTGATGTTCTTTCTTAAGCTTCTTCCTAACCATATATTGCCGGACCACAAATAGAAATAGGTTCTTGGACCTGGGACTCGGGTTCCAAGACTTCAACAGGAAGAGCTTGCTTCACCTTCAGTTTCTATTGATGCCAGTTTGTAACTTACGAATTCAAGACACCCCCACTTGCTTTTTGACACCATTAAGGATAATGAGGGATGTCCTGTGCTAAGCCATGCTATACTCTAAACAACATTCATCATCCCTTTTTTGTTTGAGAGAAGATAAACAGGACCAAAGTGGTGTCTTCCAGAGTTTTGGTCAAACACTGAGGTTGATTGGATGTTCTTGAGGAACCTTGGATTCCGGAAAGCATGCTGGGGGCTTAGGGTAGTGGCTTAATTTGGCCCCAGTTCCCATGGAATTCCATGAGAAATGCAACGAAATAAAATCTTGGATTCAAAGAGTAAAGAGCATGGCCAATTGAGACACCATACACGTGCAAATATTCGACCTTGTTGCAGTACCATTATTCCTTCTTATTTCACCAGAGATTAAGAAAAATAGGTCAAAAAGTTCAATGCAAGTGAAGCTACAGCATCATGTCTTGGAGGTTGCTTTTTAACTGAAGAAGCTTGGAATATATCTTTGAAAACACGAACAGTTGAATTAGTTTGTGATTTCAAAACAACCAAGTCAAATTGGGCATATGACAAATGGAGGCTTTGACATTATTTTTGTGGATTCATTGGAATAATGAGCTCATTAAATGCAAGTAGGAGAAAGAAAAAAGAAAAATTTTAACTCTTCTAAATATTGTTTCTCGAGTCAAAACCTAAATGATCAAGTTATAAAAGATATTTTGTGGCTCTTTAGTATTTTTGTGGGGCTCAACTCATGTAACTATGACACAAATGAAACATTCCACCACGGGAGGACGTCCTCGTCTAATGTTCAAAGGGATAAGAGTACCAGTTGTTTTCGACTCTTTTTTACAAAGAAAAAGAAAATGTCAAAACCTTCTCTAATATCACAGTACTAAGTGTCAATGAGACAGCTAGCAAACGAAAGGATTTTGATTCTTCTTGACGTTTTGGAAGAGACAAATGTCAGACAAAAAGAATCAGAGCAAAATGGTTGGTCATGAATATCACACCTTTTGGAGCATAACAATTTCAACATTGACCAAGTGACCCGGGAAAACAAAGGATTTTGCACAGTACATATATGAGTGGAATGGTCCCTTCAAAATTAAGAATATATTCCTTTCACTATTATTGAACAATGTCCATTGTTCATGAATGAGCATGTTGATTGTGGGCGGGGGAATGCTGCTCCCAATTTTGGAATCTAATCTCTTCTCTCTATCCCCATTTCCCATATTTGGGTATAAATAGAATTGTCGTACAATTGAGTTGTATGCAATGCATAAGAGAGAAAGGCCTTGTATGAAGAGATAGAGTCATGTTTGGTAGCCAAGGATGACTTGCCTATAATGCACCAGCTTCAATGGTCTTCACTCATCTGCTTTCTGCAAACTTAGAAGTCCTACAAGCTCCTCTCTTATAGGCGAGCATCCTTGTGCTAACTTAACTGGCTCTATTCGTTCATGCTAGACCCTATTTCTCTTCCATAACACAGAGATGAACTTCAAGTTGGACGAAGAAAGTTATCATACATCACCAGCATTCACACATCTCTCTCTCATATCGACTTGGCATAGAAGGTTTGCAGCATCCACACTTTCTCCTTATATTAGTATACTGTAGGGGCAACAGGCCTTCCAGCTTCATTACCTGCATTGCTCAGTGAGAAACTATATTCAGATGCAGAGCATCTACTGTTGAACAAATTTGCCATCAAATCAAGCTCAAGATACTCTGCTCCTACATTATACATGTTGCATACTGAATAAAATCAAGTAGGGGTGGGGGTGGCTTTGCTGAAAAAGCAAAAAGATGATTCTTTTTCATAATATACACGAGCCCATAGTAATTTGGCATAGGCGAATACCTTTTCTTTTTTCCTGTTCTGCCGGGTTGAGGGGGACCTTAATTATCTGAAGTTTGGAGCTTCAGATAATTGGCCAAGCCTGTTCACCATGCTAAGATCCATTCATTACGTCATTTCACTTATTAGCTCAGATGTTACGAAGAGATCTTATTTATTGTAAAATTTTTAAGTACCACTAATGGTTAATAGATTGGTGCAGTGGCTGATTCCTGAAAATAACGCCCAATCCTTTACATGTTTCCAACTAGGGCTGTAAATACACAAGTACAACATAACCTAATATGCCACTGACACGTGGTTTATCTATAACAGACCAAATCAAATTAACTTGCCCGTGTTTTATTGGGTTACTAATGCCATGGATTCTCATCGTGTCGTCCTACTGGCACCCAAACAAAAAAATGTAGTAAACTAAATAAATAAATATTCATTGAAAGCTCTTCCAAGTAAAAAAGATTACTTGGTCCCTTCATAATTATTTGAAAATTGAACATATTTTCTAATTCTTTGGTATAATTGCCTGTAGTTTCCAAATTTAGCTTGCATCATATGCAAGGAGTTCATTTTCTGCAAAGCAAAATAAAAAGAACCTGGACTTGCCTCTCATATGTGAGGTACTCAAATCTTCCTAGGTTACATGTTTACAATTAGTGAAGTTTTAGTTTCTAGAGGTGATTTAGCAAAAGAAACGGAGGCGATAATAGGGGGGCCTGCATTGTAGCCCTGATACATGCATGCAAACAACTTTATAAACTATGAACAGGGAAGAGACTGGGGTTGTGATCCATGCATGTATAAGGAATATAAACACAAACAGGATAGAATGGAAAAGCCGAGGAGTAATAGTGGGATATGCAAGTTCACATTGCTAGATAGCAAGAAACTCTGCAATTACACAATATATTTTCATGTATTTTTTTCATATACATATATGGATGGATAAACATTCTTCTTTTGCTCCCTTCTTTATTTCTTTTGCTACAGTTACATTGTTGCATACATCTCTGTCACAATATATCTGCACTATTGTTGCCATTGTATCCATGAAATCAGCATATGACTTTGAAAGAAGAATAGGCATCACATCGGAAGATAGTGTTGCTCAGTGTAACACAATTGAACTCAAAGGCACTTCAAAAGTCCAATAAAAAAGAATGGATTTATAAAAGATCTAAATAAAAAGCAAAGAAAAAAAAAATCAAATTGATAACACCATCTCATGGACAGCAAACAAATTTGAGATATGCTCATTCAATCAAGCTATTTAGCCTTAGACCTGGAGGAAAAAATGACCAATTTCCTATTTTTCTTGTGAACATCCATGGCCATATTCTTTTCTTGGAAAGTACAAAAAAAGATCAGAGAAATCAGTGCAGTTTCTAAGGGAAAAGAGATTAGTTGGCATAAGATCTCAAAGATATCATACAATTCCAATTCCACTCTTGGATGCCCAAGTGTCTCAATTATATTCCGTAGAACCTCTTGCTTCTAAGAAAACTTTCTTTTCGCCCTTTTTTGCTTGATGCTACCCTCTATGCATGTTGAAAATTTATCTTCAAAGACTCCCCACAGGGACTTTTAATTGGGATTAGAAATGCCTAATGCATTTCAAACTCATAAACCTTAATCATGCCTAGTGAAACAACCATTACTCCAAAATGTTTAAGCTAATGGAGAACTATACATTCATTGCTTTATCTTCTAATGTAAAAGGTTTCACGTTACATAAGAAGGAAAAATGCAAATATATGCGTATCGTACATTTCTATAACCCTTCTAAAACAAACAGCAGCATTTTAATAAGCATAAAAGACCATCCTTTGAATGCACATCTAACAAATCATGGAACTTGAATGTTGATGGGCATTAAGTTTCTCAATAAAGATCCTATCATTAGCATATATGCATATATGTTATGCTAATGCATCAGCACAGATACCCTCCTGTGTTGTGTAATGAATGATTTCTATCTAAAGATATAGGAACCCATAAGAACATTTTGTGCCACAAACATTCAACTTGATTGATAGATATTCAACTCAATTAAAACTCTAATCCCAACTTAGTTGGGGAACTCATCCAATAGCAAACAGAGACAAAACAGAATGTGAAAGAAGTCAGGAATTAGGAGAATTCATTGCAAAACTACTAGGTTATGGAAAAATATACTAAAAAAAGGTTCAAACGAGATCAGATATGCATCTATCCATCAGGTCTTTATGTCCATTACACTGACAAATAGAACTCATGAAAATCCCTTGCCAAGTTTCTGGATTGCACAGTACATTTTCCGTCTTGATCCCACCGCATTTATCCCCATATCCTTGAGATCCTCCAGTGTCAGCATTGGTAAAACTTCATCATCAACCTCATGAATCTCAAAAACAGGCGCATACCTCCCTAAACCCAACCCATTAAGCCAAATTCTCACCCCATCTTCCGGAGACCTATACCGTCCTCTCAAGCCACCATTTCCAATCCTATCTTTCCAATTTCGCGCCTCGGTGTCAGACTGCGGCCCATCCAATTCAACCCCATCATGAACCCTAATCCCTCTCCTTTGCCCATGAAAATGCACTTCCCTATCATTCCCAGATGGGTCTACACCCAAATTTTCGAGGGAATGAAGTGGGCTATCTCGTTCCTTCAAAGGGCTTTGGGAACCCTCTGGATCGAAATCTCGCAAACCCTCATCGACATCTTCACCCCCATTGAATATCTCATCTCCATCAACTTTCAAAGCCCAGCCAGACCTAATCCGCTTAGTCCCTCCCCTTTTCGACTTCGAATCCCTAACTTTCCAGCTCCCAATTGCAACAGAATCCAAATTTCCCTCCATACTTTTTTCTTCCCCTCCATCTAGGGTTTCATAATCAACACCAGAAGAACCAGCCAAATTCATTAAATTTCGAGTCTTTGAAGCTTTATTCGAAGTACTAACCTCCTTTTGCCGATGATACTTGGAGTCCCACTGTTTTGCTCGCCGGAGATGGGAATCATAAGACAGAGTCGCAGGTTGGCCTCCGATGTCGCCTAGTCGAACGCTGGGTCTTCTCTGTCGCTTACTTCCAACCACGGTTTCCGATAGCGGCACAACTGCTCCTCCTGCTCCTGCTCCTGCTCCTGCTCCTGCTCCTGCTCCTCCTGCTGTTCCGCCATTGACTAGATTCTCAGGTGGCTGTTGTATTTCGGCAGCCATTAATGTTTAAACCCTTTAGTCTCCCTAGGGTACTTAGAAGTGCGATGAGAGAGAGAGAATTTTTATTTTTGGGGATGTCAAAGCCAATGCTTTAATAGTGGTTTGGTCGAGAGAGCGACTGAGAGGGCGGAAGAAAGTAGCAGGGTGGAGTGGGGGGACCGAGGGCTTTCATCTCTCAAGTTTCAAGGGTTCATATGCTTACTGGAGGGCGCGTGTCCTAGATTTCTGGAACCTCATATTTTCCTGCATAACATTACAAATGGGGAAAATGAAAATGAAGATCGATGAAATTAACATTTGAGTTTTTATCTTGGAGACTAAATCCTTTTTTTTTTTTTTTTCATTTTTTCTTTCTTTCTTTCATTTATTTATTTCTTCAGAGTCTTGTAGGCCAATGTCATTTGGATAAAAAAAATTGGAAAAAGTGAAATCTTTTGATTTGTCATTGCAATTTTAAATTTAAAAATCCATTTATCATAACGGTTATGATACTCGTAATAAAAGTACGGCCATCATAAATAATTATGCATAAAGGCAATATTAATAGTCCTTACAGGAAAACAGAGGACTAAATGTTGCTATAACACTTCCACAAATTAAAAAAACCTTATTAACTCCCTATAGGAAAATTGATAATTACGATGCTGGTACAGTTCCATGGTATTTACTCATATGTTGAATCAGAAATGGAAGAAAGAAAGCTGTCCCAGAATATTGCTCCTTGGGTACACTGCACCAAATATGGAAACATTCAATGAGTTAAGTCTTTGGGAGCCACAAATTGTATCAGTTATTAAGAACTTTAATGTTATTTAATGTTTTTCTGAAACATGTGAATGCCCATAAAAGGTGCAAATTATGACATGGAAAAATGCCCTACAGAGACTCCTACATGAACTAGTATATATGGCCTACTACATTTAAAAGGTCTACAGTACACCACTCTTGCAAAAAGAAGAATCCCATTTCATCATTATTGACACAAAATGTTCATTCCCAAAGTACAAGACAAGGCAAAAGGTAAGTGAAGACAAAAGTTCATTCTATTTGTTCTAGGCCACAATTTACAAATCAATGGGGTGAGGATCTGGCCAGATCCTAATAGTTCTAAATAATTTTTTTTTTTTTAAATGGCAAACTTGAATATTTTCTCTGTCATCCTTTGCGCCTGTGTAAATTCTTATCCTAAGTTAGCATTTGAGCTTCTACAATCTGGAAACTAAAACTTTAATGAATTGAATATAACTGGGAAAAAAAATTTACATCATTGTAACAAAATTTAAGGTTGCCTTTGTGACCGGATCCTCAATGATACGTGGAAGGTTCAAGTAGCAACCAATTTGTTCCATTTGCAGCGTTTTTTTTGCAGTATTGTCAGTTACTTCAGATTTAACGTGCCGGCACCAAGCAAAGTTGACCATGCCCTAGACTCCGCTCCAAAGGGTACATGGTTGTACCCTTCACATACTTTTGATGCTCAAGAGCAGCCTTTCCAAGACTTGAAATTCCAGTATACTTTCTTTTGACTTGTTTCTTAACAATTGAACATGAAGCAAGGGGGTCATCTGAACGAGCTCCAAGCCGCCTGTCATTACAAAAGAGGTCATTTTCATAAATTCCACAAACTTCATTTTACAGTTTGAACCTTTAACGGTAACAAGGAATATTGCACATATTCACCACACTCAGGAGGAAGTCAGCAAGTATAAAGAAAAGCTCGCTGCCTGAGGGGAAAATAATTATATCATATGAAGCTATGGCACAAATAATGAAATAGATGATCGAGCCCTCCTGCCTTCTCTCTTGCAGAACTTATAAAGGATTTGACACAACCTGGAGGCAACTTGTACTTCCGTCATTCAAATGGCTCACAGCTTCTTTTCTCAGCTCTAGGTATGGAAGGTCTCAGCATAACTTTTGCAGGTTCAAGAGCAATGGAATTCTAAACGACATGACTCAAAAAGATTAACCCATTTATTCATCTATTTTTAGAAGAGGTCTCCAGCTTCAGAAAGATAATGAAGATCAGGTAGCCAACAGATTTCTTGTTGGTTTTGCTCCTATTTAAGAAATATAACTGAGACATGGTTCAAAAACTCGCCTATTTTAACCAGTTTAGAACTTTGGATATTACACAAAGGGAAGATTTTGTATACTCATTTCTAGAACCTTTCAGCTTAACTCTCGCTACATATTTGCGGATAATACAATCAAGTTGGGGAGCATCATCAGCTATTACTGGCAGCTGAGACCAACATTTTAAATAGCCCAATGATGATAGTCTTCACCAATTTCAAAACCATCAATTCACTTACTTTCCTCTACATTATACTGCCCTTGGTTGTCTCATGGGAAATAAGTACTTCTGGACAATAGTTTGCAAAACTTCACAGGAGCATTTGAAAATATTTCGTCACCCTTTTCCAACATTGTTAGCCTCAACTTGGTCCAAAATTCTCCCAGCCATGTATTATATGGTTAAAAAACCATGATCCTACCGCAGATGTTTTCATTTAGGTTCAGGGTTATTCATATGCTCCTGGTCTGAGGTATAATTCAGGAATTATGTGCAATATTGTAAAGCATTACAACCATAGGTTAATTTGCTTTTGAACCACACAACATGGAAACTGATTGTCTTTAAGCAAGCACCTTTGTACTCTGTTTCGGGATTTAAGCGGAAAGTGCTGGGAACAACATGTATGGTCTGGAAGGAAAGGTTTGTCCGCATGCTTGTAGGGGAGGAAGAGGAAATACCTTCCTTTTGTTTTGTTTGATGCACCAAATTATAAATATCTCTGTCCAACTCCCCATATTTTCACCAAGTAGGTCAAATTTTAAGAGTACCACTAATGATTTATTGAAACCGAGAGATGAAGTGTTTTTTCAATAAAAAGGAAGGAATTAGGTTCCTTCCCATCCCCTCCTCCTTAAGAAAATCAAAAGAATGAAACTAAAAATAAAAACAGGGGCATATCTCCAATAGAATTCAGAAGATCAAATTGCTTGTAATCCAACATTTTTTAGTTCACACTAATATTCTTTAATTTGACAGGTAATAAGAAGGAAGCTACTTACCTCAACAGTTTCTCTGATGCAATTCTAGCAGCAGCAATTAAGCTGTGGCTTGGCACCCACTTCACAACACGTTTTGGATCAGCTCGCATTGGAGAATGGATTTTGATAAGCTATAACAATCAAGAAAAAATTAGCACTTACACGTTATAGCAAATTGAAGGAGTGCAAATATCAAGAAAGAAGCATGGGCATTGATGTTGTCCTTCTTTCACCCACAAATCACATGCATCACACAGTTAATCTCGACATCAGCTTGTGGATTTGAGGTCTTTTCCCCTTTTAATTGGATTTGGACCTAAAGACCAGATAACCTACCTTAGAAAACTATGAAGTTGGGTTCATGTGCTTTTTCTTATGTGCAACATCCATATAGGTATGCAAACTTTCATGAATAAGACAAAGGGTACTTGAACTTACTCCCAAGCACTCCATCATCTGATAATAGGCTCTACCATGAAGAGGAGTATGACCTTGTCGAGATTCTGAAAAATATCTAGTCCTGAAATAGTATTTCAAGGTTGATTAATCTGCTAAGTGTTACACAAATTACATGCCACTGAATATAAAACAATGGAAAAGGTCTAAGAAATACCATTCTTTGTATCCGGGATCCACAGTGAAACCATACATATCCACAGATTCACAAGTAGAAAGAGCAAACTCAAGAGCCTTGAGCCCAGTTCCTTTTGCTGATGAACCAAAGGATGCACCTAACATCAGATATACTGGGTTGGTTATTGGAACTTCCTACAAAAGAAAAAGAAATAGGTAAACAGTAAAGAATATGGCAATTGTTGTATGGGAACAAGTAAGTGAGATGGGAATAGCTATCTATTTTGTGGTATGAAAATACAACATTCTCAAGGCTGAGTAAGATTGGAGGAAAATTCACCAACAATGGTTTTGTCAACTGTTAATTAGATACAGGATCATTCATTTAAGGATTAGTTAGACATAAGATACTTCATAACTCTAGCTACGTATGTTCCTCTCGCCAAACTATTTGCAATTTCCAGTTGGATTGGAATCAAACAAAATCCCTTTTGCTTTTATGCAGTATATGAGAAGGAGGTGCTTTTACACTTCTAGCATTAAAGCTAACAGAGAAAAAACTGATGCAATTCAAACAGACTAACCCGAATCATTTTGTTCATGATATCATGAATTGTCGTTTTAATGATCAGTGCCTCCTTCCCAGATTCTGTGGAACAAAGATCTTAAGCAGGCGTCTACCCAAATGTGATGGGTCTCAAGTCAAAACAAGTGGACTTATTCTCATACCATATAATTCTGCAACTTTATCCAATGCTTTTGCAGATCCTCTATTAAGAAGGCGAAACGTACTTTTCTGACCCACATATTCAGTATAATTCTGTAATAGAACAAAGAAACAGTAGAAAAATAATGTAAAGTCAAAAAAGTGTAGAAAGTGATATTATAGCTGGTAGATATATAGGACCACACAAACCTCAATAGGTGCACCATTTTCCCTTATAACAACATCATAAGTGTCTATCTCCCTCCCGAACTTTGTCTTGAGAAGATCTCCAGAGTTGCCAATGACAGCACACTTCCCAAACTGCTTTGGAACATATGGAGGTGTTTCTAGAAGCACCAGGGAAAGTTTCTCCATGCACAAAGTTTTGTTCTCACAATGATTGCTGCATCAAAGGCACAAAAAGTTGTACTTTAGGAATGGATTTTGAACAGGCAAGCAGGCTTTTTGATGGCCTTTTGCATATAATTCAGGAATAGTGCAAAATGGTGCAGGAGAATTGATTGACCATCTTGAAATCTACCGACAAAGAAGAATCACAACCTCTTTCTTTTTCTTCCTTTTCTAAAAGGTTAAAACAAGGACCCAAAAAAAAAAGGAAGAATAAGAAGAAAAGAATGTGAAGCAAGCAATATTTTCGATAATGTAACTGGGTAAACAATCAGATTGAGGAGACAAAAAATTCTTTCACTTTTAAGCCAGCATCAAGAAGACCAGTGATATTCAGCCACCAGAATATTTTTTGGATCAGACTTAACCCACAAGAATATATGGTCAATGATTATTTTGTGCACATCTCCAGCGTGATTGGATTAATAAATTTCACGATCATTTGAAACTTCAGAACTCTTGGTGAAGGAATTATTGGCACTTACAGCTGTATGCCTTTGTTGATCCTTTTCCAAGCATAATCCTCCCATCCACGTGGCAAAGCATCAATAAACTCTTTGGTGAGAATTGTGGTACTGTTCCTAACCTGAACATTTATTGTCACAACATGACAAACAGCAAGTAAACAAGAATATAACTGCCCATAAATCTTGAATGAAAAAGAAAAGGTGAACTGATTTGAGTTTCAGGTGTAAAAGTTTATTGAATGGTAACAAACAAGCCCAAAAAACTTCATGCACTATAATTCTCATCTCAGAAATATGATTAGCATTAGCAAGACTTACCTGTTCCCATGTAGCCACAGCTTCACAGAGATTAAAATCATATGACAAGCCCTCAAGTTCACCAGTTTTTGGATCGCTCTATTATGCATGTGATTTGCAGAAAACTTTTAAGTTAGACCATGAATATTTTTATCGAAATACAGCCCACGACCAGACTTACCCATTTGGGAATAGTATCAGGGGGAAACTGCATTGTGACCTGACAATAATCTTTACCGGCTACCGCTTGTAAACCTAATCCATTTGCACTCTGTATTGGTGGAGAACAATGCAAACATAGTAATAGTATCCCAAAAGAAATGCATAACTGGCTATCTGCAATAATTATCACCAGAACAAAAAAAAACGAAATTGCATTTTGCTGATTCATGTACAGGTTATAGTTCTTGAGATTTTTTTCCACATTTTGGATTACCACTTACGTGGGAGGACCAACACCAGCCTTGATCTTAAGTTTGGAGGTTTTGGAAGACATAAAGATGGTCTTTTGCTTGGAGATATGTGTTTATATATATTCCTGGTGTATTTGGAGACGTGGAATGTAAAATCTTCAGCAATCAGACTATTAATTGTCCTCATCATTGAGATAGATTGTATTTTATACATCTCCGTGGGCTCATGCCTACAGGATTTATCAAGATTATATCTTAGAAGAGCTCAGGATGGAATTGGAGAGCAGTTTTCCATTAGTTTTTGTATTATTATTTTTTGGGTAATTTGTCTCTAAGGATTTCTCATCCTTGAAGTTTTTGTGCATTCTTTAGTACATCTAACAAAAGCTCGTTTTCCATCTAAATAATAATAATAATAATAATAATAACTAGTCATGATCTATCAGGTGATTTGAGGGAACTTGCATTTAGTTGCCTTCTAACAGGTCAGTTGATAAACCCATCAAGCAAACGCAGTACTGCCCACATATTGGACATATTGGGCAAGCAAATTGGGTAAATATTGTTTGTGGCTCGAACAGTTGGGGAAGATGGGATTGCACAGGAAGGGTAATGAACAATTTCAGAGTAATTATAAATTACAGGACTGCGAGTGAGTCTCCACATACTACAATGCTACCTTAGATCCACTAATAAGCATACATCCAATTGGAGTTAAAACTCACCACACACTTCTGGAAACTGCTTTGCAAAGCTTGCAAGGCTTCGAACTCCTCGTCCGACAGCCGATAACTATCATCTGCATAACGAGAGTAGGATCAAAATCGAACCTTTTTCAAACGAAAATCATTGGAAGGAGATCGCATGTATGAGTGGAAAACATACAGAGATTGGAAACTCCAGTGATGTAAATTAAAATGGCGGCGAATCCAGAAGCCAAAGCAACTGTTAGACCCAACTGCAACAGCCTCATCTAAGGGCTCAGAGACTGATTTGGAGATGAAAAGAGAGAAGATTGGGAAGGAAAAATAAAACCCTAATCTGGGTCTCTCTGGATCTTAGATTGAGGAGGTATCTTGGGTCTTCAAATTCAAATCCAAAGGCAGAAGAAATTTCTTGGTCACAGACCCAGAAGCCTGTCGTGCCGGGGAGACTTCTTATGAGCTCTATCCTTCTATCTCCTAGTCCACCACCCAATCATTTCAGTTTTAAGTTATCAAAGGTAAATTGATTAACGAAACATGGTTTTAGTAAGAAACAGGAGGAGTACACCACGCGTGTGCCGGACGTAGAATTTAAATCTAGGTATAAAAGATTGTATGATGTGTTTGATCGTAAAAAAAAAAAAAAAAAAAAAAAAAAAAAAAAAAAAAAAAACCTTTGAAACACAGTTAGTTGACTTTTGAATTTCTGAAACTAAAATACCGAAAGAATTGAAACATTGAAATCTTTTAAAAAAATTAATATTTGAGTTATAATGTCATGTGTTTAAATTGAAATATTGAGTGATATGTCTGTTTTTAAAAAATTATTAAAATGTTAACTCAATTTTGAATCTATAAAATTTAAAATTTGTTAAAAAGATTATCATTATTTACGATAAATAATTATAAAGGTTTTATTTATAATGTGATAGCGATAAAACACTCCGACTGATATTTTTTAGAATATTTCTTATATTTATCAAACACCTCAATTTTCATTTGGGTTAAAACTATATTTGGTAAGAGATAAATCAAAAAATAAAATAATTTAAAAAGTGTAAAATTATGACTTACACAATAAGGGAAATTTGTTTTATTAAATAAATACATGTATCATATTTTTAGTATAATATAAGTGGAATGAAATGTAAAAATATTTTTATCCTATATTAAATAAATATTAGAGAGAACAAGAAGAGAGATGTGGTATATTACATGGATATAGATTATAGAGAGAACCATGAGAGAGATGTGTCATTTTTATCCCCATCCGATGGATTTGTTGACATACTTATAAGTTTTAATGATAAGTAAAATATTATTAATTTGATTAAGAAAAATATTTATGATTAGAACGATTAACAAAAAATTTGAAATATAAAAATCTGTTGACTCAATAGTTAATGATACGTATAAATAAAATACGTAAAGTTAGCTGGCAATATATAGAGAGAGAGTTAATATTGAGAATTGCCGCAGAATTAATCAAAATTGATGATCGTAAAAGAAATACAATTTATATTTTAAAATTAAGATTAAAGTTTTAAAAGTTAAATATTTTAAATATGTAATATTTTATTTTAAATTTTAAACTTCTTAATAAATATTTAATGTAAATTTTGCATAAATAATTTAATATTGATTTTAATATTTTATAAATATTTTAATTTAATCTAATATTGTAAGTAAAGGAAATTTTATTAAGAGGTGAAATAATAATTTTGGAATTAACGGTCAATTGGTTTAATGAGATGTAGTGTTAGATCTCTTAATCAAGATCCCGAATTCAACTCGCAACTTGATAATGGAGTATACTACGTTGGAAGGGTAATCTCTTAAATAGATCACTATAAATCTTGAATCAGATTAATTAAAATATAATTTTGAATATCGATTGATATAGTAAAAAAAAATGATTTTGGGCCCAAATGGGTTGGGGTCCAATATTAGTATTTAATAAGACAGAATTGATGACCAGTCAAACAATGATTTTGGGTCCCAACCATTTTTATTAAGAGGTGAAAAATAAAAGTGCTTGCTGGTTCCAGGAAATTTTCATCAAGCAAACAGAATCTGTAACCTTAGTCGCTGATCCACAAGGCCGGGGCCTCAGTCCACCAAGGGTATACTCTCACAACCTAAGTTTAGAGAAAGAATATGAGAGAAAGAGAGAGATCAGAAAGAGAAAGAGAGATAGAGAGGGAAAGAGCTAGAGAAAGAGAGATAGAGAGGGAAAGAGCTAGAGAAAGAGAGAAAAAAAAAGAATATAAAAGAGAATGAGATTCATTACTTATTCATTATATGTATTTAAATACTATTTATACTAATATTATTAACTAATTTTACTAATTATTTAACCAATGTACCTAATTTTACAATTAACTACTAATTATTTTTACTAATCATGATTAACTACTAACTCTATAGTTAGTAGTTGTTACAATACTTCCCTCCTTTGAAGATATCCTTGTTCTCAAGGATGGAAAATCAAAAATTGATATTTGAATCATGAATTTTGAACCAAGACTTGTATTTGTGTTGAAAAATAAGATGATGAAAACGAATAATAGATATGATTTAAGTTGTAAGAAAAATAGTGAAAGAAAAATAGAAATGAAGAAACTTGAGAAAAACTTTTCTTGAAATTTTTTTTTGTGCCGAAAATTCAATCTTTAGAGGAATTGGCAAAATCCTACCATCAACTTCCTTCTTGAACATGAAACGCTATTCTTTCTTGAACATGTAAGACCCTTCTTTCTTTGACATCCAAGACCATTCTTTCTTGATCATGCAAGACCCTTCTTTCTTGGATATTTGAAATCCTTCTTCGCTCAACATTTCTTCACTAAGAGTAGATAAAATGAGAGGTTTAGAAAGTGATATAATACCTTGTTTTTCCTTATATTTTGGTATTGTTTTTTCTACCATTTGATTTGTTGTGATGCCATCCGATTTCTTTTCTTTTCTTGCCATTTTTCTACCAAGATTTTGATATCTCCATCGATACCAAACATTTTCAATAAAATGTTGAATTTGTCATCAAGACTTGCGACAAAAGTGTCCAATTTTCAATTTTGTTCATCGATTTTCTTATTAATATATGAATGAAATTCTTATATTTTAATTTCTTACCTTTTGAGATGTTCTTCAATGGTTTCATACAAAACGTTTTCTTCAATAACTTTATACTCAATTTCTTCTACCATTTTTCAATACTAATCAAGGATTCTTATACTCTGATATCAATTTGTCACAATTTCAGTAAGAAAGAGAAAAAATATGAGAGAAAGAGAGAGATTAGGAAGAGAAGAAAGAGAAAGAGAGATAGAGAGGGAGAGAGCTAGAGAAAGAGAGAAAGAGAGTAAGAGAGAAAGAAAGAGAATACAAGAGAAAATGAGAGAATTCTTTACAATTTCATTACTTATTCATTACATGTATTTGAACACTATTTATACTAATATTATTAACTAATTTTACTAATTATTTAACCAATGCACCTAACTCTATAATTAACTACTAACTATTTTTATTAATCATGATTAATTACTAATCCTATAGTTAGTAGTTGTTACATCTATGTTGGTCGACGGAGGCCATGCCTTGGGTCTACTAAGATTCTTGGATTCTCATATTGTTACTAGAGTTTTTTGTTTAGTGGAGTGTTTGGTATTCGGTGATTCTCGTTTCTTAGAGTACTTGGTATTTGGTGAAATTTGGTTACTCTGTGACAATTTATTTGCTCATGGAGTTTTAATGTTTGATGAACTATTCCTTCAATTTTGATTTCGAGTATTCGTTTTTCATCTGCTTTGATACATTTTTCTTTTGACCTTCCTGTACACCGGTATATCCACTCCCTTAGTACATTCTTTGCATTGAACTTTTGGGTCTCTCGGTATGTCACACTTTTCTCTTGATGATTCCTATCTCTCTCTTCTGAGTACATTATTATTTCTTTCGGTACATTATCTTATTTCTTCTCGATACTTTTTTTCCCGTTTACTCAATTGTAGCTATTATCACTATTGTTTGCTCTGATGACAATGTTATGTTAGTAAATAAATTTAAATATCATGTCATTTGAGGAGGCATCAGTGGCTTAGACTTCTAAGGTAAAATTTTCATACAGACACATGACCCAAATATTTTATACAAAATTCAAACTTTACACCACGCTTGCTTGTATCTCTGTCAATGTATGCCTCTCGGTATATGTCTCCGTCTCTGAGTGCTCATTGGTCTCCCGGCAATCGCATGCCTCTTGATGCTTGGTCGACCCAAGTGGTTAATAGAGGTACAAATGGGTACAGTTAAGGTTAATAGGTACAATCATTTTCCAGTCATGACCATTCAAACTGACTGCTCATTAGGAGTGGTGGGTTCTCGATTAAGTCTCTAAGCTAGCTGAATATAAAGTTACCAACATACAAGGCGAAAAAGATGACAAAGACTATGTTTAGCTGATGATTGTAAAAGAAAAGCTCAAAATATTGCTTCCTCACCGGATGACACAAATATTTGTCGCATCAAGTAGAACATCATTTTGTTTTTCCTTAAAATATTTTTATTCAATTGGTAAATAAAACCACTAAAAATGCTCTTGACTATGTCTTGTACCTTGATTTTTCTAAAATTTTCTTTTTACAAACTCTAGAACCTCTATGGTAGCATATAATGTCTCAAGAAAGATAGAGTATCATACGAGATTAGTAAAGTGTATTTGAATCACATTACAAATTAAACTTTTATAATAATTATTATTCATTATAAATTCTGTATTTTATAATTATTGTTATGCACCCAATTTTTTTTGTTTATACAATGTCATTCGCTATCATTGAGGAATAAATATTTTGGGGTTATCTCATTAGAAAACAAACGCACAGGTTGCGGACATCGTGAGTCCCCTTATGATACCGATTGATCTTATAGTTCCTTAATCTATTTCTATCCAAAACCAACAAGAAATTAAAGTTTAAATTTTTCTATAAAAATAAATTTTAGAGTATTTTTAAAATAAGAATCGCATACTTTTATCTAATTTTAAAATTTAAATACCAAATTAAAAGTTAAATATATTCATTACAAACGGAGTTAATTAATATAAAATTGAATATATATAATATTTGTATATTGAAATTCTTTTACAAGTGACCCAATGATAAAAAATATAATAATCTAGAGAATTTTTATCTGATTTGAAAATATAAATTTTGGGAATGTATATTATTTTAAAAATGATAATAATGGAATTTTATCCGATGAGTTCACATTGCCAAATATCATAAAAGAATAATATGTATCGAAAAAGTTAATCGCCAAACAAGATTTATACAATGTATTTGTAAATTAAAAAAATTCAATTTTACTTTCGACAGTTAATGAAATATTTTAAAAATTTATTAAGACTTATTTGGGGAAAAATGTGAAAAATTAATTGTAATTTAATGTGAGACGCATAGAGCGAAAGTTTTCACTTTTATTAAGGGGAGAAGAAAATAGAAAGAATTGATAGCCCATTATCAAAATTTTGAAATGCTATAATCGATAATAATGTTTTATAAGGACATAAAAAACCCATAATTTAATAATTAATATATTCGATAATTTTATTTTAAAAAAGTTAGAGTTTCTGAGACGATTCTACTTTATTCACTATTTAGATTATAAAGGTTTATTCTTATTCTTTAGTTTTTAATTCAAAACTAGATCTTTTATTAAGAAAATTAAAAAAAAAAAAACAAAACAAAAATTAATGTTCCGTTTGCTATTAAGACAAAACAAACAGTAGAATAATAGCTATACTTGAGTAAACGGGAAATAAAGCATCAAGCATAAATAAAAATAATGGATCGAGAGAAATAATAATGTATTGAGAAGAAAGATAAGAATCACCAAAAGAAAATAGTGATACACCGAGAGACTCAAAAGATAAATGCAAAGAAACGTACCAAGGGAGCTGATATATTGAGAGGTAGTGTACCAGAAGATAAATGGAAAAATATACTAAAATAGATGAAAAACAAATACTCAAAACCAAAATTGAACAACAATCCCCCTAAATGCTAAGCAAATAAATTTTTATAAACAAATCAAATTCCACCGAATATCAAACATTCTAGTAAACGAGAACCACCAAGTACCAAACATTCCAATAAATGGAGGACTCCAATAACCGAGATTTAAAAATTAGGAGTTTATATACCGAGATTCCAAGATTCTTGGTCGGCCCAAGGCGTGGCCTTGGAAGACCAATGTAGGCCCTGATTGACCAACGTAGGCCCTTGGTCAACCACGCCATGGCCTGGTGTGTGGTAGTACGTGGGCATCCAACAATACGTCAGATTGTTCCGGATTTATTGTTTCTCATTTTCTGAGGGCCCCACATTATTATTTGTAACTTTTGTGGCTTTTTGTATATCGAGTCCAAGTACAAGTGGTAAGATATGACTTCGGGTTATGATGGATGAGTTTGTTGATCTATTCGTTTGTTTTGGGGTTTATATTCAAACTGTTTCATATTTGTTGATTCAAAAATGTATAAAATATGAGAATAAGTATTAATAAGTCATTAACGTTTCTCTTCTTTGTGTAATGACTATGGCTATTTTAAAAACTATCATTCTAGATCTTTACAAAGGGGATAAATTGAATAGTGATAATTATGACATTTGGTACTGAAAAATTCAGTTTGTACTTGAGGAGCAGAATCTGTCTGAAATTCTAAAACACGAGATTGTGGACCCCAGGGAGGGTACCACACCTCAAGCAAAATGCGAAAAGGAGATTCATCGTGCATGGAAGAAGAAGAATAATTAGATTAAGACAATCTTGATTAGTAGCATATACGATAACATGATCCCAATTTATAAACAGTATCCTATAGTTATGTTATTTTGCCTCGCCCTAAAAGAGCATTAGGGTGCTCTTTCAGCTCATGAGATGAAAATTTTGACTTATAAGTTTTTTATTTATAAGAAGAGGAATGATCATACGATAAAATAATATTTGATACAAATGTCGAGTATGATCGTTTGGTTAAGTAATGCAGGCGAACCCCTTTCGAATGAGTTTCAAGTATTGGGTGTGAATTAGTTTTTATTTAATTTATGAAAAACCATGAAAATCCATCTCACTCACAATGAAAGTATTCGTATTTTCACTGATTTGAGTAGATACTGTGAACTCAAGAAGAAACACTTGAAGGCGAGTAGGCCGCAGGGCTCCCGCGACACGAAATGCAAATGGAAAAGATATAAGAAGAAGACCTGAGATCTAGACAAGAAGATTCCATCTGAGAAATCCGACAACAAAGTACAAAATCGTAGGAAGAAGGAGCTTAATAAGATCAAGGTAAAATGCTACGTATATGATAGATTTGGTCATTTCATTTATAAATGTAACGAGCTGAAGGTATATTCTTCTTCTTTATATGGTTTGAATTTTGTCTCCTCTACTATGATACTTACTAATTCTTATCTTCTGTGTATTGTAGACTCAAAAACCACTGACTACATAACTCGAGACATGAACTCGTATGTGGAGTTCTACCGACTGAGTTCTTAGGCTAGGAGGATTTACGTGGGGAATGAAGCATTTGTCGTCGTCAGGGAGGTTGTTACTTGCAAGTTGGAGTTACGAAGTGGCCAAACTCTATATTTGCATGATGTTTTTATACTCTGGATATTTGATAAAATCTGATTTCTGTATTTTGTTTAGATCACCTAGAATATGTTTTATCTTTTGAAACTCTATTGTTTTTATTAATTACGATAATTTTTTTGTTTGTTCCGGCTTTATCAATGAAAGACTGTATATATTAGATATTATTTCTTTTAATGGTCTTTCTTATCTTTCTTCTATTATCTTTACATCTGATTGTTCTAATGATAATATAAATGTATGACATAGTAGATTTAGATACATTGGGTAAAAGATGATGAATCGATTAGTAGCAAGTGAACTGTTAGACTTGCTAACTAGGGTCGAGTTATCTATATGTGAGTTTTGCTTATTTGGAAAAACTACAAAAAATCATTTGGCAAAATAGTGAGAGTTAAGACTCCATTGCACTTGATCTACTCTGATATTTATGGTTCTATGAACATGAGAACCTAAAATAGAGTTATGTATTTTATTACGTTTATCGACGATTACACGGGTTTCGGTTATATCTATCTGATCTTGTACAATTTTAAGGAGTGAGAATGCTTGGGGAGGTTTATTAACGAAATTGAGAATCAGTTAAACTTAAGAGTGAAGATTCTCAGAACCGATCGGGGCGTGAGTATTTGTCTGAACAATTCAAAGAACTCTATTTTGAGAAGGGTATTACGGGATAACTGACTATTTTTGTTAATTTTCAGTAGAATGGAGTAATCGAGAGAAAAAATTCTGTTGGAGATTGTGAGCTTTATTATGGCGCAGACCAATTTGCTTATCTCCTATTGGGAAGATACTTTATTAATTACTATAGGCTACATTCTTAATCTTGTCTTATCAAAATCCGTAGTTAGTATCCCATATGAGATTTGGATAGGGAGACAGTATGATCTTAGCCACTTGACACCATGTGGATGTACCGCGTATGTTCACAATTCCTCACATCCACGCGGTAAGTTAGACCCGCGAAAAAAGAAATATATCTTTATAAGATATTCAGAACACTCCAAGAGACATGTATTATTTGGTGAGCATGTGAACGACACTGTTACTGAAATTGAGTCTCTTAATATCACGTTTGTTGAAAATGATTTTACTAAGAGATGTTAAATAGATCGAGACTTTACTTTATATGAGATGGATGAGCTTAGTGGGAAAACTGAACCCAGCTGTGTGACCCAAAAATCTGTTATAGATATTTTAGTTATAGTAGGAGTGATCCATTTAGAAGTGAAGGGGTTCCCCTCCTCGCAGGACTAGTGGAGGACACGTACCTAAATGTCATTTCCTGATTGAGCTTAGTGGGAAAACTGAACCCAGCTGTGTGACCCAAGAATCTGTTATGGATATTTTAGTTTTAATAGGAGTGATCCATTTAGAAGTGAAGGGCTTCCCCTCATCGTAGGACTAGTGGAGGACACGTACCTAAATGTTATTTCCTGATTGAGGATGAGACTCTCATTGTAATTCTTGAGAATGATGAGGAGCCCAAAATGGTACAGGAGGATCTAGAGGTGATGAGAGTTCTGTGAAAAATCATTGGTTGAAGGCCATGGATGAAGAAATAGAATTAATGAGAATCAACAGAATCTGAGATTTAGTTGATTTGTCTGAGAACTGAAAGATCATCGGGAACAAGTAGGTTATCAAGATCAAGAGAAAATGTCGATGGATCGATGGAAATGTATAAGACTTGTCTAATAATCAAAGTTTACACTCGGATTAAAGGTGTGGATTACGAGAAAACTTTCTCCCCAATAGTTAAATTTATCTTGATCCGTTACTTTTAGCGATTGTCGTATACATAGATTTAAAGTTACACCAAATGGATGTCAAGACTATTATTCTAAACTAAAATTTGGATGAAGAGATCTATATGGGGCAGTCATCTAGCTTTGTTTCTGTAGGTCAGGATGATAAAATCTGTTAATTTTGGAAGTCGATAAATAACCTTAAGTAATTATCTAAATAGTGGTACTTGAGATTTTACGATAAGATGATATTTTATGAGTTTGTGATGATTGAGAAAGATCATTGAATGTATCTTATACATTTTACTAATTTTTTTGTGATTATATCCTTATATATAGAGGACATTTTATTGGTTGAGAACAGTTGAGAGTATTTGATGAAAATCAAAACATGATTATCGTCGAGTTTTAAAATAAAAGACATTAGTGAGACTCAGTACATTCTTAGAGTTAGGATTCAGAGAGATTGTTTGAGATAGGGGTTGGCTCTTTCACAAGAGTCCTATATAAGGAAGGTTTTCAAGTGCTTCAGGATAAACAATCACAACCCCATAAATATTCTTATCGATAAAGGTGAGGGTTTGAGTCTTGACATGTGGTGTAAAACTTAGGAAGAGATAAGAGAGATGAGTAAAATCTCTTATGTCAGTATAATAGGCAATTTGATATACACAATATGATGTACACGATCAGCCATTTATTTTACAGTTAGTCTGGTGAGTAGATATTAATCGAATCCTAAATGATGAGGGTCTGAGTCTTGACATGTGGCATAAAACTTAAGAAGAGATAATAGAAATGAGTAAAATCTCTTATATCAGTATAATAGACGGTCTGATATACACAATATTGTGTATAATATCAGACATTTATTTTACAGTCAATCTAGTGAGTAGATATTAATTGAATCCTAAAAGGGATCATTGGAAAGTAGTGAGAAGAATTTTGAGATATTTCAAGTGAATTACGAACCTTTCCTTATATTATGGAAGAGATAATTTGTGTCTCGTTGGGTATTCATACCACGTGTGATAAACCGACCATAAGATAGTGTGAGCTATTATTTGAGACGATGAAATGATCTTGATCCCTGTGCTTACTGTGTGAGACTCGAATCCCATTGGATGTGCTCATCGGCACCCTTATTATTTTTTATTGTTTCTTGAACTCTTGATTCGGTGTATGTTACTTTAATCTGCTTACCAATGGTTTGAAAGATAATGAGGTCTGTGGGACAGATCTAAAAAAGTAACTGAATTGAAATTGATAGATTTTAATAGGGAAAAAGAGGACTAGTCGACATTATATTATTGTATTGTATTTATCGGTCGACCTATTAGATTTATCTACGTTGGGATTTAAAACATAATAGAGAATATACAGTTGAACAATAACTAGGAACTATTTTCGATGAGAAAAGTAGCTCGATAAATGTAATATGTTAAGTCTGGGGTTTTGTACTAATGTTAGTTCCTTGATCATCCTAATAGGTACATCGTCAAGTCTTTACTGGTAGGTATATTCACCGATCGCACGATATCCAATCTTGTATAAAAGTTCAGTAGGATGATATGGAAGATTATAAGAGTTGTGATCTAATGACGGATGAAAAATACTTTCATGTGCACGTGAAAAATGTTGGTAAATATGCCAATAGAGGCCTTTTTACCTCAAATGAAATTTTAATTTAAGTCAAATTGAGATAATGGGATAACTCTCATTATCTCTTAACTACCCATCTTTCTAAAAACCTCTCTCTCTTTGTATGTATGATATCTTTTTGGGAGAAATTAGAGTTTGTGAGAAATTCTTGATTTCTGCACCTTTACTGAGAAAGAGAGAATTTAGACAATTGAAAATTGTTGAAAAAGATTAAGAGTAAGATTAATTTTTAGTGTGAAAAATAAAATTAATCAAGAGATTCAAGAAAATTTTGGATAGAAAATTTTTTTCGTCATTGCAATTTATTAGATTTAGAATATTGATATTGTGGTGGTAGTTGGTTTTTATGATCATCATCCTGAGCGTGCAACCTTTCGAGAGATTTTATAGTTCGGTTGATTTTTTAAAATTTACATATCGGGATATGAGTCAAAAAATTCTGACGATATAATTTTTCACGTTTTCACATGTGCACACATATTTAATAAATCTAATAGAATTAGAATTTTATCTATAAATAAAATTTTAATACAAAGAAGGAAGCAAATTTTTATAATGGTATTATCTTTTGAATTTTGTTTCTCTTACTAAAACGAATAAAAAATTAAATAAATCAAAATTTTTTGATAATCTAGATAAAATAATAGAAAATTTTAACTGTGAGTAATTTGGAATAAGTTAAAGTGTCACGTGAATTCACGTGGTGTGTTTGGCATTTTCATAAATTAATAGTTGGATCCACAAATTTTGTAATTCTCTGATTTGTTGATCGAGAAAAAAAAACACACACACATAATTTTTCATTCATGCATATTGGGAAATATTGTTGACAAACTGTTTTAAATCTAAATCAGCGGAACTTTCGATGGGAATCACTAATTTGCATATCTGGGAATTATAGGAAAATGGAAAAATGAAGGAAATTTCCGGTTCATTACAACCAATTGTACGGTAAGGATGGATATGAATTCGACCGCATAGGATCCAAACTCGAGCAATTAACACACAAGTAGAAAGGGAAGGGGAAGCCCGTAACCAGAAACAGACCTCGGGCGGTATCATCGTCCCGTCATCCTTCTCTGTACCAATTCGCATAAATAACCTTGTTTTCTTATTTTTTTTCCCCAATTTTCTGTCTCCTCTCCTCCAACAGCTCTGAAGAAGAGTCGAAACAACAATGGCGACGAGGTATTGGCTGGTTTCTCTTCCCCTACAATCGTCCGCTTCCTCCTTGTGGAGTCGCTTACAGGAATCCATCTCAAAACACTCCTTTGACACTCCTCTTTACAGGGTAAGATTTCAAAATTTCAGATCTGTTTTCGTGAAAATTCAAGTTTCAATTCTTCTTAAAGGTTTTTCTTGGTGGGTTTTTGTTGCAGTTCAATGTTCCGAATCTTCGTGTTGGAACTTTGGATTCTCTACTCGCTCTCAGCGATGATCTTTTCAAAGTAATTTTTTTTTTTTCACGTTGTATTATAATTTAAAGTTTGGATTTTTTTCTCCTCTTTTATGGAATTGTGTTGATTGTACAGTTTGTGGATGTGTGCAGTCGAATAGTTTTATTGAAGGAGTTAGTCACAAGATCAGGAGACAGATCGAGGAATTGGAGAGGGTTTCTGGGGTTGAGACCACTGCACTTACAGTTGATGGTGTTCCTGTTGATTCATACTTAACAAGGTACTTGGGTCATTTTTTGAGTGAATTTTCTGATGGGGTTTATTCATTAGTGTTTAAATTTAGTTAGGAATCTTCTGAATTTTAATGCCTTGTTTTAGGTTTGCATGGGATGAGGCGAAATATCCAACAATGTCACCTCTTAGGGAGATCGTGGATAGCATTCATGTCCAAGTTGCAAAAATTGAGGATGATCTTAAGGTTAGAATTTTGCTACTTATATCTTACATGCGGTTCATGAAGAGATGTGGACTGTAGTGATGCTAATGTTATAATATAAGATAAGCCAAAGTGTATGCAGTAGTGCTAATAGGTTGAAATGAGATGTATGTTAGGTGTAAAAAGAAATAGACAGAGGGTAATGGTAGAAGAGTAGTGTCTTTGGGAGTTGTAGGAGGACATTTATGCTATAAGATGCATCAGCTTGAGATTTCTAACTATTCTTGTTATCCTGACAGTGGAAACTTGAACTGAATAGTTGCTGCACAAAATCATCACAAGGTTTTCTCTTACTTTGCAAGAGTAGTAGGGCATGGCATTGGAAGTTAGAGCCAAAGTTGAGACCTTTTCTACTAGGAGCTTCACTTTCGGGTGACCAATAGTTTTAAGCCAATAAAGCCTTTCCCACCATGTATGTTGCTGTGTGGTGATATTGCACCACAGTCATGTCAAAATTATGATACTTACAAATACAGTTAGTTGAAATACTTGTCTTTCTCACTTCACATGCCTTCATCCTGAATGAGGTTGAGTATAAGACAACATTCCTAGGAGAGCATATTGTCATCCTGTATGAGCCACATACGTCCATTGTACTTCAACCTCTTGCTTATTTTTCTTCAAATCTCATAGAAATACCATTTGGGTGAGGTTTTTATTTGCTATCACCAAATTGGATGTCCACTTTTCCTGTCTCTCATAGGCCATAAGCGTAGCAAAGGCACAGTGTATTTCTTGGACTCTTATTTGCTGCATCCAACAATCGATAAGCAAAATTAGGCTTTGAGGTAACTCATCGGTGCATTGAGATGGCTATAGGCTTGGGATAAATATAGGATTTTGAAGATTCTATGCATTCCAGTCCATGCTTACCGTTTGGATGGTCCCAAGTACTTTGCCAAGTTTCTATGAAATTTTGAGAGGGTGCCATCCCATGGTTTGCATTTCCTTGAAATAGCTATCACTATTTTTATCATTCACTTGAAGATTTTCCTTTTAGACTCTCTTAGTTTTATCGTTTTCCTGGTGCCAGCATTGTAGCCTAACATCTCTAAGATTTACCACCCCTATCTACCTTGCCACCTGCACAACTATATGCCTCTTGCCCACCCCAAACAATACCTCTCTTGCAATTTTCAGTTGGTCTGCTTGTGGTCTTGTATTTTCTAGCCTTTGGACTATGATTTTACTTACACATGACCTTGTAAAGAACTGTTGTAGTGAGCTATACTGATGGATTAGTATTTTCTGTAATTACTATTGCTGCTTGGTGCTTGTTCATAGCTCTTTCGAGGAACTTGAGGCGTATGGTGAAGAAGATGGACAAGACATTAATTTAGGCTCATGTAATCCAACCTTAGACCTAACTAAATCATGAACATGAAATGTATAAGCTCATTTTCCTATCGGAAAGGATGCGACCTCAGTTGCAGTGCTGCTGCACTTAAACTTTCCTCATTTTGTAATTGACTAATTTTGTTACATGATAGTGTCTTTTGCCTAAGAGTTAACAAAAGCACTGTTAAATTATACAGGAAGATAGCTTCCTGCTTGGTGCAAATTGTCTGCTCTTGGTATTAGATAGAGGCTGCAATAAGTCGCCCCCAAGTGGGAAAGAAGGCAGGGTTGAGTTAAAACTAAATCCTTCATGTTCAGTCTCCTCAAATATTCATGGGTCCTCTAGCTTTAGATTTAGTGTGTGTGTGTGTATACACACACATAAGTACACACATACACACACACACATAAAATTTACATTGTTGCAAGTTGTTCCTCTACTTTTAGCAGTTCTTATGCATAGGTATCCAAGGTGTCTGGTGTGACCCATGGCAAAAGACATCCACTTCTTATTTTTTCAGTTCTTCTAAAGTGTAGTTTTTGCATAGCGAAAATGAAAATAACAAATGGAATGAGATCTGAACAACCTTATGTCTTGCATATGCCAGGTTCGAGTTGCAGAGTACAATAATGTGCGCAGTCAGCTGAACACCATAAATAGAAAGCAAAGTGGAAGGTATATTACCAATGTCCTTGTTTAGCTTATTAATTATTAGTTTAAATTTGTCCATCTTCCAAGTTTATTCCTTAAAAAATGACTCTTGCATATATCATATATTCCATTGTAAGCATTTTGCCGCTTATCTTTCTAAGTAGAGTACAGCAATTGACACTTTTTATTTGTGTGCATGGAAGTGTAAAAAGATACAGCATAAGAGATTATGTAATTCAATTTCCTCCTTATGTGTCATAACATGATACAAGTTCATGAACATTAGAAAGTGGTAAAGTTGAACTTCTGTTCCCTTGTTTTTGGCATTATTCCCTATGACTAACTACAGGAGCTACAGATGTCCCATTATATCAAGGTATTAAAATTTTATACTGGGGCATATTCCTTTCCTGGAGATGATATAAATACAGAATGTGTGCGCTTGCACACAGCACTGATGTTCATGGCAACAAAGTTAGTCAATTTCAAAGCTGCTGTTTTGACGTTCTCCTACCACACCACTATGACACAAACGAATGCACCTTATGTTGGGGCTTTCTAGGAGCACATGCGCAACTCATTATATGTAGTCCCTTTGAAATGTTAGCACATGACCTAAACCTTTTATCTGAATATCTTTCTGCTTTTGCCAGCTTGGCTGTCCGCGATCTGTCAAATTTAGTGAAACCAGAGGATATAATCACATCAGAGCATTTAGTGACACTTCTTGCTGTAGTTCCAAAGTATTCACAAAAGGATTGGCTATCAAGCTATGAGACTCTTACAACCTTTGTGGTAAGAACATTTTTCATTTCTTGATGCATCTTCCTGGTTGAAATTTTGAATTAATTGAAGTTGATTGGTCTTCTATGGTACTTATAGGCTTTGTGATGTGGATCAGTGGCTCAACTCACTGTTGAAATATATATATACTTTTTTCCTTATCATTCTGAACATTCCATTATTGATTCAAGCAGTTCTACAATTTATTTAGGTACCAAGGTCCTCCAAATTGCTTTATGAGGACAATGAATATGCCCTTTATACTGTAACATTATTTGCTCGTGTTGCTGACAATTTTAAGACCAGTGCACGTGAAAAAGGTTTCCAAGTGAGTTTCTTATTTATGTTGCTCAAGTTTGGCCAAAGGCTCGGTACTTCATTTTTTTTCTTCCATCTGAAGTTCCTCATGAACTTATTTCTGGAAGATTTGGACCAAGATCCAAAATGATTTGAGTTTGTTTCTGAAGATGTCATGTAACACTGTGCATGTTCAACTTCTTGTGTGATTCAGATTCGTGAGTTTGAATATAATCCAGAAACACAAGAAAGTAGGAAGAGGGAGTTAGAGAAACTGATGCAAGACCAGGAAACACTGAGGAGCTCTCTGTTGCAATGGTGCTACACCAGTTATGGAGAGGTAGTTACCCTTTAAAGCTTCTGTGGCTCTAGGAAATTTAGAAGGACATATTGTTACTTTTAACATGACGGAGCATGATATTGCTTTAGCCTCTATGACAGGACCAATATGCTATCTTGCAGGATTTCTAGTCTATAAAACAGAAGGGCTGGTTGATATTAAAATTAAACAGCTTCAACCAGTGTTACCTGTCTTGTAATTTATTCTGTGAACTCTTTGACATGGTTCAGGACCATAAAATCATATTAATGTGCATCATAATATCCTAATTTCTTCTGACAATCAAGAAAGAAAGGAATAGAGTAAAAGTTGCAAAATAAATGTCTCCGAAGCATGACAAGGCACTTGAAAAAAAATGGAATTTATGAAATCATAAAATATTCACATTCCAACCCTGTATCAATTCCCCCATGGAAAATGGAAGATTCGTGGAATAAAATCTGTGAATATTGAGTGGGAAGACCCTATGATTGCACTACACCAGCCAAACAATCAGCAATGGGGCAAGCAACTTTTATTTTCCCTACGAACCTGTACATTGCACTCTAAGCCTGGAGCTTGTTTGAAATCAATCCTCCTACACCCTAGAAACTCCTTAGTGGAGTGGACTAGTCTTAATTACAATGCAGAAGTAAATGATAAATTGAGTATCACTTACTCAGATAGCATCTACTCGCTTTAATCTTACCACTCACTGTAACATGTTAGTTCCGAAGATACTTTGGGACATGCCCCAAATAAAGAGCTTTACCTGCATCGCAGCCCCAAAAATTTAGCCATGACATACTTGAATTTGTAGGCTTCTAGCATGAAGCTACTGCTGTTGGTTCTCTTTCTTCTCCCAAGCATGCTGCCATGTCAGTTTTGCCTTCTTGATGGAGCCATGCCTACACTTAACTACACCCTTTTGCATTCCTCCTGCAGGTTTTCAGCTCCTGGATGCACTTTTGTGCTGTACGTATCTTCGCAGAGAGTATTTTAAGATATGGGCTGCCACCATCATTTTTGGTACTTTTGCTTGTCACAAGTCATGGATTTACCCTTTTTAAAAATGGGAAAAACAATTCATTTCTAAAGCAGTCGACTCCGATCTAATGATTTGATTTACTTTAACTACAGTCTGTTGTATTGTCACCTTCTGTGAAAAGTGAGAAGAAAGTGCGTTCGATCCTAGAAGGATTGTGCGACACTGCAAACAGGTAAGTCGCAAAGAGAATTGAGATTATGCTTCATTATCAAATGAATCTTTTATGATGTTCATTGCTGTTCACTGCTTGAATTGTTTCACTGATCTATTTTCATAATGGAGTGGGGGAGGGGAGATTTGAACCTCTTACCTAACACCAGGGCAGGTTCCAATTTCAAATGCACCAAAAGCTTCAGTAAGCCTTTGTAACCATATAAGAAAAATACAGAAGCAATGAAAAAAACAAGGAATGCAGATATGTGGAATATTGTCCCTAGTTTTAAGTTATCTGTTTCTTTATCTTATATAATGAGTAGAAAATAATTTTTTTTGATTGTCAATTTTAGATTTTAGTACGGACATGGTTACCACTTACCATCAAGGTGGTAGATCAAGTTGTCCAATCATTTACTTGCCACTAGAAGGTCCCAATTTTGAGTCTGATTAAATAAAAGCACATGCAGTGGTCAACCCCTCACTGACTGTGCAGAGGTGCATTGGTTTGCTTGGCATCTTGATTAGGTTATGATGATAGACTCGCCCTTTTAAGAGTAGTTATTACTCAAATTGGATATTCCCTGATGGATGAGGACTCTTATGGTGATGCCTGAGGGGATTCCTATGCTAGTCACCAGTTTCCACCCTTTCCATTATCTGGAAATAATAATAATAATAATAATTGAAATGTGATTGTACATTATATATGAACTTGAGAAGTGCTTGTCTGACTTGTCGGAGTTAAGAAATTTTAGGGAAACCTGTGTTTACCAGCAGTGGGAGGCGATTATCCATTGAGAGTAACATGTACTCAATCTGATATTGAGGCCAAAATTTTAGAGAAATAGTGAGCAGGTTTAATCACAATCTAACATACACATGATGGCTTTACCTCTTCCACGAAAAATGTGTTATCACAATGGCTGTGCATCTATGCTTTGTATGTATAAATTAGATCTTTAGCTTTCTTGGTACTGACTATGATCTGTTGTTTGCTTGTGGAGCAGCACATACTGGAAAACTGATGATGAGGTAGGAGGAATGGGTGGTCTTGGGGGAGATGCCGATGCTCATCCCTATGTCTGCTTTACAATAAATCTTATCTGAGCCAAAATCCTCTCATTGTCACTCTGGCTTTCATTAGTCTGCAATAATTACGGAGAATAAAATTACTGTATAGTGGCGGCTATAATATGCTCAATTCTTTTGCCAATTTATTTTCCATGTCAGGGGTTCTGGTCATTATGAAACTGTGTGCATACCCTCTCCTTTTCTCTTTCCATCTTAATGGAAGATTCTGCCAGAAAACTGTTTTTGACTCCTGAATTCATGAATCGAACGTTTGATCTGGTCATCTGGCCTTCATTAGGATGCATATATTTCATCTGTACGGGTAAAGGGTGACCATAATCATGTTAGTGTTTGTAGGATCTACGACAAGGATATTTAGAAGGGGGAAAGAAATATTGAAGTTTGAGGGGCCTATATATATGGTTCCAATTCTTTAATGTTTGGCTCTAATTCAACCAAATTCTGTCTTCCTGGATAAGAAACAGCAGATGGTCTCTAAAACAGATGACAATCCCAGCAAGTTGGGGGGGGGGGTAAAGGAAGTGCATTAATGAGTATATTTGGATAACATGGTTTGATGATTGTGATGATGACTGCCCACAACTTAAATGGAAGGACCCCATTAATCCGCAGGGTCATGTTTGTCTAGGGGCCGCTTTTGTTGGTTAAATGCTGCTTTTGCCATGTTCATGTATCTAGGTTGTTTAGGGCAATGAAATGTCATCAGGCAAAAAGTGTTGCCTCTAGTTTGGGGGGTTTGCCGAGTAGAGCTATCGAAACAAGTTGCCAGGTTTGGGCGGCTTGTTTTTAATCATAAGCCATATGGTGAACGTATTTGGTAGACAATAGAACATATGGTTCATGTTTGTTGCTCTTCAGACAGCTTGACAATTATGAATGAATGGCATCAACAACATTTGAATTGTAGACAGTTGCCCAATGTCTGTATATGATCACGATGATAACGGCTTTCCTTTCCACCCAGTAGCTCTAATGGAAACTGTGAAAGTTCATGTCAAGACAATGGTGGGCGGATTCTAGAGAAGTTTCCATTACATTACTTGTGAAAAGAAATATATTCCTCTAAAAATGGAATGCGGGTCCTCATCCTTTCCCTGGGTTAAATTAAGGATTAAATTAAATTCATTGCTGCATCGACTTAAAAATATAAAATGCAAATTCAATTAATGGAAAAAAAAGAAGAATCAACTATCAATCAAGTCCAGTTTTGGGACAGCCCATGACTTATTTACAAGGATGTATTTGCAACGATGAGGACACAAGCATCTTTATTAAATATCTTTTTTTTTTTGTTCTCTGGACTTGGTCCACCACCGAGTATCCAGAACTTTATTACGACTATTCTCGGCCGAGCTACTGTCGGGTCCCAATGGGGAGGGAACTCTCCCAACGTCATTTTTATCATTACCAAAACTCAAATTCTGGTTCTTGATATGGGATGTTAGTGTTTTTCCCACTAAACCAACAAAACATTAGTTCATCTTTATTAATACTCAATTGTCTCTTTTCTATCATCATTACTATCCCGCCCTCTCTCTCTCTTTCTCTATCTCAAAGCCATTCATCGTTGAATATGCATTGCCACGTTCGGCTCTATCAAATTTCTTTGGATTTAATGATCGAGTACTTTATACTCTTAATTAGAGATTTTGAGTTTGAATTTTGAAAATGATTGAAAAAGAATTTGAAAGAGCTAACCTCTTAAATAAACTCCACAATATTCAAATCAGATTAATCGGATAAATTTCGAATATCAATGATAAAAACTAATAAAAAAAAAATATACGTTGCCCCTTCTATGCCAAATGGACCAATGGGCGGAGGAGCCAGGTCCCACGGGCAGCACCGTCGTCCCAACCGCTATGCCACCAACCGGACCCCGCCATACCCCAACCCCCTCGATTCTTTGGACCGAATTTGGTGAGATATTAGCAAATCATATGGTTAAGCTTATTTTAAAAGGTGAAAAAGACTGCCGGGGTGGGGGGGGGGAATCAGAGAAAGGCCTCCATGATGTTTAAAAATCTGAATCGGCCAGAATGACAACGTACGGATGTGTTTTGTTTATCCTAATTAATTCATTTCCAAACTCTTTTGTTTTAGTTAAAAATCTAAACATAAGACTTCGATTATATTAATAAATTTTATTAGTTAAAGTAACTTTAGATGAGCATCGATCCTTAACATTATTCTTATTATACTTTTGGATGTTTACCTTTGGAATTTACTGTTTTAAAAAGCGGACAATATTTGCAACAAAATCAATCATATCACCTTCACCACTAATCTAATTGTAAGTTAAAAATGCAGTTTCAAAACTTAAAAAACAGAAAATCTATATATCTACATCCACACCACTAATCTAGACCCAACCAATTAACAGCACAAAAATCTCTGGATGAAGGACAAATCCATGACGACAGGTCAAATTACAAAGCAAAGTGAGCACACATGAATGTGTGTCTGGGAGCCCACACTCACTCTCTAGTCTCGGAAACACTTGTTTTGATACAACAGTGGCAATGGATCTGCCATGTCCACTATACTTTTCTTTTATACTACTGTTCTGCTTACATGCAATATATGACGACATGGGAATGTGACTTAGCCAAATTGTATAATAATTGAAATTTTGATTGGACTACTAAAGGGTTTTAGTAAAACTTCCAAGAAAGAAAAAGCAGCCCTAAAAGGATAAAATGGTTGATCAAAGTTTTCACACGTTGGTGATCAAATCTGGTTGGGAGAGATGAATGGGGGGGGGTGAGATAAAGACATCCATCGCCATCTCCCCTCCAAAGATTTTGACGGGTCGTCCTTGTCTTCTTAATTCATAAACAACTTTAGAATCCTGGCAAAGAAAT
Source organism: Dillenia suffruticosa (assembly GCA_033439265.1). Taxonomy (NCBI): domain Eukaryota; kingdom Viridiplantae; phylum Streptophyta; class Magnoliopsida; order Dilleniales; family Dilleniaceae; genus Dillenia; species Dillenia suffruticosa. Next base: position 353,753 of record JAVTVX010000015.1, on the reverse strand, counting down.
TCTTGAAATTAATACAAGAAGCCATTGAAGAGACCACAGATGGAGTTATGTTAGTCCACAAAGCCCGTTTCCTTTGAAAAAATCAGCTTTATTAAAGAGACCACAGATGGAGTTATGTTTGTCCACAAAGCATTTGGCATATTAGGTTAAGGATAAAATGTAATGTAGTACATGCGTTTGGAGGCCAATTGATACACGTAAGGGAGAGCCTTCTTTTTAAAGATGCTGATTTGTCATTCCAATGTGTTGCATCATCATTATTTTGCTTTCCCCATGGGTAGAGATTTCACACTCCAATTCAAGCGACTAAAGTGTAGATAGAGCTTTTTCATTTTTTTGTCATGTCTTGTCTAACATAAGGTGACGAGTCATCATCCCATTAGAGAACCCTTTTCCCATCTCACATCTGACCCTCACATTACACAAGAGCCTACTAGAAAATCTTTTTGCAGTTTACATTGGAAGCCAAATGGGATCATGTTTGGATTCCACGGCAATACGATTTCGATTTGTCGATCAATAGTTGAAAGCAATGCGTAAAAATGATTCCAAGGTTTGGATTGAGTTACGATGTTTGTTATCAAATGAGTTTGAGCTCACTTTGCTTACTTTGTATTCAATGGTCTCGATAACATCATAAAGCAGTGACATTAGAGACAAAATTATATAAATTGGTTACTTCTACAGCTTTAATTAAGCTTCATTAGCCACAACCATTGTGCCAAGATGGGACTAGACATTAGTGAGAGAGAGAGAGAGAGAGAGAGAAGCAAATTTCTGGTTGGTAGGTCACCAGAGATTATTTAAGATTTGGACTATACAGCAAGCGAGTCAACATTAAAAACCCATTGGCAAGCCAATGAACATGAATTGTCTGAGTCAAACTGGTCATTATTTTAGAGGGTAGAGAGAGTTTTAGATTATTTGTTTTTTTTTTGGGGGGGGGGGGGAGATTTGTAAGAGGGTATGTAGATCGTATTTGAGTTTTGGTGGGGTTTCAAACAGGTCAATATTTCTTGTACCCATTTATTTTTATGATAAAAGAAATTAGAATTTTTATGAACGTAGGCAAAGATTGCAAAACTACATAAATTAAAATAATTATCTTTATTTATTTAATTTTATCAACTAACATTTTGGGGGTTGGGCGAGGGGCGAGGGAAGAGTCTGTCTTCCACATTATGTCTGGCCTACGTACATATGAAGTAGGTCATATCCTTTTTTTTTTTTTTTTAGGTGAAGTTGAGCTACTCTTAAAATGAACTTATAAAAATAATAATAAAAAAAGTTGATGATTCATATGGTAGGTAGTCTGGGAATTGAAAATCTATGAGGAAAATAAATATGATTATTATTATTATTATTATTTTTTGGTTAGAAATATGATTATACTCAAAATATTGTATGGACTATGTAAATTTGATTACATTTTCAAGAATTCTACAATTGCATTTCATTCATATATATATATATATTAGAATAAATTACCGTTATTTGATAATCACATTTTATCTGATGATTCGAGTCGAGTTGGGTCTCTAAAGAATAAAACTCTTCCGACGCATGTTTTTTTATTGGTACCATGTTTAGGCCACTAACCCAGTATCTGGGGTTTCACCCAGATTAATCTGGGTCGACCACTTACAGGGCCCAATTGAGGGTGCATGTCTTCCGGCGCTGATTTTTCTATTCCCATGGGGATCGAATTCCCGATCATGGTTAAGGGGCGTCAGTTCTCGCACCAATTGAGTTATCAGACATTGGTGACTCATATTTTCTTTATATGTAAAACTCAAATTTAAAATTTTATTTAAATGATATCGATATTCAGTTACTAAATCAAATATTTTTGCACTATTTATCCACTATTATCAGTAAGTTGCTATATAAAAAAGGGCTTGCCTTCGTTTGATGATCTCCCATATCTATTAATCAAGTAATTGAAATTAGTTTTGAAGTAATTATTTTTATGGAAGAACGGATGTACAAAAAATGAATTACTCAAAAATTTTGTCTTTGCATTCAAAGATGAAGTAAATTTTGTCTTTGCATTAAAAAATGAATAACTCAATTCATAGTTAACACAAGTATAGATCGGACTTTGTTTCCCACGCATCTTTAAGTTTGGAAGAGAAATCCATTTCAGAAGATAAACAACCCATTAGGGTTGAGAGAAATAATCGATATTGTGATTAAAATTCAAAAGGCTACTTAGAATAAGTTTGCAAAGTTTAAATACCCTCAAACTCCTTAACAAAATTGAAAATTAATAATAAAATAATAGACAAATGAAATGTTAAAAATTATTATATATCAAAATTAAATCAAAAAATAAATCAATAATTGATTTGATGATTTTTTTTATTTCTATAATTGTAATAACGAGTTTTCTATATAATCCCAAATTATTGTAATAGTTTACGGAAACAATGAATAATTAGAGTTTCATATTATTATATTATTTTTCATATTCATTTTTTTTTTATTATAGTATCAAAGCACTCTTAATAGAAAAGATTACAAAAACGCCTCTAAATTTTTTAGGTCCTCTATTTAAATTCGATTTCATTCATTAAATTGTCTGGTTGCCATTTGATATATACCAAACAATTCTATTTTTCAAAACGATCCTATAAACAAAAATCAGATCTTCAAAAATCTTCCCATGCGCCATAGAAACTCTACAACTATCATTCAAATCCTTGCAATAGTCGTTTGGTTTATACCGAACTTTACTATTTCTCTCAATGATTACTCTTATCAAAATTTCTCTATTGGTTCACTTATCAGTATGGTAGACTTAGTAAAACCCAATGATCTCTTCGTAGTATATCGTTTTTTTAAAAATCAAATGATTTTTCTTATATTTTATTGAGTTTGAGTGAAAATATTATAAAATATTATATATCAAAATCAAATCAATTATTAAAGAAAATTATATATTTGAATAGATCAAATTTGATTTGATTTTGAAAATATTTAACTCTTTTATTTCTATATGATTGACTCGCATATAATAAATCAAATTGATTTGGTCCTTTTGGACTGAAGATGTGAGTCTTAATTTGTTCCTACCTTGGTGATGTGAGTGTTGGATCTCAGGGCTTCTAGTTTTGTCAGTTTCCCTCATTTGGGATGTCTTAGGTGACCAAAACAGTTTACAACCTCCGATCAATGTGGCGAGAGTGGTTGCTCCCTTGGGCCTTGATTGATTCTTCGTGATCGACCTTCAATCCATATATATATATATATTATTAAAATTCAAGGTTACCTCACAATGAGAGTTTTCAATTTTAATTTTTTTTTTTGGTTATATAGAAATTCAAATATGAAATCATTAGATTGGAGAGAGTGGTTATGATCACTAGATTGTCCAAATTGTCCAAATTTTAAATAACCTATAACTCTTAGACACAAAGTTGAAACCAATAATAGAACTCTAGAAAACTAAGAGAGGGAAATAAATAACAATTAAACAAAATAAAATTCCCATGCAAATTCTTGTCTTGCACTCGAGCTGCATTGCGATGCCCTGAAGGGATTGCACCTTACCATTATGCGTTGATTATTCCTTTTAGGGTTTTAAGGTTCTTTGCTATGTGTGTTGAACCACTTACACTGTTGCGGGATTTCTTAAGCTCATTACTCTCATTGTTCAGAATGAGAGTATTAAAGTGCCAAGCGAAGTGTAAAAGGAAGGGAAAAAAAAAGGGTTTCAAATTATGAGTTATTATATTTATATACAGTACTAAAAAAATTGAGTTAATTGAGATGAAATTTAACATGGGCAAGGCATGGATATTGAATACTTTGGAATCAAAGTTTAAAGGAACCTGGGCTACCTAGGACAAATTTACATGGGAAAGGGGTCAAATCAAATCTTGTTGACAGCATATGAGGCTGAGATGACAAGTAAAAAAAAGGAACAAAATTCATAAAGGATGCCTCTGTGCATGACCTTTACAAGAGGAGAGAGATGCAGGAACTCTGAAACCTTCACTACAATTAATAAATTGGCTTTCATCAACGTCCCCAACACCCGCATCCTCAGCCTCACCCCCAGCCTCACCCACCAAGATTCCCAACCATATGTTACAAAATTTAATAAATACCCTCACCACGCCACAAACCATTCCATCCATCCATATATACTCCTCCCTTCTCAACTGTAAATAACAACTGCACACATGCACCCAAAAGAAACAGGTAAATAAATAAGAGAAACCCCTTTCTCTTAAAATAGAAAAATAAATATTTTTTATTATTCTCACAAATTTTAATAATTATAAGTACACAAAAAAAATCTTGACAAACAAGTATCACGCTTCCTATGTACTATATTCAGAAAAAGAGAAAGCAAAATAAATTATTCATAATAATGGTAAATGGGTGGGAGGTTGTTATTTTTTTTTTAAAATTGTATTTTCCCAATATTTCTTTACACAAATAGAAATACAATATTATATATATAAGTGTTTGTTGGATTGTTGGACCAAAAACGACAGCCACCAGTGGCTCTTGCAATACGTGCTCAACCGTTTTGGGGTCAAGTAGGGATCTACAAAGAGATCTGGTCTCGTGTTGGTCTCGCCCAATCTTTGCCACATTTCTCTTCTTCTAAGCTTTCCTTCCCCTTTTTATCTTCTATATCTATTGCACCAGTAATCTTCTTCGATTGTAAAATGTAATAAAAACTCTGAAGCCTAAGAAGCTTTGGGCGTTCAGTTTACTTTTCTTGTTTTGGATGCTGATGATCAGAGATTTTCCCTGCAAACTGAAAAGGAAAGTTGCAAGGAAAAGTATAACTAGGTTAGAGAATAATATAAAACGATGATTAAATGATCAACGTTTTTTTAATATAAAGTTTTCATGCAACATGAGACGGGGATTTGAGGGCTTACCTAGATGTTTGTAGGGGAAGCATAATTTGAATTATTTAGTGGAAAGAACACAAGTTGTTGCTGAATCCAGCTTGACTAATAAACCTGTGTCTTTCCTCATCCACATCCCACAATAGATTGGCATTATCCTGAAAACGATGTATTTTTCTATGTCAAACAAATTGGTGGGTCTACCTAATGTTAGCTGTGGCCTATAATTATCATCAACAGTTAAATATTTTTCCCTTTGTTATAGAAATAGATATTGTTAATATAAAAAGAGCACTACTTTCATCAAGAGCGAAATAAAAAGATCTGTAGTTCATGCTTGCATTGACTACATTAAAGTTATGATAAATAGCATATCTTTAAGTAGAAACATATATATACCTGAGAGAAGGGATTTAGTCTCTGGTGCTGAGGACAAAGTAAAGAGGAAATTGGATTGTCCACAAGAGGATGAGGATAGATATTGTCGACTGTAGTGAAGGAGGTGGTGGTGGTGGTGGGGGCTGTAGCAGCAGTAATAGTATTAGTAGTTGCAGTTGTATCAGTATTATAGGCTGGGACTTGTGTGGGACTGTAATGTTGCAGAGGTGGCTGGTAATTCAAACTCTGCAACAAATTTTTTCCAATATGTCAGGGACAAAGATTTCACATCTGTTTCCATCAATCAATCCAAAATGCTCATACATTTGCAAAAATGTAGAAAAAAAACAGTGAATTTTCAGACCCTTCTTTTTTTATCACCTGATCTGGTCTGACCATAAATTCATCTAAGTGCATTCCAAAGCCATATGACATAGGATTCACTGAGGCAAGCTTCATTGAAAGGATCTGAAGACAAAACCCAAAAAGAAAATGTTAAAAAGAACAATTTACCAAAGGCTAAGATTTAAGTAAATTTTTAGAGGAAGACTAATTAATTTACCTCAACTTGATTTTGAAGGGACTGAACATAGTTGATGATTTCATCCAACATAAGGGCCTTACCCGTTACCTGTTAAGCGACCAAAACCACATGTTGCTTGTCAGAACTATAGATATGTGAAAGCAAAAGCATCATTAATTATTATTTTTATATTTCTTCTAAAGAAAATGATAGCAAACTTAATCGCACACATGACACATACCTTGTCACAACCAGGAACAAGACCTTGCAACATTTTCATCCTTTCACTTATTTTCTCTCTCCTTACCTGTAAGAAAGAACCATTTTAGAGAAAAAAAAATTAAGGAACAAGAAATCAAAGTGAAAAATAGGGTGAGAGAGAGAGAGAGAGAGAGAGTGGTAATAGGTACCCTTTCTGCAAGGCTGTGGCTGTCAGTGGCTTGACCTCTTCTAGCTCTAACATGAATGTAACCTGGAGGGGGAGCTTGTTCCGCAACCTTCTTCTCATTTTTCTTTACAGATTCTGAATCATTCTTATTATCTTTCACTGAGGCGCCATTGCATTTTCTTTGTTTCTTTCCTTTCCCTTCTTTGGTTTCCTAATAATTCATAAAGACAAAAGAGAATTAAATACTAACTTGAAATACCTTAAAATTTTTCTTGCTCGATTTGATGTTTTCTGAAGTGGGGTTATTACCTTAGATTTAGCAGAATTGTGGGAAGATCTAATTTCTCTGCCTTTTCTCTTCTTCTCCATTAATGGAGTAGCTATCTTCTGTGTGACTTGTTCACCTTTTTCAAGCTTATGATCATCCATAGAAGAAGAGTCAGTCCTCTGCTTCTGAATGACCGTGGAAGGCTCAGTATCACTGTGAGGAAGAGGAACCATTAGACAAGTAGTTTCATGAATAAGATTGTTTACTGGAATCTCCCGAACACTGTCAGATGGGTAAAATTGAGGAATGAAGGTGTTGGGGTTGATGACGTTTCCATCTTCCTGCAGTGAATTGTGCGCCTTAATGGGTAAGACTATGCTTGGCAAGAAAATCGAGTCCAGAACAAAAGGTGGTTGTTGGTAAGAAAAGGCTGCCATCGTTCAAGAGTCTTGGAATTGGGAAACTTTGAAAATGATTTTTTTTGTGGGGGGGGGGGAAGAGAGTGGTTTGATTAATGTTGATATTTTTGTTTCTTAAAGCAGAGAAGTTCCAGTCAAGAGAAGTGGATCTGAAGACAAACCCGAGCCCAGGTTTATATAAACATCGAGACGAGAGAGAGAGAGAGAGAGAGAGAGAGATGACACGAGAAAAATGTTAAAATCTCTTACAACTCATTCCCTCTCTTGCAACTCATTCCCAAGCAATTTCATTTTTCCCATTCTTTTTAATACACTACATTTGAGTGATCATGTCAATCTCTTTCTCTCTGCCTATCTCTCTTCAAGAATTTAAAAAAAAGAAAAAAAGAAAATTGAAAAATATTATTCATTCTGAAAATTTTCCTCATATTAATTTCATGCGAGTCAGATACTAATTTGCTGTTATTTATTTATTCTGTATAATTTCTTAGAATTAAATATCATAAAGCAGTTGTCTATTGGACTTTGCTCCACAGCTAAGTTTATGAAACTTTTCATTTGAGAAATCCTCAAGACAAAAAATGTTTTCATAGTAAAATATAAACTAGAAAACTGTTAGGGATGGGAAGGTGGGGTTCATTAAAGACAGATGAATGATAGCTCTGGACGTCTTGAATAAACATTCTTACAGAGGTAGCTGATCAATTCAAGACAGCAAAAGCTTGTAATTTTTTCTTTTATTATTTTCGGATGGCTCTTTTACTTGGGTTTTTTTTTTTCCCAGAAAATCTGCAGGGATGGATGGGATGGAAGCAGTTTATTTATTATTGTATTAATTTTAATGATGATACATAGCTCGTTGCGGGTGTGCAGTGATTTTGGTATCCTTTTCTACTTCTCTAAATAATAAATGTCCTGTGGCTGTGACCTGTGCTGTGTTACAGCTGCTTCTGCTGCTACTGAACGTAAACATTAGAGAGGACCCTACCGCTGCCTACCTTTTCGGACTATCTAACAAAAAAGTGAGTCATTTTCTTTTATGTCTATTCATTGGGTCGTCTTGGCTTCCCTATTCTTCTTTCATTATTCGCCTTCTTCTTTGTTTTTTTTTTTTTGTCCCATACGTTTTTTAATCACCACTCAGTATATGAAGTTTTACTCTTATTAATTTGGATCGATCGCTACAAGACCATGTTTATGAAGACGGGTCTCCTAACAAAGGTTTTTCCATGCACAAAGGAGTAACAGATCCTTATCCATCTGTTGTTGGTTCATTATTCTTCTCTCACTCCCTCTCTCTCTTACGGATTCTTTTGACCAGTGTGTGACTCTCAATATTGATGTAATTCTATATTGCTAACATTCAAAAAATATATATATATAGACCAGATATACAAGTGACTACAATTACAATCCAAGGGCATGACAAGCTAATGAGGTGATTGAATAGATAGAACGCATACACACCTTATAATCATTATGTTATAATCATTATGAGATCTTTAGTTTGAACCCAAATACACTCCCAGAAGGTCTAAAAAATCGTTCAAGTTGTCAAAGAGTTCAAATTTCACTGATACCGATCTTCCTTCCCTTATAAACCTATGAATCTCTTGTAAACCTATGAATCGAAAAAATAAAAAAGAAAGTCGATCAAGTTATGGAGAAGTATGAGACTCATTGGTTTTTTTGAGAAATTTATGAAAATAAATTTGTTAAAAAGATTATTGTAATGAATCAAACCAAACACTCATAATAACGTCCGAAATGGAGATAGAGAAGCGATGTTGGCCACAACGCGGCTTTTAATTAAATGAAGAGGTGACACGTGTGTTAATTGAAAAAGAATGAAAATAACATTTTATTTGGATAAGAATCACAGCGGTTTGAAAGCTTAGCACCGAAATTACTGTTTTCAAATAGCTTTGATTAGCTGTCTAGAACATTAAACATTAACAATGGAAAATGAAATGAAATCTGGCAAATCTTACATTGTTTTCTTGCAATTTAATGGATGATGCATACGTACAAATACAAGTTGCTGGCAATCTCCACTGATAGAAACCCAGAAAAGAGAGACAAAAATGGTGGGGACATCGCAAGAGACACTGGCTGTGGCTAACGGAGGGAAAGCTAATGGTGTTGTTGCTGCTCAAAACATTGCAATCTCAATAAAAACCATAATAGAAATAATGCCTGCGCCATACAGCTTCAAATTTAAAATTATAGTATTTTCCTATTAAGGTTGTAACAGGAGAACTTTTTTTTTTTTTGTGTTGTGGTCAGCTTTGATGGGGCTGCGCCCATGTAAGTGGGTACCTGTCTATAATGGGTTTCTGAATGGACTAACATACGGTCATGTCCAAAAGCCTAAAAAGCACTGGATTGATGCACATATCTGTCAAAATTTCCATATTGTTTGGTAGATCATACGAATCATGCAAAGAAAAACTTTGTGTGCATGAATGGTAAACATTTATGTCAACGGGTGAATTTTTAGGGTTTATACAAAAGAAAAAATTATATTATGCTTTTGAATTTATGTGGATGCTCAAATTGTAGGGAAAATTTCGTGTGATTGGCCTTAAACGAACGGGACCCAACTCACTTTGGAATTCTATATCGTACCTCTTTTTTATGGTAAGTATTGCTTCTTTCTATGCCCCGTGGAAATAAAACTTCAAAAGATAGCTGTACAAATTTTGTCTTTACTTATTCTTTGAGTGCTCTAATTTCTTTTTCTTTGAATCTCCCGTTGGAGCTAGTGGTACTGGAGTCCTTTAACTCCGCCTTTCACATCATTCAATACAGGTTCATGACCAACAAGGATAGCTCACAACTTTGCTTTGTCCCAAATGATACAAAATCAGGCTAGCATCTTATCTTCTTTGGTCTTTATTATATAGTAGACATTAAGTTGGATTTGTTGTGCAGCATCAGAAGTTAAGGACAAAGTTAAGAAGCTGCAGATAAACAGATATTGGTCCAGGATTAATTTAGTCTGCATTATTTTGGCCTGAGGAATATAATCTTCACTTTGATTAGTTTACGCAGCAATTCTGCATCTTCATCATAGTGAAAATGAATATGGGAAGCAATTAGAGAAGCATCTTCATTTGCAGCATTGATAACGAAAGTTCAAATGCCAGAGGTACCCCACAAATTTAGGACTACTAGAAGAACAATATACCTGCAGATTTATCTCAGCAATATCTGAGGGACTAGTCGTTGCTTGTATTAGAACAACAACCAAAGATAGTTTGTACAGGCTGTATGTATGACTAAATGAATCTTGATAATAAAAGCTACTTCCATTCATGGTCTTGAAATGGCATGTGAGAGCATTTATTAGAAGATGAAAACTTCATTGGCACTTGCATTGGCCACATTATCTAAGTGCGGTGCATACGGAAACGTTTAAATGCACTTTGTATGACCAATACGACGCTGCCATGCTACATCCTGAGCAGCCTGAATGGCGGGCAAATTTGTAGCCTAACGATATATTTGTTTGCGTTTTCATATGAAATACAAGCTCAGTTCCCAAAATGAGCCAAGTACAATTGGCCTAAGAATTACTCACCTAGAACCCAATTGTTTAATGGCCTGATGAACCAACCTAAGGGAGGACCATTACAAGAATAAAGACCTACCGACATGCCACACAAGTCCTATGCCTCCAAATGTTATTGCATGCAGTTTACACTTGGTTAGATATCTAGGAAGCAATTCCATCACGTTTTGGTATTATACAGACCTTCGGCAAGAAAGAGCAAGATCTTGCCATTGAATGTTGAATGAAGATTTGTACAGGGTTGATAAGTCTGCATAACAGCATTAAATGAGACCTTTGTTTGAGGGGGTGGGGGGGTGGGCCTGGTGGGGGAGTGAATCCGTGTGATTGGTGATTGGTCGGCACGCGTGATGACCAAATATTTTCTTGTCCCTACTTGATGAAGTGAAATAAGCCCCCTCACATATCATATATTTGTCCGTGCCCACACTACACCCCCATTTTTAATTTTAGCCATAATTATTGATCCAAAATTCAAGCTCAAAGGGAAAAAAATTTAAATTAGGATGTTCAGGTGGGAGATCGTAGTGGATTCTGCTCTTACATATATGACAATCTTCGTTAACATATCTTGTTACTAAACAATAATTGATCGAATTAAACCTACACACACATAGCATGTTTTTTCTATAATGTAAATGTGATAATCTTCCAGATGAAAAATACCCAAAAAAAAATCAGTCAAAGACCAATTTTAGAAGGTGCATTTTTTCTTCTTAAATTTTTTTTTTGGGGGGGGGGGGGTCCTGGTCTCCTTTATGAGTTATGCAAGTCACCTAGAAAGTTATGGGGGCACAGTTTGTGATGTTTTTCTTGTCTTACGAAGCGCCGAAAGCGCGACACCATACAGAGATGTATAAAATAAATATGAACAAAACATATGCTACTTTTGTTGCGCAGTCCTTCAAGGTGCATCAGAGAAATGCCTCAAAGAAATTTCTTTCAACAGAGTGATAACCATTGGCATTTCTTTCCTTAATTTCAAGAGCGTCCAAGATCCTTAGCCTATAGTTTGCAGGATCATCCCTTCCTGATCCACCCACTCACAGAGAGAGAGAGAGAAGAGAGAGAGAGAGAGAGAGAATAGATGAAAATGACCGTTAACATTTAGATAATTTTTCATAAGATGACAAGTATGTAGCCTTTAATGGAGGGAGGGAAGGAGAGAGCGAGAGCGAGAGAGAGAGAGAGAAGAGACTAGATGAAAATGACTGTTAACATTCAGACAATTTTCGTAAGATGACAAGTATATAGCTTTCAATGGCTTGAACTTTCTCTGCACTTGGTAAGCAAAAGATTAGCCTGATTACCCTAATTAGCCCTTTAGAACGGTTATTTGTCCTTTGAGGAACATAAAAGATACTGTCTGACTGCTATATTTGGCCCCTGCACTTCTCTCAAAGCAATCTGATTCACAAGCAAAACAAAAGAGAAGTTGAGTACCACCAATGCCAACACCGACCCCTCTCCTGACGTGCAACCCCATGGTCAGAGCGCCGATTTCATGTTTAAGCTTTATTCGGAAATTTGACCCCATTTTGCAATTGCAATGAAATATATAAATACATATACATGTATATATTCTATATCAAACAAGATTAACTTGTTACATACTGGGATGCTAAACATATGGCATTTTTTTTCTATATAAACGAATTTTTCTTATCATTAATCTATATTAACGTTTAACCCTACTAATCTGGTGAGCGTTGTGACACCTGTTAAGGTATTAACTCTTCTGAATCTCATTTTTTCATTCTCATTACTCAAATCCAAGATCGATAGTTAAAAGAGTAGAGCGTTCTACTGCTAACTCCGCGGGAGTTTGGTCACACGGCATATTTTTCACCGAAGTGCGCAAGACCCGAGAACAAGCAGGACAACCAAACGCTTAACACTAAGAGGTGAAAGCCCAGATAAGAGCAACCGCTGACAGGACCTAAAGGAGACTCACCAGGCCAAAGGCCTGAAACAAAAACGTAAACTAAAACAATATCAAGCATACACCCCCAGGAGTGATCATTGTTATGCATAATTTTCAAACTCATAACTCTTGCTAGTGTTGTTTTGTTTTGTTTTAGTTTTGTAATAATTGAATCAACAAAAGGGTCATCCTTGGCTTTTTGAGTCCAAAGAACATTTTGCTACTGATTTTATCTGATACAAGAGCATTTTTAAGGATTGATGGTTGGCTTATGTTTCTCGAGATCGTAATGTGGTTGCAAATGAGAAGGCAAAATCGGGACGCAATTTTGAAGAATGAAGATGCCCCCCCCCCCCCAAAAAACAAAAACAGAAAAAAAAAAAAAAAGGAAAAAGTTTTCTACTAACATATATTTTAGCGAAAGCCCATAAATTTCTTAAATATCATGTAGATGAATTCGATGGTTCAAACATGAAATCCTCTACCTTAGTAGTTAACTTAAGTTAGTAGAAGTGAAGTTTTCACCTGTCCATTATATAAATTTTTATCCATAATTAATTAGGTTGCATCTTGTATTCCTCATGAGATTATGCCGAATTTGTTACGACATGAAATGTGGACAAATTAAGCTGTGGAAGCCGTATCAAGGAAAAATTGGGCTTTTGAGTCCTGCCTCTGAGCTGTGGAACAGGACCTGAGTGATGCGTTTTCTGACAAGTAGAGTTTTCCCCGCTTCCCTTCTTACTTTTTTAGATTCAATTCCGTTTGAATTGAAAAAAAAAAAAAAAAAAAAGATTTCTACCCTCAAACGTACCGTTTCAGTTAAAAGGATGAATGCTAGAAACGCTGTGTTTCGCTGTTCGGAGGTTGAAGTTGAAGGTATGAATGCTTCGAGCTTCGGTTTCCTCGGAGGAGGAAGAGTTGGCCATGGCGATTGGAGGATGGAGCTTTGCTTGCGGAACCAGTCTCACTTTCAGATCTCCTCGTCCTCTTTTTCGCCACACCTACGATGTCTCTTCTACTCTCTCTCTCTCCTTCCCTCTCCCTCTCTCTCTCTCTCTCTCTCATGGTGGATGTTTTTCTCAATGCAGGTCCGAGTGAATTCTGTTGTGGCATTTGAGACGCTTAGTGATGCCAAGACTCTCAACAACGAAAGTTCTCATCCACAAGGCAAGTTGGCTTCTTTCTGTTCTGCCGTCTCTAGTTATCTGTCTTAAAATTTTAGGTCTTTCTTTGTTTCGATTGCTCATTTTTAGACACCAGAAGTCTTATATTTGTGTCTGATACTATGAAATCTTCGTGGGCTTTTTCTCTTTAATTGGAATAGATGGTGGGATTGGTGGTAGGAGTGAGACTAAGATGCCCAAGTGGAAGAAATTGAGTTCCAAGGATCTTGGGATTACTACTTCTATGATTCCAAAGCCCACAAGGGTTGTTCTCAATGGACTCAAAAGAAAAGGTATGTCCCTTGCTTCTTTACCAGCTTATTTATGGTGCGTTTAGTGGGTGGTTCTTGATGGATTTTGATGCTTTGTCACGGTTTGATGTGTCACAGCTCAAGTTTCTTCTGAAATTTGGAATTTCTATTGGCTAATGCACAACTCAATAATCATGCTTGCAAGAAATTCTCTAGAAGTTTCTCAAAATTTAACATGATATCAGAAGGGGACATCCAGAGTTCAAGTCATGTCAAACTCTTTTAACCCTATTTAAAAAATTTCATGCCATTAAACGTATAACCCAACACATGAAGGGAGTGTTAAAGCATAAAATAACTAATAACTACCCGCTTCACAAGCTTGAGCTTTCAGAGTGGATGCTAGTTTCTCAAAATTTAAGAGGATGATGCACAATATATTAATCATGCTCACAAGAACCTCCACTTATCTACCAAGGTGCTTATTTTGTATTCATGTTGTCGAAAAGACTTTTGCATTATTGTCTTTACTATGCAGGGTATCAGGTCTACCTTGTTGGAGGTTGCGTAAGGGATCTTATCTTAAAGCAAACACCGAAAGATTTTGATGTTATTACTTCAGCTGAACTGAAACAGGTTTCTTTCTGCCCAAACTACCTTCATTTTAGCACAAATTGCTCTGAGCAAGGACTAGGTCTTTATATTGACAGCACGCTATAATTTGAGTCAGATTATAATTCCATTAATGATAGTCCAGCTGAAAAAGTATGATGTGACGTTAAGGATGAGCCTTATTTTGACCTTATCATTGTTGGAGTTAGCTCATTGATTTTATGTAGTGTTTTTCATCCCTTCCATAAAATGTTCTATATGGCAACATACAAGCTCAATGAGCCTCTTAGATTGTTGCAATATCTCATTTCTACCATATGCAGGTGAAGGATACTTTCTCGCAATGTGAAATTATTGGAAGGCGTTTTCCTATCTGTCATGTGCATGTGAATAAGACCATTGTGGAGGTTTGTCATTTGGTTACCTTCAGAATTTTGGTAAAGTAACAAGTGAATTAGTTTGGTATCTGATTATGGCTCTTCTGGATGACAATTGCTTCAATGCCTCGCCATTTTGCTTTTCTTTTTTCCCATTCCGTTGTAAAATTTTTTATTTTCTTCAAAGAACAGGTTTCAAGCTTTAGTACCCAAAGTGCAAAGGTTGAGAGGGATTCGGTTTTTGATTTTGGAAAGAAACCTGATTGTGATGAGCAAGATTATATTCGTTGGAGGGACTCCTCACAGCGGGATTTTACTATTAATGGGTTTGTGTCAAGGATTGTGATGTTGATAATCATTTCTTCATTTATTTAAGCCTGTTTTTCTCTGAATAGTTTTCTGTAGTACATTTTTCATCATTTTGGTCTTCCATCATGCAGGTTAATGTTTGATCCTTATGCCAATGTAGTTTATGATTACATGGGAGGCTTGGAAGATATTAGAAAAGCCAAAGTGTGTATGTGTTTCTTGACTACGGCTGTCCTTCTAGCCAATTCTTGATGATGCACATTGTTAACATCATCTAATCTGTCATAGGTTCGAACTGTGATTCCTGCTAGCATGTCTTTTCATGAGGATTGTGGTGAGTTATTTGGTGTTTCAGACCTTATCACCTTATCCATGTATGCAATTGTAAAGTTTTTCAATTAGCAAGCATAGCATCTCATGAATTAGTGCTACCAGGTTCATCCACTCCCTAGATACCATGTTTTGGTTTTTCAAATTCTTTGATCAGTCTGGTAAATGAAGTGACAAGATGCTCTGAGATTGTGCTACATGAATGAAGAAACCTAAGGAAAAAGAAAGGAAAGATTTAGGAAAACATATCACATGTATGAGTGGTTGAATCCATTGCCCAATTTGAACAAGTGTCTTAAAGAGAATACCGAGCCTTTCTTTTCCAGGACTCCTTTTGACATCTCTATACAGGAGACACTATGTCACGTTTGAGTTACCCTCAAATGGTTGTGTTTGTTCAGTCTATTGAATTTTCTTTATTATTTACTGCTTGTGCCAAAAGGTGTGAAGCATATGGAGAAAACTTATTAGGTATATGCAAATAAATGTGTAAGAACACTTCATATTGATAAAACTCCATGTAAGTGTCAACAATCATGTTCTTGGCCAGATTCTAAATCAATTAACTCTCCTGTGAGCATCCTTTGCTAAGACCAAAACCTGCCTTGACCTTGTAGCTCAAACTTTGTTCGCTATTCTAGGTATCATTGCTTTTGAGTCCTAGCAGCTGTCTCATGGAGCAAACTTGCTAGGAATAGGACTACACCTATTTCAAGTATCCAGTATCCTCTTTGGATTGCCAAATGTTGGGCTGGGCTCTAGCCCTTTTTCACATCATGCCTGCAGAGATTGAAATGTGTCAAACAATGTTGGCCTAGCACCAGCATTTCTCTTCATACCTTCTGCAATTTTAGTTCTTATTGAAGACTTTGCTAACAAAGTATTCTGTTAACAGCCAGCATATTACGAGCTATTAGGATTGCTGCACGTTTAGGATTCCGTTTTCCAAGGGAAACAGCTCATGCCATCAAACATTTATCTTGCTCTTTGCTAAGACTTGATAAGGTACTCAGGAACAACATGTTCTCATGAACCATTATCCTAATTGACTTTTTGAAATGGATATGGTAAAAACAACTTTTACTAAGAGAAATCGTGTTTTACCAATTAGAGTAGGCTTCTTATGGAGATCAACTACATGTTGGCATATGGATCTGCTGAAGCTTCCTTAAGGCTGTTGTGGAAATTTGGACTCCTAGAAGTTCTTTTGCCGATTCAGGTATGAGACTGATGTGTGAGATTGGCCCGTCTTTTGTTTGTCACTATATGAGATTCTTAGGTAATCTGGCTTTCACAGGCAGCATATTTTGTTTCACTTGGATTTCAAAGAGGGGACAAAGGAACCAACATGCTTTTGGTAATTTTCGTTTTATTTTACGATCTTTATCACATTACAATCTGCTTTTTGCTGGATAGTTGACAAGTTCACAGAAATGACTCATTGAGATTAACAGGAGAGAACTTTAAAAGCTGGCTACTGAAGTGGAGGTTTCCATGATTATATACCACACCTAAAATCTTTACCAAGTCAATGTGGAATTTAATATCCCCCAACACAGATAACTCCAAACATATGTGGGATAATCCACAAAAGGCACAATAAATATAGGTCTGAGTACAACGAAATGGACTTGAGTTTTAAAGTGAGTCTTATACCATATTAAGTGAGAAATTGATTCCTACCGTAAAACCTAAGCATTAAAGTGGAGGGTTCTCATTTTTATATATCACACTCAGAATCTTGAGCTAGTCGATGCAGGATTTAAAATCCCCCACTCATCAGGAAAGAACCTGATTCTTATTGTAAAAGTTAGCTGCTAAAGGGAGAGTTCTTATGTTTATATATCACACCAAGAATCTCGAGTTAGTCAATATAGGATTTAACATCATCCACCACAGGTGACTAAATCCAAACATGTGGCAAAATCCACATATGACTTGATAAATGCAGGCCTACCTGACCGAATATAGGGTTTTAAGGTAATAGGAGGGTTTCCATATTTATATGCCATGCTCAAAATCTTGAGTTAGTCTACGCGGGATTTAACAAAGATGAAGTTTGTTGAATTCATAGGGTTCCAGTTCTCTTTGATCTCGATCAACTTCTTCATCTTCATGTTCTCAATTTATTTTTGACTCTAAAGAAGTAGAGAAATAAATGATGATGATGATGATGATGATGATGAGAACATGAAGAGAGCAACTATTTACAATTAAAGTTGGTTTGCTAACAGAAAACATGAAGCATAGAAACAGGGGTAAGTGCTTTCAGATATCAAGACAAGCTGGAGTTCTTGTTCTTGTGTGTCAGATTGTGGGTGTGTATGCATGTTATTTTATTTTATTTTATTTTGTAGGTGATATTAGACATCATCGTTCTGCCTGGAATCCAAAAGCAGGATTGGCGGGCATCAACTAATCCCCCTTGGGCTGTAGTTGCATTCTTTTGAGTGGTGCCTGCCTTTATTCTCATCGAGTTTCTTTGATCATTTTAAGATTTTGCAGTGCATTTCTCTCCCTCTCTCTCTCTCTCTCTTTCTCTCTCTCTCTCTGTGTATTATGTATTATGATGGTTACACCATCAAATTTGAGAGAATTTGGTTAGCATCCCTCATATGCCATGATTACAACAATGATTTAGCTCTTACATCATATTCATAGTTCTTGTTATTTCTTCATATTCGTTTATTTAATTACTGCAGTGCTTGTTTTCAAACCTGGATAAACTTCTTGCACCAGACAAGCCATGCGACAGTAGTTTATGGTAAGAAATATCAGTACTTGAATAACCAGTTATCATCTTGCTGTTTATTAGTTAAATGAAGACAAATCTTTTTCTCTGAAATAAATATGTTTTGGAGCTGATGGAATAAAGGAGATTCATGCCAGATGTAAGTGGGACTCGGTTGCTACTGGGTAGTTAATTGATGATCCTCTTTCTGTGAACATCATAAACTCAATAGAGAAGCCCGATTCCATCTCTCTGTATAAAATTCTGCCAGGAAATCTAGTACTGACATGTTCAATTATTTTTCTAACCAATTAAATCTGTCATGTATTGTTTTTATGTTACACAAAAAGTTTCAAGGATAGAGCCTTTTGAGGAGTCTTTTGTTTGAAATCTTCCCGTTTGGAAAATGAGTGATTAACTTCTATCTCTTTGCAAATGATGCTAAGCTGCATGCCACCAATTCAGGTTCTAGATTACATCTAGTTCATTCCACAGTTGGACTAACCAACAACAATGATCTCTCACTATCAGGGTTGCTATATTGGCATTTCACAAAGCTTTGTTGGACCAGCCTAGGGATCCTTTGACTGTTGCTGCATTTTGCCTCTCTGTGCATAATGGTGGAGATTTACTGGAAGCAATTAGCATAGCTCCGAGTATATCCAGACCCCATGATGCGAGGTTTCAGGAGTTGTCACACCCACATGATTTGGACTCTAGAGCACTGATATGTGAGGTGATGGATCTCTTTGAATCAGTTAAAGGGGCACTGGGTATGTTGACTGACGAGCAATATGTCTCTCAGGCTATGGCTGGATGCTCTAAAGCGCCATACTCAGATTTGGTGAGCATTTTTATACATTTTGTTCATTATAACTTTAATTGATCTAGACAAAAGCATCAACTGTAGGGTTCAGGAGCGTGTTAGAATGTACTTTTTCAAGCACCAAGGATGTTGACATCAGATCAGAACACATGCAAGTAATAATTAACCATGATATGTATTTGTGGTGTATTATCAATTTGCAGACCTAAGTCATGACTACAATATTGCAGGTGTTTATCAATTTCGGGTTGTATTTGAGGGTGTGCCAGATCTTCAAGGGTATCGGGGAGGGCAAGGAGAAGAGATTTGAGGCCAAACAAGGTAGCAAGATTGATTATGAAATGTTGTCTTTGGGAGGCCTAGGGGAAGTTCGTCATGTATTTGCTAGGGTTGTCTTTGATACGGTATACCCACTAACTGACAAGTTCCACATGACGAGTCGCTCTCATGATGAACTAGAAAAATGAGAATATTAATGATAAATGAGATTTTTTTCCTCAATCTCAATGTCTTTTTTCCTTTCTTTTTCGTTTTGGTTTTTATACTTCTTATTTATTCTCTAATCAATTTCTAAGGTAAATAAGAGTCGAGGGCTGGTGTCATCAAATAGGCAGGAGGTGCCTCACTTCACACCGATTCTGAAGCTGACCCGCAAACGATGCATTGATATCTTTACCAATATCAAAACACCAACACCAAACAATTGACCATTCCCTAGCAGCGCCAAAAAAGTACGCAGATGCCCTCTGCTCCCACCGTATTGGACCACTAGATTCAAAACTCCAGCATCCCAACTACATAGAAACATGGACGCGCACACACATACAAATGAAATCACTAGCATTTTAACTAATCTTCGAAGCTATAATGGTAGACTCCAACAACACAAGGAGCAAGAAGGCAGCAACAAAGAGAACTGAAAAGCAGAGCAATACCAGGGAAATACGGACTAGTTCGCATTTGCTCATTCAAATCTATAATATCAATTTCACAAAAAATGTCAACCTCATTCTTAACAAAAAAAATGATCATATCATGTAAAGTGTCCTCAGATTGGGAACAATTAACCTTAATTCAATCCTCCCCCCCCCCCAAAAAAAAATCTAAGGCATCACCATATAATCCTCTCTGAAGGATGAAAGCAAAACCGTCCTCCTAAAAATCAGTAACAGCTGCAAAAGAATGCATATGGGTCCACCAACAACAACTAAGAACTATAAGCAGCCAAGCAGGCCCTTGTGTTTTCAATACATTGGAAGTCAAGTTTCTCCTCTGGATGGTCCACAGGAGCAAAATGTATCTAAACTTCCATCAATCATCATGGGTAGTTCACGCCTTTGCAACCTCTGCGGTAGGAGCAGGAGTAACACCACCAGTGGTAGGCCTGCACAAATCATGGAAATCCATTATCCAATTAGTTAATGAAACAAACAGTGCAGTGGTACTGAAATGCAAGCACTTGAAAGCAAAATAAAAACATGAAGTAGAACTACTAAATACAATAGAATGACAAGTTAAGAAAGTAAATGAAGAGGAAACTCACAGGCCAACAAAGACTTTGAAAGCATCATAGATACCCCACTGAGCTCCTGTGAGGGTACCAATCATGACAATACGTAGAGGAAGGCCTCTAGTACACAGACCCCACAAGCCCATCTTCTTCACAGCCTGCAAATCACAACCAGAAGATATGAGAATAAAAGATGATAACAAAAATCAGACTACCTAAGGGGGCATAATTCACTCACATCACCAACAGTTGCACCCTTAGCATTGTTGAGGAAAGAGACCAGGTTGTCAGCGGGGTGTGACACAACAGCACAGAAGACACCGGCAATGTATCCACCAGCAAAGCTCACCCCAAGTTGCAAAGGTTTGCTGCATTGATCTTTGGGGGTTGGGATGGCATGCTTATAAAGCAATTCCACAATGGTCTCAAATGATGCAAACTTCATCATTGTATCTGCAAAATCCATCTCACATCATTTCCATGACATCTCACAAAACATATGACAAATTAGATCATTAATTATACAAGAAGTACATTTCTTCTAATTTTAGGATCTGACAACCATGAGAACCATTTTTAAGGAAAGCTCTAATTGAAGACTTAGTTACTCCGACTTAGAAGGTATACACAAAACTTTGACTTGTAAATGGTCTCAAATAATATGCACTACAAAAACAAGCTACACACAAACCGATAGGTACTTTGACTTACAAGGTATTTGGCGTCCCCAAAGAGGAACAAGCCCCTTGTATAACCTGCAAAAGGAAAAGAAAAGCATCTAACTAAATGCATTTCTACAGTAATTCATAAGTAATCGTAAAGGGATTATCATTATAAACATACCCAAGGGCACCTTCAGACTTGACAAACTTTGGAAGCCCATCAGCCAAACCTCTGGCAAACCCAGGTTGAGTTTGTACACGAACCTTTACTGCCTCAAATGGACAGAGAGCAACGTCAGCAATTACTTCAGCAGATGCAGAACCAGCAAGGTAGATCAGCGTCTTATACTTGGCTGCATTCTCAGGCCCAGCAAGATCTGAGTAATACTTCTTAAAGAATTCATAGAATCCAAATTTGCAGGCACCCTGAGCACTATAACCAAGCAATGTTGGCACCCAACCCCTGAAGAAGCCTCTAACGCCCTGGTCTTTAAACAAAACTCCAAATCCAGAACTAATGTTCTTGTACTTTGTGGGGTCAATCTGAACATTCATGGCATAAACCACATGTTAATCTTTCAGAAATTACACGGAAAGGTACATGAAATTATTGTCTGCAGACAGATGTTGAGAAAGAAACAATCTTGGACCTAATTTTCCGGCACAGAACCTACAAAGTGGCCCAATCATTTCCAAACGCAAATTATGACACATTTTGTTTAGACCCAATTCAACAGAAGCGCTAAACATTGATAACCATTTCTGATAAAAAAAAATCCAATAAAATGAACAAGATGGACAGTTAAAGACAAAGAAACACAGCCATATCAAGAACTATATACCCATCTAAAAATCTTTAATCGTATGCATGTAATGCACAATCCAAGAAGTCAAGATTGTCGACTTCAGATCATTAGCCAATTTTCTCTGTAACCGTATATTTCTTATTCATTTTCTTTTTAAAGATCACAAGATGAGTTCTTTCTCTTTTTTTTTTTTTCCCCTTAAAATTAGAAATTATCGGTACAGCACAACTTTTAACATCAATCAAAGAAACATATCCACCAAGAAAGATAGACAAATGAACAGAGCAAAAAAAACGCAACAAATCTGAAAAGCAGGACAAGACCAAAAAAAATAAGCAGGAAATGAAGCAGAAAGCGAAGAAAGAGAGGCGGAAACAAGAAGGACCTGCATGTTACACTTGACGAGGTCGAGAGGAGTGACGGCCGTATGAGTGAGACCACAGCTCAAGATTCCACCAACAGTGCAAGCAGCGTAGAACTGCGGCGAGAACATCTCGATCTTCTTCCCCGGCTCGTTCGGAGACGGAATGATGAAGCTTCTAGAAGGAACAGCATTGGCGGCGGCGGAGGAAGAAGAGGAAATCGAAGCCAAGTTGTCCAAATCGATGGGCTTCTTCGCCGAAGGAGCTGAGTATAGGAAGCTAGGGATGAGCGATTGACGAGTCATGTCCGGAAACGCCATTTTAGTGCAAAACTAGGGTTTCAGACAGAGAAACGAGAAAAGCAGGGATCAGTTCGTCCGAGAGCGCAGGAAATACGGCAGCGAATTCAAAGCAAAGACGATCCCTCCTTTCTCTGTCACTTCATTTATAGAGCTCTCTTATTCCTCTAATGCCTTTCTATTGAAATCAAATTACGTGAACAGCCACTTGACCTTTCTAATTGTTTTTATTTTATTTTTTATTTTTTGGGGGGTTGAATTGGGATTGGACCAATTTGGAGTTCATGACACCTAACCCTAGGGAGTTGGATTTTACACGAATAGCATGACATACTCTCCCCGGAATCGTCTATTCTAATAAAAAAATATATTTTTTTTATGGGACCAACCTCCAAACTAAATACTAAAAATCATAATCAAAATTAATAATTTATAACTCCAATAAAATTTTAAATTAAAAAAAAATAGATTTTATGAAAGGTTAAATACTCAAAATAAAAAAACTAAAAAAGAAAAGTTTAGAAACTCTTGCTTTGATTGATACTCCTCATCCCGGAAGAGAAAGCTAGTTGATTAGAGTTACACTTCCGTAAAAATTTGTTTTTCATTTTTCTTTTGTTACTTCCGTAGAATTTATTGAATTTTTCTTGATTTTGTGATTTTAAAAAATTGTGCTATATTAAGGGTATATTTTTCGGTATTTGCTCGGTATAATTTTTTCTTATATTAGAGTTGAAATCAATATTAACCGTTCAGTAAATTTTAACTATTAGATAATTCTTTTAATATAAAAAATATTAAGAAATAAAATGACCAATGACTTGCTTAGTAAAGGAATGTAATCTAAAATAAAATCATTTTAACTAAAATAAGATAAATTTTTATTATTAAATTTACACTCTGCAGTTCAATGACTCAATTAATACACCAAAATAAATAATCATAAAGAAATGGAGACTTGCACTTTAATCTATATTCTTAAGAAAAGTAAAATTTGAAAAGGGAAAAGAATTGTTGATGGCAGAAATGTAATTAGGGACGTGTAAAGAATGGCATATTGGTAAGGGGAGGCACATGTATATATATATACACGTAAGGACGGACGTAAAATAGAATCGCATAGAATATTCCATCGATGGAGAAGTATAATTTAATTACGCGTCCATTGGGGTCAAATTTTGAATGGAACTTTCCTCGGCCCATTCCCACATGCTAAGTTACTATTAATATTTGACTTTCCGAGATTTTTTTTTTTTTTTATCCCTTAGGAATTGATCCACCGTCAAATATATGAAATTTTACTCTGATCAATCTCAGCCGAACTGTTATCGGGTCTCAATCGAGAGAGAGTTTTTCCAACGTCATTTTTATTATTACCAATACTCAAACCCCACTTCTTAATATAGAATATTTGTGTCATTCTCGTTAGTTTAACGAAACGTGGATGACTTTCCGAGATTGGGAAGCACAATTAAAGGACAAGGTGGAGCCGTTCTAGAATCAAATCCATGCTTGTTTGGTAAGTGCTAAGAGAAGATGAAGTAGAATTTGCTTCCATTCAGCGTATTTTGTTGGGTTCATTAGGCTAAATCAGAGGGGAAGATTCGGAGTGGATGATGAAGGTCAACACATTTTTTAAAGACTTTTAAAGGTTGATTTGTTCGAAAACGCAGGATGAAGCCACCGATGATCTCATATCATCATAGATTTTTCTTTAAAATAATGAACAAATAATTGCATTTAGAATGAATGGTAGGGCAAAAGTTTGAAAACAAAAGGATTAAAGTTGTTATGGGAAGGAAGCAGTGCAAGGAGCACAAGTCGTATATGATCAAACCACTTTATATTTTCCAAACATATTCTTAAACCTTCTCTAATAGTTTTTCTCTTAAATACATATGGTTTACTACAAAAACAATATTATGTAAATTTTCTGATCTTTTGATGTATTTGGTATTTTAAAAAAAAAAATAAAAAAATAAAAAAATAAAAATAAAAATAAAAATAAAAATAAAAATGAGAATGATTGTAGAATCATAAAAGACAAAAGTCAGGCTTCTCTTACATGGATATCTCTCCATTAAAAATTCATTCTTAGTTCATTGAGATTTCAGTCATCAAAGTGATTTAATATTATGATTTCAAATTTATCATAATGTTAGGTTTTTGAGCAATAATATAGTGCCTTAAAATTGTAATATCAATGCTTTCTAGCTAATACTAACTTTAAGCTTGTGAATAATAATTTTAACGATATTAATATGCGTTGTATTCTAGCAACACCCTCTGCTCTCACATCGTGCTTAACTTGAGGCTTATTAATTGTTTGTCCTACGCATATGTGTTTGGCTGCTAATAATTTCAAGCGGGGGTGGGCTTTTTGAGGTGGAAGCTGATGGGATAAATAATGGGCGTTGGATTGGCAAGTGCCTCTGACGTCGGGTGGAGGATCCTGGATGGGTGTGCGCTGCAGTCCAACGTAGTCAATTTTCACAGGAGATGCAGTGACTCGCCAGCGTGGGAGGAGATAGGATTAAACGAGAGGGAGTGAATGTTTGCCACTCGGATCTGATTCTCTCAGCTCCGTCGCCGGCGGCACTTTCCCATGATAGTGAACGTGATCACAAATACGATGTCGTATTACAAATCTCTTCAACTACCCGCCTTCTAAACGCACACCTCCAATCCTGTGAGATCTCACTTGCTTTCGGTGTATCTCCGTAGCCCTATCTCTCCCTCCCTCCCTCATCGTCCCACTTCAAATGGCTGCTGTCTTGGCTACCTCTGTTGGGTTCCAGCGTTCTCTGAACCACTCCTTGAGGACTAATGAGGTAAAACCAAAACCCACCTAAACTCACCCTCTTCAGCAAATCATAAAATCTGGAAACTTGGTGACAAATTTGGTGCTTTTTTGTTACGTTTGTTTCCCCTTTACGTTTGAGGCTTCTGTTTTCTTGATTTAGGTTTAGGTAGATCCTTTAAAAATGATTTCTTTTTTCTTTTTCTGTCCGGAGAATTAGATCTGTGAGGGTCACTGTCCTGATTTTAGCTTGAACTTGAATTCCTAATGCAACCAGTTCATTTGTGTGGGTGCGGTTCTTTGTTAGGTATTGGTTTTGTTTGCGTGTTGGGCCTGTGATATTTTCTGGGTCAGATACATATTCTTCAGTTTTAACTCCCCATGGATTAAATTTCCTAAAAGTTGAGCTGAATGGGTGTTCCAAGTGTTTGAGGTGGTTGTGATTCATGAATTATGGTAGTTGGTTGCTAGAAATAAATGATGAATAATGCTAGAGAGACTAAATGGGCTAATGATCAAATGGACCAAATTTTATGTGTCAGTTCAAATCATATGTTTTAAGTCTTTTTTTGCTAAATTACAAGGAATTTTAATCAATTTAAAATTATCGAAGCTTGAAAGATTATAAATTTGTGGTATGAATACGTTAGATTTGGTCCTATAATGATTCATATGGTTGGTGGTATTTTTTTTTATAAATGGTTCCTTTCATCCAACCAAACACTAAATTACACGAAGCTGATTCCAAAAGCATTACAAATGGAAACATAGTTATTAAGAAAGTGATCCATGAAATCTCTAGTCTCCCTTCTCCTTACTCTTGTACATTTGGTGTATTGTATTATATTTACCTCCACAACAGCACCAAATTAAGGCAACTAATGCTTTGTATTTGTATCTGGAATCCCCCTTTCTTTGTAGGCAGCTGAAAAATATTCAAGTTTGAGGCTGGTTTCTCTAGGCTGGGCGAAGACTAAGTTCCCCCCTTTGAGAACCTCACACTTCCATGTTTCCTGCGCTGTAATTCAATACTTGTCCTCGTTGCCATTGTCATTTTTTTTTCTTCCATCTGTTTTATATCTTTTGTACATGAAGCTAATGTATGCATGTGTAAATTTGGCAGGCCAAGCCAGAGACAGTGCAGAAAGTTTGTGAGATTGTGAGGAAGCAGCTGGCATTACCTCCAGAGACAGAACTCACCCCTGAATCCAAGTTTGCAGCACTTGGTGCTGATTCTCTCGACACAGTAAGCTTTCCTTCATAGCCTTACACACTACACCATGAGTTAACATTCTAGTACGTTGGTACCATTTGTTACATTGCCATACTTTTCCAAATACACTTGGTATTAGCACCCATAGCGAGTGACAAATATAACCACCTTCCCTAACTTTTGGACAGGTCGAGATAGTGATGGGGCTAGAGGAAGAGTTTGGAATCAGTGTTGAAGAGGAGAGTTCACAGAACATAACCACTGTGCAGGAAGCCGCTGATTTGATTGAGAAACTTTTTCAGAAGAAGCCTGAATGACTAATCAAATGTTAGAGTAGCCAAACAGAAGCTAGTTTTGATTGTGATATGTTCTCATCCCCTTTTTTGGGTCTAGCTAGATGGAATATCAGGCATTTGATATTTGATTTCTTTTAGTTATAAGTCCATTGTTTATGATATGTCTAATTTGGTGGAATATTTGTGTTGTTTGTTGGCAAAGTGTGATTAGTTCAAAGTTTGTAGTCCGCGCACTACATTTGATGCTTCATCTGTCATTTTGTGCAATGGTTTGTTTCAAAAGACTTAAACACGCAACTTTTGCATACTCACACAATCACAAAACTTAGAGTACCCGTCCAAATTCTTTATTACAGATCCTAATTGGTAAAACGTATGAAAACTATTTCTAGTTGCACTCTAATCCACTATTTGATTTGATTACCATTGGGAGGAAGCACGAGATATATATGGCATTCCTTAAGAAGAGAACAAGATACATGTGGCGTTGACATAGTGTATGACCTGTAACATAATAGTCGTTGCTAGGGAATGAACCCGGGTCATTCACGTGATAGGCGAGACTACTTATTATTATACTACAACGACTTTGTTGTCTTTTTGCCTTTATGGCATTTTGGGAATATAAAACTAATTCAATGTCTTTTTTTTAATTTTTTATGCATCTCAGGAGAAAAACTCAAAACTTTAATACCTTGGAAGTTCAATGGAGTCCTTATGAAGTGAGTTGGCATAGAGATTTTTATGTTGGATTGGTTTTCCAAAACTTATATTGGGGGATTTCTTGAAATCAAGCTAATTTTGTTTTTCCCTTGTGCTTATGAGTTTTTTCCTTTTATATATATAGATAAACCTTGTCATGGCATATCCTAAATCCAATTAAAAAAGGAGGGTTGGAGAACCTAGTTCAAAAGGAGTCTGAATGATGAATCAAATGTTAGAATAGCCCAATGGGAGCAAATTTTGATTGTGATATGTTCTTATCCCCTTTTTTGGGTTTAGATAGATGGAATATCAAACATTTGATATATGATTTCTTTTAATTATAGGTCCATTATTTGTGATATGTCCAATTTGATGGGGGTATTTGTGTTGTTTGTTGGCAGAGTGTGATTTAGTTAAAAGTTTGCAATCCGCGCATTACACTTGATGCTTCATATGTCATTTTGTGCAATGTTTTACTTCAGAAGGTTTAAACATGTAGCTTTCTCACACCACCCCAAAACTTAGAGGACCTATATCAATTATTTATTATAAATTCTAATTAGTAAAATGTATGAAAATTGTTTCTAATTGCAACTCTAATTCTCTATTTGATTCGATTACTATTGAGATGAAACACGAGATGTATATGGCATTTCTTTAAAAAAGGCATAAGATACAAGTGACGTTGGCATAGTGTACGACCTGTAACATAATATTTCATAAGAAATTAATATAAAAAATAACAAAGGCAAAAATCTAAAAAACAAAAAATGCATTGTTACCGGGGATCAAACCTCACCCGTATGACATGTGAGAATACTCATCACTATACTTCAACGACTTTGTAGTCCTTTTACGTTTATGGCATTTTGGAAATATAAAACTAATTCAATGGTTTCTTTACTTTCTTGTGCATCTCTTCACCTAAATTATTAGAAAAAAAGCCCAAAACTCTAATATCATTGAAGTTTAATGGAGGAGTACTTAGGAGAAGTGAATTGGCGTAAGGAGTTTATGTTGGGCTCGTTTTCCAAAGCTTATGTTGGGGATTTCATGAAGGCGAGTTAAATTTGTTTTTCCCTTATATTTAAGAGTTTCTTCTTTATATATATAGATAAATTCTGTCATGGTCGATCCAAAATTCGGATTAAAAAAAGAGGGCCAGAGAAATTTGTTTAGAAGAAAGCTGAATGATGAATCAAATGTTAGAATAATCAAACAGGAGCAAGTTTTGATCGTAAATATCAGGCATTTGATATATGATTTCTTTTAGTTATAGGTCTATTGTTTATGATATGTCCAATTTGGTGGGATATTTGTGTTGTTTGTTAGCAAAGTATGATTTAATTCAAAGTCTGCATTTCAGGCATTACATTTGGTGCTTCATGTGTCATTTTATGCAATGTTTTGCTGGAAGGCTTAAACACACAATTTTTGCATACTTACACCACCCCATAACTTAGAGGACCCTTTAAGTTCTTCATTATCGGGGATCAAACCCGGGTCACCCACGTGACAGGCGAGAATACTTACCATTATAGTACAACGACTTTATTGTCTTTTTACCTTTATTACATTTAGAAATATAAAACTAATTCAATGGTTTCTTTATTTTCTTGTGCATCTTTTCACCTAAATTATTAGGAGAAAATCTCAAAACTCTAATATTTTGAAAATTCAATGGAGTCCTTATGAAGTGAGTTAGCATGGGGAGTTTATGTTGGACTGATCTTCCAAAACTTACGTTGGGGGATTTCATGGAGTCGAGCTACATTTGTTTTTTCCTTGTATTTAGGAGTTTCTTCTTATATATATATATAAACTCAATCATCGCGAATTCCAGATCTAGATAAAAAAATAAGGTTGGAGAAATTTGTTTAGAAGAAACATGAATGATGAATCAAATGTTACAATAGACAAAAGGGAGCAAGTTTTGGTTGTAATATGTTCTATTCCCTTTTTTTTTGTGTCTAGATAGATGGAATATTAGACATTTAATATATGATTTCTTTTAGTTATAGGTCTATGGTTTGTGATATGTTCAATTTGACCGGACATTTGTGTTGTGTGTTAGCAAAGTGTAATTTAGTTCAAAGTTTGAAATCCACGCATAGCATTTGGTGTTTCATATGTCATTTTGTGTAATATTTTACTTCAGAATGTTTAATTACACAATATTTGCATACTCACACCATCCAAAACTTAGACTACTTGTCTAGGTTATTTATTAGAGATTCTAATTAGTAAAAAGTATGAAAACTAATTCTATCCTTTGTTTGATTCGATTACCATTAGGATGAAGTCCGAAATATATATGACATTCTCTTAAGAAGAGTACAAGAAACATGCAGCGTTGGTATAGTGTAAAACCTGCAACATAATATTTCATGAGAAAAAATCTAAAACATAAGAAAGGTAAAAATTTAAAAAGCGAGAAAAGTGTTATTTCCGAGGATCAAACCCGAGTCGCCCATGTGACAAGCAAGAGTACTCACCACTATACTACAATGATTTTATTGTCCTTTTGTCTTTATGGCATTTTGGGAATATAAAACTAAATGTCTTCTTTTTACTTTCTTTTGCATCTCTTTACCTAAATTATTAAAAGAAAAGCCCAAAACTTTAATACGTTGGAAGTTCAATGGAGAAGTCCTTATGAAATGAGTTGGCGTAGAGAGTTTATGTTGGATTGGTTTTCTAAAGCGTATGTTGGTTGATTTCATGAAATCGAGCTAAATTTGTTTTTTCCTTGTATTTAAGAGTTTTTTCTTTTTATATACATATAGATAAACTCTGTCATGGTTGATCCCAAATTCAAGTAAAAAAAGAGAGTTAGAGAAACTTGTTCAGAAGAAATCTGAATGATGAATCAAATGTTAGAATAGCCAAACGGGAGAAAGTTTTTGTTGTGCTCTGTTCTTATCCCCATTTTTGAGTCAGATAGATGGAACATTAGGCATTTGATATTTGATTTTTTTTATTTATAGGTCCATTGTTTGTGATATGTCTAATTTGGTAGGATATTTGTATTGTTTATTGGCAAAGTGTGATTTAGTTCAAAGTTTGCAATTCGAGCACTGCATTTGGTGTTTCATGTCATTTTGTGCAATGCTATGCTTCAGAAGGCTTAAACATGTAGTTTTTGCATATACACTCCATCCCAAAACTTAGAAGATTCATCTAAGTTCTCTATTATAGATCCTAATTAGTAAAAGGTATGAAAACAACTTCTAATTGCAACTCTAGTTCTTTATTTAAATCGATTACCATTGGAATGAAATACGAGACATATATGACATTCCCTTAAGAAGAGCACAAGATACATACAGCATTGACAGTGTATGATCTGCAACATAATGTTTCATAAGAAAAAATATAAAAAATGAGAAAGACAAAAATTTAAAAAGTAATAAAAACTCCGTTGCCAGGGATCAAACCTAGGTCACTTATGTGATAGGCGAGAATACTCACCACTATTTACAACGACTTTGTTGTCCTTTTGTCTTTACTGTATTTTGGGAATATAAAACTAATTCAATAGTTTTTTTACTTTGTTGTGCATCTCTTTACCTAAATTATTAGGAGAAAAACTCAAAACTCTAATATTTTGAAAGCTCAATGGAGGAGTCTTTCTGAAGTGAGTTAGCGTAGCGAGTTTATGTTGAACTGGTTTTCCAAAGTTTAAGTAAGGGGTTTCATTAAATCGAGCTAAATTTGTTTTTTCCTTGTGTTTAGGAGTTTCTTCTTTATATATATATAGATAAACTTTGTCATGGTCAATCCCAAATCTAGGTAAAAAAGAGGGATGAAGAAACTTGCTCACAAGAAGTCTGAATGATGAATCAAATGCTAGAATAACCAAATGGGAGCAAGTTTTGGTTGTGATCTATTTTTGTCTACTTTTTTTTTTTGTCTAAACAAGTGGAATATCATATATTTGATATTTGATTTCTTTTAGTTATAGGTCCATTGTTTGTGATATATCCAATTTGGTGGGATATTTGTATTGTTTGTTAGTAAAATATGATTTAGTTCAAAGTTTATAGTTCACACACTACATTTGGTGTTTCATATGTAATTTTGTGCAATGTTTTGGTTCAGAAGGTTTAAACATGCAACTTTTGTATACTCACACCACCCTAAAACTTTGAGGACCCATTTAAGTTTTTTATTACAGATCTTCATCAGTAAAAGGTATAAACTACTTCTAATTGCAACTCTAATACTCTGTTTGACTCGATTACCATTAGGATAAAGCACGAAATATATATGAAATTCTCTTAAGAAGAGCAGAAGATACATGCAGCATTGGCATAATGTATGACTAGCAATATAATGTTTAATGAGAAAAAATCTAAAAAATAAGAAAGGCAAAAATCTAAAAAGTAAGAAATGCACCGTTGTTGGGGATCTAACCTGGCTCACCCACATGATAGGTAGAAATATTTACTACTATAATACAACGACTTTATTTTCTTTTTGCCTTTAATGCATTTTGGGAATATAAAACTAATTCAATGGTTTATTTAATTTCTTATTTATCTCTTTACGTAAATTACTAAGAGAAAAGTCGAAAACTTTAATATTTTGAAAGTTCAATAGAGGAGACCTTCTGAAGTGAGTTGGCATATTGAGTTTATGTTGGACTAATTTTTCAAAACTTAAGTTAAGAGATTTCATGAAGTCGAGCTATATTTATTTTTTTCTTGTGTTTAGGAGTTTCTTCTTTGTAAATATATATATATATATATAAACTTAAATCACTCTATATTTAGTTGACTCATCTTATTAATCTAATCAAAAAATAAATAAAAAAGAAAATTCAACCCCCCAAAAAATGAAAAGAAATTATTTATAATTTAGTTATGATTTAAACATGCTCCTCAAATATCAATAACGAAAATTATAATATTACATTAGAATTGATTATTCACATTATTCATTTTTCAAATACTTTAAATCCCAGTAATCATAAAAAAGAATGCAATTTTTACCTTCGACGTAGCATCATGACAGATTTTTGTTATTCACCATAGATGATATTAATGGTTTAACATTTGGATAGTTCTATAATAAAAAGGATGACGTAAAAGTGTTGTTTTCATTACAAAGGTTGTACAAGTGGAGAATGTGAGGGGGGTTGGGTCAGGGGACAAGTTGAAACTTGAGAGGGAGGGAGGGAGGAGAGAGAGAGATATATACGAGAGATGAGAGAAAAAGAGAGCCACAACTTGGAATAAACGCAGGGCACACGCACATGAACAAAGGGCATGGCATGTGGAGAAAACAACCAACAGATGATACTAAAAATTAAATTTATTGGGAGGCTCATATCTATACATACAACGCCCACAAAACCAATTGTCCCACAATCACATTCACAGTTGTAAATTATAAGAGAGAGAGGGGGGAAGGAGAGAGAGAGAGGGTGAGATGGAATTACGAGGAACCGTAAAAAGAAGAAAGAAAAGAAGAGTTCTTTTTTATTTATTATCCGAACCCAACTCACAACTAACCCAAAAAAAACCCATGGGTCAATGCAGGTTAACCAGAAAATCGTGTGACCTGCAAGGTTTTCAAAACTCACAAGTTTTGTTTTTTAAGTTAAAAAATCATTTTTGCTGAAGAAGAAGATTCGGTCATTGTGGGATATAGAAAAGAATCGATCATGGAGGAGAAGAAGAAGAAAGACTAACAATGAAGAAGAAGAAAGATTCGATCATGAAGAAGAAGATTTGATCGCGGAAAAGATTCGATTAGATCTAAACACCAAAAATGGTTTCCCATATCCTGCAACGGGAAGAAGCTATCTCTGCAGTGACGAGAAAGAAGAAAATGAATATAAAAGGTAAGAGAGAGAGATATAGAGAGAGAGATATAGAGAGATATATGACATCTCCTTAAGAAGAGCACAAGATACATGCGCCATTGGCATATCGTATGATCTACAATATAATGTTTCATGCATAGTTTTTAAATCCAGACCGACCTACCGGTTGGATCGGATCAACCGTCCACCCACAAAGTGTATGGGTTGATTCATTAAATGGACCATTTACACAACTAACCCAAAAAAACCGTGGGTCAATGTGGGTTAACCGAAAAACCATGTGACAAGCAAGGTTTTCAAAAATCGCGGGTTTGGTTTTTTAAGTTAAAAAATCATTTTTGCTGAAAAAGAAGATTCGGTCGTTGCTAGATATAGAAAAGATTCGGTCGTGGAGAAGAAGAAGAAGAAAGACTAACGACAAAGAAGAAGAATTGATTGCGGAAAAGATTTGGTTAGCTCTAGACACCAACCCGCAACTAGGAAGAAAGTGTCTCTACAATAGGGAGGAAGAAGAAGATGAATATAAAAGGTAAGAGAGAGAGAAGGAGGGAGGGAGGGAGGGAGAGGTGGGTATTGTGAAAAGTGAGAAAAAGTAAGAAAAGTGGGTATTGGGAAAAGTTTGTATCATGTACGAAAAGTGAGAGAGAGAGAGAGAGGATAGCAAGTGTGCGATTGAATAGCTGAATTTAATTTGATTTCAAATTGAAATAATAAAAATATAATTAAGGGTATTGTGTATGCAATTAGTTGTCTTTCACGTCGACCTACTTCCTACTGAAATATCTAATTAAGAGATTAATATTTTATATTAAAAAAATATAATTATATATATTTAAAATTTTAAAATAATAAAAAAATAATAAATGGTTGAATTTGTCTTTATTGCATTTTTTAAATATAAAACTAATTCAACAGTTTCTTTATTTTCTTGTGCATCTCTTCACCTAAATTATTAGTAGAAAAATCCAAAACTCTAATATTTGGGGAGTTCAACGGATGAGTTCTTATGAAGTGAGTTGGCGTAAGGAGTTTATGTTGGACTGATTTTCCAAAGTTTATGTTGGAGGATTTCATGAAGTTAGGTTAAATTTGTTTTTTTTCTTGTGTTTAGGAGCTTTATATATATATATATATATAGATAAACTCTGTCCTGATCAATTCCAAATCGAGGTAAAAAAAGGAGTTATGATAAATTGGCAGTCATTAAAAAATCTATATCAAAACCAAAAGGAGAGACAAATATAGGAAATTCATTAAGGTATTCCCTTCTTAACAACATGCTGCACGGATTTCAGGTATAGTGACAAGTTAGTAAGGGCATTACTGAAAAGTGACATATCACATCGCCACCTGGATGAGGTGTCCAATAGGTAAGGGTTCCTACATTTATATTGATGTGTAAGGGTAGTCCATGAAAATAGGAATCATATAATCACTTAAAAAATATGATCTTTAACCAGTAAATTAGAATAGATAGAAAAGATAATGATTAAATGAAAAATTAATAATTTTCAAGAAATTAAGTGAGTAGGGGAGAATACTAAAATAGTAGTCTTATGACCATAAGATTTGGTATACAGGTAGGAATATAACTAAAAATGATGTAGAAATAAAATTTACAAGAAAATGTAGTGGAGATAAGAAAAAAAAGATAAAATTTTGCTTATCAAACTAGTTAGTAGAGAAAATATAATTAATATAATTAGTATTTATTCACTTCAAATAGGTATATATGCAATTAGTAAACAACAATTTTTTGAAAATATAGATAAATTTATCCAAACCATGCCTAGTGAGCAAAAGTTATTTTTTTGAAAAGATCTAAATGAGCATGCAAATGAGAATAATGGGGGATTTGAAACTATACATGGAAACTTTGAATTTGATAGTAGGAATGAGGTAAGAAAACTATTTTAGAGTTTGACACAACATTCGATTTAATATTCATAAATATTTTTTTTAAAAAAAGTCATACATAGTTATATATAGAAATAAATCGAATGTTAACCACATGGACTTTTTTCTTATCGAGATGGGGGCGATAAAATGATTTGTAAAGGTTGTAACATTATATTAGAAAAGAATGTAATAACTCAATTAAACTTTAGTTTTAGATGTGCATGTATCTAAAAGACAAAAGAAGTGCCCTCAATTTATAGAGTTAAGAATTAAGTGGTGTAATCTGAAAGAGAAAAAAAATAGTAACATTTAGAGACAAATTAATTCAATGGTCCAACAACAACAATAACAACAAACTGAATTTTAATTCCAATAATTTGGAATCGGTCATTTGAAAGACTAATATGAAAATAATTAAAAATAAATAAATAAATAGATAAATAAATGCAAAAATAAATGAATAAAAACTAAATCAAAATAAATAAACAAATAAATCAAAATTGAAATAATAAATAAATAAATATATATATATATATATATATATTTATAATATGACAGTTTAACTTGTGTGGATTCTTCTACATCATTCATTTTTATCTAATATCATCTTCTCGTCTAAATTTTTATCTATTACATCTTTACGAATAACTTTTATTCAAGTTTATAACGGTGTATATCTACATGTTACTAGATCTTCTATATCTAAATTCTCAGTTCTCCTGATCGGTGCGTCCGTAAGTCTTCTTTACACGTGCCCAAATCACCTCAGACGACATTCTCACATTTTATCTACATTTGAACTAACTCCCAACTTATTACGAATTTTTTCATTTCTAATTCTATTTTTTCTAATTTTGTCACATATTCATTTAAATATTTTCATTTCTGTTATGGTCATTTTTTGTTTTTATTATTATTTAATAATCTAACACTCAGTACTATACAATAGTATATGTTTAATTGCGGTTCTATAAAACTTTTCTTTTAAATGCATTGATATCATGCGATCACAAAGAATTCCGAATATTTTTCTCTATTTTATCCAACCCGTTTGAATTTTATGGTTCATATCTCTATTTATATTAAATTCATTTTGAATGATAAGATCTAGATATCTAAATCGTTTACTTTTCGGTACATTTTCTCCATCTTGCCTATTTGTTTTTTCATCATTCTGATGGCTATTGCTACACTTATATCTCATATACTCAGTTTTCGATCTATTTAGTCTAAACCCTCTAGATTCTAATGTGACCCTTCATAACTCTAATTTAGCACTAATACCCTCCCTAATTTCATTAATTAGTACTATATCATCTGTAAAAAATATATATTACGGTATTTTATCTTAAATATTTTTTGAAACTTCATCTATTATTATTGCAAGGAGAATGAGACTTAATGTCGATCCTTGATGGAATCTAATGTTATTAGGGAAGCTGTCACTCAAACTTCCGTAAATTCTTACATTAGTTACAGGTCCCTCATACATATCTTTGATGAAATTAATGTATTTCAAGTAAATTCTTTTTTTTATCAGCGTCCACCATAATACGTTTTTAGGAACCCTATCATATGCTTTTTCTAGATCAATAAATAATATATGTAGATCTTTCTTATGTGCTCTATATGTCTTCATCTATTTCTTATGTGCTCATATATCTCCATCAAATGTCTTAACAATGGTCCACTAATGATTATTCAGAAACTATGAAAATAAAAATGTTTAATATATTAAAAATATAGGTAAAGAGTTTCTTGCCATATCTAGGGATCAAGCACGAATAAGCAAGGAGTCATAGCCGTGGAATTAGAAAATCCAAAGTGATATATGAATCAAATGAGAGAGCTATATGAATCTTAAAAGTAAAAAACGTAGCATTGCATTTGAAAAGTACAAGAATGCAAAAAATGATATAAAAAATTATTTGTGAATAAAAAAGAAATGTGTATAATAAATTATATAAGAAATTAAAAACTAAAAATATAGAAAATGAGATTTACAGAATTATCAAACTAAAGGATATGAATGAAATATGAATGGTGTTAAGTGTATTAAGAATGAGACTAATAGTACCCTTGTAAGGAATGAGAATATAAGAAGACATTGAAGAGATTATTTTGATAATCTCTTTAATGTTAAGAGTATAAAAGAGATTGACGATATCATGGTATCTGTAGAGAAATTCAATAAAAGTTTTAAGTGCAAAATTTGTTCTCATAAAATAAGAGAAGACTTAAAGAAAATGAAGAATGCTAAGACCATAAGACCTGATGTGGGGTTAAAAATATTAATAGATTTTTTTTAACAAAATCTAACAAATCAAGAAAATGTTCAAAATATGAATGGAGAGTACAGTTGTACCACTATATAAAAATAAAAAGACATACAAAATTTTTTCAATTAAAAATAAATTAAACTTACTAATCATATAATAAAGTTATGAGAGAGAGCGATAGAGTTTAAATTGAGATTGGAAGTAAATATACTTCAAAATCAATTTGAATTCATGACAGAATGATCTACTATCGAGATTTGTATATGGTATTCATTGGGTTAGAAAAAACATATGACAGGACTCCCAGAGATATACTGTGGTGGATATTAACAAAGAAGGGTATATCCTTAAAATATATTGATCTTATCAAATATATGTATGAGCGAGCTGTTATCAATATAAGAATTTGTATGGGTTTAAGTGATAACTTTCCAATTAATAGTGGATTTCATCAATATTCGGTATTAAGTCCATTCTTTTTTGTAATAATAATAGATGAAATAACAAAAAATATTTCAGATGAAATAACATAGTGTATTTTTTTCCAAATAATATAATATTGATAGATAAAACTAGAGGGCGTATTAATATTATATTGAAATTA
The DNA here is from genome assembly GCA_033439265.1 of Dillenia suffruticosa. Taxonomy (NCBI): domain Eukaryota; kingdom Viridiplantae; phylum Streptophyta; class Magnoliopsida; order Dilleniales; family Dilleniaceae; genus Dillenia; species Dillenia suffruticosa. The sequence continues at coordinate 315,541 of JAVTVX010000015.1, read as the reverse complement.
TGGAGGGATACACTAGAATGTAAAAGATTAAGATTAAGTCAGTCAAAAGCTAGGACTGACAATTGGGTTGGGTCGGTCTAAGCTTGGGTCATTTTGAAGGGCCGAGCTTGACTTATTTTAGGGTCGAGCTGAATTTGGGCCTAATTTTAGGCTTATTTTAATTACGAGTCAAGTTTGGATATCAGAAAGCTTGGCCCGATATAAGCTTGGCCTGATGCGTTGGGGTTTATCCTTTTGTTTTTTAGGTAAGAGGGTTTATTTTCTTCCCCCCCCCCCTCTCTCTCCTTTTACAAAGCCTATGTACCAAAAAAAGGAGGTGGGGTTTGTGCAACCGCCTCTCTCCCCATCCCCCTCTCTCTTATATCGCCACCCGTGTTTCTTCCTCTCCCATAACTGCCTCTCCCTCTTCTCTCTCTCGTAGCCACGTTGCCAACTTTGTCTCCTCTAGCCGCCAACATTACCATCCGATAATGGGTAGGTTCTCTTTCTTATCATTCCCATTGTTTTTTCTCCCAGACCTGCCGTCACCATGTCAATGTTTGTTCCATGCACGAGATGCCAAGAGTGAGAGGATCGCCAGAGAAACCCTTTCTTTCTCTGTGCAATCACCTTTCTCTCTTTTTCTCTTATTACAGTTGGCAGCAATTTGTCTTCTCTTCTCTGTCGTCGTCATGATGATGCTTCCTCTTGAACATCTGCATCTGCTTCATCGACTCAAAATCCACTCCCATAGTTTGGATCTGAAAGTTTAGGATTTTTTGTACTAAATTTGAATCTTAAACGGGCCGAGCCTAGCCCAAAATGGATTCGAGGTCCTTTCATTTTTTTGGTTCGAGCTCGAGCCTTGATTTTTTGGTTTTCTAGAGCTAGGCTCAGCTTCAGACCCATAAAATTTTAAATGGACAGATATAAATCTTGGTTCATAAATCTCAATTGCCAGCCCTATCAAAAACTAAGTATATGAGATGTACATTTGATAACAGTTATAAGAATGATAAAAAAACGATTAAGTTAAAAGGACAAAACATGCCAAAAAGTGAACGTTTTGGATATCTTGAATTGATTATTCAAAATGATAGCAAAATAGATAACAATATGAATCATAAAATCTAAACGGGTTGGATGATCAAGAAATGCATTTAGAGTTCTTTGTAATTATACGATTCACTGCAATTGAAGGGAATATTTTATAAAACCATAATAAGAACATTATTATATGACACTGAATATTGGATCATTAAATAACAATAAGAGTATAAAATGGTCATAACTGAAATGAGAATATTTAGATAAATGTGTAGTAAAATTAAAAAAGATAGGATTAAAAATGAAGAGATACGTACTAAGTTGGGAGTGAATTCAATTGTGTATAATATGAGAGAGTATTGTTTAAGGTGTTTTAAATATGTGCAACAAATATCTAAAAACGCATCGGTTAGGAGAAGCAAAAAGTTAAATATATAAGATTTAATAAAATATTGAGATAAACCATTAAAAATCTAAATATAATTTATTGCTAAAAATTTGAGTGCTAAGCATTTAATTGAGAAAATAATTTTACATAGAAATGAGTGATATAGAAAAATATGAAATAGTTGACATATTATTATAATTATTATTATTATTATTAAGTGTTTATAGATAATTTATTTTTATTTCTTCATTTTCATTATTTTTTTAGTATTATATTTTATATTTTTGTTTTCAAACTTTAATTTTATTTTTTATTTCTATCTTTATTATTTATTTATTTATTTATTTTCTATCTTACGTTAACCTTTCAAATATTTGATCTCAAAATTTTAGGATTAGGATTTAATTTTTTGTTATTATTGTTTAGGAGTTTTTATCATTGGATGTGTTGCCCCAGGGGAAAAGATTAGACTTTGGAAGTTTTACTATTATTACAAAAATAATAGCCTTAATCTATTGTGTTGCATATCTCTCTCTCTCTCTCTCTCTCTTTATGGGCCAACACCATAAATTGATTTGGTATTTTGGGCATTACAATGTAATGTAATGTAATGCAATTGTTGACTTAAATGGAACCATCTTCCAAATCTCTCTCCCTTCTAGACCTATTATAACACTCGGGTCGAGATTGGGTATCACAATATTCGAGCTTGGCTTAAGTGTACTTTAGATGAGCTCAAACTTGTCGTCGGATAATATTGTTGGATAGTGTGGATAATATATTTAAAAAATATACCTAAAAACGTAATTTTACATATAAAACTTATTTTAAAAAATATAATTATATATATAAATTATTTTTTAAAAAAATTAATGGATCTCGAGTAGTTCGTTGAGTTTTCGAGCTCAACACAGTTAGATTCGAGCCCGAACACGATACCGAGCTACCCAAGCCCGAGATCAGGCTAGAATTTTGATAAGATAGTGTCACGGGTACCCGTGACACTACCTGGGTGTCATAATAGGGCTACTCCCTCCTCGCATAAGACGGACGGCGGATCAACCCTCTCATGCCTCGCACCACTCCATTATTCATCTTCAATCAATTGACATCAAATCATGTTGTGATAATATATTACCAATTAAATAACACATTAATCAGCAGATTATATGTTTCATAATCACAAAAATCTTTTGATCCCATTTAAATTTATTGAATTTCTACACTCAGAAAATAATGAGAAAATTATTTAAAATAATAAATAACTATAATTTTATTTGTTAGGAAATATAGAATATATCAAAATCAAATCAATTATTGATTTGATTTTGATACATATTTGATATTTCTTATTTCTATATTTTTATATTAATAATAATTGTTTCTATATTTATAATAATAAATCTTCAATCTAAACCAAATTTATTATAATAATTTAATTGAAACAATTCAACATTAGGGTTACATATTATTATTGTTTCATATTTTTAACATAGTATTAAATTCATATTTATCTATCTTTTATATTCATATTATTTTCATATTTTGAACTTTATTAAATTATTTTAAGGTAAATAAATTCTCACAATATATTTATACATATATTTATATATATATATATTTATACATACGGATCACTCTCTTTTACCATTTTACCAAGAGATTTTTCTTAATAAAAGACGAAATTTAATTTTAACCGTATAGCTATTAAATAGACAATAAACTAATTTTAAAATTATAATATTACGTAAAGTTTTAATTTTAAAAAAAATCACTTACTAAAAAATCATATCTTTTAATTAAGTTTGGAATGAAATAATTTAATTTTTTTTTATTATCTTGATAAGACAATGTGGCAAATTTATACCGAAAATACCACATATAAACTAAAAAGAATATTTTATAGTAATAAAAGATTTTCGTGACAGTAACACCCATCGTCTTGCAACTATTTTGTTATAAAAATAAATAAATAAAAGTTGTAAAGAAAATGACCAAGTCCATGGCGTGGACCGCTTGACCAATGCCTGTGCCATTACCAAAGATCATCTCGTTTGTGTCTCCTGCCATTGCGCTCAAGTGGTCTTAACCGTTAATCAGAGATCAATCGGTAAGAAACGAGTCATCATTGAGAGAGAAGGGAAGAGAAAGCACTCCATGAACGCAAACACTAAGAGAAGATTCGTCGTCTTCAACCTGTTACCCAAAAATCTCGATTTAGACAAAGAACAGAACAACACCCCGTTTCTCTCTCCAACACAAATCTAGCTCTCTGTCACGACAATAATTTCGATGCGCTCTTCTTTCCTTTTTTAATTATTTAAAATTGAGGGAAAATGGATCCGAGACGGACAGAAAGTCCGGTTTATTCGCGGCAGTGGAGCGGTTACAGCAGTGCAGGATCGTCTTCTCCGGCTATGTCTCCCGCTCATCCTCACTCCCGATTAGGCGGCGCCGCTTCCCGTGCTGGTGGACCCTCCACTATCAAGCGCTCTCAGAACGTCGCCGCTAAAGCTGCCGCTCAGCGACTTGCTCAAGTCATGGCTTCTCAGACTGCTGACGACGACGACGACGACGACGACGACGACGACGACGATCTAGGGTTCCGTTTCCCCGGTGCCCCTTCCTCTGCTCGCTCCTCTTTCTCCAGCACTGTCAATAACAACCACAGCAGCATCAACAACAACAACAATAGCAACAGTGTTTCTGTTTTTTCGTCTTCTAGAACAAATCGATCTCCGTCTCCTGCGGTAAATTTCAGAAATTTCAATTCACTCAATGTTGATTTCCGTCTTTGGGGCTTAAAGCTTAAGTTTTTGAACGTTGTTGTGTGACATGTGATTGAAGTGCATTGGAACCTGTGTTGCGGTTGACCTTTTTTTTTTTTTTTTTGAAATTCACAACTCTTAAGTTACTTGTAAAATGAATTAAGATAAGAGATCTGTTCCATCTTCGATGTAAGTCTAATCATGCTTGTCCTGCATTGCAATCGACTCTTTAATATCATGTTTGGAAACAACTGGGTCTTCAATTTCCGTGTATTGATGCAAGTTAGGGGAAGCCGTAGAAAAACAATTTCTGATATGAATTGCTTGATCTCCTTGCCCCGGTTGCAAAGCATATTGAAGTCGGAGACATAGATTGGAACTCAAGTTTTGCTACATCCTTGATGATGCATCTGGGTCTACCCGTTGCCTCCTAGATGAATATGATTATGTTTACAATCTAGTTTTACATTAGGGCTCTGATGTATTGAGGCATACTTGTTACTTTTGTGTGATGTTAGCAAAGAAATCCTTACCTTTCTTGGTCGCAATTTGGTAGTCTAATTGGATTCTATCATATTTAGTTAGGTCGGAACTTTGTAGAGCACACTTCTACTGTTCGTTCAACATCAGCAGGAAGACCATCAATGTCTGTTCATTCCACAGTTCTGGTACCACCTGGCAGAGCATCATTGAAAACCCCAGTTTCAATACCACCTATTGAGCCTCCTTCATCGAGGCGAAGGGAGAAAAGGTAATTATTGCTAGTATAGAGTTTATTTCATGTATTTTTATCTTTGTTTATATAAAAATATCATGTCATGCCAAACCATTTTCATCTTTGCTTAAACTTCTCTAAATATTTACTTTAATCAATTTGCAACTGCATGAAGGAATGGAGATGATTTTCTGCAACATTGTAACATCATTTTGTTATGACACTTAAATATCTACTTTCAATCACTTAGTGAAAGCCTAAATTATGCACTGCAGAGTATTGAAGGATTCCTGCTATTATTTTTTGTTCAAAATGAGTCAATCATCTACTTTGTTGTCTTATTATTTGGATTTGGTGATTTTGTTTCTCCATTGTTAACTCACAACAGATTTAGATTTTTGAATGGTATAGTGATAATCTCATGATAAGGCATTCCATATTTTCAAATGAACAATTTGAAGACCCTTTGATTTAAGGAACTAATGGTGAAGTTGATCATTAGCAGCATAAATCTCGTTTTTAATCCTTTTAGGCAATGAAGTTTTTTCATAGCACTCTCTCTCTCTCTCTCTCATGCATGGGCACACAACCTTGGATATAGCTAAAAGCTCACACTTTTGACATGCCAATAAAACATAGAAAGTTAGTTTGATACCAAGAAGCATGGATTTGGAAACAGGTTTCTTATGTGACTTGACATAGAAAATTTTCAAAAACTTGGATATGAGAATACAACTTGAAAACAATAAAATTAGTACATTTATGTTGGTTGAATTTTATTATTTTTATTTATAAACAAATCTAGTATAACAACTTATTAATCAAAATATTTAAAGTTGGGTGCTAATGAAATATGAGAACTAGGTGGGTCAATTGTATTTTTTATTTAATATTGTATAGGTGTCATTAGCGAATATTATTGTTATAAAAAAGTTTACCTTGTATCATGTATCCGGTGTTTAAAAAGATAAATAAAAAATAGATAGCAACATGGAGTCTTTGACATGTGTTCCATAAGTATCAGTGGAGAATCATATATGGTAGAATATCTACTACAGATATGTCTTGCATTTTGAGGCGTTTGTGCTTTATAAGCTTAGTATGTATATTAATTGAGAGCATCCTTGATTTACATCCAAACATGGAGTAAAGCCGCATGTCCTTCAATTCCTTCCCCTTCAAGATCATAAACATGACGTGATTATTAATACTTTTTTGGATAGAGGAAGAGATTGTATTAAATGTAATAAAGAATTCACAATAACTCAAGGATGAGAAATCCTTAGAGGTGAGAAAATGAGCAATACATAAACTAATAAAGAATTTCTCTTCAATCCGTGTTCAACTCTTCAGTGTAAGTTATATTTGAAAAACTATTAGGCATAAACACTTTTATCCGAAGAGGTTTTTAGGACTTTGATGACCATCTATTGAACGAAGAATTCATAGAGAGAGTATTTTCTATTGGAGTTGTGTACATGGATTTTTTTAGTTGTTATTGTTGTTATTATTATTGTTGTTATTATTGTTGTTGTTGTTTTGCAGCAGGAAAGGGGAAAAAGCGAAATATGTACTTTTGTGAATAGAGTCGCTAAACTCACACATAGCCTGCTTTACAACTTTTATAAGAGTAGATAGGCTTCCTCCTACAGGAATTGATGTTGACATTTCTGCAAATGATGCCGCAGGTTTACCCCAGATATGGGACATCTTAGTTTTAAGGATACCGGAAATCAGCATGAGGCGTCTGCACTTCGTGATGAGGTATGCTCCATTGATCCATCATATTTTCATCCACTTGATTCTGAATATCTTTGGTTTTTTTTTTGGGGGGGGAATTAGAGGGCTTTCAAGATCATTATTTACCTGCTTTCAGTAAATAGAGACTTAGTGAACGTTTTAGCTATTTCATGGAGAATGAATTTAGGAGCTTTTTCTGAGAATCTGACATCTGCTTGTTCTGCAGCTTGATATGTTACAGGAAGAGAATGAAGTTATTCTCGACAATGTAAGCAATTTTACCTTTTGATCAGCCTAAACAATCTAAAATGAAGCAGGGAAAAAATTACTACTAAAATTATCTGTGACTTGAGCAATTCATTGTGGAATTCAATTTACAGCTTCGACGGGCTGAAGAAAAGCGTGAAGAAGCAGAGGCAAGGGCTAGGGAGCTTGAGAAACAGGTCAATGTTTTCTCACAACTTGCTTTCCTAACGCAAGCTTTCCATTTAGTGTCGTGCTGCACATCAATGCAAATGAGTGTTTCTTTGGTGTGGGACAGATTCCCCAGATAAGAAATCTTGGGAATTTTTTCTGCAACTATTTCAATCAATGTTTCATTATCATTTTCATTTGTATCTTGCAAGTGCTTTTGAAGATCATCTAGACATATATAGTTAAATTGGGAACATATTGATGATATATTTTTTTGGTCCAATACTGCTAGCTTCCGTTATAATTGTGCACCAGCATTTGCTAATTTTTACCCCATTACCACATGCCAAAGCTCCAATTTTGGGCGTTATGTTTTCTGCTGTGATGTAGCTCGTATTGACTAGAGTAATGTATTCTGAATAACAGGTTGCTGCTCTTGGAGAAGGTGTATCCTTGGAAGCTAAGTTGTTGAGCAGGTAAAGTTGATATTTAACACTTTAATATTGCAGTATTCATTTGAATCAGAAAACCAAAAACCTATGGTCTTGACATTTTATGTAATTATCTGCAGGAAAGAAGCGGCAATACGACAAAGAGAGGTAAAATGAGAATGTTAATTGACATTTGGAATCAGTATGATGCTGGGACCTTTTGACATTGCCCTTTTTGTTTCATTTGCTTTGTGGAAGTGATTGGCATTAGACAAGGGAAATGCAAACAACAGCTTTATTGTATGTTGTCTGTTTTATTTGTTGTTGACTTCAATTATTCTTCAGACTCTGCTTTTACTTGTTAATCCTTCTTTGTTATAGGCTGCTCTTAAAGCTGCTAAACAGACCAAGGATGGAAGAGATGAAGAAATTGCAGCTCTTCGTTTAGAACTTACGGTAATATTGTGCTCTGTTTGAGTTGAAAAGTGTTATTTATGTTTGATGTTACATTTTATGTCTGCTAATTGAATGCCTTTCAACCAGCAATTAAAAAGTGAGACTGCAGCCGCGCTTGAACAGCATAGGGAAGCAGAATCTGAGGCAAAATCTCTTCGCATAATGACTCTGAGAATGATTTTGACCCAAGAAGAGATGGTTTGCTCTTAGCTCAGTAATGAGATTAAGAAGTGGCCTTTCCGAAGTTAATTGCATTTCTAACTTTTCATTTCAGGAAGAAGTTGTTCTGAAGAGGTGTTGGCTTGCTCGCTACTGGGGTTTAGCCGTTTGTTATGGTAATCTTTATTTGTGTTCTTTTTCTTTCTAATGGAATGTTTCACTTATTCGAAGTTCTAGCATCATATACTTTTCTTGCACGAGGCCAAAAGAGATGTTCAAAGCTTGATCATAGCCACTTCATTTTTATTTTTTTTTGTGATGTTCGACTGGTAGTTCTTTGTTTGAAAGAAGAAGAAGAAGAAGAAGAAGAAGAATAACAACAACAATAACAATAACAATAACAATAACAATAACAATAACAATAACAATAACAATAATTTATTATTTTTATTTTTATTTTTTTAATTGGGGGTTTGCATATTTTTATCCCTTGTGTTGTTTAGGCATTTGTGCAGATATAGCAGTGTTAAAGCATGAGCATTGGTCATCTTTAGCACCTCTTCCTTTTGAAGTTGTTGTTTCTGCTGGTCAAAAGGCTAAAGAGGAAGCTTGGAATAAAGGCCGGTTTGCAAATTAGTGATAATTTTATATAAGTACCCTTTCATGCTGCGACAATGTATGAGACATTTTTTTCATGGAACAGATGGAAATGAATCAAATAAAAGGGAAAGACTCGCTCGAGAGCAGAGTGATCTAACGGGAGACGGAAATATTGAAAGTATGTTGTCAGTCGAGATGGGCTTAAGAGAACTAGCATCCTTAAAGGTTAATTTCTTGTACATGGAATGGCCTCTCTCTCTCCATTGAATGTTATTTAATTAGTTTAGTTTTCATATGTCCACGTTATCAAAATAGGCACTTGGTTCTTACACTCATTGCCTGTTTCGTAAAGTTGGTCTTGGGGTTTCACATTCTCTGTCATTGTGTATTAGAAATAGGTTCTGAGATTGTTGGTGCATTTATCTGATTAATCATTTCTGCTTCTTTTTGAAGGTTGAGGATGCAGTGGTCCTAGCATTTGCCCAACATAGACGCCCAAGTATCACTCGACAATCCATAGGTGCACTTTTGATTATTCATTATCATGCTTGAACTTTAATTTGCAATGACATGATCTGTTTTGTGTCTTCTTATTTGGATTACATACCCCCCTTTTGGGTTTTAGGAAAAGCGTCATTGTTTCTGTTTCTTCATGTGTGATGTCAGAACAATTTTATTTCAGGGTGCCCTCTCTCTCTCTCTCTCTCTCTTTGTTTCTTTTGGCCAGGGGGGGGGATTGGTGGAAGTTGTCCCATGAAGTTTATTAGTGAAAGTTACAAATCGTTTGTTCTTTTCAACTGCATAGAGTGAGATGGCTAATATGGGAGATATAGTCTAGCATATTGTTTTGCTTCAATGCCTTGGGAATTTTTACTCCAATATTGAATTTGCTTGTTAGGTGGAAAATATTCATGGGTGTGTAATACATACAGACGAATCTAAGGATGCACGTTTTTATGATGAAAGAATTAGCTTATTTTGCTCATGGCTTTCAGCAACAATAGTTGCTTAGATGATACCATTGCTTACATTCAATTTGATGTATAATTTTAATGTCATTGAAGTTCAACTTTCACCATGTCTATTATGAGGAGGCTTTTGTGGTTTAAGTGAAAAACCTTGATTCCTTTTCTGTTTGTCTTTCAGATCTCAAATCACCTGGTGATCCAAAGTTTGTTGAGGCATATGGTAATTTTAGAATAGGGATCTACCTGTCACTCATCAGATATGAATTTAGGAGAATAGATAATGCATTCCTTTTTTTTTTTCCATTCCTACAACTGCTTTTCCATCTTATGATACCTTGGATATTGTGTGAAGAGGGTTCCCTTTTCTGCAGAATTAAGTGAAGAGGAGGCAGAAGATGTTCTTTTTAAGGAGGTATGGTGCCATTTGTTCAAAATGAGGGCATTCATAGTACATTCTAATGAGAAGCAGACATACATCTTTCTTTAATGGTTGTTCTTCAACTTAAAGTGGGCCAGTGTTACTGACTCTGTTTTAGGTGGAGGCTATGTATCAACTTCTTCTAGTTTGTTCTGTAGTGATTCTAGTTACAGAATTGATTTGCTTTATCCATGGCTTGATACTTGTCTTTCTGCAACAGAAACTTAAGCTTCCCCAGCCTTTTATTTTGAATGTGCTGTTGCTCATTTGGTAACAGATTTAGGGACAATGGGTTATGCTTAGGTTCAGACTACTTGGGCTGGGCAACCTTGGTCTTGATGTGTTGAACAGTTTTGGTGTGTTCACTAAAGTTAAGAAGTCTTATCAAATTTTTAAAACATATAATTTCAGGCTTGGCTTATATATTTCTGGAGAAGGGCCAAAGAGCATGGTGTGGAGGAGGATATTGCTGAAGAGCGATTACAGTTTTGGATTAGCCGAAGTGGCCAGGCACCAACATCACAGGATGTTGTGGATGGTAATTTCTAATTAATCTGATCTTTTGCCAATTTTTCCTCAAAAGTGAGTTGCTGTGGATGATTTTCTGGTGAACAGCCTACTTCATTTTTAGTAGGATCCTGTGGCTAAGGAGTACAATCAATTGCTTCATTCATGTTAGCCACTTGGAAGTTGTTTCTAAAGCTTGGATATTATATTTGCATGAGCAGTATACATAAATGTGTACACGAAGCAAGTAACGGTTTTGGAGGGCTTTATAACTTGCTGCTTGAACTGTTTACAGTTGCAAAGTGTTTCCACATTCCCTTCATAAAAATGGTGTCCATCAATGCGCTGAAGACATTAAAAACAATTGTGACTGCTGATTATTAATCTGAGTGCTGAGACAATGCCTTTTGCATTTCTAATGGCCCTGATATTATGGACAGAAAAGTAAATTCCAAATATAAGTTGCATTCAGTCAGTTGGATGGCTTTTATCTTGCTCCTATTGCCATCATGACTCTTGAGCATGTTATACTGCTAGATAGACCTTTCCTTCTTCCAGTTTAATACCTATGCTGTAAGAAGATATGAAACCTGGAGTTCAGATATGAAATAGAAACAGTCTGCAACAAGTAGGGGAACCAAGTAAAATCCAGCATTAGGTTTTAATATTTCAGTTTCTATAGGTGCTCAAGTACTTACATCTTTTTAATATCTGCCCCGGTGACAGTTGAGAGAGGGCTGACAGAGCTGAGGAAATTGGGGATAGAGCAGCAACTTTGGGAAGCATCTCGTAAAGAAATTGAGCAGCCTTCTACGAATTCTGTGGATAATCATAAACCTGCTTTGGAGTCGGAGGCTTCTTCCTGAGGAATCTATGCATAGTTTTATGTTGCTTTTATTGTTTTCCTCTTTACTTGTCCATTCAATTTTCCGCCCATGGTGTGGGTCAATGTAGCTCGTGTTGTGATTGATGGCTTCTCGTAAGAGAACAGGGGAATTTTTGTCTTGGTGGCATTAGTCTATAGTGTGTGCGTGTGTGGGTGTAATTGTGAGTTTTTTTGTAATATATAGACAGAAGCACAGCACAACCAAAATTACATACAAAAATATATATGAGTTCATTGAATTTTTTTGATTATGGGATCAAGTATATGGTACCTTAAACTATGTCCGGAGGGAATTTGATGAAATGTACTTTCAGAGGAAATTGTCATCATGTGAATGATGAGCTTCCTATTTCAACTTGAGCAGGTGCTTGCAATCAATCAGTGACCTCATCAAGTGCTGCATGTGTAGAGCTTCGTGTGGGCGTAGTGTTTGTCCTGCTGTTGATTGTAATTGTTTAGGGCAATGGTTATAAAGCTGAACCACAATGAGTGTGAGGTCCCCCACCCTCCCCTCTGCTTGCGTATTTTGTTCTATATGGCTGAAAAGAAGCCTAATCACGAACTGGTGTTCACACATTTGGTTCCTACTTCCACTGAATTGTGGCTGATTGTGTATAATGCAGGTAGTAATGTACAGTTTTTAAGTTCTCTTGATTTTTCAGCTGATCAAGTTTAAACAGCCTCCTCATAATGAGGACACAAAAGTTCTAAAAGAGAAAGGGATGTCTTTGAGGTATATAAAAAGATGATGTGGGGGCTACTGCGCTATGGTTAAAAGTATATACCACTCGCTATTGATTGTACTTTTGAATTTCATACAATATTCCCATTGTCGCGAACCTTTAGGGATGGTAATTTCCAATCCTACATTCTCTTAATATGGTTTTGTAAAGCACATCATCTTACCTCCTTTGCAATGATATAAATATTTTTTAGGAGAAATTGATCATATACAATGTCATGAGATCCAGTTCCTCTGGGTCATTGTCTAGAAAAAGGAAACTTAATCCTATAATGGCACTTTCAGGGAATCCTAGTCTTGTTGTAGCTTGGTTCAAGCCATGGTGTGAGGGGTCAAATTCAAACTGTGGCGTTGGGCTCGTGTATGGGATGATACCCACAGCCTAGACAATAGTGGTGGAAATCGGTCAAGTGGCCTGTCCAGGGCCTATGACCTATCCCTGACTTGACCTTTTTTAACCCTTACAAGTTAAAACTTATAGAAAATATCTCTTTAAATAAGTTGAATGAATAAATCCGATTTGGTTTAGGAAGTAACCTCACCATAGCAAAAGAGATCTGTGAATGCTAGAGTGTACCGTTGTCTACAGGTCTATTAGTCATAGGCCATCTGTCTTTATCTCCACGGCATATAGTCGCTGAAGCAGCTGTGAGCATACAGCATTCAGATATGCTTGTAGACGAGGAACTAAATCTCACGCCGTAAATTGAATCTGTTCCATAAGCACAAACATTATAACTAGATTTATTGATTGGACGTAAGGTTTGTAGGCTGATAGATTAGTTAGTGTAAGAATTTTATAATAGCAAATGCATTTTATTATATTTATGGCAATATATATAAATAATATTATTACAAATTATGTCGATCTAAGGCCCTTCAGACTTTGAATAATGGGTGTATTTGAAAAAAGTATGCACTCAAATAAGCTATTAGGTGACTTAAATTAGGTTAATATAGGGCCACGCCAATTTGGTTACCATGTATGAGAAAGTAGGTGTTGTGGAAAGAAACAACTCAATACGACAACGGAACAAGATAAGAAACTGCAAGGGAAAGCATCAATGGAATGGCAGCATCAAAAGCCTGCGACGAAAGTCTGTCCAATATGTGGTAAAATGCTGGTCTGAGTAGCAGCTCTCTTAAGCTTCGTCTGCAGAAAGCACACTAGAAGCTTTCGTCGGGAAGTGTGGACGGTGCCATGACAATGGAAATACAGAAGGCTTTGACTGCACTTAAGATAGGCCGAGGTGGGAGAGCAAGACCTGCACAGAGGCAGTCCCCAACTATGGATGATTCAGAATAGCTAGCTAACGATGTCCATCTTTCAGTTGACCTAAACCGGCGAATGGAGATTTTATCGGATGCTTTCCAATTCCAGACTTGCAGACGGCACTAGTTTGGATGATAGACGGTCAAAGCTTGGCTGCTTTATATTGTACTCCAGGTGACTGGCCTGTTTGTACTTCCCTCGTATCACACTTTGAAAATGGAGCTGTGCCTGCTTCATGTCCCAGTTTTTTATTTTTGCCTTCAAATGTAGATAAATCGAAGTGTAGAATGTGCTGCCTGTATTCCTCCTTTAATGGATTTATATGTACTTTTTCAGTTTGGAGAAATTCCTATAAATGATTGTGGAGTCATAATTCATGATAACAATCTGATGAAAACGCACTTGTTCAACATCATTTTTGTTGGTCTTCCTTGGACAAATGCGAAACTGAAATCTTTTCTCAGGACGCCAGTACTAGTTTCTAAGATCACTTTACCCGTAAGGAAACCTGTGCCCTTTGTACATGGGCATGGTGTTCCATCAGAACCCAACTTCGACAATGACTGAATTGGCATCTTTAATCTCTTGGCCATGTTATTGCTGTCTCGTTGTGTAGTTTTGTGGGGTCTATATTCAGTGGCCATGAAAGTGGAAATTATCAAGTGAGATGACTGCAACGTCGGCGGGGCTGCTGTGCGGGGTAGGTTTTGGGTTTTGGTTTGCCCTTCCTTTCATATCTAATCTACTATACTCCACAGTCCACACTTGTTAATTGACTAGAGTTCACTTCCCTACAATCTCCTCAACCTCAAATGCCCTATATTTTATTTGATGAAATATGAAATATTTGCTGAGGAACTAACTTATCACGACCCGACTAATAACAACCTATGAAGCACAATCCCAACTGCAGTGCTTAGTTTCCACTTCAACCTAACACTATCATCATAATTATAGTAAAAATCGAGAGAAAGGTGCTTCTATTATATGATTGCTCCTCTGTGGAATAACCATGAAGCATGAACCTCATTAGGAAGACTGGAAATTATGCAAAAGAGTGTTTCATGCATGTGCAGGCCGAGGAAGCATGAACAAACATACATTTATTTATTTATTTATTTTATTTAATTTTTGGAATGGTGGTGGAAATGGGTTGGAATTCATTTTGCCTTACTCTTTCTGAAATCCTCACCTCATAAAATATATCTCATTCATTCTTTTTCAAGCGTGGTTTCTTTCTAGAACAAACAAAAAGGAGTGTATTCGAAATCCCTCCCTTGATCTCTTTGTTGTTAATCAAACAATTAAGAGTAGACAGACATATTCATGAACTGCACATGTAAAACTTTTAATTAATTAATTTAAAATAAGTTAATAAATAAAAAAGAACCAAGAAGAGTTACGGAAAGCCAAACTATGAGTATGAATTGTTGGAGGAGGAGTTTGCCTTGTCCTCTCCTCTGGGCCACTCTCAGGTAGCGTGTGGTTTGGTTTTTTCTTTCTTTCTTTTTTTAGTAACACTAATAATAAATGAAGAATTAATTTTATAGTATGAATTAGAATCCTTTTCATGCGTTGTATGATTAAAAACGAGAAACACCACTCCTTCTGTGTGCCACTTTTAGGGAAAGATTTTTTAAAAATATTTTTATCCAATAATATTATATTTAATTAAAAAGGGTTAGAATCTTCTTTCACCTCAGACACACAACAGAGGAAGACACTGTGGGCCACTTTTGATTAAAAGTAGTTTTAATCGAATAATACTTTAGATTAAATTTAATATAATAATTTATATTATTGAGAAAATAAAATATTTTAAATTTAAATAATTTTAAAGTAATTAAAATATCTTTTAAATTATAAAAATAAAATAAAATATATTAAAATATTACTTAAAATTTGATCTTTTTTATATTTAATATTAATTTTTTTGACCTATCATAATAATTACTATTATTATTGTTCTGATTTATTTATTTAAATTTGTCAAATGCAGAAGGCAAGCATCGTGTTTGGTTAGACAGAGAGAGTAACGTTACAAGCAATCCTGTCATATCCATTTCACAAAATTACAAAAATAAAAAAAGAAATGATGGGTCCTCAAAACCAACCCCTCCGTAAAGTAACCCCTAAAGCAAAACTCCTTTTCCTTCTGTAACGTCTGCCCTCTGCCATCCTTTTTCTTTCTACCTCTCACTCCTCACTTCTTCAAACTCAAAAAGAGGGCCTTCCTCACTCCTCTCTCTCTCTCTCTTCCAAGTTTTCTTTGTTTTGTCTCCTATAGAATACACTAAGAAGCGGAGCAGATATCATCGAAAATTCAAAAATGTTGTCCAGACTAGACGGGGTCGTTTGGATGGAAGGCAGAGAAGACGACGATGCTGCTTCTTCCTGGTCTAAAACCCCACAAAACCCCAACCCCAACCCCAACCCCAACCCCAACTATATTATCGGTGGTGGAGCAGACAACTCCTCCTGTCTCTCAACATTGAAATCAATGCTTGATGCGGAACATGTTGATTGGTATTTGTCCACTAATAATGCTAGCAACAATCATAACAATCAGGAGGATTTCAACCACCAGCACGTCCACCACCCAGAAATCAAAGACCTTTCTTTCTCTCCCAATCTCGCCGAAGCTGAACCTCTGTTGCTTCATTCTGTCGACTCCTCCTCTTCTTGCTCTCCATCTTCCTCTGTTTTCAACAACCTCGACCCCTCTCAGGCACAACGCTTCTTCTTGCCTCAAAAGCCTTGTTTATCTTCGCTTCTTAACGTTGTTCCTAACAACCATCTAGAGAATGGGTTCGATTTCGGCTGCGAACAAGGGATTCTATCGAATTCCTCAGTTGTTCTGCCGAACAGGGGAAGTGCGTTTATTCATGGGCTCTCCGATTTGGGGTCTCAGTCCCAGATGAATACTCCTGATTTGTGCTCTGCTTCTCAATTCCGAATGACCCGTTTGCTTAATTTACCTGACAATGGCGGGTCTATTGGTTCTGGTGTTGGGGGTTTTCAGGAGGGTTCCCTAAATTCTTTGTTTGTGAATAGGTCTAAATTGTTGAGACCTCTTGATAGTTTTCCTTCGGTGGGTGCACAGCCCACTCTTTTCCAAAAGAGAGCGGCTTTGCGCAAGAATTTAGCAGAAAATGGTGAGATTGACAATGCTAATCAGAAGATTGTTTTGGGTGATGAGATTGAGAAAAGGAGAAAGGTAAGCAATAATGATGATGATATGGAGGACGGTAGCATTGATGGGTCGGGTCTAAATTATGATTCTGATGAGTTAACTGAGAATACTAAAGCTGAGGAGAATGGTAAGAATGGTGGGAGTACTAGCGTCACTGTTGGAGATCATAAGGGGAAGAAAAAGGGTCTTCCGGCAAAAAATCTGATGGCTGAGAGGCGCCGCCGGAAGAAGCTCAATGATAGGCTTTACATGCTTAGATCAGTTGTTCCAAAAATTAGCAAGGTATGAAACTGTCTCTTTGTTTTGTTTTGTTTTAATTTATTTGAATGCCTACCTCAGTAAAATGAGAGTGACTTACTGATAGTTTTTGGCCGTGCATCTTTCATCCTCTATTTTTTATGTCATAGTCATAGATAACACTTTACAATATTTGAAACCTTGTGAATTGAATGTGAAAGTTGGCATTGAATCCCTTCACATGGAGTCCGTTGTGGTGGTCCTAAAGTTCACCCGAAAATTTTGGACCACAGGCAGAGAATTAAATCTATTGTTCAAGCCACCATGACATTTATGACTAAACGTCCGAAGAAAAATTGAAATCTATGAGAATTCTATTGCTTGTTAAATTTCTTGTCTACGTATAAATTTGAAGTCCTTGAAATTGATCCTTCTCCCCCTCCCCCCTCATACACAGGCACACGCCCCTGCATCCACATAGTGAATAGTGGACCAAGTATGTGACAGTGTGGGATCCTCTTTCCCACTATACAGCCTTGTCGATATCTGCCCAAAGCCATGGTGTTCTTCTCTTCCTAACTCCTCCCTTTTGCACCTGTGCTGTATGTATATAAGTCAATGATCGCGACAATCAGTTTTACATTCTGTTATCTAATTTTTAGGACAATTTTCCAAGCCCAAGAAGCCAATTTTCTTCCTAAAGGACAACCGTGTGTTCATCTGTATTGTAATTTTTTTGCAATCGGTCAGACTATCCTTAAACATCGATAAGAATTATGCACAGGGTGAGTTGAACCTGAGAAACGTAGAAAGTTAAGAGATCTGGATGAAAATGTGAAGTTTCTTTGTCCAATGGTAATTTAAGCCAACTCAACTGAGGGCAAGATGTAGTCTCAAACATCTAGTACAACACCAGCATACTTCACGAACCAAACTAGTTGATAACCTCAAAAGCAGTAGAAGTCCAAGTGTATATTATGTGATCCATGGGCCAGTTCATAATAATCTTTCTAGTTGCAAAGTGCTGTTATCTATCTATTTTTAAGAGCAGTTAATCCTAATCACTCATGGTTTGATTCGGAAAACTTAGGAGTGCATGGCAGAATGCTAAATAAGATTTGTGTAAAGAAACCTTCAACCGGACGACGGAAAATATTTAAATGGAACAACTACTTTCTCCTTATTGCTGGAAGTTAAAGCTTATATTCCCTCTTCTTTCTGTGATTTTTATTAAGATTAGATGATGTGCAAGGAAGAGAGAACTCAAAGAGCATATCAGTTTATAAAGATACTTCAGTTTCAGTTACTTCATTGTTTTATCTAAGGCATATGGTCATATTTCCAATTTGAAGATTATGCCATTCCAGTAGAAAGTCACTAAGATACCTGACTTGGTGTCTGTATTTCTTTTATGTACATCTACAGATGGACAGGGCTTCAATTCTTGGGGATGCAATTGAGTATTTGAAGGAGCTTCTTCAGAAGATCAATGACCTTCATAATGAACTAGAGTCTACACCTTCTGGCTCTTCATTGACTCCTACCACTAGTTTCCACCCTTTAACACCAACTCCACCAACACTGCCCTGTCACATCAAGGAAGAACTATGCCCTGGCTCATTGTCAAGCCCAAGTAGCCAGCCTGCACGGGTAAGTTCCATATTTCTTTGCTACAATATTTCATCTTAAGTTTTTCTCATGTCTTTTTTTTTCCCTAACCTACTATTATTATCCAACACTATGTTATGTTCATGACCTGTTGGGACTGAAAAACATTGTCATTGGGGTCCCAAAGCTTTGCATGATTTTCCATAATGGAGTATGTGTTTTCAATCTGGTGCGTGTGTAATGCATGATTCCTCATAGTCTGGATGATGCAATATACTGAAGACCATTGTTGCAGAAAGAGACAAATAGCACTAGTGTAATTCATTTCAAATCATTGTTCTCGATTCAGCTGTGGCCTCTACTCAACTAATTGTAATGCAAGAGTGCTCCTTATTGACACATTTGAGTTGTTGCTATTGTTGTAGGTTGAAGTCAGGGTTAGAGAAGGAAGAGCTGTGAACATTCACATGTTCTGTGGCCGTAGACCAGGTGTTTTGCTATCTACTATGAGGGCGTTGGATAGTCTGGGGCTAGACATTCAGCAAGCTGTCATCAGCTGTTTCAATGGGTTTGCTTTGGATGTCTTCCGAGCTGAGGTAAGCATCTTTTCTGCCATCTTGTTTCTAGATTGGTGAGCCGAACTGCCTACCTACCCTTTTCGAAGGGATGAAGCCATGATATTTCTTCTGTGTTTGAGCATTTGTAGTTATGTTTAATTGATAGGTTTGAGAGCTACTGGGTAGAATTTGTTCTAAAAAAACTGAAATATCAGAGAAATGATAAACGTCAGATCATTAGAAGGTGCATTGGTTTTTCATTGCAGTCTATCAGGGTTCTTTTTTTTTTTGTGGGTCAGTTACTTATCATGCTGGGATGGAAAAGGTAACTTTTTAATTGGAAATTTGTTTTCCAGCAATGCCGGGAAGGGCAAGATGTCCATCCAGACCAGATCAAAGCTGTCCTCTTGGAGTGTGCTGGGTTCCACGGGATGATGTAGTTTTTGACAATAATTTGTCTCCAGCCATTATAGACTGAACAAAACAGCTGCTTCCTCCTATGGTCGTTGACATGGTTGTTGGTTTTGTTTTGTTTTGTTTTGTTTTTTATGAATCATGCATGGTTAAGAGACAGAATTTTCATTGTACTGGTTGGCTGGCTATGCTAATAATCAATAGCAAAGCAAGTTCTGTGTTACTGATGCCTACAAACCTTAACAGAGCCGTAATGGCTGCAAATAAAATTTCGCCTAAATTGTAATTTGCTTCAGTTTCTTTTCTATCACAAAATACGAAATGTATCACCTTAGATCACCAAGATGGTAAAAATTAAAATAAAAAATGAAAAATAAAATAAAATCTTAATTTTCCAACGAAGGTTAAAGCCCCTACTGGGAATCCAGTAGGGCAAGTCTAATCAAATTGAATGGAATGAGGTATTTAATGCGATTTAAAAAAAAATAATGTTTGATTACTTTACATCCGCTTAAGACAGTTTCTAAAATGTCTACCATTTCATGTGGAAAGTTTTCTTTTTAAATAAAATATATTGAAATTATACGAAATATCACACACAGGAGTAAATCACACACAGCAAGTATAGGCAGGCTAAGGCAATACAGCGTTCAGCGCACTGCGTGGCTTTTAAAGTCAGCACGTATTAGCCTGTTTACAGTAACATTTATTAATAGAAACCACCAATAACGTTAACAATTTTTTTTTTTTTTTTTTTTTTGGTGCTACCAATAACGTTAACAATGTGACAACTCGAATTATCAAATTCAAGGTATAATTTTTTTAAGTCATTAATACTCATAACAAGTACTCTTTCACTAGAATAGGGCCGTCCCCAACCATGTTTAATCTGCTCATCTCAATTTGGCCATCGCACACTCGATAAAATTCAAAATGCCCATATGACAGATTCCGAAAGCAAATCATCAAATCATTTCAGAAGGGGGTGGTTTGCAACATCAACAAAAATTTACATATTCTGTCGCAATCCCAACACTTCTAGCAGCAATACCAAAAGAACCCAAGGAACCAAAATCTGGATCATAATTATCACTTGAATTCTTGCACCTTACTTACATGATCAAGATAAAAAGATGAACCAAAAAACATTTTAGGCTCTATGTACAATGTGGGATTGTCTAAAATTGCAAGCCAACCACAGTGCCTTGCTCAATATCTGGTATCTATATATGACATATATATATAAAATATATATTCTATGTATATAATTGGACACCACAGGCAGACTCCACAACAGGTCCAAAATTGGTGACACCAACGCGCTTCTATAGCTACATAGCCCCCATGCATCAAAACTAGTTGAAAAAAAAAGTCTTATCAAGTTCAAGGCCCTTTCATGATGCTCCCTTCCAAAAAACTGCACAAGTGAAATCAGAGTATGTCAGTCCCACCAGTAATTCACATTAGAAAGAAATATCGAAAGAAATGACTACTATTATATAGTTTTCCTAGACTAAGATCAAGTTCTAAGAGATGCGATTAGAAAGATTTTTGAGATTAATAGCAATCGATGTCCAGGTAAAATTTAGCAATCTTGAGATTCAAATCTCATTGAGGCTCCCAAGTCCATCTTAGCCATGACAAAAGATATAAAATCATGTTCTCAAAAATGAAAAAGACAGGAGATAGAATTACCTGGAATCATGGGGGGAGAAAAATCTAATGATTCTGGAGACTAGTTGCCAATGGATGCACCAAACATTTCACTTCTTTTGTCTCTGCACCTTCAGCAACAGGACTTTCCTCAACCTTTGAACCTAGACTCCGAGGATTCATCTTCTGAACCTCCTCCCTTGTATAAATAAAGATCTTACGAACCATGCCACAGAATTCCCTGTTTATACAAGAAAATCACTAAGCCATGAATTTAATTAAGGAACAACAAATTGTAGGGAGGCTAATGCATGGTAATCTACTGTTTTTGGGAGAATTATTTAAGCATCTTCAAGACCAGATAGTCACAAAGGAACAAAAACGCATACACACAAAACCCACAAAATATGAGATACTTACTGCCAAGGATCATCTCCAACAAGCATCATATCGCCTTCATCGTCTGTATATACTATCAGCCAATTCTTGTTGGGAGTCATTAATTCACCACCAAATTCAAACATTCGATCCAATTCAGCAACCAATTCATTGTAGTTGCTGAATTTAGTAAGGTCCACAGACCTACCAAGAGCTATTCCTTGCTTGTGAACCTGAAAGGAGAATTTTAGGACCAAATTCTTTATAAACCTTCAAAATGAAAGAACAGCCTAAAAAAGGGAATATATATAGCAAGATTCCTCATGAATACCTTGGTGCAACTTCGACTTGACACACTCTGAGTTTTTTCCTGGACATCCCTAGAAAATGCCTGACATCCTGGAGCAGATTTCTCTATCTCAGTGCCAGCAGCCACGCTGTCAGACTTTAAACTTTTCTGTTCTGTCTTTTTATCCCATTCAAATGCATGAGATGGGCGTGAATCCTGACGTGCATGATCCATTGTACCATTATGTGACACTGTTGGTTCCAATGCAACGGGGCTGCTGAAGAGGGGAATACCGAAAAGCTTGCAGTTTCCATCTTTGGGCTTTACAGCCTCAGCTCGTTGTGCAACCACAGGTTTTGACATAAACTCCCTCTGTTGAGGACTCTCAAACTGTGATGGTGGAGGCATCAACCAGTTTGCTTGTTGGTGCTCAACTCTATGATTATGAAGCAGGTTATATTCACCGAATCCACCAAATCTGCCATTCCCACGAATTTGATGAGGTAAATCAGATTGTACAGGTACTTTGGGACTTGGTTCTAACAAATTAAGGGACAGGTTGGATGGCATCATGGACCATGGGCCAGAAAGCAAGTTGAATTTGCATTCTGGATCTGGAAGGCGTTTCTTCATTGGATTTGCAGTCTGATCAGTATAAGCAGGACAATAACCATGAGAGGAATCGGCCTGTGTCCCCAAACTTGATAATAGGTCACTGTAAGAAGATTCATGCCTTGCCAAGGACACCCAGTTATCACATCCATATCTTCTTGATGCAGAGACCACATCATTTTTCTCATCATCTAGAGGATGGGGCCAAACAATGGGCTTCTCAACAGCATCCAATTCATTACTCTCAGCAAAAGAGCCTCTCAAGGTCGAAAATTCTTGACCTTGCAAGACCCTTGTCCCATTAACAGGTGAAGGGTCTGCAGCTACTTTAGATGAGCCTGGAAAGATAGAGAACAGTATTGAGCATCTAGAGATATACAAAGAATAAGATTTAAAATTGTTCCTGATATACCTAAAGGCCGCAACAGAATACCTTCTCGAGTGAGTACGGACGACTCGGGAGATGAGGGAAGAACATTTGATCTTGTCCTTTTTGGCCTGGGCATTGGAACAGGATTTAATGCAGGAGGAGTCAAAGCAGGTTCAATTTTCCAGGGTGAAACTCTCTCTGGACGAGGAACTGCAGACGTCTCATCCCATCTCACCTAAATGAACATGAAATGTGAACTTCCAAAGTCAATATGTAACAAATTTCTAGCATTGAAGAATACAAACTATCTCAACGTAGACCCCAAACTACCTTAAGACATCTCCATTTTGAGTTTCGCCACCTTTTGGGATCAGCATCTTCAATCCCAACTATGGTGCCAGTAAACCTGAATCGTATATATTGAGAAAAAGTGCAAGCAAGTAATAGAAAATCAAGAAGCCAGTAATGAAGAAAAGAAAAAACACAAAACGGTTACCTCTGCTCTGGAGCTTCTTCGCCTTCAAATCTCATTTTAAATCTCATGCCAATAGAGTAGTTGTTCTTGACTGACTCCATGTACTGGTCAAAAGGAACAATGAACTCAGCAGGGCTAGTCCTGCAGAACATAATGAGAGCCTTAACAGATGTGTGCAAAGACATGCACGTTGAGGTGCAATTACACATCACAGAAACAAGTAAATATCAACTGTATGCCCATATTTCTCATAACTTATATACATAATGACACTGAGCAGCATTAGATCAGAAAATGCTCCCTGCAGATTAATAAGCATTACACAATAAAATAAAACTCATGTAACTAGTATCATAAGCAGGGCCTCATCTCAACTTTGTAAGTCCAAAAGAATTTGTTGGAGTGTAACGTATTCCAAGTTACCACTTAAAGGATCAAATTTGGAGATATACATCAAATATGGGGCCCAGGAAACGCACCTAGGTTTATAATAAACTGTGAACATGGTTCCAGTTGAGATGGCATGCCATGCTGTCGCCAGGACACCAAGGTGCATGCTATGACTGGATATGACTGATGATGGCACGTTGCCTTGTTGCCTCATTGCACGTCTTACTCCCACACGAAGTTCACCATTTTCACCTCTACAATTACAAATGGCGCTTATTTCAGACAACTTATTCATCAAGCAGTTCATGAAAAAAGGTAGACCATGCAAACCTGAGAAATATAAAGGCATCGCCTGCCACGAGCCTTTTGGCACTAACAAAAACACTCCAGCCACTTTGAAGCAAGTGCCTCCTTGGCTGACCTGCTCATCCCAAAATCAGGTAAGACAAATGAGGACAAAGACAAAGAAGACTGATGGCACCTTAACAGGCAGAGCTCTTCATTATAAAGCCTAAAAACCACATATGCAATATCCATGGATCTAACATTCCAGACCCAACGAACAAAAAAGTCAAAATTTTAAACAGGCATCAATAGTCAATGAATATAAAATAGGGTTAGCTAACTGAACTCTGGCAATGATGCTTTTGTGAAAGAGAGAAAGACTAGTACTAGTAGCTTTGTCAAAGAACCAACTGCAAGCTTTATAAACATATAGACATGAACCACTTTTAAGTTATCCCAAGCTGCAAGATTTGTTCCTTTTACCCCACCCCCCCAAAAGTATAAATCACCTTCAACACCCAATCAACAAATCCTGATACAGGAACAAGGGAAGAATAATTTAGTAAGACAGGTGAAATTATAACAGTGAACTCAAGTAGGTTGTGGGTTATTATAAGTTCATTCACTTGAATCCAACTTCTGTATCATCTTCTCAGAAATGCTTTATTTGCAACAAAACCAGGCACATCAGTAGAACAGCCTTCTCAACTACGTTCCTCTCATGACCCTCCAAAGCACTCAAATATAAAATAATGTTAAGTGCAGAGAGACAGCATGTCCATGGTAAGAACACAGCAAACCATAAAAACGCAAAAGCAGACACAGCTCAACTACCATCTCTTAAGTGAAAGCAAGACACATAATTGAAAAGAACTAAACATTTGTATGGTCAATCATTACCGCGGAAGATGTGCCTGAAGCGCCACTCGCTTCCGTGCAGGTCCTTTGCAACCAACTCCTGATGGGGAGGCTGTCGTGACATGTCCTATTTAAATACCACAAATAAAATGTTCAGATCAGCTCAAACAAGGCATAGCAGAGTCAATTATGTCAGCTATCCAATTATAATTTATTGAAGCCTAACCAGGGGAGGGAGGCATTCTTCTGCATGACGCCTGAGTACTGAAAATCCACCATGAGTGCTCGTGTCGGAAGCGGTCAAGGTCTTGCAAAAGGAATGAACATGAAACCGGGGAGGGGGAGGTGGAACGGGTTCCTTCTCCACAGCAGCCTCATCTTGCTGCAAATGAAACACAGGAGTTAAAAATGCAAAAAACTAGAATTAAAATAAAAATCCAGGAGAAGAAGCTCACGTTCGGGTCAGGAAGTAAGGTAACTTGTGCAAAAACCTCATCAGTTTCAGCTTCAGCCTATAGACAACCCCAATCATCAAACATCAGACTCAAAATTAAAGAACCCCCCCCCACCAAATAATTGATTAAGTTAATCACACTTAAAATAGGCACAGGTTTAGGATCAAGACAAAAGTAGTACCTTGAGTTCAACGTTCATCACACGGCAGAGGATCTTCCAAGGAAGGTTGTAAACAGGCATCTGCTGGTCAGCGACCTGGTTAGTAGACGCCTCAACCTGAACACCCATCACTCATTTTTGATTAATCGATCATATAAATGAGTAAAAGTGGTACAGAGTATCATTAATCTCGACCAAACATGGAAGAAAATCTGAGGTCTTTGCAATTAATAGGTCAGAAATGGAAAACGCCGCGAATCAGGTAGAGAAAGAGAGAGAGAGAGAGGAGGGTATTGTCAAGTAAATACGAACCTGCTCGATATGACCCTGAGGGAAGTAGAAGACCCGCTCGCCTTGACGAGGAACAGTGACAAGAGGACCCGCACACGCGTGCCAGAGCTCCGTGTACAGCGCTTTTCCCGAATCTAAAAAGGAACAACAAAAGACAAATCCACACAAATCAGAATCATCGGAGATCGCTTAATTTTAAGCCAGACCCAGGAATCTGTGCACTTTCTGGGGGTGGGGTTTTCAAAATTAGGAATTTCGGAAATTTCTTTACCGCCGGCGGCATCGGAGGTCTCGTTGTAGCCTCCCCCAGAAGAGAAGCTGTCTCCTCGGCCAGCGTTGCCTTTGATCGAAACCTCTGAAGACGCCATTTCTGTTTTTTGGAGTAGAAGCAATCAAGAAGGCAGATCTCTCATCCGAAACCCCACCAACAAAGCTCTCGATTGTTTAGTCGCACAAACCAAATCCGCCCAAAAAGTAAAGTTGAAGCAGCTGCGGCTATTTTTCTGCAATAGTTAGGACGGATGTGATGCAAATTTTGCTATCTTTCTAAAAGATCAAGATCGGCAGAGATGAAATTGTAGGTGGCAGAAGCATCGTACGGTGCTTTCTGTTTTGGGGGAGGGGGGGGGAGGGAGAGAGAACAGATAGAGAGAGAAAGTGCGTATGTCTGGGTGTTGTGTAATGGTTATGTTAATGGTTAACCATGGGTGAGGGTCAAAACAGAGGAGAGAGAGAGAGAGAGAGAGCAATCATTTCAACTGCGGTCAAATTTCTAACCCAGAGAGATATAGAGAGAGGTAGAAGTGAAGGACAAATGTCGGTTGGGTTGACCGGGAGTAGCCTGTGAAAAGAGATAGTTAAAGGCGGCTTAGACGGTGTGAGAGGAATTGTCGCGATGGGAATGGCGGGAACAGGAGACGGCGTTTGTCCATGGAGGAAGCGGAAAGTTGTTGTGTTTTTTTGGGGAAATGGCCTTTGTCGTCCTATTAACGGGCATAAGCTATAAACTCAACTCCCACCCCCTAACCCAACCCTGGTTTTTTCTCCTTTCCTTTTTATTTTATTTTATTTTATTTTATTTTTTGTAATTTTCGTCATCGTTAAAAAAAAAAAAAAAGCTCCCATTCATGGTTCTCGTCGACATATCGTATCGTCTCACTTATCCCACCCGTGACCCTCACTGACCTACTTCATGTATTTAAAAATTCATTCTCCAAAAATTATCTAACCAGGAAGCAAAAATAAATTTTAATTGGATGCTCTGCTGCTCAATATGTTTAAAGTCAAATTAATTAATTAAAAACTTCTTTTATTAGCATTCCAACCAAAGTAGAAGTAAGAGTAACTCATTCCCTTCTCCTTGTGAAATATTTCTTACATTTTGTATCTATGTATTACAGAATTTTTTATTTATTTATTTATTTTTTTTTTTTTGTATATGTTTATTGATTGCTATGATCATTCAACTATTATTTTTTAGTTCATAGGATGGTATTGGAGCAGGGCGATTTAAAGTAAACTCAAAAATATAAGATATGGGATGAAATAGATATGTAACGAAATTATGTCAAAAGATTTATTCTTAAAATCACGTTCATGGTATTAGGCATACAAAATGAACATCACATCGCATTCGGTGCTCGATGATGATACGGAGATATTAAGAAATCAAATTTATCAAAGTAAATATTTTATGGTAGTGTTCGTAATCTCAAAAAATCAAAATATAGAGAAAAAAGAAGCATAGTGACAATGATATCCAAGATTTAAAAGATTTTACAATATACTAACAAAATTCAGAATGAAGGCAGCCAACTAATGTTTCTCTTGTAAAATGCAAATTTTTTGTGATAACATGAAATCAAAATTTGCCTCAAAAAAAAAAAAATAAAATAAAATAAAATAAAATTTGAATTCATAACAGAAGATTTTAAAGATTTTTTATGATGAATCGAAAAAGTTTATAATCAATTTGTATTTTTAGTTCAACTAAAATAGAAATGAAATTAAAATTTTATGAGGATGTCTATTTGATTTTGAGTGATTCTACATTACCATATTTATCATGATAATTAATTCTTATTGCTTCCCACGAAATTCAAATTCCTCATATTATAGAAATAATAATAATAATAAAAATAAATATTGGAATTCAATATATCCCAAAACCATTTTCACAAATGATAGAAACCAGCGGAGACGTTGAGATGAAGTGTGAACCATGAAGTGAAAGAATCGGGGGGTCTGATAAAGTGATGGCAGAGGCGGGGGATGTTGGGACCATATCCATTTGCTTCGAAATTGATTGTTTGTGGATTTTTATTATACCTACCAACCTTTTTTTTTTTTTAATTATTTTTTGAAATAAAATATCAAAATTTTTATAGGATAAAATTCAGATTTTCTCGTAAAATAACTAAAATTATTAATAATTCTTTATGTCAAAAGTTTTTACATAATTCCAATAGATTCTATCATTAATCTTTTCAAACAAAAGACAACATTTTGTTTTGTTTATACATGGAATGGAATGCTTAAAAGAGTTGATGACAGTTTTAAAATATAAGTAAAATTAAAAAAAAAAAAAAAAAAAAAAAAAAAAGATATTATGCAGCGTGGTGTTAACGTGGGTCGTCAAACCCTCAAAAGTAAAAATAATTTGTAAGAGACACAAAAATAGGGATTTATTTATTTTTTAAGTATATGATTATTAGAATTCTCTTTAGTATTCCCTCTCTCTCTCTCTCTCTCTCGGTTTTTTTTTTTTTTTTTTTTTAAATTTAATAATATAACACACTTATTTGTGAGTTAGTTTTTTCTCACCATGTTTTAAAAATTTGATAGAAAAAAATAAAGATAAGGAGCAATCACGTGTAGGTGGGGGAGGGTGGGGTGGTCTGGTTAAGAGAGAAGGGAATGGCGGGGGGACCTCCGAAGCATTGTCCATTAGAATAGATGGATGTGTGTGTGTGTATGGTGTACAGCAGCAAGCCCTGGAATCTTTGTCCTTAAATTAGCTTTTTCTTTTTCCCTGCCCCAAACGCCAACCCCATTTCCATCCCCTTATTTTCCAGCACAAAAGACTTTTTGCCCCCCACTCACCCTCAAAGATGGACTCCCCATTTTTTTTTTTTTTTTTTTTTCTTTTCACTGTGGTTTCTCCAACTTTCTTTTGTAGTATTTATACCCATCATTTCTAACCCCTCTAGAAAAGTTGAAAAATTAAAAATATTATATATAAAGTAAAACAAAGAAAAATAGTTGAGAATAGACGGGCTTTATATGAAGTGTAAATTGATCTCATTATTATGATATTCTGTGAAATTTTTATAAAATTAGTGCAAAAGGCAGAAACTTGTTGCTCCGAAACTTGGCAAAGGTCGACAAGAGTGACTAGTTTTTTTAGTGAATTTTCTTATTAGATTCAAGTTTTAAAAATAAAAATAAATTACGGAAAAGTTTGTCCCTTGATATCCCATACTTAGTTTGAATCAGAAAGTGTGAGATCAATAAAATTAATTATCGAATATCCGGAGAAAAAAAGTCAGTAATTTTGGTTTGGGAAGAAAGTGCATCACTAAAACGTGGAATTAATTGATTTTTGTGGGAGCTGCAAAGCACATGGGTTGGGATAAGCTTAGACAACTCTGCAAACACATATCACATGCTTTGATTTAATTCCACCCAAAAAAGAAAAATGAGAGGGGGAGCATGATCAATGGAACATATGTGTACATCGTAAGTTGCTACTGTCTTGATAATTATCTAAAAAATAAAAGGAAAAAGTTGCACGCAGATTAAGATATTAAAACAAAATGAAAAATAAAAGAGTTAGATTTTATTCTTTTCTAGTCATTTTAGGTTCGAAAAATGTGAAAACGCGTTTTTTTTTTTTTTTTATTCAATAAGAATGGTGTGTTTTGAGATGCCTGATGAGAGAAAAAGATGTCGTCATGTGGCTTTTGAGTAAGACGGCCATTATCTCTCTCTCTCTCTCTCTCTCTCTCGTTTTTTTAGGGGTATTGATATTATATTAAAAAAGTAACAAAAGTAAGAGGTTTTAAGCTTTTTAACCATGTTGGCGTTCAGCTATTTTACTGTTGGACCTCATTTACTATTATTATTATTAGTGGGCAACATTTAATAGCATGTTGTGGGCTTACAAAATGGTAGATGGGAAGTTATTTGGGAGCAAACATGGAGAAAGAAGAGTTAACAAATGAGGAAAGCAATATGGGAAACAATTGTCCCAAGTGGGATGTTCAATGTGGTTTGCATATTACTTTTTGGCCCCCCCCAGTGTCCTTTACTACTCGTTTCTTTCTAAAATTTAATGCGGTTGCGGTCCCTCCTCGCCTTGACCTCTTCACACCAGCATTTTTCTCACATAATCCCATACACATACTATTCTTACCATAACAACATGAGTGTTTTCTTCTACGAAAGCTTTAAGACTTGCTACCTTTACTAGAATGACTGTTATCGGTGTACTTGTACTTTGAATTTTGAAGCTAGCTTCCACTAATTTTAAATGGGACCAATTATTGGTCAGCATGCACCTTTTTCACCTAACTTGATTAAAACTAATCCCATATTTAGCAAACCCCCCTCTCAGGTGTTGCTCTTGTTAATTCCAACTTCTGGTTATTTTAGGATAAAAATAATACTACTTTGTTTGTTTTAATGTGGATTGCGACAATGAAGCAATGAACCTCGTTGGTCTCGAAATTCATTAGGGATCAAAGTTAAGCTCAATTTACTTTAGAATTTCTATCTTTTACTCTTTTTTTTTGTCGCTAACCCTTAGTATCCAGAATTTCACTTCGACTAATTTTAGTCAACCTGACTGTCAGGCCTCCTATAGAGGGGGAGGTCTCCTAAAATAGTTTTTTTCATTCTCAAAAAGGTTCAAATCCGAATACTTGGTTCAGGGACGTAAAACTCTTCTCACTACGTCGACTAACCTTTGATCTCTATCTCTTACTTCTCACTCCATTAATTTGATACGAGGAATCAGTAAGCAGCTGATGAAGAAAAACAACAGTGTGTCCGATCAGGAAGAAGGAAGTTCATTGATTTCAGCATATCCAAATCAAACTATGCTTTTGCTCGGTAAATGCACAAACAAAAGGTGAGTCTAATAGTTTTCGTTTGGATGTATAAACTCAACTAGAGATGATTACATTACATGTGTGATGAGCAATGTGAAAATGCCTCCTCCGAGAGTTCAATATAGGAAAAAGAAAATTCAAACTTTTTTAACATGCTTTTGCTTGGCAGATGCTTGTTCAAAGTTTGACACCGCACTCGTGCATCACGCTCGCGAAGGTGTCAAACTAGAATAAAAATAATTCAAGTACAGGAAAGGATTGTCATTCAATATTTTTTCGGGATCTCTCTTGTGGTTTGCCCGTTTAGCAGCTATTAAATAAATTTAGCATTTAATGCAACCATCTCTCTCTCTCTCTCTCTCTCTCTCTCTCACAGTTGCACCCAAATAGACGTTAAACTTGATTTATTTTAAATTATTTACAATTCCTTCTTATTATGGCGTGGACATTTTAGCTTTGTAAACTGCATTTTACTCTTTATCACCAATACGCATTGTATCCACATAATGAGGTGAATCTCGTGCTGCAGTGCAATTCTTTCTTATCCAAAATTAGAAATAAAAGCAACATAAAATTGGCAGTAGTTTTCTTCTAATTTTATGTTAAATAAACTAAATGAATAGTATATGATTAATTTTTAATTTATTTATTGGTATATTTTGATTAATTTAAATAAATATTTAATTAAAAATCAATTAAGATATTTCATATGAATGTTATTTGAATTTAGTTCATTTAATTTTTGATTCATTTAGTTAATTCAGCATTACTGTAATAAAAAATAATTTCATATTTGTTAAGAGTCAAAATTAAGTTTATTTATGTATATTTTATTTATTTATTTACCACAATTTATGTCACCTAGTATTAATTTGACAATCAATTTTTCTTTTTAAAAAATTTTCTCATTTTCGACGACGGTGATTCCTGTCGCGTGTACAAATAGTGGGGGTTAACACGAGAGTGTGAACTGATGGGAAGGTAGATGATATACATAATTCATAGGCAATAAAGGTGGGTGTGGGTGCGGGTGTGGGCGATGGTTGATGGTGCTGTTGTTCTTTGGGGCTGGGAGGGTCGAGTAGAAGAAAGAAGCAAGTCTGACCAAGTTGGGTTGGGACCCACCCATGTTTCCTACCGAAGGGACACTGCCCCAATCCGAGAAGTGGGGTCCTTCCCCTTCTGGGTGCCCCTGCCTCCCCAGGTCTTAGCATTTTGATTTGATTTTCCTCTTTCATTTTTTGGGGCGGGGGCTTAATACATCCAATCAAATGCGCCTCCCACTCAACGCTTTCATTACACAAATCCCCCCGTAAGCTTCGACTCCTAACCCACTGACGGACCCTCCTCTCTCTCTCTCTCTCTCTCTCTCTCTGGGTTTTGTTATGTAAAATAAATATTAAACCTTTTCGTTATGGTTTAGGGTTGTTGGGTTGTTCCCATCTCAAACTTGATTGATCCTCCACGTCGCATCCTCAAACCCCACCTCTCGTCTTTATGCATTTTTCTATCTATCGGGACGGTGTGGACTGTGGACCATCCGTTACGGACCTCAAACGGGATTCCATTCCACTTCATTCACCCCACCCCCACCCCCCACCCCCCACCCCCCACCCCCAAAAAAAAATCTTTCCTTTAACACAACCAAACAAAAACTCTTTCCTCATCCAACAGATTCACGCCACATCTACCAAAAAGCCATTCAGATGACACGTGGGTCTTCGACACACTGCCATGCCACGATATTGATATTAATATTAATATTAACATTAACATTAACAATAATATTTCTTTCTTTCGGTTTAAAGAAATGAATTGGTTACGTCCCACACCACGCAGGTTGCGTGAGCAGTGGAGTTCTTAATAGTTCTAGTATTGTTTGGGGAGATGCAAAAACGTTGTTACGTGGACAACGTCATTATTTGCTCGCAGTGATGTCATGCTCATTCTAATTTTTACTCCCAGACCATATATTATCCACATCATTGCACAACAAAAAGGGAGATCAAAGGTTTCATAGTTTCAATAAAACAAGTGGAGGCTTTTATAATTGGATACAAAGAAATTAATAATAGTAATTATAATGTACCCTCGGGTTGAGTTTATTTAAAAGAAAAGGATTTACGTATCATTCGGATTTTACAGTTACCGGCCTTTCATCTTTGCATTCATTGCATCAAATGGGGCATGGATGGGATAGGAATGGGAGTAAAAGATATTCTAAATTATCTTTGGAAGCTCTCAAGGATCCCGCGATGGAAGATTGGGGGCGGGGGGGGGGATGGCATGTCCACCTCGGTGTGCATCGAATTTGTGAGAGAGAGAGAGAGAGAGAGAGAGAGAGAGAGAGAGATCCCTTCGGTCTCCAAATACCAAATACCAATGGAATATGCTCTTGCTCTGTGTAATTTTGCTACTTTGTTTGTTGTTATCTCCATCTTGAAATGAAGACCAATTCTCTCTGAATATGAAACTGCGGCTTTGGAAGGTTCATTATCATTCCCATTGCACAAGGAAAGAATATTATTTGCCCCCGTGTTTGTTTGGAGTCGGGGGGTGGGTCAAACCCCAAACTTCTTCCCTTCTTCTCTTCTACGTGTTATACAAGAAGGGGGTAGGGGGTGGTGTTTGATGGCAGCCGCAAAATTGGTCTCTCAAACAAAATAAAAAGATTTCGTCCAATACAAAAAGCCCATCACATCTGACACACCCCCCCCCCCCCCGCCCCCCTTCTATTATTATTCCTACGAGTTATTCAACCCCGTTTGTACCTCCTAATAAAATGGGGTTTGACCATCTTTTACTTCTCTGAACTAAGATTATGATAACGTGCAAGAAAATTAAAATTAAATTTAATTAAAATATATTTTTTTAATTTGATTAAAAATATATTAAATAAATTAAAAATAAGTTGCGTGCGAAGCCTGGTTCATGCACTGGTTCAAGGATAACACCCAAGTTGACGAATCACCTCTCGACACATATAGCATTAATCATATGATCATTATCGTTTTATTAAAAAATAAGTTTAACATTCTCTCTTTTTATAGAAAAAAAACTCAAAATATCAAATTTTTTTAAATTAAATGATTGTATAATTAATCATTTTAATCAGAGATCTCAAATTTAAATTTTTAAAAATGACAAAAAAAAAATTAAAAAAAACTAACCCCTAAAATGAATAGTATAATATTCAAATCGGATTAATCGGATAATATTTAGATATTGATAACGAAAATTAAAAATGAAAATAACTCAAAAAAATATTATTTTGTAATCTATGGTTAAACCTCATTTTGATTTTTTTTTTAATAAGTATTTAGATATTTGGATACGGTAACAATCATCGCATCGATCTTAAAAAAAATCAAGACCACTTTTACTATATAGATATTATATAATAAATTATTCTTTACCTTTGAAATGACTTTTGTTAAAAAAAAAAAGAATCTTTTCATTTATAGTAGTTATAACAGTAGAATGATCGTACGTGTTGAATTGTATTATTTTTATTATCTTCGAATCGAAAAAAAAAAAAAGAAAAAAAAAACCCCACACACTCAGCGTGGGGGAGGGTATTTGTCTAAACCGTCGGTGAGGAAAAAATTGACCAGAGGAGGCGGCTGGTTGGTTGAATTTGAACAATACGGATCCCCAGTGTCACATTTTTCATGTGTTACAATACATATAAATATAAATATATAATTTTGGATGCTTATCCACAATTAGACTAAGGGGTCGCGGCTGTTTGAGGTTACGAGCAAACCCCCACCCTGTCCCGGACCAATTCAAACATTATACAAATAGCAATAACAATCGATGATACATGATTTAAAGACCTATTATCACATAGATTGAACTCATGATTAGCAGTTCATATTGACGAGACACGGCCTATCACCTCAACACATATCAACCAAACCCTCCTCGCTAACCGACTGATTGGTTGTAACACTTTCTCGATACTCAATATTTGATCAATCCTAACAAGAATGGATTTTTTTAAAATCACATAAATAATATTTCATAATGGGTAAGATAATTTTAAATCCTAATCGATAATAAAAGAAATCTTTCAATAATTAGAATTTTTTTAATAAAAAAGATTTTGAATCTCATAAAAATTTTTCCTTAAAAGTCCTAAAATCTTGAAAACACTTCATAAGAAAATTAAAGTTTTAACACCTCGAATGCACATGTGACTCACACACGCAAACTATATATATATATCATTAAACCAACAAGTCAAGTATGATATCGGAATTTATACATAACACACAAAAGTATAATAGAACCTATTATCATTCTGTTTCTATTTTCGAAAATCGCTATTTAATTTGAGTATAAGAGTTTTCTCGCCGGAGCACCCTATGGTGGCTTTTTGTAGGTTTTAATAATCAAGATTGTTAGATAACCAGTCATTTCATTCGAATCAGTAGAGCCATCATTCGTGGAGTAAAATCTATCTCCAACAAATCGGCACCATCTATAGGAATAGACTGATTGCCCAATTTCTTACTGCCATCCCCTTTTTTTTTTTACAATCATGGCATCAACCAATAGAAAAAGGCCAACAATTGGTTTCGATGACAACAATGTAATAAGAGTAGACACTGATCAAATGATTCACTGATCATTACTATTGGAATAGGGTCCTAGCTCCTTAAAAGGAACTTCGTCGATCAAGAACTAAATCGAGATCTTCTCTTTTGGGATGCCTTTTAGCGGATGAGTTTTGCCCCATTTCATCTTCAACCCTCTGACAGACCTATAAAAGGATTCGTTGACAAGTGTATATATCCAGAAGGTATTATCTTGCTTATCGTAACCTTATGAATGCCTCTTCACCATAGTACTATCAAAACCATTTTTTATGTGGTGAAACTCTCGTACCCCTACAACGCCATCTTAGATCATCCTAGTTTGGACATTTTGAAACACTATCGAACACGACGTATATGAAAATCAAATTCAGAATACCCTTAGGGGTTGCAGACGTTGACCCCTCAATTGTCCCCACTATCAGAGTAGAGAAATAAGTTCTCTCAATAGAAACACTAGAGTTTAAAGATGATATCGAATATCAATCCAAACCTTAGCCTAAAGATGAAGTAATCGAAATTTTCATCACGGAGGTATCTAGCCAAACGGTTCAAATTGGCGCCCACCTACCGACACCTCTCCAGAATGCAATTGTGGATTATTTACGACAACATTCTAAAGTTTTTGCATAGTTCTCAGAAAATATGTCAGACATTTACTTTTTAGTTATAATCCATAAATTAACTATAGATGTGAGTTGGAAACTTGTTAAATAGAAGAAGAGGGTGATCGCGTTAGAATGACAGTATGTAATACAGGAAGAAGTCCGAAAACTCCTAGCGACAGGATTCATTCGAAGGTAAAATACCTTGAGTGATTAGCTAATATGGTTATCATAAAAAAGGCTAATGATAAATGAAGAATATGTATAAACTTCACAGATCTCAACAAGGTATGCCTGAAAGATAGTTACCCGCTTTTCAACATCGACAAATTGGTGGACAACTCATCAGGCCACCAACTCTTGTGTTTCATAAATGCATACTCCAACTATAACCTGACACATATGGACCCTGAATACAAAGAAAAAATGAGTTTTATCATGGAGTTCGACACTTATTGCTATAAGGTCATGTCATTCGGCCTCAAAAATATTGAAGCAACCTTTCAACGATTGGTTAACAAGGTTTCTAGCGAATGGTTTGGCAGAAACATGGAGATTTATATCGATGACGTGCTCGTCAAGAGCGCTAAAGCTGAAGATCATGTTGCAGATTTGGAAGAGATATTTCAAATGTTAAAATGTTACAACATGAGCCTGAACCCAGTAAAGTGTACATTTGGAATCACTTCTGAAAAGTTTCTAGGTTTTCTCATTACCAATCGAGCGATCGAAGTGATTTCGGAGAAGATGCAAGCTACATTAGACATGGTACTATCAAAAATAGTACAAGAGATGCAACGTCTCATGGGGAGGATCACAACTCTAAACCGATTCCTATTAAAAGTGGAAGAAAATGACAAACCCTTCTATGATACTCTGAAAAAGTTCCAAGAATTTGTATGGACAACGGAGTACCAAGCAGTGTTCAAACGGCTTAAAAAATACCTCTGCTCCTTTCTCGACTTGTTCCTGGTGAGAAATTTTATCTCTACCTCTCTATCTCTAATCGAGTACTCTACTTCATTCTTGTGAGGTAGAAATCCTTCATACAAAAGCCAGTATACTACGTTAGTCATATATTTCAAGACTCAAAAGCTAACTACAGACCTATCGAGAAAATTGTCTTCGCCCAAATTGTGACCGCTAAACGCCTCAGGCCTTATTTCCAATCACACACCATTGTGGTACTGACCAATCAATTTTTGAAGCAGATTCTATAGAAGAGAGACATCTCAAGTCGACTTGTCAAGTGAAGTGTTGAGTTAAGCAAATTTGATATCGAATATCAATCGAGACCAGCAATCAAAGGCCAAAACCATCACTGTCTTCATCAAATGCATACTCTCGCCACTCACTGAACAAATCTCTACTGCTGACCGAGAAGAATGCTTACTGCTTGAATTGACCATTCATATAGATGAGTCATCTAACTTCTCAGGAAATAAAGTTGAACTCATTCTTATAGGACTGTATGATTTTAAAGCCGAGTACACTCTCGTTTTGACTTCTTAGCAACAAATAATCAAACAAAATATGAAACCCTTTTGACCAATTTGTGAATTGTAGTATCATTTAGGGCCCAAAACTTATGGTTTTAACCGACAATCAATTGGTCATCAAACAGATTAAAAAAGTCTATGAAACTATGGAGCCAATAATGGCGAAGTATTGAAGGTAGAAATACAAAAGATCCTTATATCAGAGAATGCGTGAGCCGACATTCTCTCAAAGTTAGTTAACTCTGACTCAATCGCAATCAGCCGAACAACCTACCATACCTAACTATTGAAGAGCCCGAGCAAATCTTATTGGTGAACAGCTCACCAAGTTGAAAAAATCTCATTGAGGCTTATTTAAAGTATGAACAATTGCCAAGTTCATCTTCTAAGGCCACAAAGTTAAGACATAAAGTCACCCAATACGCCATCATTGACGAGACCCTTTGCAAGAAGTCCTTTATTCATCCATACTTGAAATGCCTAACACCCAAGGAAGGAAATTACGTGTTCAGACAAATCCATGAAGGGATATGTGAGAGCCACTTAGACGCTCAAAACTTGGCCAATAAGACTCTCCGATAAGAGTTTTATTAGCCTACCATGAAGACTGATGCGGATAATTATGTTAGAAAATGCAATAAATATCAACGCTTCTCATTGTTACCTTACCAGCTCTCTATCAAACTTTACCCAATAGTAATCCCATGACCATTCACACAATAGGGGATGGATATTTTTGGGCCATTCCCACCAACTACCGGATAGCAGAAGTTCATAGTCGTGGACATTGACTACTTCGCCAAATGGATAGAAGTCGAACCATTGGCTCAGGACACTGCCGGAAAGATGCAAAATTTTGTATGGATGTCCATCATTACCCGATTCGATGTGCATCACATTCTGATTACCCATAACGGTAAGTAGTTTGACAACAAAAATTTCTAAGATTTCTATAACAGGCTGGAGATCTAGCATTGTTTCACCTCCATCGCATACCGAAAAACTAACGACCTCGCTGAGATAACTAACCGACCCATCCTACAAGGACTAAAGGCCGTCCTGGATGAAGTCAAAGATCACCGAGCAAACAAGCTCTACAGCATTCTTTGGGTATACTGAATGATGCCCCGAATGACAACAAGAGAAACATCATTCAATTTAACTTATAGTTGTGAAGAGGTAATACCAGTAGAGATCAACATTTATTCACTCCGAGTAGATCAATACGAACATGGGCATAACAAACTTACATTACACAAACGATTTAATTTGCTCCTCGAATTGCGAGAAATCGCATCTGTTTGAATTGCCGCTTATCAACAGCAGATGGCGTGATACTAAAACAGGTGAGTTAGAACTAAAACATTCAAACTTAGGGATTTAATGTTAAGGAAGGTAAAGGCAACTGGTCAATCTCAACCAGGGGAAACTTACACCCAATTGGGAAAACTCTTATCCGATACGCCCGGAAGTTTGCTCGGAGATATATCGTCTTAACCGCTTAGACGGCTTGATCGTGCTCAGGATTTGGAACTCTGAAAACCTGTGGATCTACTACCATTGATGATTACCACACTCTCAGGGGAACACGCTTTACTCCATACTTAGTCAAATGATTAGGTAAGACATCTACGGTCCTCTACCCTACTATAGTGTCCTATTTGTTGACTGATCTGTCTCTATATCTATGTTCTTCAAAATATGTCGTTAATAAGGGATATATCTCCCTGTTCGATAGACACAGCCTATCCTACGATTGAACTCTTTTGATTGAATGTCATATTGAATGTAGCGTGTCGTCAATAAGGGATATAACTATTTACCTGGTAAATATGACTCATCCTATCATCTGAACTTTCTCAACCGAATTTTATATTGAACATAGCGTGTCGTCAATAAGGAATATATCTGTTTCTCGGGTTAACATGGCTTATTCTACTGTTGAACTCTTTCAATTGAATGTCATATCGAATGCAGTGTGTTGTTAATAAGAAATGTATCTCTCTACCAGATAGACAAGGCCCATCCTATCGTTGAACTCTCTTTATTGTGTGTCCTATCAAATGTAGTGTATCGTCAATACGGGATATATCTCCTTGTCGTGTAGACACGGCCCATCCTACCGTCTGAATTCTCTTGATCGAATGTCATATTGAATGTAGTGTGTCATCCATAAGGGATATATCTCTCCAATGGGTAGATATGGTCCATACTTTCGACTAACTCTTAAAATGAGTTAACCAACAATTACACATACAAAACACTAGTCGAGTTATTCAAATGTATCGAGAAGTATTATAATATTTTACATTATCGTACAATTTCTAGAAAGAAAGGACAAAAAGTTTGTCTGCTAATATTATCATAAAACAGAGTAGATACAAATCAATGAGAAATACAAAGTCTCGCATGAGGCAAAAGAGACATCATATAATTGGAAGAAAAATTACAAATTTTTACACGAGAGGTCAAAAAGAACTTTGCATGGTCGAAGATGGTTAAAAAAAGACATAAAAGATATATCAAGTTTCATATCTTTTCCATCGACTAGTCTCCTTCGATCTTCTAACTCCTCTTGTTGCCTAACCCGAAGAATGCTGAAAAAGGGTCCTCAACCACCTATTACATGAGAGGGCTGGATGATGATTCTGATTTTTAGAAGAGGGCTTTCACTATAAACAAAATCTCTTCTTCCGAGCTAAGATCTCTCTGTACCCAAAGTTAGCATTCTCGAGAAATTTCAATAGATTCTCCCATAGTGTTGGAATTCCAAACGTTATGATAGGATCTTGTATCGGTAGTCCCGTTCTTGATGGAACCTTGTATTAGTAGAAGTCTTCCAAACCATCGGGTTTTGAGGTTCGAAACCCATATTCAAACTGTCTTTTGGAAGCACTGACTCTCAACAAAAGAATCTTAGGAAGTCAATTCCAAATAGCTCAGGATCACTTCACAGCAATACTGAGGTCTCCTCCCTTATTTATAATCATGAAAACATGATTTCTATGACTGCAGGCGACTAAAATGCCCTAATGAAAAACGTGCATAATGAATGAAAAATTCAAACTCTCTAACTTCTCATGTAGCATTTATTCTGAAATTATTTATTTGATAGTTATCTCCGTAAATACATTCGCGGCCTCTTAGGTTGTAACTTTTAAACTTACTCCTTATATCATTTGATTCGAAATGACAAAAAAAGTAAGGGTAAATGATGATATATGGCTTAACCCATTATCACAAAATTTGAACCCATGATCAGTAGTTCATACAAATGAGACACGGCCCATCACCTTGACACACACCGATCAGACCCTCCTCGATAGCTGATTAATCAGTCGCAACACCTACTCAGTGCTCAGTATTTGGTCAACCCTGACAATATTGGACTTCTCTAAAATCGCATAAATAATATTTCATAATTAGTAAGGAGATTATGAATTCAAATTAATAAGGAAAGAAATCCTTCAATAATTAGAACATTCCTAGTAAAAAAAGATTTTAGATTTCATGAAAATCTTTTCTTAAGAATCCTACAATCACGGAGTCACTTTCATAAGAAAATTAGGATTTTAACATGTTGGATATATATATGGAACTCACACATGCGGATTATATATATCATTAAGTAACCAACGTTTCGTTGGTCTGGTGGGAAGGGCATTGCCACTCTACATCAAGAATCAGAATTCAAGTCTTGATAATGATAAAAACGACGTTGGGAGAGATCTTTCCCGATTGGGACCTTACAGTAGCTCGACCGGGATTAATCGAAACAAAACTCTAAATATTCGGTAGTTAACCAAGTCCAGGAAATATATATATAAATATATATATATATATATATATATATCATTAAGTCAACGTCCAGGTACACTCTCGAAATTTACTCATAGCACACAATGACATAACATAACTCTTTATCAATCTATTTCTTTTTTCAAAAACTATTTTCTAACTTCAGTATCGAAATCTTCCCTGCTGGATCACTCTTCGGCAGTTTTTTGCAAGTTTTAACAATCAAGATTGTCAGACGACTAGTTATCACGTTTGAGTTAGCAGAGACATCATCTATGGAGCAAAACTCACATCCAACAATAATCACCCCGTAAAGAGTTTATTTTCTTCTTGCTTATACTTTGCACCGAACAAGACTATTATCGACCATTTTTTTTTCATGGGATAAATGAGAAATAAGACAATCAGTGTTAATATATTTTTATGCATAAATATGACTGTTTTATTTATTTAGATAAAATATTCAATCTAAATTATAATTATTATATTTTATAAAATTTTAATTTTTAATTAATTTTTTAAAAAAATATAAATTTACCATCATAATTCTATTAAAGAAGAAATCAATAAGAGGTTTTCTTCTTATATTAGTTAATATTAAACAAGAATCAATTCATGTCATTGGGATTGGTCCATCCCCCACGTGTCTCCAATTTTGTAAAAATGACTAATGGTATGACCATGACCGTATGACCAAAGCTATTTCTTTTCTACTTCCATCTACCTTTCAATTAGACTAGTTATACATGGACATTTGTGTCACAGATGGTATTAGCATGATATGGTCTGCCGAAACAAATGCGGGTTTTTTTGGCGTTCCTTATAACACACAGATACCTCCTTTTTGCCTGATTTTGCCACCGCCCCCAGAGCTAATCTTTCGTATTCAATCATTATAATATTACTTAATTCCCGTAAAGTCTTCTGAATTGATCCACTAGAAAGATGACGTGTGGCATGTCCGCTGGTGTACTTAAGTCTTAAGATATGTCATCATGTGAGTTAGCCTTGGCCATATAGTCAATCTATAATTTGTGTGTTTGACACAGAGAGAGAGAGAGAGAGAGAGAGAGAGAGAGAGAGAGAGAGAGAGAGAGAGAGAGAGAGAGAGATAGAGAGTATATATTATGGAGCTGTCGGCTGCTAACCTTACATTAAATACTCAAAAACACAGCTAATACAGATTTGTCTCTGTGGGTGAGCACAAGCGCACATCTTGACCAGCTGGGTGGGCGGGTGGGTTGGCCAAGACAGACAAAGGCACAAATCTTTATTCCATAAAAAAAATAATTCGAATTGGATTCATTCTTACCTTTTAACTTTAGTGATCATATAGTACAGGGCAACCTGAAGCTGTACTTCCGCATCGTTCACAATCACAATACAAAAAATCACTTTTAATACGGTTATAATATTTGATGCTATTCTATAAATAAATATAAGGGATGACCATGTGACTTGTTAAATAGAATTTCGAGGAATATAGGATTAACTCGTCGCCCGGGGGGGGGGGTGGGGTGTTGAGCTGAGCCAGTTCCTTTCTGGGTCAGCACTCAGCAATCAGCAAAGCATCCCCTCCTTTTTGTCCTCAATGGGAGGGCACTTAATTATGGGAGAAGGAAACCCATGAGCCTTTCTTAAAAACCTATGAATTGGGCAGGTCACGAGTACCACACATGCAATTTATTTATTAGAAATGGCCTCCTCGCTCGTCCCTGAAATCTGGTGTAGAAAACATGTATACTTATGAAATTCCCAAAGGGATACTGACCCAGAGTCCTCGGGAATTTAGGGAGTTTACCAGCTACCCTCTAGACACTTTCACGTTGTAAATGAAGGTAAGCATAATTAACCCGCACAATACAACGGACGATTTTGACTCTTTTTTCACTGACACGTCACATATCATAACGCATCAAAACTCTCGATCATTAACTTCTTTTGATTCAACCAGGTCTTTTAAATCCAATAATTTATCTTGTGTTATAGTCACAACTTACATAGAGGGAAGAGGGCGTTCTCCAGCAAAGGATGGTAAGGGTGACCAGAGACTTGACGTTCACCTGCACCAGCTGACATCTGTCCCCATCACCATACTGATACTGTTCCCTTGCCACAAAGAAATGGTGCAAATGCCTATCTCGTGTTACCCTGCAGGCTGTACTCCCACCCCCACCCCCTCTGCAGATTTGGTCGCAAGTGATACAATAATGCATCGATTCCACTACCGACGGCTAATGGGGATGCATGGCACCTCCGGAGCCTTGGGGTATCAAGTATTACATTATTTAAAATAATTAATCACAACAAACATACAATCACAAGGATCGAGGGTAAAATATATGGCTAAATATACCTTAATTAACGTGTCATTTTATACTATTCCCGTTGAACCCATCAAAGCGATCTCAAGTCAAGTAGGCCACCAACAAGTAATATGTAAGCAACAACAGTTGACATATCCTTCCATTACACAATAACAAAGTTTGAGGCCAAAATCCTTTTTTTTTTTGGGCGCGGGGGGATGTGTTTTTGGTCAAGAATCTATGGCCATGGTTCCAGTAAAATATGACACAACAGGTTGTAGCTCAGCTCCCCGGCAACCATTTAAATTTAGACGTGAGCTTCTCACAACAGCTCGCATCAAACATAAACGACGCAACCCAATGATAATGTCTAATTGAACTCCTAAAGTCCAGGCGCTAAATGCTTCTCAGTCACTAAGTCCTGGTCCATAACTAAATTGAAATCATAGCAATACAGTAGCTGTGAAAAGCACCCATCTCTAAAGTAAAGGTCATCCTATATTCCAAAACCTTAAAAAAATAAATAAATTAAACAAAGAAAAGAAAGCTAAATAACAAAAAC
Organism: Dillenia suffruticosa; assembly: GCA_033439265.1. Classification (NCBI taxonomy): domain Eukaryota; kingdom Viridiplantae; phylum Streptophyta; class Magnoliopsida; order Dilleniales; family Dilleniaceae; genus Dillenia; species Dillenia suffruticosa. Next base: position 271,343 of record JAVTVX010000015.1, on the reverse strand, counting down.
AGAAGAGCTTACGAATGCCTGTCCATTCCAGGACATAATATATTTTAAAGATTAGATGAAAAGGAAGATGAGTAAAAGATGCTTGGAAATAATTTGCCCAATGTAGGCAACATTGCAACAAAAAATAATGTTAAATTGTGGAAGTATGAGGGAGGCAGAAGAAACCTGGAAAGAAGCAGTTTTACAAATGCCGTTTTTTCTCTGATCATAGAGTGATGGAGTGGTGTCTGCCTCCTTGAATCAGACGCATTTACGCCATACTGTAGGATTAGTTCTATCATGCCTATGTCAGCAGTTTGACAGGCAAGATGAAGAAGAGAACAACCATCAATAGACTCCTCCATTGGTTGATTTTCACGTGCCATTGATGAGTTTTGGGGGGATTTCTTTGATTAATCATTGACCAAGCAATCAGAGCTCTGCTCTTGCAACTGCACCACCTTGGCCGGTAAAGCAATTTGGCCGCAGATGGAATTTAGATTTGCTCCAGAGCTGATGATAAGTTGGTAAAGTGCTTTCTTGTCATTAGCTTGGACACTGTCCCACATCGTCGTGCCACTGAGATATGATTTCTGTTGTCCTTTATCTTGTGAACAAAATGTTTTTCTGCATACTGCAATTAAAGCAAAACAGCTTCCACGTCAAGGTCCTCAATGGTCAGATAACTTTCTGAAAACAGCTATTACTCACTCTGAAATTCTGCCGAATGATTAACATCGACATGGAGGTTTTTTTACAACTCAAGACACATCACAAACAGTCTAAGAGGCAAAATCAATGAAATTATGTTGCTTGGAGAAAATTTAAATATCAGACTTTATGCAGAGAGGCACATAACGTTGCACTGTCTCCTTGGAAAAACAATCAAAATGAGAGTCAGTTTCACAAAGTTACTGCAAGTCTTGAGATTTAGAAATTAATCTAATTTCTGAGGTTCGTGTAACATTTTCTGAGAAAAAGAATAAGATAATTTATTTTCTTTATTTTTTATTTTATTTTATTTATTTTACATCGAAATCATCTCTTATCCCTTGAAATGCTTGGTACTTACAATTGTTCATAAACAAAAAGAAAGGGAAAAAAATGCAGGCATAATGAAATTGCAAAAACAAAAATTGCAACAGCACAAGGAGACTTTCCTGTTATTCAATTAACAGTAAGAAAAGAAAGTAATTTACACCTAGTATGTCAACATCTTTTATGCAATCAAGTACTAAAGTTTCAAAGCAGTGCAGGTTGAGCTTGCAAAAGAGTTTCTCGTTATTTAAATAAGGCAAGTCTCTTTAAAAACCAATCAATAAATTGTGTCCATTTCCCTTCTTTACTTTCTGCTTTCGTTAGAATGCAAGTTCTGAAAGCACAACTTAAGGTTGGGTAAAATAACAACAATAAAAACTCCAAACGCCACACTCGTGGAATCCTCCAAAGCACACCTCTGATAACGTCTTAGCTCATTGCTGTTTAAAACAGCTTAGTAGTAAAATATGGAAGACAAATTTGTTATTGGAGTTTCCTTAACACATTTGGCAAAATTGAAGGCTTCAATGTCCCAATCCACTTAAGTACTTAAATATCATAACAACTCTACACCCCTCATAAGAGCACTAGATTACCAGGCAGCCTTGACACTCATAAAGTTGGACATGCGTATCAAGCATAATAGTATTCATAGAAGGAAAGTGTGCATAACCACTAGGATTAAGGGGTGGAATTTAAAGGATGAGAAACAAAACAATTTTAAGGAGAGAGTGTGAGAACAAGTTTTAGGAGAAATACATAGCGACTAATATGGCATGGGAGAAGTTGACACTTAATGTGAAAACAGTGGCTAAGAGTGTACTTGGTGAGTCAAAGGGACGTGTACCTCTAAATAAAGAATCTTAATAGTGGAAAAAGGATGTACAAAAGAAAGTAAAGAGGAAAAGAACCGACTATAAATTACTCTTCACTAATAAGAACGAGGAAAATTTAGAGAAGTAAGCAGTAGCCAGGAGAGAGGCGAAAAGAGCAGTGAATGAAGCACGATGCAAAAATAAAAGAGTGATGAAAGATATATTTTTGTTAACTATTTAATGAAGACCAAGATGATCAAGTAAGCTTAAATGAATTAAGTAGGTTAGAGGAGTATAGAAATATCAACTTTTATCAGAGAATTCAACCCTCAGAAGTTGAAGAGAATTTAAAAAGAATGAAAAATAGAAAAGCAGTTGGACCGATGATATCTTGATGGAGGTATGGAAGTGTCTAGGGAAGTAGGGTATTGAATGACTAGCGAAATCATTCAACATGATATTGAGGACGAAAAAATGGGAGAAAGTATTAGTACCCTTATTTAAAAAGAAAGGCGACATACAAAATTGTGTAAATTATAGGAGTATTAAACTAATAAGCCATACCATGAAACTTTGTGAAAGTGATTGAAAGAAATTTTCGAAAGTAGACCAAGGTGACTGAAAATCAATTTGGATTTATGCCTGGAAGGTTTACGATGGAAGCCATACAATTCCTTAGACAAGTGGTTGAGAAGTATCGGGAGAAGAAGCAAGATTTGTACATGGTATACATGGTGTTCATCAACCTAGAAAAGACATACGATAGAATCCCTAGGGCAATTATGCGGAGGATTTTAGAAAAGAAGGGCGTAAGAGTAGCGTATATTGAAGCGATTAAGGACATATATAAGGACACGGTGACAAAAGTGAGGACATCAAGTGGATTAATAGAAAAATTTTTCAAAAAAGATAGAGTTATATCAAAGGTCAGTCTTTAGTCCCTATTTTTTTACACTAGTTATGGATGAACTCACTAGACACATCCAGGACATGATACCATGTTGCATGTTGTTACATTGTCTCGGTAGTTGAGACACGTGAAGGAGTAAATGTTAAATTCGAATCTTGGAGGAAAACATTAAAAGTGAAAAGATTCAAACTTAATAGGAAAATACATAATATATAGAATTTAAATTTAGTAATCCTAGCATTAGTGAGACAATGGTTAAGATAGGAGATGATGAATTATCTATAAGTGAGAGTTTTAACTACCTAGGATCAATTTTACAAAAAGAAGAAGAGATTGACAGAGATGTATCACAAAGAATACAAGCAGGAGGTCGAAATGAAGAACTGTATCGGGTATTCTATGTAATAAAGAAGTACCTTTGAAACTTCAAAGAAGTTTTACAGAATGATGATTAGACATGCTTTGTTGTATGGATCTGAATGTTACGTAATGAACCAAAAGCACGAGTAGAAGATAAAAGTTGTGGAGATGAGAATGTTAGGGTGTATGCGTGGATACACAAGAATGGACAAAATAAGAAATGAGTGTATTAATGAGAAGGCTGGGGTTACACCTATTGAGAAAAAATTGAGGAAAACACGATCAAGATGATATGGGCATGTAAATAAGCGACCAATAGAGGCTTCAGTTAGGCAGTGAGAGATCATGACAAATACTCATATTAACTGAGAGAGAGAGCAATTTAAGAAGATTTGGATAACGATAATAAAATATGATATGAATTATTTAAATATAAATAAAATTATAAATTATAATGACGTAAAAGTATCCATATTGCTAACCCCACTCAGTTGGATAGAAACACGATTCTTGTTGTCATATGAAAAAAACAATCATATAAATGAGTATGTGATATGAAAGAGTACAATAGCGTAAAATGATCCATATACCCGACTCTACTTAGTGAAGTAAAGGTTTGGTTGTTGTTGTTGTTGTTGTCGTCACTAGTTAAAAAGCTGTGGAGAAGAAAGGGAAAATGGTAATCCATTCTAAGAACTCAGATAATATGAAATAATGTATACCAATGTGTCTGTGTTAATGTATGTGCACAATCATTGCAAGACAAGTAATTACCTGCAATAGAAACAAGGTAATGAGATAATCATCTCAATCACAAAGGTTTGGCAAAACCATTCATGACAATTCAAATATTCATGATGCATTACACAAAACAACAGAAGAAAAAAGGTAAAAGAACTCAGATAATAACTTACAAAGACAACATGAAAAGACCTTCTCTTCCCCTTTATCTCTCCTTGCAAAGAAGACACTAACAGAATATAAAGGGAGGTATGGTTAGCTTTTGGAGCAATACCTTGGCATGGATGTACAACTCCTTCACTGAGATCAGATCATCCTTACAAGGTTTACTGAGAAGAAACAGTTTTTGCCTGTTCAAGAGAGAAAAGAATTCCATCTTCATAAAATGGGGCAAGAATCCTCACAAGGTTACTCAAGAATAACTTACAGAGTGGAACTCTCATTAGTTAGTTGCAACAATTCCTCCCAAACTGTGTTTAAGAAGTCGTTACCCAGTGACTGAAACAAAAGTATAACAGAAGGCTCCCAAGCTTTAACATCAAGTGTTAGTGACCTTACCTGCATATAAAGGTGAGCACAAGAGTCCAGAGTAAGCAAATGAAAACAAGAAGCAGCAATCTTGGTGAAAGTCCAACAAAGTGGATACAATATCAATGAAATGTTGATTCATTGGTTATGTATTAAGGAATCAAAAAAAAAAAAAAAAAAAAAATCATGCAATATGAGGATATAGGGCACCAGGTGCTCAAAGCATTGTTTTGAACTGGTGGGGTTCAGGATTGGCAGTGTCTATATTTATAAAAGAAGTGATTGCTTCCAAGAATTGAACCCAACACCTGAGGTAGGATCAAAATCCCACACCATAAGGCTGTGGTTCACCCATCAAGTAATAAGACTAGGAATGCAACTATTGGCATCATGGAATTGCAACTAACGGTGGAATGCAAGTGTTGTTAATACTTCCGTCATTTGACAAGAGTTGTAACATCTAGGACTCAATAGGAAAACATTTTTGTTCAGGAAAAATAACTTGAGGACAGGGCATATGATTATGCCTTAGAAACATCTCATCCAGATTGATTGGATAAAAATCATGCTGCATAAAGATCCCCTGCATCTACATAATTTTAATGTAAAAAGCTTTCATTTGGCTTATGTTAGATCCAATACCTTGACATCATGCATGTCAACATTGACAAATTGTTGCAACCTATCATTCAGCAAAATTTCCACCTGAGGTATGAGAAATATTGTCAGGACACGTAGATGGAGAGATAGATGCCATATTAATCATTATGTATTAATTTTGTATCAGCAAGTGTCATTTTATTAGCTCTAAGAAGTTTCCTAGACCTGTGTTCTTAGACCTGTGTACCATGGCATCAGACATGCAGCTTTCTCCAAGAGAAGGTAGTGACAAGGTTGCAGAAAGCAACTAAATTTAGCACATAAAGTGTGATAGGAAGTAAATTTAATTATCATAGGTGTTTCTTTCACTGTATTCAACCAAGTAATTTAGTTTGACAATATATTGTCATCAAAAGCATTGTAGATTGCGGCATAATGGAAGAAGAATTTGCTACCTGTGTATTGAGAACTTCCTTGTAGGAAGCTATTTCTCTCAGAGCAATTGTAAATTTGTTCATAACAGGTCCTGAGAAAACAAGTGCCTTAATTCAGCAGTAATACAGGAAAATATTGACTATGGCATGGCTTGGTCCACTCATTTGCTGGATTTTGCTCTTGTGATTCTCAAAAATTTAGAAATATCATAAAACGGTTTGCCGAAACACTTTTAAAGGCTATCTATCATGAGTATTTGGGAGAAATCCTGAAGACCAAGCAGTTTAATCTTCCTAAAGAAGAATAGCTTTATGACCAAAAAAAAAAAAAAAGAAGAATAGCTTATATTTACAGAAATCGACAATGAAAATTGCAATGTAAACAACAAAGGGACATACCGCCAATAGCAACAACAAGGGGATCATTGAACCCCCCCTGCAATATCTAAATCATAACCTTCCCCAAGCCCTTCCCTGGGAATTTCAAACAGGATGAGCATTTAGCAAAGAAAGAAGAGAGGTTTGTAAATAAAGCAGGTGAAGAGTGCAGAACAGATTAGAAATGTAATCAAAGATGGCAAGAAATTATCAATCAGTGCTGCACCCTAGAAAGAAGACAAGTGGGATATTTTCGCCAAATTACCCTGCACCGCAGTTGTCCATAATGTCCAAAACTGAGATTATTGGGAAATTAAAGGGCGGAGAGATACTGTATATTTATAATACAGAGTATGGAGGTTGTAAGAATGCTGCAGAGTAAAGGCATTAGGAAACCATTGCTGTGACGTAAGCGCGCGCGCGCGCGCACACACACATATTTGTTTCAGTTCAGCCTGATGGTAAAGGCAATCGAAAGCATTTTTCAGTTTCATTTTTTCTTTGCCTTAACTAATCATTACAACGCAACATGTTGCATGGTTTCATTCAACTCTACCATTTAAGAGCAAAATGGAAGGGGGGCTTACGTGTATTTTGGACATCCTTTATAGAACTTGTGGCTTCGCTCCCGTAACAAAACGGCACTTTCCTCCAGGCAGTGAATCTGTTACCATCAAAATTCAAATGGGGCAAAAATGCAAAGCACCCCACATGCTCTACTCTACTGTACAGGTAAAAGGCAAGCCTGTCTTGTTTTGTTTTACATGAGAAATCCATTCATTTTTGTCAGTCCCATTGTAGCTAATCACATGAACATGAGTGGCAATGTTGGTTCATTTCAAAATAATGGTTTTTCTTCCCTTTTCTGGATTTGGAATCGTGGTATTAATTAATGGAGTGTAGAGAGAGAGAGAGAGAGAGAGAGAGAGAGAGACAGACAGACCTCATGACGAAACATGGGTGAGTCATCGAGTTTTAAGAAAGGCATCTTTATTTTATGAAGAAAAAGAAACCCCACGCCCCAAAACTTCCTTCTTTTTCTTCTCTCCCTCTCTGAAAATAAAACGCCTATCATAATTAATAGAGATGAAAACACAATAGTTAGCAGAGGGGAGAGAGAGATAACGAAAATATAATGAGAGATTGAAACAGAAATTGAGAAATTTCATGGAACTCACCGTATGGGAAAAGCTCACTTTATTTTTTTGGCGGGGGGATTTTAATGGATGTTGGAGGAGGCAGAGGCAGAGGGAGTCAGGTGGATCTTCATCGCCGCGTGCAATGCCATCGTGGAAAGAATGCGCATTTTATTCCCCGAGGGGGGCTTTTGAACCCAAACAAAATCTTTCTTTACACCAAAGACACCATTAACAGAATTTTTGAATTGGGTACAAGGAATAAGATATCAGAAGGGGGGGAAGAGAAAGAGAGACAGAGTGAGAGAGCTTCCAACTAATTCGTGTACATTAATGTTGTTATAGAAATGGTGTAAACGGGCGAAGGAGGAAGGGGTGGACGCTGGAGAAAGGGAGGGAAGCTGCCGAATTTTCATGGCTCTCTGCCTCCCAATTTTTTTTTTTTTTTTTTTTCATTAATTACGTAGATTATTTTAATGGAATAATCTGATTTAAATACTATAAAACCTATTTTAAGGATTTATTTTCTCAAATTTTTTAAACTAAGCAGTAAAGTACCCGACTACTACAAAAAAAATTGATCTCTCTGCCTCCCTACGGCCTCTGCTATAATTACGCGCCCAAGGAACATCTAAACACCCAATTTTGTTGGGCTGGGCTGGGCTGGGCTGGGCTGGGCTGGTATCCGCACTTCACCGGCATGTTTTTCATATGATAAGTCAGGCAGCCCAGCCCAGCCCGCCAAACCCCAATAGGGAGATAACATGCAATGCATACTCGTTTCAAACCCACGTTTTCCTGGAATCCTCCGGAACATATAACCCTCAGCCTCAATTAATTTAACAAATACAATCATGGAAATTTATTGCGCCAAATTACAGCTTTTAGCTTGAAAATCATTTATTTTTAATAGTGACGTTTTTATTTTGGACTTCTGTGCATCTTCGTTCACCCTTTTGGCGCTGGGCTTGTTTTTCTAATGCTTATTCCCGCCGCCGACAAAAATAGAAAAGCACACGGCCCTACTTCTTGGGTCCCAAATCCAAATCCAAATCCAAATTCAAAACCTGCGCTACCCATCCTCCTCTCTCTCTCTCTCTCTCTCTCTAGTAAAAGACGAAATAATAGTTAGCTATGCATTTATCGCACAGCTGCATATCCTCCTCTCTCTCTCTCTCTATATCCTCTTCCCTGCTGCGGTCTGATTACTTAGTCGGACATGCTTGCCAGCGGCAGCTTAAACTGATACAAGTTGGAAGCACACTTTACAAAACAACCACCATGCATGCATGCATGCTTGGCGCATGCCATGACTCCTCCCCTTAATCAAACTGGAACTGGATGGTGAATGTACGAATCTCCATTGGAGCAAGCTCTACTACAAGCTTAGTTTGATCAACCGGTCCTCCTCTTGAATAATCATCAGCAGGGGAGCCTTCTACTTTCCAAATTAGTTTCTTTTTCAACATTTCTGCTTTTTCTTGGTTTGCAGACAAGTTCATCTCTGTTACTTTGTTTATCTGCCCAGCAATATTAACAATAGAAACCTATTAATGCCCGTAATAAATCACTATACAAAGCTAGTAGCATATATATTTACCTTCTTATTTGGAAACAGCTTTATCAGCTCTACACTTGCCATTGCTGATAGCTTCTTGTCCTCTCCAACCTGTTACATTAAATCAATAATTGGAAGACCAAAATGTTAGAAAGGCATCATCCTTCATCCCATTTTGTTGCCACTAACGTTTCATGCAACAATTGCCCCGTGAAATCAATAGTTATGGCCACACACCCATTTCAACCATTAAAAAGGCGTGCATGTGCACGTGCACATGCACATGCACATGCACGTGCACATGCACATGCACATGCACATGCTTGTTTCTAGTACCCTCCCGAAAATTTGGAAAAAAAATTGTAGTATTCAAGTGTTAGTAAAATTTATGAGAATACCCAGGAATACTAAGATGCTAGTAAGAGTATCAAAAGCAACATTTTTCAAAAAAAGGTCTAAAAATGCTGCTAAAATTTATTAAAATCGATGGTAGAACTCTTAAAATTTGCATTGTAATTCTTTTGTAATGTTACTTGCTACCTTAAAATTATAATATGTGCCCCCTCCGTCCCTATACTTCTTACATTTTGTATTTCACCCCTTTCAAATAAATTTTGGTTTTTGCCTCTTCTTGACTGTAACAAAGCCTTGGACACAAGTTTATTTGTTTATTAATTTATTTGACATGAACTTTAGTACCCATAAACACGTCATTTTGCCCATAAGTAGCCAATTTTCATAAGGCTTACGTGCAGAAATGACTCTAAATTTTACCCGCTGGCATGTGGTGGCCTGGAAGGGACTTGAGATGATTGTAACACAGCACAGCACAGTGAAGCACAGCACTCCCTCATTACACCAAGAAATGGTCCCTCAATTAAACATAACTATTTGAAGTTCACTCATAAGGTCAAATCCCAGTGAACAAGGAACACACGCTCTTTTCCTTTTGAAAATAAACTAAATTCTAGGTATCTAAAACATCAGTGATTTTCTTCACTGACATTTTATCCCATCTAGTCTTGTCTGACAGGAAAAACATCTCAACATCTCGGTACCTTCTAATAAAAGATTAAAAAGTTGAGGACAAGGCGATCTATATATGCAAATCCCCTATTGTTGCTGAACAGTGGAGTAAGTAAATAATGTAAAGAAAGGAGTAACAGAGATATCCAACTTCAAAGAACCAACAGTTTGTGCTGAAATAATGTAAAAGGCCAAAACTGCAGTGTTTATTGGATAAAAATAGGAACCTCGTATAAGTGTGCCAAACGAAGAAGAACTTTTCCATCTTCAAGCTCCTGCAAAAGAATTTCTGGACCAACTTAAATACACTTTGGAAAGAGAGTTTGTCGGAGCAACTGGAAAAGATGAATATATGCTGAAAGCAACACAAATATGAATCCAACAGGCATAGAGCCCATAGCAAGGATAGGAAGCAATTACCTGCAGGGTAATTAATGCAACATTATCAGGCAAACTATAGGAGGGTGCCATTGCTGAAAATGTTGGTATATGAGAACTGGTCCAATTGTTGCCATCCTGAAAAAAAAAAAAAAAGCAAGTGCATGAGAGATGCAGGCATTACACTTGATTCACAGGCAACATGAACTGCTGTAGAAGATCTAGGAATAACCTGCTCTGCAAATGCCAAGAGATACGGAGAATATATCTCCTGGCCAAATGATCGGCGCCATTTAGCACCTTCTCCTAAAGGATCTATTTTCAAATAATATTTTCCTCGAATCTGCAGAAAAACAACTTAAGCAGATAATCAGATCAGAGCCACAATATATTCATGGGTAAAATAGAAGCATTTCACTCAGAGAACATGTGATAGTATGGACCTACAGCGATCAGTCTTTGACATTGACAAAGTGTTAAAATAGTAGTGGAAAAATAAAATGGAAGGAGAAGCTAAAGCAAATTCACTGCGGATCTCTCACGTTTAATAATATAGTTTGAGGGCAAAGTTAGAACAAGTGGGTTAAGGGATGGACCAGGAATACTAACAGTTAGTCCCAAGCATTCATCAAGAGCACAAACTGTTTCATTTAGTGCCTCTGCAACTCCTCTGGAATCATCATAGAGCAGCCTCCTAAAAGAAAACAGGAAATGGGACCATTATTAGGAGATGGAGAAATAGTTCTCTTTATTTTCACAAACAGATAATAAAAGGTAAAGTAGTCACCCAAATTAAGAAATAAAGAATCATCATGAAGATGGAACAGACCTGTGGAGCATCAACTCCAGTTGCCCATCTATTATACTGGATCCTCCTACAGACCGATCCACCAAGATAGAGAGCTCACTTTTGTCATCTTTCATATATATTCCAAGATTAATCTGAAAAATAATTCAATTATTTTGAAGGGAAGTTTCAACCATGATTTAATAACTATTATGGATTCTCATTGATAAATTAAATTATGATAAAAAAGTGTGCCACTGAGGGTGAGCCTTGATGTAACGGCTGAGTTGCTCCTTTAGTGACCTCAAGGTCACGGGTTCGAAGCATAAAAACAACCTCTTTGTAAAAATGCAAGGGGCAGGCTGCGTACATATACGCCCACCCTCCCCCTATCTCCGTACTAAGCCGGGGAGCACTTTGTGCACGGGGTGAGCCCTAAAGAAGTGTGCCACTGCCAACATAGTCCCAAGCAACCAGGGAACTCGTACATAAAAAAGGATGTGATATTAATAAGTAATATTTAGTAAGAATAAGGTCCTACTACTATGACTTCAGTGCTAATATATGCTATTTCTAATTTGGCACGCAAGATGCAACAAGTTCTGTGATAGTAAACATAATTATGCATCTCAACTGCTTCTCCTCCACATCACAAAGTACTTGTGTGATTCTCTAAATTTTTGTGTTTAATGTTCCACAATCAAAATTAAAATCATTCAAACAATGCCTCTATCCAGAGGCATATGTTTTTTCACTTTTAAGCCATTAAGAGAGCTTAGCCATTATGGAATGAGCGAAAAAGGAAGAGAAAATTGATCAGATGCAATGATAAAGTCCCCCATTACAGATGGAGCTTAACTCATGCATCCTTTATTATGCACAGCAGACTCCAGAGCAGATTTCAGCTTTCAATTTTACAAAATTTATTTATGAGACAACTGTCATACAAATTTAAAGTCACCTAATTAGAACGATGATGACAAGAGCAAAAGAACATTCAAGTATGACACAAATTACCGGGTAGTAGTTTCCTGCAACAGGTTGGTTCACTTGCAGGTCCCAGTCTGCTCTATAATCTCGAATCTGCAAGTACCATAATAAATTTATATACAAGAAACAATCAATTCTTGAACTGATAAGATTTGATGGCTGAGTAGAAGATGGAAGTTCGATAAAGAGGTAAAGACTTTGATATCATGTGAATGGCAGTAAATTGAAAGTCAAAAAGCCACAGACCCTTTCAATGAAATCACGCCCACTAGAATCTGTGAAAAATGATTTGTTGCTCTTCATGGTTGTCGTGATCTTAGTCACAACCTCTTTACCAATTCCATCATCAACAGGTATGGGCCCAACCTGAAATTTGAAATATAAATGTCTCAAAAAAATTGTGATTTTGCACCAGAAAGTAATATCAAAACTTTCTCAGCTGCTCATGAGAATATATATATGCAATGTCGAAAGCAGCCAAAATAAATGAACAGATGATTCAAAACAAGCTTACAGTAAACTCAAATTCTGCATGATCCTTTCTCTTGTACACTCTTGTGATCTGCTCATTTACGTGAAGTCAATTCCATGTCAAACATAAAGGAAGCAAATGCACTATTTCTAGTATCACCTACATGCTTATGATCCAGAGCCAGCACACTTTTTAAGACATTCAGAACAATAGAAAAATCACTGTTCCCATTGATGACATGGACATCCCATCCATCATTTAAATATCTCAGTGTGTTTGTTATTGTAGAAGTTGTTGAACTTGATTTCTAAACCACAAACAGATTGTATCTTTGTGGCTGTATCTTTCTCTGGCTATCCATTAGAGGCCTCGACATTCATAGCATGCTTGAAATTTATTTCCAACTGTCCTGATTTCAGTGTCTAGATGTGGTTCAATTTAACTAAACAGAATGTCCTTACCAAGATATGTAAGATTTTCATTGACAATTAGCAAATAAGACCATTCAAGAGTCAATACCAAACACAGTGTGAACTCATCACATAAAAGTTGTAGAATGCAGCTCCTACCAAGACCAACTTCTTTTAGATTATGAGAAAATTAACTAGAACAAAATGGAGAGTAAGTCCACTCCCTTAAGAAATGTGGATATTCAAACACTGTCATAAAACTGACTACCTCATCCACTTGTACAATTTGTGTACCTCTAAACAATATACTCTCTGTGGGATTTCATTCATTAAACCCAGTGCACCACTGTGCCATCCTTTGGCACATTTAGTCAGAAATGCAGAAGGTCCACCGTTTGGTTTTTTGTTTCTTTTGTTTCTTTTTTATTTACTTTGATGTACATAACTTGCAGGAGTCTGATACTGTGACACAAACAATAGATGAGGAGTTTTCTTAGAACAAAAATAGTTTGCTCATGCAACAAGTAAAATTTACCTGCGATATCCACGAATTAAAGCTCTGGTGCACTTCATCTAATAATGGTCCCTGGAAAACTGTAAGAGGAGACTGCAACTTCCAGTAACAAGTACTCTACTTCAGTATTTTGTTTTATCTCATGTGCCTTAGTGCTTGATAAGAAATGATATACCTTGCCATCGCCATTGATGGGAAATGAGCCATTGGGACGAAAGATATATGCTCCAGAGGCCTTCATTAAGTAAATGATTAGGGTGAAAATCTCAACTTTGAAGTATCAAGCAGGAAAATAGAAAATCATGTATTTTATGTAAAGATGGACTCTTCTGTGGGGGATTACTAACCTGAAAATCCACACTTCCATCATCTCCCGCATAGAAACTATATGACTGCTTGACAGACTCATTGACCTTCAAATGTTACAAAATATTGCATTATATGCTACTGAAACATAATACTGGTGTTTTTTTTTTTTTTTTTTTGAGAAGAAACATATTTTTTATCAGTTTCAACTACATGCCCACTAATTTCATATGCACAAAATAAATACTGCAGCAGAAATTGACAAAAAAAATGATGAATTAATCATGTTTTAGATTGATTAGATTACATACCAAAGTCTCGCTATTGACATATTGGATGAGATTTCCATCTGCAGAATATATAAGTTTAAGATTTCCTGGTCCTACTTGTATTGTATCATTTTGACTCCCCTCTGACTTGAAGAATGTCCGTCTCACAGAAGTAGCTGAAGGAACTCATGATCAAGAACAAAATAAATACAGTCAGGTCAACGCTTTTCCATGTTGATTTAAAAGTATAGCAATTAGTAGGCGAACCTGCCCCTTTAGAATTTGAAATGAAGTAAGTATTGAACCCAAGAGGTGGTACGGCTGCAGTAAACACAAGCCAGAACTTAGGTGTCACATTTGAGTAGCTTCCCTCGTATGCTTTTGCATAGGAGTTTCTCATCCTGAGTGAGGCATTAGATATAGGTACAAGTTGTGATTGAATGATTTTCCCATTTGAATCTTGAACAGCAACACTTTCACTTGTTACCTGCAGAAGGTCTCAACTATGAGACGCATCTTGAGATAGTAAGAGTTTGTAGTTGCCTCATGTTTTATGCCATCTAGAAACCTACTAAATACAGATTTTTAGAGAAGAGACCAGATCAACAATACTCACAGGTATCCTTACTGTGTCATCTCTATTCCATCCCAAGGCATTGTAGACTACAACAACCTGTAATTCAAAGGATATAAATAATAAAATTTTCCCTAAAGCAGGCCATAGAAATTATATAGAAGATGTTACGATTTTCTCCTTAATCTTACTAGTGTCCTTCCATCAGGCAGAGTGGCTTCTGATGCAGGACAATAGCTGATGTTTATAAGTGGACACTGAAAAGAAGAAAAGAGGGAGAAAAAGAAAAGAAAAGGAGAATATGAAATGAGAGAAAATCAGCCAGTTCAAAACATCAACCGATGGCTCCAATACAGTATGAAGTTATGGAGGCAAGAGAAAATGCATTCATTCAGGTACATCAAAATTATAAATACTGCAAAAGTGACCAGCTGTGTCGATTCTGTCACACTTAAACATCCCAATTATTTGCATTGTGTTAAAAATTATTACTGCAAACTGGTTTTAGAATATACCATGTCATCAGGCAATTAATCGCAGCCTTTTGCAGTGATCTGAAGTATTCTCAAATAAAGCACAAAAATATGACCACCACAAGGGTTTCACCTGTTCAAACTTTGTGACAGGATTACTGCATCCTTTTTGTGATGACTCCATGATGCAAGCAAGTGAAGCAGCGACTAACTGCTCAGACTGCATAAATATTTTTGTCATTCCATTTTAGCATTTAGATAGGCTGGTACCTGAAAATAGAAAGAACAGAATTAGACCTATACCTCCTTGTACCCTATTGACAGCCGCTTTGCATAATCATCAGCAACATGCTGCTTCTCCGTACCACTCACAGCATCATGATGTTGAGCAATAGCCAAAGCTTCAGCCAGACTTTCAGTCGATGGCCCTGATTTTCTCCTTCCAGTAAAAAATTCCAACTGTCTTGCTGCCTGGTTATACAACCAAGTCCATTGATCAGCAACAGAACTATAATTTTGCAGGACAGTTACCTATTCATGATGTAGACCTCAAAATCGTACCAAGTAGTAGCCGCTCATACTTCGAACATAGCCTTTGAGAGCTGGCCTACTAGTAAAGTATCCTGTCCAATAAGCATTTATCCGGTCTGCATATCTGATAAAAGCATATATCACTATTACATATTGCTCGTGAAAGGAAGAAGATCAATTGCTTTCGATTTGAAAATCATCAAAATAACTGACTTACGGGAAGAAGTCACCAGTTTTGAGAGGCCAGGACTCATTAGTTGCATATTTTGCATCAGTATAGATGGATGGGGTCGAATAGAGAGCATTGACACGCCCATCCTATAAGAATTACAAGTCAAACACATCCATTTGAAAGGGAAATTGGTGTGAATACAGTCCAAAAAATATTGAAAGAGCCCACTAAAATGATGTGATGATGCTCGGATTAGTTTGGTTCATAGCACAAATGTGCTGATAGAAAGCTAAATTTCATTTTTCCTTCTTTTATCCCTTCTAAAAACACACACACAAAAAGTTGAAAACGTGGCTTAGAGCAAAGCCAGTTCAACAATTAAATCCTTCCATTGACAGTAATATCCCACATTGACCAACTCAATATTCCAGGCGTGGCCTACAAACATGGGAACCCTCCACCTTAGCAGCTTGCTTTTAAGGTAGGAGTCAAATTCTCTCTTAATATGGTATCAGCAGCCCTCTATCTTGACAGTGTTATCCCTAGGAGCCAAATTCTCTTCCACTATTCACAATCCACTAGCTCTATATATGCTTGCAACCATAACAACATTTTATCAGGAAAGCCTGCATTCTAGACTAATGAAAAGACTTATGAGGTAGACATATGACTATTTGAACCCAGTAGACATGCCATAGACAGCAAACCAAATTGCATCACTAAAATAGTTTAGTGGAATAACATGTTTTTGACAAGCAAGCATCTGGAAAAAAAAAGAAGAAGATACTAACTTGATTGACATAATGGATGAGCTTGTCCATGTTCCTGTACCAAGTGTGAGCATATTGATATTTGAAGTCAGTCCCCATTGTCCACATTATATGGTTGGTGCGAGTAATATTAGCCTGAAAAAGGTAACATGGACTGATAAGTCAAAGATAACAAGCCCTAGAGGTATATTATCAGTTCTGTAGAAAAGATTGGCAGCAGCTTACTTGTGACAGTGCTGCTGCAACAAAGTCATTGATACGCTCTTGGACATTGTAATCAAACAAATCGATATTATCCTTCAATTAAGAACTTATATATGTCAAAACTTCGGCACTGCATGGTGCAGCATGGAGGTCTTTAAGGAATTTTGATAAAAAAATTAACAATAATAACCTGCACAACTGGCGATTCATCATCAACTTCAAAGTAGAAACCACTTGGAGGTTCATAATTCTCGGGAAATGCACCAGCAAAAACCTAAAAAAATGGAAAAGAAAAAAAAAAAAAAAAAAGAAAAACAAAAACCACAATCAGTTAATGACCTGCCAAGCATAAGCTGGCAATTAGAGATCCCTAACACCCACTTACCTGAGCAGATGAGCCAAGGCTCTTGGAGCCCTGCCATATCACCTCTAGGCTTTTCTCATCTTTCCTCTTAGCTCTATCTTGGTAGTCAATTCGTCCAAAGAAAAGGGAGTCAAAACCAACCTATATGCATCAATAAGCTTTACATACTTGTGTTCAATAGATCATATTCTGCAATCCATAATCAAAATGTTAATGGCAAAATAATCAGGAGAGAAGTGCTATACCTCAGCGCTCAACAGATAGGCCTGTACTGCAGAGTGACCAAATGGATCTATCTGCCAACCTATTCTTGGAGTGACATTAAACTCTGCTTTAATGAAGCGGTGTCCCAGCGTTGTCTGATCAATCATGTCGATGTAATGTACAGTTGCCTCATCATGCATGCAGTAACCCCCATTTCTGCACAGCACAGAAAGACCTTTTTTTTTAGAAAAAAGAAAAATATGCTAAACAAACAATAAGGACTTACAAACCAGGCAACACCAGAGCTTATGGAAGTGAAAATATATGTACATAATTACATGAGTTCTAGTTGGCCAGAGCTGACAAGCTGTTGGACTATACTCTGAACGGTTTCACTCTGATCTTTCCACCATCTTTGGAAAAAGCCCTGTGGTAGTTCACCAAAAAACCATCGACCCCAAAGAATAAATAAGTAAACAAAATTGAAAGAAGGGAAATTTGAATTGGGGAAGGAAGATTGATGATGCCATGCCTGTTCAACATAGATGAATTTGCGATCTTTATTAGCCAAGAGAGCTGGCCAAAGGGAATCCAGCACATTCTGAACGCAAACTCCCTGCAACCACAAATTGAGCAAGTAGAACGACAAACCCAAGTGCAAAAGACAGAAAAATCAAGTCCAATGTAGGTAATTGGGGAGAGAGAGAGAGAGAGAGACCTGAATAGAATTGTTGGAGCCGACGTAGTACTGATCAACAGTCTTCAACCAGCCAACATCGTCGTGGGTGTGAGGAACCAGGTGGACATTGAGCTTCCCGGGCATTATCCCCTGCGAGATGTTGTACACCATATACATGCCCTCCACAGACACCAGAATGCTTGTCACCACCACAAGCATTAACCAAGCCTTCATCCCCCCAATCCTCATTCCCATTTTTTGGTATTCAAAATTCAAAAACCACACTTTGAAGCACTACAACTATATAGGAATTAAGGAGTAACAAATAACAAATGAGAGAGAGAGAGAGAAGGGAATCAGAAATGGGGTTAGAGGGAAGCAGGCGGTAAGACCGATGCAGAGAAGATGTCATTATGTGATTGTTTCCATCTTCATTGTTCGAATCATAATAAAAAATTTTAATGAAAAGCGTCTTCTTTTTGTCTCAGATGATCAGTTTCGTAGGATTCTGATATAGATATGTTATCCACATTGGTCCATTGTGGGGGCCAGGGGTTGGAAAGTCTTGGATGTTTCAATTATTGGAGATGAAAAGGATCTCTGAGTGTTCCACTAGACAAGATAAGGCCTTTATCTCTTTCTACCGCTCCCCTTCGGGAAAAAAAGAAAAATGATAACAATAATAGCTGCGAATGAAGTCTGAACAACACTACTATTATATTGTGTATCCAGCGTCAGCACTGTTGTTTGATAACTAAATATAAGGATCTTATGTATCTAAACAGATTGAGAGAGGGAGAGAGAGAGAGAGAGAGAATTGTCCCTCTCGAAGAAGGAGCGGACTCTTCGAAAACAAAAAAGAAAGGCAGAAGTGACATAAGCAATCATTCATGGGAAGAAGACGAATCGCCCATGCCATATCACTATAATGGGTCGCTCACGTGGCGCGAAACGAAACGGTAAAATAAGTCTAGTATGGTATAGTCTAGTCAAAGTCAATGTCGAAAGTTTGATGAAACGCGAGTTATCAACCAGAGCTGCTGCTTCTGTCCGAAAAGAGCATAAGCGGGACCCAGGAAGGATATGGACCAATGGGAAACGGACACGGCGGATCAAATCCGAAGGATAACGCTATCAACAAAGTTCCCCCCCGCGGGATCAATGAAACACCCGCCACAATTAACGGCCCCCCTTCACTTTGACTCGCCACAATCAACAAAATGGCATTCTCCGGCACTCTGTCTTCTCCGGTTTGCTTCCACAACAAGAATCCCAATCCAATTCCAAACCCCAGGTCTCAAAAACCCAGTGAAGTTGTTGGACCCCCCAAACCCAGAACCTTACATCCTGCATTCGCGCTCCCTCCTCTAGCCGCCGCCGCCGCCGCCGCCGCCCCCGCAGACGTATTCTGCCCAATAGACGGAACCACTCTGGCAGTAATCGGGGGAGGGTCAGTGGCAACTCTGTCGGCGGTGCTGTCGCTGGCGGACCCGGAGAAAAGGAGGAAACTGCAGGCGGAGGAGGTCGGTGGGGATGACAAGGAGGTGGTGAAGCAGTACTTCAACAACTCGGGGTTCCAGAGGTGGAAGAAGATATACGGGGAGACGGATGACGTGAACAGGGTGCAGCTGGACATCAGGCTGGGTCATTCCAAGACCGTCGAGAATGCCATCAAGATGCTGCAGGATGAAGGGTCTCTTGCCGGGGTTACTGTTTGCCACGCCGGTTGCGGCGTTGGTTCTCTCTCCATTCCTCTCGCCAAGCAAGGCGCTATTGTCTCTGCCAGCGATATCTCCGCTGCTATGGTTGCCGAAGCTGAGAAACAAGTAAACCAAAAATAAAAAATAAAAATTCCTAGTTTCTTTATATAACTGTTTTGCACTGCTAAACACCAACCACAGCGTTTTCTCTAAAATAAATAAATAAATAAACAAATAAAATGAACTTCCCACAATTGTGCTATAGGGTTAATATTTTCTCTTTGTTGTTCGCGTTTTCGATTTCTGATTTCCGTAAAAGATTTAATAGTTTCAGCTTGAAAAGGAATAAAAAGCTGGGGGGTTTAGGAGATTCTAGAGTCTCGGGTAGCTCGCACGTATAATGAAGGTGATCAGTTGGAATGGTAGGGGTTGAGGCAACAGGAGGAAAAGGAGAAAGGTTAGAGCAACCATCCTTAAAGAGTCAGAGAAACGATTTTGGGGTTCAGGCATTTGTGGCTATTCCGTGATGTACCTGCGCAAGTTAAGAGTACCAAGATCTCGAGACATGTTGAAAAATAAAATCATCAATTCTTCTCTTTTACGAAATAAGATTGTATTTTTTATTTCTCTGTGGCCTCATGTCTCATGAATTTATAAAGATTATAGCTTGGGGACTTGGTGAGAATTTCTATTACTTTGAATTTTTGTATATTCGACGTTACATCAAATATATATATTTTTTCCTATAAAAAAATAGTTTCTGCTTGAAAAGATCAAAAGCAACGAAACCACCTTAGGTCAGCTTCATTTCCACTACAATGCAGCCAAATGGAACTTTATTTTTGTCCATGAATTTGCAGGCAAGACAAGAGCTAACTAATGGAGCAGTAACGCCAAATTTTGAAGTCAAGGATTTGGAAAGCTTGGATGGCAAGTATGACACGGTGGTTTGCCTCGATGTTTTGATACACTACCCGCAAAACAAGGCTGATGCCATGATTGCCCACCTTGCTTCCTTGGCCCAAAACCGCTTGATCCTCAGCTTTGCACTCAAGACTTTGTATTATGATCTGCTGAAGCGTATAGGCGAGTTGTTCCCCGGTCCATCAAAGGCCCCGAGGGCCTCTCTCCATTCAGGGGCAGATGTCGAGAGGGCATTTTTGTAAGGTTGGATGGAGAATAAGGAAGAGAGGCCTTATCACAACCCAGTTTTACTTTGCAAGGCTTGTTGAGGCCGTCCCTGCCTAGGTACCCCATACCTGTCAGGATCAGAGTTTATTTGTCTTCGCTCATTGGTCAGGCTTTTGTTGTTAGAGAGGTAGGAAAAAAATGGTCCTCCTCATCCTTGTTTCTTTTATTTTCTTCATTTTCCCACTTTCAGGTAGTCTTTTTTCTTGTATAACCTGCATCTTCTGCTGCAATGTATGTTGCCAGTAGATGTCTTGGCTCTTAATTCTGATTCTGTTATGGAGAGTAGATACCGAACGGCTGTGTTGTGGCCTCAAATATCGGTTCCTCTCGATTGACTACTAAGCTTGAAACAAAGTAATTTGGTCTTGCATATGTTAGCATCTTGAAGCTATCAAATATCAACAGAGATATTCTATCACGTGACACAATTTTTTCAAAGCTTTGGGACTCCCATAAGATGACTTGTCAGGTCTGGGAAGCCTCTATAAGTTCTTTTTTGAATCTTTCATCTTGGGAGGGGAAACTAACAGAAGACAATGTAAAATGATGTTATATTACTACTAAAGCTCTTAAATAAAACAAAGGAATGTTGAGACATTGTTGTAGAACTTGGCATAGTCTTACAATTTAAGATCCAAACCCAACCACAAAAAAAAAAGGGAAAAAGAACATCATAGAAGAGAAAAGCTGCATTATTTCTAATGAGCTAGGGTGAAAACTGCCAAAAATGAAGTTGCCAGAAAAGAAAGACATCTTTAATGGAACTTAAATCTAAAATTGACCGCGAGTATGACAGTTATGAATACCTTCTTCCTGCATTTCATACTTCAAAAGCTGTCTATTGCTGCCTTTGGAGGCAAGCATGGCCTTTTTCCTACAATTTATCTGCTATTCTTGCTAGGGCATCAGTGAGCTTGCTTAGTGCAGCAACTAAACTGTCATTGTGGTCCTTCCTTTGGTCCCTATCCATTTTAGAGTTCTCTTTCTGAACTTCAAGCTGAGCATTTATTATCTGATTATTTCTCTCTAGAACTTTGATCAACTTGTCTTCCAGGTGGGAATCCTGACACCTTTCAGGTGACAGACGCCTCCTTTTCCAACCCTCCCCTGATATAGATTCTTGCCAGGGATTTGGTCCCTGATCTCTCTCATTTGTAGTGCCTGCAGGTCAAAAAAGGTGTTAATACACTATTTCTTTGAAGATTGAGTCTTCGTATATTAACAACCATGTTTTTCTTGAACCCGGTAGTTTGAATAGGTATTTGATTATGCCCCGAGCTTGAACATTGTAGTTCTTGATTGAATTAGCATTTTGAATTTGGAATATACATAATCATGTAAGTCTAGAATTTGCTCAGGGCCACTGAATGCAATTTCAGAACATACAGAAGACTCCATCTTCAGAAGGTAATGGGGATAGGTTTTTTTTTTCTAGGTCCAGTGATTACTATCTTGGTTGTCTAATAATTGGAACTCGTAAAGGGGAGATACAGTCTGGTGCCTCAGATGAAATTATTATAAGCTGATTCTTATGGTTGTTGGAAGCCAAATTGGACGGAATGAATGGTCAGATCAGGAAAAGCATGCAAATGAAGTTCAGTTCGATTTGCAGCATTTGAAGAGTATATTGCTAATTGGTAAGGCTTTGCACATCATAACATCCTCCAAAGGCTTTGCGTCTCAATTTTACATTTGCGATTTTGCAGCAACTACATATCTAGCCTCTAGTTTTAAGCTAATTGGAAAGGCTTTGCACACATATCATCCTCCAAAGGCTTTGCACACATATCATCCTCCAAAGGCTTTGCGTCTTGATTTTACATTTGAGATTTTCCAGCAACTACATTTCTAGCCTCTAGTTTTAAGCTAAGTCATGAAATTGAAACTTTATGGGAATCTGCGGGTTATGGATAGAGCATAGGGCAGGACTGTGAAAAGGAAGCACTGGACCTGTGTATGTGTAGTGAGTTCTTTTGCAGTTGGTACTTGAGGAGGAATCTTAAAGGATAACATGATTTGGAAGGAAATTGCAGATGGGCAAAAAATAAAAACAAATAGCAAGAATCTTTGAACCAACACCAACGCCACCAAAACTGGATGTTAGTAGTCTAATATTACCTCTATATGAGTGTCCTTGAAAGAATGGATGATACCTCTTCTCTGCGTGTCAAAGAAAAATACAAGCTTAATTAGTTAGCTTGAAAACAGAGCTACTCCATCAGAACAAATTCTCACAAACCCAAAGAAGCAACAATGATAATGAAGATGCATAATGCACTATAATAAAGGTTTACTTTGGGAGGGGGTGTAGTTTACTCCCCTAAATCAATTCCAAACACATCATCGTAGAGCATGAAGCTATGCCAGCCTCATTTTCATTATATATGTTCACAATGCATCAGTCAAATACATAGTCATCCGAAATTATAATAGAGTCGAGGAAATTTGGTCAAGAGAGTTCAACAAGAAAATAACCTGAAATGGGCAATGGAGCAGGGATTCCCCTTGTAAAAAATCCGGTCTCAGCTGTTTCCTTCTCTGGGCTTCCACCATTGTCCTCCTGTCCAGAGTTTTCAAATTCTGAAAACAAACCATCTTCTGGTAAAGCATGCCGACCACTATCAAAAACTGCTTCAGCTTCTTCCTCCTCTTCCCCCAGCGCTGCTGGATTTGCTCCACTACCATTATTTCCATCGGATGCCACCGTCACCAGCATGAGGGGATATTCTAGTCCGGAAGATGCCCTTCCATCCAAAACATCATAGACTTCCTTATCAAAGAAACCTGGCAATTTTTTCTCTTTTCTCAAGTCATTCCTCATTATCCAGAATGATTCAGCCTTGTCCACTATTTGTGACTCCCAGGTTTTAATTTTCTTAAAATCTCCAATGAGATTGCTCCATCTTTTTCGGCACTGAATCGGTCCTCTGCTCACTCCATGCTGTTTACAGTACGATGAGACTGAATCCCACTTGGGTTCAGGCTGTTCAGAACCAAGAGCTGAGATAGATCTGCGACCTTTCCTATGGCGGTTCTCTGCCATGTTCTTGCCTTGTATGAGGACGAAGGTTTCTTGCCTGGTCCATCGAGGATGTCTTGGTGTTTTACTTTTATCTTCAGCAGCATCTGCAGCAACATCTGCAAGCAATTGCTGTTCAGGGGATTTGGAGGTATGGATCGCCTGTTCCTCTGCAGAATTTGCCTCTAGTGCCATCAGAGAGATTGGACTACTATGGAGGTCGGGCAGCGTTAATGGGAGGGTTTTGGATGAATTCGTTTTCCCTCTCGGGAAGGTTCAATTCATTGCATGGGAGGAGGTGTTTGTGGTTTTTGGGAGGGCTGGGCGAAGGCTTTTGAGGTTTGTCTGTAATGTTGTTTCAAGGGTCATGTAGCCCCACCCTCTTTAAGCAATTGGTTGGCCAAGCAATTGCATATATCACTTTCTTTCTTAGACACTAAAATGAGAAAAGGAGCCTCTCCTAACCCCTTCCCCCCGGCCCAAACTTTCATCATTTTTACAGATCTTCCTCATTATTTGCCTTATAGGGGTGGTAAAGAGATACGATCCCAACTAAAGATACTATCTTGGTGCAGACCTGACCCATTGAATAGCATGGAAAATTCATGTAATTTGGCTCTCATTGTGGGTAACTCTCCGGGTACACACCCTTTATTATGTAACATATGCATTTGATTGTGGGGGCAAATCACCTTATTTGTCAGTATTAAATCAGAAAGGCCTTATTTAATTGGTGATTATTATTTACCTCCCCCTTTTTGATTAGCACAGTGATATCATATTATTTGGGATATCAAAACCTTTCATTTGTGGGATCCATTATTTAAGGACAAAGGCTAGCGAATGCATATTTGCCTTATTTTGGGAGTATCCCGCATATTCTTTTGTTTTCCATTAGTCATCTCCTAAATCTTGCCATATGTGTCTCGCAGACCTGCCTGTTGGAAAGGAAGCAACCCTCCAGGTTCATTTCCCTCTGGTAAAAAGTTCCAATTTTGCATGTTGGACTTAAAACAATCCCTACACGATTGAGAGAAGACATTGACTCCAACCCCCCCCCCTCCCAAAAAAAAAACATAATAGGTATTTGATGTTGAATAATTTATAAGTTCAAGACTTTTTAAGTGGAGAATGCTAGTAAATGTTTGAAGAATCCTATAACTGTCAGAAATCTTAAAAATTTAATTCCTAAATCATTTTGGAAAAGGAAAACTTTTTATTGAATCATTCTTTAATTATTCAATTACCTGGCACGCCCGGTCTCAAGGGACTAGAGTAGAGAGACAGACAGACAGACGGTGAGTCTTAGAGATATTTACAAAATAGAAAGGAAAAGAATAAAAAGACTTTTTTTGGGGCCCCGGGGTTGGGGGGGATGGGGAAGCCCGAAATTCCTATGATGTATCGTCCCAATGTCTCTTATGTACGATCGTGACCCAATGGATAAGGATGGAGGCATTGGCAGCGTATTTATGGATTAAATCAATTATAAATTAATTAAATGAAATTTTATATAACAATATATATTAATAATCTTTCAATTTTTTTATTTTTAATTAATAATTATTTTAGTTGATCAACATATATTAATAAACAAATCAATATATATTAATATATTACACATAAAATTAGGAGAAGGGCTTGTCTCTTATATCTCAAATGGAGTAGTATCGATGGATAATATTTCTTTATCCTAATGCATACCTTTTTTTTTTATACTGTACTAATCGGTATCTGAATCTATACTCTAACTAATTCAGTTCGAGATTTACAGTGACCCATTTAAGGGGCTACCATTCCAACATAATTTTTTCTATACCAAAATCGCGAGTCAGATTCGGAAACTTAGTTAAAAGTTCTAACGTCATATCCCACTAAACCAACTATTCGTTTTTCAAATCTAATGCATGTTGTCCCAAGGGGACAGCTTAGTGGTCAACTCCCCCTCCCCAATCTTGAGATTCAGGATTCGAATTCTTGTATAACTAAAAAAAAAATCTAATATATGCTTCTAATGCAAAAAATTGAACCAAAATAAAGCAAAAACAAAAAGGGGGTTTAGGATTACCTCTGGCCATACTTTTCACCTTCAATTCCGACAACTACAACACCACCAAAATAATTCTTGGGACATCTATAAGTCTTATAATATTTCAATTTCACTTAACAAATGGTGTGAAATTAAGAAATTTGAATTTAATGAGCCAATACATTAGGTGAGGATTTATATAAACTCTCAATTATCAAAAACCATTAAAATCTTATAATTGTCATATTAAATTATTGATAAATGTTATGAGAATGCAATTAAACATTCAAAATGAAAAAATAAGTTTAATTATGTGGAGATTTGAAAGGGATACCCAAATCCGATCAAATGCAACTCAATTCAAATTTCTTCTATTATTCATCACATTTAATCATTTCGGTTATATTTTTTTCTATTAATTTGACTTTGAATGCATTAATTCAATGGAATTTAAATTTTAAAAAAATTTATAGCATTCTTTTACTTGATTCAACAAACCGAGTTGAAATCAAAATCAAATCAATTCCATATGAAAATTAGAGTAAACGAATCAAGGAAATAAGTTCTCTAAAAGTGAGTATTATCTTCTGTATACCATAATATATTATATTTTTTTAATCTTATGGTGATATTTATTTTATAAATAAAGTTTACGTTTATTCGGAATCCAAATTTGATAAATTTATCTTAAAACAAAAATATATGCATAAGTTTATTGAGAAAATTCAATTCTAAATTTCATTTTAAATAAGACAATAAACTCATATTTATAATATGATATTTAAATCTACTTGGTAGTATATCTTTAGTTAAGGGATCAGTTAACAAACAATCAATAGTAATGTATTGATTTACAACTTTTTTTTCCAACGTTCTTTCTCTAATGATTAATTACTTTATGTCTATATATTTATTTCGCCTACCACTCTTATTATTCTTAATAAAAATATAGCAGTTGAATTGTCATAGAATATACATAATGGTGTAGGAATAGAATTTAAAACTTTAAGCACGGCTATGAAACTCTTGAATCACACGACATGTGACGCAGTCCCAAAATACACCACGAATTCAAATTCCATCATAAAAGTCGCAGTTAATGTCTGCTTAGTATTCCTCTATGATATAACTCCACCATCCATCATAAAAATGTAACCCGATATGATTTATGAAAATTAACATAGTCGGCAAATACTGAATCAGAGTATTCAACTACTTCCAAACTGTTGGTTTTTCTATTTGTAAACATGTACTTCTTTGTATTTTGTAGATATTTCAATACCTTCTTTACAACTTTCTAATGTTTTAAACCTGAATTACTTTAATATTTTACTAATATTCTCACAATATGTGCTATATTAGGTATTGTACAAAGATATGTATATATGAGATTTCCAATAACAGAAACATATAGAATGTTAGTCATTTGCTGGCTTAGGGTATTGGTCCAAATTGAATCTATCCCCTTTGACAATCAGAGTTATATTTAGTGAATATTTCTCCATCCTGTATCTCTTAAGAACTTTGTTTATGTAGGGTTTTTGAGATAGTTCTAAGATCTAGATATATCATCTAAATCTTTCATCTCAAAACTTTTAGAGAATAGCTTTTTCATTTCATATAATATCCACTTATCATTGATAGCAAATAATATGTCATCCATATACAGGACAAGAAAACAAAATTTGCTCCCACTGACATTGAGGCGTATACATTTATCCATAATATTCTTTTCCAAATCTAATGAACTGACTATATTGTGAAATTTCAAATACTATTAATGGGAGACTTGTTTCGGCCCATATATAGATTTCTTGAAATTGCATATCAAATGCTCACTAACACTAAAAGAGAATCTTTCATATTGACACATGTAAATTTCATCCTCTAGTTCCCCATTAAAAAAAATCGTTTTCACATCCATTTATTGAATTTTAAGTCAAAATGTATAACAAATGCCGAAATGATGCAAATGGAATTTTTTTTAGGTATTAGAGAAAATGTTTCCGACTAGTCAATTCTTTCTCTTTAAGTGAACCCTTTAAACTTAATGAATCTATCTTAGTCTTGAAAATATATTTATTTCCGATAGATTTTATCTCATCTGACAACTCTATAACATCTCAAACTCCGTTATTGCTCATTAAGTCTATTTCATCTTTCCTAATATTTAGCTATAAGTTTGAGTCCTTAAAACTCATACCTTGTGAAAAAGTGTCTGGATTTTCTTTGGTTCCGATATTATAGTTAGACTCTTTAAAGTATACCACATAGTTATCAGATATAGTTGACTTTCTTTCTCAAGTAAATCTCCTTAATATTAGTTCAACATTCTCCGTAAAAGAAAGTTGATCACCTTAATCTTGGTCAGTTGTTTGTAAAATTTTTTGATTGTTATTCGTATCCTGATTTATGTCTATAGGCACTTGAAGGTCATTTTGGATGACAACTAATTTAGTACTATAACTTGACGGAATATTTGATAGGTCCTTATCAGGAGTTAGATCCCGAAAGTAATCACTCCCACCGACCAAGTTATTTTCTAAAAATTTAGTATTTTTACATTCCACAAAATTAGTGTAGCAGAATGGATAATAAAACCGATATCTCTTCAATTTATTGGCATAATCGACAAAATATCCACTCACGGTCTTTGGGTTCAGTTTCTTTTCTCGTGGATTGTAGATTCTTATCTTTGCAGGACAGCTCTAAATATGTCTATATTTTAAGTTAGATTTCCAACTCTTAAATAACTTGAAGTGAGTTTTAATTACAGACTTGATTGGAACCCTGTTTAGAATGTATACTGTCATATTGAGAGTTTCAGTTTACAAAAATTTTGACAGTTTGAAGTTAAACGTCATATTTCTAATTATATCAAGTAAGGTACTATTCATTCTTTTAGCTATCTCATTGTAGTCAAGTGAATCAAGTATGATGTATTGAATAACAATTTTATCTTTCTGAAGAAACTTTGCAAATGAATCTAATATTTATTTATCCTCTGTATATCTTCCATAGTATTCTCTTCCTCTATCTGATCTTACGACTTTTATTTAATTACCGTATTGTTTCTCTAATTTTTTCTCAAAAATTTTAAAATCATTCAATGTCTCATCCTTATGAAGAAAGATATAAACATACATATATTGTGAAAAGTTATTTATAAATGAAATAAAATAACTATAACCATATGATCCTGTGTATAGTGTACAAATGTTCGTATGTATGATCTTTAGCAATTCTGAATTCTTCCTGTCATCTTTTTTCGTCTTGTTAGTCTGCTTTCCCTTAATATAGTCTACACAAATCTCAAAACCACTAAAATCTAGAGTATCAAATACTCTATCATTTACCAACATTTATATCCTCTTTATGGAAATATATCATAATCTCTAGTGTTATAATATGGAAGAATTTTCATGAATGACATTTTTTTTAGTTCCTATATGTGTTGTGTTCAAACATTTATTGTCTTGTAAATAAATATTATAAAGTCTATCTAACAATGGATCAAAACCAATGACATTTGTATACAAAAACAATATCATTTTATCATCAAGTTGGAAAAAATATCTATATTATACAACTTTTGAAACAAAAATTAATTTTCTAGAAAAATTATGTACATAAAAAACTCATTCTAACCGTAAAACATGTCAACTTGCCAATATAAACTCATAATTTCTAATGGTTTTTATCTGTGAGCACATTTTGTTATCCGAATAGATGAGTTGTTCATGATCCACCGAATTTCTTAGGTTTTACAAGCCTTACAACACATTTATAATGTGGATAATACAATCACAATCAATCTATTATATGTCATGAAAAATCTCAATTATGCAAAATTTATCAGAAACTAATGAGATTTCTGACCTTTATTCTCAAACTACCGGTTTATATTTGGTACAATCCTGTTTCATCTCTATCAGCAATCTTCTTTCCACCTGTACGTACATGACCATCAATTTATCGATAGGCCATTTCTCCTTATGTGTGTTATAAAAGATTTTAAATGAATCGTAGGCTTGAAAGAGATAGTTTAGAGTAAAGTGCAGGAGAAAGGATTCGAACATCTCAATCTCCAAACTCTTTAGTTGAGTCACAATATCTTATGTTTGCATGATATGCTCGCACACACTGTGGACAAAAATAAGTTTTATAAAGAATAATTGTATAATGAGAGTACCGGTCAAATACTTTTTCAATATGTAAATTGTTCTTCTATAGTTTTAAGAAGAGTATAGAGATTGATATGATGGTTCACTGAATAATGGATACCATATGAGATTTTACTTTTTATGAGTATGGTATTTAGGTGATTAGATTGCTCCCAACATTCATAAAGAGTCTTATCAGTTTTGGAATTAGTATCGCTCACCGAAGGTGATTCGTTCTTCCTAATAGCATAATCAATGTCCAAACAACACAATTGAAGAAATATCATTTCCCTCTATTCTTTATAATTCTCTACGTTCAAATCGGGAAAATCGAATTTCAAATCTATAGTTTTGAATATTGCAATATAAATAAAATATTTACTAACTATATATGAGACATTTAATATATGTTTAGCCATGCAAATATATGAAAATAAATTTATGATATAAAAATTGTCTGTACACTAAATTTCTAATTCTATTAGATTTATTTGATTTTATGATAAAATTTATCAAAAATAACTCATTCTCTAATACTTATGGGATAATTAAGAAATTATCAATAGTTAGTTTATTTCTGATCATTTTATCATTTTCTACTTAACCCTATAAGTTGATCTCTCGAGTACATCAAGTAGGTTCGTAGATAGATGGTAGAGCACATGAAACTGCTTAAAAGCCAGCCAATTTTAGATTTATTTCTATTTTTTTTACAGAACCAATCTAGACATACGCTAGATCAATAGTATTTATAGTATTACATAGAAAAGAGAGTTCAGCCAATTAGATTATTATTGAAAATAACTATTTTAATATTTTATCTCTAATTTTATTATTTTCATACAACAAAAATTCATGTGAAAAAAATTCATTATATAAAAATAATTTTCATGATAAATTTATTCTTTCTTTAATGTGATCATATCTTTATACATAAGTTTTTATTTAATTATAACTGTTGTGATTAAATTCTAATTAATTTTTAAAAATTATATTGATCACCAGAATAATAATATTACTTAATTTTACTATACCAAAATACATAAAATTTTAATATAAAAATGTAATCAAATTATTTAATATATTTTATTAATTTTGTATCTCCTCTTATGTATAAAATTATATTCAAAAATTAATTTTATATATGATTTTTTTTTAAAATTTGGGCTTGGAATGCTTTGAAAATTTTGGGATTTTTTTTTTCTTTTGAAAGTTTTTTCAAATTTTTCGGTCGACAAATATATGCATTAACATTGGGCCATTAACTTTGTAGTTTCAACACTAACAGTTTTGCAAGCCCAACTTCCATGTTAACCTCACTCGTGAAAAGGACGGTTAATAAATGAGTCACGTGCACAAAAATAAGACTATTTAAATGAGCAGAGTATTTGAATGAGCATTTAGTGTTGTCACGTGCACTTGTTGACTTATGTGTCCTTTTTTTTTCCTTTTTCCTTTTTTAACAAATTTTCAGAAAAGCACGGTCTTCTCCTTCCCCCGAGAAGGATGTGAGGGTCCCGACCCGGGTAGTTTTGATTCCGACGGATCTCGTCGTCGGAAAATTGTCGGAAAAACAAAAAGTGCTCCATTTTAAATTTTGAAAACATGATTTTGATTATAATAATCAAGGATTTTAATTTTGGGTTAAATTTTTCAGAAAAATTTAGATTTTTGAATCAAATATTCAAAAATCCGAAAACCTTAATTTTTGAATAATTTTGAAATTCTTAAAAAAAATACAGGTAAAGGTAAAATTGACTCCGTGGAATGGATGACAAACCTAATATATACTTCTAATGCAAAAATTGAGCCAATATAAAGCGACCTACAATACCACCAAAATAATTTTTAGAATATGCATAAATATTTTAAACTCTCAATTTCACTTTTAAATTTAGGGATCCAATATGCTATGAGAGAGTTTATATATATAAAAAAACTATTAAAACTTTATAATTGTAATTTTAAATTATATTACGAGAATACAATTAAATATTTAAAACAAAAAAATAAGATTAATTATGTGAAAATTTGAACGAGATATCAAAATCCAGTCAAATACAACTCGATTTAAATTTTTTTCTATTTTTTATCGTATTTAATGGTTATGTTTTTTTTTCTATTAGTTTGACTTTAAATGCATTGATTCAATGGAATTTGAATTTTAGAAAAATTCCTATCACACCATTCCATTGGTGAATCCAAGGTCCTTTCTCTCTCGCTCATTGTGATTATATATTTGTCAAATAGCTTCAACCGATGGAATTAATGGATGAATTTGAGCAGCGAAGACATTCAATATGAAGATTCACGGCCAATTATCTCATGCATTTCTGATGTCGCCTTCAAATTTGGAGGTAGGCCTCCGGTGGCCCTATCAATTTCTCTTGCAATGACTGAGTAAGTTCAGCAGTTGAAACTTCTGTTGCAATTGCGCGGTGTGATCTTTGCCTCTCTTTAGTATAGCCCTCCCCCCAAACGATCACTCCCTCGGCTCATATTATTTAGCAGGGTGATTCATCTGTACTTATGATGGACATGTTATGATGTTCTATCAAATCAAATTTTTAAGCCTATCCTACATTAAATAAGTGTAATATTTACGATTGATTTTGTATTATTTTTGAATAAATATTACACTAATATTTACGTTTTGTGACATTTGATTTAGGAGGAGACTTATTTTGGAAAATGAAGAAAAATGAGCTAAATTGGAGCAATTTTGTAAAGTATGGAAGATTGAACAGCAATGCTCTTTCATTAGCACGTGGGCACGTGGATTTCAAGAGGCAAGTAAGAGGTTTTGAAGATTTACTGCAGTAAAAATTTCCTTTCCCAATTACACATTCAAAAGGAAATTGGAGTGGATTTGGAATATTGAAGATATTGAAGAATTTTATTCCATTCCTAATATTTAGGAAAAGAAATTTTTAAAGATGTAAATTTGTTAGATATTATGTTTTAGGAATTTTACTTTTTACTTTTTACTTTCTTTTTATTTATTTAGTAGTTATTAGGGTTAGAAATATTTACTTTTTACAAATAGGAAAAATCCTATGTTCTTTAGGGTTTTCTACTCCTATATATATAGGAGTATTCCATACCTTTAAGAGAGAACCTTGGAGGAGGCAGCCGGGCAGCCCCTTGGGGGCAGCACTATTCACGTCTACAGTAACAACCTCAGCCGGGGGAGAAACTCTTTGTTCTTTTCTTCATTTTTTAGGAGCAATAAATCCTTTTTTATGAGTTTTCTTTTTATTATGCTTTGTTTTTAATTTATTTTTCTAGTCAAAGGATTATTGAAACTTTGATGAATAATGATTGTGAGATCTAAATGATCTTATTTGCTTGATATTTGTGGGTATTTATTTAATCTCTATACTTAGTGTTTATGATTGTTTTGGGATTGTTAAATAGAGGCCTATGTTTGATAACCCTAGAATAGTCTACAACCATTTAAAAATAGCAAGGTTTGTGTATTTTTAATGGAGTGGTAATTGACATAATTTTATGGTCTCGCAAGCGGTAGGATTTATGTCAAGAGATTAGATAATCTAATTTAAATAAATCCAGGTTGGAATTTACTGATTAGAATTGGGTCTCTCTAAATCGTAATGCTGTCGGAACATTAAATCCAACGAGGGTCTCTTGGGTTGTCTTTCGATTAGAGAAGTAATTAACGATGGTATCTTGATTACCGAAGAAGTACGGAGAGATTGGTCGTTTCGTGGTACTTAGCGGCTATAACCAATTTATTCGCATAATATCGAGTAATTTTTGTATCGATGATCAATCAAACATATCAAGGCGGAAATAACTCCTTTGGCTAGATTTTCTCTTAATTGATAACTTTTCCTTTAATTGATATTTTCTCATCATTTTATTGTAGTTAATTTTCATTAATTTGTTTGCTTAGTTATTTTAGATTATTTCATCAAAACCCCCCCATATTTTCATTTTCCTTGAAAGAGATAAATCCGCCGTTCCCTGTGGATTCGACCCTGCTCACCCTAGACTTGTCTTTAGTGAAGTAGGTAATTTTATTTTTGGTTGTTTGACGACACACCAAATTTTGGCGCCGTTGCCGGGGAACGGTGTTAAGTGATTTATTTCTTTTAAGTTTTGTTTCCTTTTTATTTTTGAGACTAATATTTGCAGTGAATTTATTGAAAGTTTGTCAACGACATTGAAGAGAAGGATTTTAATCATTCGGACATGGCCAGTCAAAAGACTTTAAGGGAGTTGTTATTTCCTAATTTTAATGAATATGCTTTTTGGAGTGATTTTTCTAATATTGAGACTCCCCATCAATTTGGAATATGGCAAGATGTTCCAACAAGGGTCAATGAGGTGAGTAGTTCTTCCCTCGAACATAAAATAGATTCTCTAATTTCTATTGTGGAATGATTTGTTGTAGGACAAATCCAACAAGTGAAAGCATGTGGTATTTGTTCGAACATGGGGCATCCAACCGATAAGTGTCCCATTCTTTATGATGATCCATATTCGAACCCCTACAACCAAGGATGGTTGGATCAACCAAACTTCAGTTATGGAAATTGGTCACAAGAGTTCCAACAACAACCACAATGTCGACCACAATTTCAATCTCAGCAATTCTCTTCAAATCAAGGTATGTCTATAGAAGAGATTGTTAAAAGTTTGGCTAACAGCACTCAATTGTTTCAACAGGAAACCCAACGGTTACAACAGGAAAATCAACGATTTCAACTAGAGACAAGAATCAGCATCCAAAACTTGGAAAATCAGGTGTCGCAACTGGCAACGACCATAAGTCGAATGGAGAAAAATAATGGGAAGCTAACCTCTCAAGTAGAGATCAACCTGGAAAAAAATGTGAGTGTTATGGTGGTCAAGAATGAAGGGAAACTGCAGGACAACTTATCGACAACTGAAGGAGATAAAGAGGCCGAACAAACCAAAGTATCAATATTAAATGAATCGGCTACGAAGGTAAGTGAGGAACTGAACAACTCAAATTTGAAACTAACTATCTCTCCTTATTTTCCTGGTAGGTTGACATATTCCAAGGAACAAGATGATGAGAAGGAGATGGACTTCACTGTTCATGAGTCTTTTATGCAAAATAAATTGAATTTTGTGTTTGAAAAGAATTTTACAAATAATTTTGCACAATGGGGTAAAGTTTTTCAAGATAAACTCCCACATCGGAAACGATTTATGGTAGGCCATAAAGTCCTTCATTTCAATTTAAGATTGAAATTCATTCCAGGCAAGTTAAAGTCAAAATGGACTGGACCGATATTTGAGCGAGGTTGAAAAGAGAAGATCATGTCGAGTCAAAGATATGAAACAAAGGCGCTTATTGGGAGGCAACCCAATACTTTCTTTATATTTATTTTTATTTTTATTTTTATTTTTTTTATTTTTGTTTATTTATTCTCATTTATGTTGATTTGATTTAATCTTGATCCTTGATTTAGGTTTAAAAAAAAAAAAAAAAATTTCAGAAGCGGTCGTAGTATAGGGCGTGCCCACGCCCTATCTCCTACTCACATCTGCCCACCTCATTTACACGGGCAGACGTCATTTTCCCTTAAGGCGTGCCCACGCCATAACCACTTTTCACGTCTGTCCATCTCACTCCCACTGGTAGACGTACTCCCACGATAGGGCGTGACCACGCTCTACGATCCGTCCACGTCTGGCCCTTCGACCATTAGATAGACAGAATCTCACTTCATTTAGGGCGTGCCCACGCCCTAAAATCAACCCACTTCTGTAAAAAAAAAAAAAAAAAAAAAAAAAAAAAAAAAAAAAAAAAGAGAGAGAGAGATAGAAACAAATTTCACTTCTATTTTAACACTTGCATTTTATTTTTTTTTAGGGTTTCTCTCTCTATCTTGAAGCCTCAATAATGGAACGAAATGCTTGATCATTACGGTGTGCCCACGTCATAGCTTTTTCTCGAGTTCGTTGGAATTGTTTCTCCATTCTCCACTCTACCCTAGGGGAGTATTGTTCTCACCTTTCTCTTTTATTTCTTCGTTATTTGTTATTTGTTATTTGTTTTTTTTTTATTTTATTTGATTTATTTATACATTTTTTTTATTTTTTATCTCTCTTAACTTGAGCATACATTGAGGACAATGTATGATTTAGGTGTGGGGGGATGTTAGGTGTTTTTTTCTTTGTTTTGGTTTTTGACATTATATTTATTTTTTTATTAGTTAAAATTTTTTTTTCTTCAAAAAAAAAAAAAAAAATTCCGAGCTTTCTTTGTTGATGTATGCTATTTGGTTTGCTAGAGATATATGAAAAATGGCTTGTATCAATGGCTTTTGTGTTTGAAATGGCTTCTCATGTCTTTAATAGTTTTCTTTGAATGATGAACATATAAGATTTGACAAAAACCCTACTTAAAAAGTGAGGTTTTGAGCCATAAACGAGCAAATTCATTCTTTGTGCTCGAGATTATTTTTCTTGATGAGTGATTATCACACTTAGATTGCACATTCTAGAACTTGCATTGTTATGCATTTCGAGACCGCATTATAGAATTTTATGCATTGAAATGACAAAGGCACTTAGATTCTACTCAATTTTTGACTTTCTTAAAATCCATACCCTGATTTCATAAACCCTTAGTTACCCAATTTGAGCCTTTACCCTTTTTCTTCTTTAAAACCCACTCAATACAACACCTAGCCTTTGATTTTAGCATTCGTTTCAAACCCTAGTACCAAAGATATATATATTTAATTGCATGATTTTGGTTTTATATTCGCCTCAATACGAAGATGATGATTGGAATTTTGATGTTGACATTTTCATGAAGATGATATATGTTCGAAAAAAAAAAAAGCAAGAGAAAACAAAAAGCAAGAAAAAAAAAGAAAATGCTGAAAAAAAAAAAGAAAAGAAAAGAAAAAAAAGTGGATGAGAAAGAAAAGTATTGTATTTTGATTGAAAATTTATTCATACTTCAATTATGAAAAATTGAGAAATCATTTGACATCTTGTATATTGTTTGCTGTTGGCTATATATTTGAAGAGCAAGAAGTCAAATTTTGTTTATTGATTGCTTGAGGCAAAGATCAATCGATGTTATGAGAATTATGTAGTTAATTATATATTTCTTTTGGTACGTTTTTTTACCCTTCAATATCCTCTTATCCTACCCTTTTACCCAAACCCCATTACAACCAAATGAAAGACCTTTAGATTGATGCATGAAATTCTAAATTTTTAAGTGGTGGAGATTTGATATATTTACAAGCATATGGTAATGCCAATTCCAATGTGTTGATTTGAGTGTTATTGAAATATTCTTCACCCTTTCGAGTGCATTAGAGTGACCCCTTGGAGATGATTGTCGAATCTTGCTGTTTTGATTTCATAAGTGACTGTTGAGATATGTAGAGGTTGTTTTAGTACAGAATACTGTGAAGTACTTATTGTTTCGATTGTATTTTTGGTCTGACTCTTATAGTAATTATTAACTTGGACGCTTGGAAGAAAAAAATAGATTGGATAGTTTTAATTTTATTTTAGTTGGAGATACTTGAGGACAAGCATCATCTAGGTGTGGGGGAATTTGATAAGGCTTAAATAAGTGTAATATTTGCGATTGATTTTGTATTATTTTTGAATAAATATTACACTAATATTTACGTTTTGTGACATTTGATTTAGGAGGAGACTTATTTTGGAAAATGAAGAAAAATGAGCTAAATTGGAGCAATTTTGTAAAGTATGGAAGATTGGACAGCAATACTCTTTCATTAGCACGTGGGCACGTGGATTTCAAGAGGCAAGCAAGAGGTTTTGAAGATTTACTGCAGTAAAAATTTCCTTTCCCAATTACACATTCAAAAGGAAATTGGAGTGGATTTGGAATATTGAAGATATTGAAGAATTTTATTCCATTCCTAATATTTAGGAAAAGAAATTTTTAAAGATGTAAATTTGTTAGATATTATATTTTAGGAATTTTACTTTTTACTTTTTACTTTCTTTTTATTTATT
The DNA here is from genome assembly GCA_033439265.1 of Dillenia suffruticosa. NCBI lineage: Eukaryota > Viridiplantae > Streptophyta > Magnoliopsida > Dilleniales > Dilleniaceae > Dillenia > Dillenia suffruticosa. Next base: position 233,631 of record JAVTVX010000015.1, on the reverse strand, counting down.
TAGTAGTTATTAGGGTTAGAAATATTTACTTTTTACAAATAGGAAAAATCCTATGTTCTTTAGGGTTTTCTACTCCTATATATATAGGAGTATTCCATACCTTTAAGAGAGAACCTTGGAGGAGGCAGCCGGGTAGCCCCTTGGGGGCAGCACTATTCACGTCTACAGTAACAACCTCAGCCGGGGGAGAAACTCTTTGTTCTTTTCTTCATTTTTTAGGAGCAATAAATCCTTTTTTATGAGTTTTCTTTTTATTATGCTTTGTTTTTAATTTATTTTTCTAGTCAAAGGATTATTGAAATTTTGATGAATAATGATTGTGAGATCTAAATGATCTTATTTGCTTGATATTTGTGGGTATTTATTTAATCTCTATGCTTAGTGTTTATGATTGTTTTGGGATTGTTAAATAGAGGCCTATGTTTGATAACCCTAGAATAGTCTACAACCATTTAAAAATAGCAAGGTTTGTGTATTTTTAATGGAGTGGTAATTGACATAATTTTATGGTCTCGCAAGCGGTAGGATTTATGTCAAGAGATTAGATAATCTAATTTAAATAAATCCAGGTTGGAATTTACTGATTAGAATTGGGTCTCTCTAGATCGTAATGCTGTCGGAACATTAAATCCAACGAGGGTCTCTTGGGTTGTCTTTCGATTAGAGAAGTAATTAACGATGGTATCTTGATTACCGAAGAAGTACGGAGAGATTGGTCGTTTCGTGGTACTTAGCGGCTATAACCAATTTATTCGCATAATATCGAGTAATTTTTGTATCGATGATCAATCAAACATATCAAGGCGGAAATAACTCCTTTGGCTAGGTTTTCTCTTAATTGATAACTTTTCCTTTAATTGATATTTTCTCATCATTTTATTGTAGTTAATTTTCATTAATTTGTTTGCTTAGTTATTTTAGATTATTTCATCAAAACCCCCCCATATTTTCATTTTCCTTGAAAGAGATAAATCCGCCGTTCCCTGTGGATTCGACCCTGCTCACCCTAGACTTGTCTTTAGTGAAGTAGGTAATTTTATTTTTGATTGTTTGACGACACACCACCCTCCCCCCAAACGATCACTCCCTCGGCTCATATTATTTAGCAGGGTGATTCATCTGTTCTTATGATGGACATGTTATGATGTTCTATCAAATCAAATTTTTAAGCCTATCCTACATTAAACTTTTCCGGCTTTTTTTTTTGGTTGATGCCGTTGGAGCAAATATATTGTAATTTCTTGACACTGTATATCATAATTTTACCTCAAGACCGGTTCCTCTCTTTTATCTTGACTCTGTTCCCTGTCTAGTTGATTTTAAGTCCCTTCTATTTCATAAGAGCGGCGTGAATAAGAACAATGGCCAAGAGACCAAATGTAAAGACTAAATGGACTGGATCTAACGTGTTAATCCACCTCAGCAAGTTTCTACATTTTTGTTTTCTTGATTTGAAAGATTCTAATGAATTGCTGATATGGAGTATCACGTAGTAGTATTTGATCTATTTAGTACTTGACTCATTTGATCCAGGTGACATTACTCTTTGAATAATATTTTGTGCATTAGTCCACTCTGAATTTATATTTTATGGTTATCAACCAGATTAAAATGCCCTACACACCCAAAAGTTAGCTTTGATTTTACATGAGATTAGATTGGATGCCGAACACGTTATTATGAAGCATTTCAGTTTTGTACCTTTTCTATATCTTTGCTTGGTGAGATCCCTTTTTTCTTCATATAGGATGTCATATGCATTAATTTTGGGAACAATTTTTCCTTGGCATTAATCTTGCAGAGCGGTTGGCAAAGGACCTTAAGTTATTTGCACAGCACGCAGGTCGTAACTCTGTAAACGTGGAAGATGTCATTCTTGCAGGTTAATTTTCAACTTTGATACTACTTGCTTTGCTTTGACGGCATCTTTTCTTAACTATCACTCCAGTTCCTCTTCCTCATGGCTCTTCTCCTGCATCTTTAAATAGGACATTTCTCGGTCTCCAAAGGGACAGTTTAGTAGTAGAAATCTCATTCCCCAAATCTGATGATTTCAAGTTCAAATCTTTGTACCAAATAAAAAAAAAAGGACATTTCTCAATTATGCTGCAGATAGGATGCCACATTTTGTGATGGAACTGTGAACAATCCATCCTCACATTGCAAGATTAGTTTTCCTTTCCTAACTGTCCCCAACTCACCCTCCTCACCAAAACACCCTCAGAGACAGATGCAATGGGGATGTAACGGGGCAAATTTTGGCACCTCCATCCTCATCCCTATTTAGGGAAAAATGGACCCTGAACTGGCTCTTTCCCTGCCCGGGAAACAAAAGTTTACTCTCCACACTCTTGTTCCAACTCCGTCTCAACGAACTAAGATTATGGTAGATTTGTTATCCTAATTAAGTTTATATAAGATGATAAAAGAAAGTATAAAGTTAAACGTTGATTTGGTAAAGGACAAATATTTTACATCACTGTCAAAACTCCACCATAAAGAGATGTCTATACGGCCCATCCCACCAACATATGTTGACGTAGGTAGGAAGAGTACCTTTATCCTTTAATCAGTTCAGGAGTTCGATTCCAACTGTGTACGAAAAAAATATTATTGGGAGAAAACCCTTTCAATTGAGACCTAACAGATTTCTCAATCCGAATTAATCAAAACAAAACTCCGGATACCGGACGGTTAAGTTATCAAAAAAAAAAAAAAATATGCCCCGTCCCCCCAAAAGTTCTTGATGTCAATATACTTGCCCTTTTGATTTAGATGGGAGAAAATCACGGAAATACCTTCTCTATTCACATCCCTGGAGAGCGGTAGTTCTATATTGGGTTATTTATGGAGTTCAAATTAATGGCAGCACACAGAGATGAACATTTGGCAGTTTCATTGAGGACCTTCTACAAGGATCTCGAAAGTAAAGAACCTCAGCCTGACAAGAAGCATAAGAACGCCAAACGGAAGAAAGACAAAGCCACTACAATCACATTGCCTATTGTGCATCTTTAGCTCACCAAATCCATAGGAATCAGTCTCTTGTTGATCTCAGTAAAGTCACTGTTGTAAAACCAACAAAGCAGTGCTTCTTGAGAAATAGTTGTGCAGAAACATGCCACATTTACCATGCACATGCACGATTCAGCTTAGCTTGTCCATTATGCTGCTTAGCACCTGAAGAGAGAGAATCCTGTAAATGCTTCTAGTGGATCAGAAGCCTCTGCTTCTTGATTATGAAATTAGCAGGTTCACACAGTTAGCATGCTTTTTGTTCTTGTTGGATTTCGTAGTTTGGGGATACATTCTGGCTGGGTAAGATATGAAGCGTAGCATGGCGGTCCGGAATAGATATGACAGCAGGCAGTAACATACTGCCGTAGGCAAAGGTAGTGATTGAGAAATCCTTACTTCCTTATCCTTTGACTAGGTGAAAATTTTTTAATAAAAAAAATATAGGATTTTACAAATAAAACTTAAAATTTTACGTAAAAGAAATTTAAATTATAATTGTTATATTAGTAATTTTCACATAAAGAATTTTACTTAATTTTAGTCGAGTTTAATGTCAATTTTTCCAATCCGAACCTAAATCACAGAAAGGTTTGTCCTGGTTAAGTCTATGTACTCAAAGGCTGTTAGGGTTTGTTTCTTCAACTATGATTGCATCAATTGTGTTCCTCAGGAACAGTTCAAGCAGTAGAATTTCCTCATTTTTATCCTCATTTCTTTAATTCGAATCCGTTTGATTAAATCTCATTATACAAAAAAAAAATGATTGTATCAATTGTTTTATTTGTCGTGGAATTGCAGTTCCCCTTAGAATACTAGGAATATAATTTTCACCCTACTACAATGCCAATATAAACTATAAGTTGTACTGTGATGTTTCCTCCTGTGAAAACTTTGTGTCCCTTTTGTTTAAAAGATATACGTCGCACTCTGATGTTTAATTTTTGATAAAATTTTGAACTAAAAAATTCTCTTGGATTAAAGCTACGAGTTTTGATGGTTTCTCTCTCTTTCTGGCCTTTCCATCTACTTATCTCTTTTCTCTTTCTTGTTCGAAATTCACACCAAATCCATTTAAAACAAACATCTCCTCCATTTTTTTTTCCAATCTCTCGGCGCCCTTTCTAAGTGCAGCTCTCCTCTCTGTGGCTTTCTCTCTCTTCCTCGTTCTCAAAGTTATTGTTTTTGTGATTCTATCTCCATGTTTGGTTATTGTGGATGTTGATAAATGTTGGAATCTTTGTAGACTGCATTCTGGTCTGGGCAACAAATTGTGGGGGTTGCAAAATGGATGAACATCAAGAATATCAGGTCCTTTTTTTTTTTTTTCTGTCTTTCTTTTTTCCTTTTTGGAGGATGGTGTCGGTGTGCGTGAGAGATTTAATTGTTGTCCCTGGAGGAGGGTGAAAGACATGGACAAGAGTTCAACCTCACCCCAACCAGACCCAGATATCCTCTTGTGAACTTAGAATTTCGATATGATCTATTAAAAAATAGAATTTAAGTAGGTAAATTTAGATACAATGCCTTTCCTGTTGTCTTCTCTCTCTATCTGTCTCCATCTCGATCTTTACTGTAAAACATATAAGTTAAATCCATCCGGGGGTTATTAAAAATGTGCGAGGAAGAGTGGCACTTATTTAATATGATAAAAAATTTTAAGTTGAATATTATTTTTTTTCTCCCTTGTCAAGCGACAAAGAAAAGAGAACAAATGTCAGACACAACAATACAATATTTATTGAACTATAATTGATAAATGATGAATTGGTCCAATCCAAGTCGAAAGGGAGATATCCTCATTCGTCAACGAAGATTATTATTATTTTCTTTATTAAGGACACTAAACTTGGGTAGGTTTGGTAATATTGAAAAAGAATAGAGAGGGAGAAGATTAAAAATAAAATACACGCACACACGTGTGTGTGTGTGTGTGTGTGTGTGTGTGTGTGTGTGTATATATATATATCTGTATATATATGTAATTTTCTTTATACGGCTCCGTTTTTAAGTTGAAAGGAATAGGAGGGGAGGGATTCTTCTGGTTTCTTAAGTGACGGCCAGCTATGATGATATGGTATGTGATTCCTCTCTCTCTATCTCTCTCAATTCCCGATCCATTTTATTTAATAATATATCTCCCAAGCCAAAGTGCATAATCAATCATTATTGGCAGAGGATTTGGTTTTTCTGCAATTATATTCCTTTAACGATATGTCATCTGACCATAAATTCTTAAATACCCCCCTCCCCCAAAAACCAACAAAATATAATTGGATCATAGAAACACAAGGAAGTAAGGTATATAATTATAAAGAGAGTAGCTCAGACATGGAACAAAATGTACATGGACCCCTACAAATAAAAATTTAGGACCTACGCATCGAGTTGACAGATTGGGAGAATAAAAACCTTTGGTAATACAAAATGGCATCAAATGTAAATAATATTTGATTCACAGATTTTATTAATTTTTCTAATTTCTGAATCAAAATCAATCCTAAAATTTTTTAAAAATGATTTAACACAAACTCGTACTTATAGCAACCCAACCCAACCCAACCCAACCCAACCCAACCATTCCCATTCGGTTTAATTTGATTTCTACACACTCATATTTGATATTCCAAAAATGTTACTTTTGTGGATTTTCACCATGCATCGAGATGGTTGCTTGGTTTCTTTCTCTCTTTTTTTTTTTTCTTTGGATTGGACAAAAAAATATTCACTATTGTTTTCTATCCGTTCTTCCTTCTCCACCCACCATTCTCTATTCTCTCTTTCTTTGCATCTCATTCCTCTCTCTCTCTCTCTCTCTCTCTTCCTTTCTCTTTCTTTCTTTCTTTCTTTCTCTTTCTTCGTTGGCAAAATTATTCTGGATTGTGTCTACGGGCATACAACCGCAATGTTCGTCGTGTTCCCCGTTCTCTTTTCCCTTTTATCTCTCTTTCCGGTGCATTAATAACCATTTAAAATTAACAAAAAAAAAATACACAAAACAAAAGAAAGAAAGAAGGAGAGCTTTTTGCTATGTCACGCCAACTCTGTGAACAAAATAAATACATACTATTTAGGTATTAGCATGAAAATTTCAAATTCTTAAGTTCCCCCCTAATGTTCTCATCCTCGTCAATTAATGTTGCTTCCGAGAGCTGCACTTCCTGAAGATTTGTCAGAAAATTTGGCAATTAATTTTAACCAATCACGTTTTTAATTACTTTATATTGGATGCTTATTCAAGCAAAGCATCTCTCTCAGTCTCATAAATATAGTCATACATACTCGTATACGAGCCTGATTAACCATTTTTTTTCCCATTAAATGTGGGGTAAAACCTGCGGTCCTACCTAGTAAATGAGTACATTTCTTTAAGAATTCAAGTCATTTAAAAAAAAAAAAAAAAAAAAAATTGAGTTGGATTCTCCTGGGATGGACAGTGGATTTGCGATTTGCTTATGCATAAGCAGAAATTAATACAAGTAATAATGGAGAATCCCCGGGGGGTGTCATGTCTTTAAGGTGATTAATGTGACTTTAATGTGCATCTTACGTCAATCTTGGGCACAGGCGGTGCAGCAATTTACTTCTTGATTGTTCACATGTAATTAGTCAGTGAATTCGAATATTGTAACCTCTGTTTAGGGTTTACAAAATGTAATATAATTTGATAGGGTCAATGAATACTTTACGTCAAACAACACTACGCAGTAAATTTGAGTGAACTCCTACAGATCTTTGAGTTATATAGAGTCTTTTTATCTTAAAAATAGATTTATAGACTTTCCAATAACACATGAGTATTTTCCAAGATGATAAGGCATGTTTCAAATTTCCCATTTGAACTTTTTTATGCATGGGATTTGAATAAATTTTGGGCTTTGGACAATTTTGAGTAAATTTAACTGAACCTCCTCCAATAAGAACCCCAAGTTATATTATATATGTCTTCTTTTTGTGTAGAAAAACTAAATTATAAAACTTTGTAATAATATATAATTCGACTATGTTCAAAGATGTTAAAAATATGTTTTGAACTTGGGTTTTGGACTTCTAACTGGCTGGAAAAAAAAATGGTCTGAACTTCATCTGCATGCCTTCAAATTATATATATATATATATATATATATATATATATATATATATATATATATGTTCCTTTTGATGTTGAAAACCAAGCATTTAGGCTGATGAGTTTTAATTCAAGTGGTACTAATCTCTCTCCTTATAATAGACTCGAATTCAAATCTCATTATAAACAAAAAAAAAAACGCTAAACATTTAGAATTTTTCAATGATATATAACTCAAACGATTATCATGAATAAGAAAATGGTTTCATCATTTGAGTTTGGATAATTGTTGACGCTCTATCTTCTGAACGGAAAATACTACCATTAACTTTGGAATCACTATCAACTTCCACAACTAACTTTTTCAACATCTAAAAATAAGAAAAGTTGGACATTTGACCCACACTTAAACGGTATCTTCAACTTTTTGAGTTTCTCCCATTTCAAGTTTGAAGATTCAAAATTCATCCATAATCCCATAAACGAATGTAAGTCTCTCTCTCTCTATTGTATTAAAAGGTTTTATGATTTATATGAAATTGTTATTTTCAAAATAAAATTAATTAAAGAGATAGGGTTTTGATTGTTTCGGTTGCCAAGTCCAGAGATCGTCTTATACCCTCTTCAAATATCACCAAACAGCACACCACATATCAGATGCTTAAAAATTGTAGGACTGAGGAAGGCAAGCTTGAATCACGGACATACCAATGAGTAGAATTGTGCGGGCGAATCGCGGAGCAGCGAAAGCAGGAGCAGAGTCCTTTTTTAAATATAATCCTTATGGTATTGTTATTAACAGAGGCAGAAGACAAGAGTAGAATGATTGGAGCATGTGGGTTTGCCTTTGCCCCGGGTCATCCAGGCTGTATTTTTGAATTTCTCAATTATTAATCTAGTTTTTGATTTGTATTAAATATGGCTGTTGCTGTGGCTTTGGCTTTGGCTTTGGCTTTGGCTTTGGCTTTGGGCAGGACCTCTACGTTAGATTTTTGCTTGACTCATTTTTTACACGTGCCAAAATTTGTGGCTATCCATTCGTCCCCTCCACCCCCCCTCTTTTATTATTATTTTTTATTTAAAAGAGGAAGATCATTTATTATCACGAATACGTTATCTTTTTTTCCTCACTTTCCCGTACCCAAATTTCAATTATAAAAGCATGCCACGTGGATCACGACACGATACGATTCGATACGATCCAATCCGCGCCCCCCCCCCCCATCGTAATCCCAATTCCCATCCCATTTCAGAATGTCGGGCTTGGTTACCCATTCGTCTATCAAACCCCGCCAAATCATAAATAATCCTGTAATTAAATTGCTAACCACAATTATTTTAAAAATAAAAAAACATTTTTAATTCAATCATTCAACTTGATTGATCTAAATATGTCACATATTCTATATTACAATTCATATCAATATATTTTTATCATTTTTAAATTATATAAAAATATAACATTAAACTTTAAAATTATTTATACTTAAAATTTAAATTTTTGGTCAAAAAATTTAGTATTTTGGATTTAAAAAAATAGTTGTTTTTTTTTTCTCTCTCTCTCTCTCTTTCTCTCTCTCTCCCCGCTTCTCTACCTTTTTCTATTATCTTCACTATATGCATCTGTTGGAGATGGATTAGATTCCACAGATAATACTTCTGCTAACTCGAACGGGATGGTTTGACCATATAGTCATTTCGAATAATGAGATTTGTAAAAAAACCGGCAGAGGGTGCTCTAACAGGAGCGATTTTTGAATAGAAAGAAATAAACTGATATCGAAAAAGAGAACGAGAGAGTTAGAAGACTCTGTATGCTTGTATGCATTGTATAGAGCCCATGAACTTCCCAAATGTGATCTCGAATGTGCATTTCATGGGATTCAACCTCATGTTGTATTGTTCTAATGTTTAAAATGTATCCTCTAAGTCTGTAACGTGGTCGTCAGCATTAGAACTTTTGACGAACATGTCGTCGATATAGCACTCCACATTTCTACCAAGTTATTTATTGAAAACCTTATTGACCAAACATTAAAGGATTGTTCCAGCGTTCTTGATGCAGAATAGCATGACTTTGTAATAGTATATACTGAACTCCGTAATAAAATTGGTTTTTTTCTCGTTTTTGGAAGCCATATGTATTTGATTATAATCGGAATATACATCCATGAAATTAAGAGCTGATGACCAAACGAATTGTCGACTAACTTGTTGATATTAGCAAGCGGATAGTTGTTCTTCGGACATACTTTGTTGAGATTTGTGATGTCTATGTATATCCTCCATTTTCCATTTGCTTTTTTTATTATGACTACGTTGGTTAACCACTAAGGATATTTTACCTCTCGGATGAACTTTGCCGTTAAAAATTTTTGAACCTCTTCTTGTATCACACGTTGGCAGTTTAGTGCAAATACTCTCTTCTTTTGCTTGACGGGCTTGTGACTGGCGTTCATAGTCAGTTTGTGGATTACAATCGAAGGATGAATGTTTGGCATGTTTTCAGGGGATCACGCGAAAACTTTGGAATGGCATCATAAACAATCAACGATTACCTTTTGAAGGAGCGTCGACAAGTGGATACCAACCTGAATGGTCTAATCGGATATGTTGGTGATGGAAACCTCGATTACTTTTTCTTCAGTTTGAGATTTTGATTGTTGCTCAGTGTTATCTCGGAGTTTCATAGTATCTATTACTAAAATTTCCCCTTGTCCCCCCATTAAGAGGATGGTAAATGGGTTGGGATTACTGCGAAGCATCGCGATTTCTACGAGTATTCTGAATTTGACTTTTATGTGTCTAATACTCAGTAGTATTTCAAGACCATTTAGATTAGGACGCCTCAGGATGGCGTTGTAGGGGACTGAAGTTTTATCACGTAGAAAGTGGTTCTAACAATAGTATGATGAGGAGGAGTTTCTAGTAACATAACGAGTGAGATAAAGGGTTTTGGTTGTATACATTCACCAGCGAGTCCTCTGATAGGCTGATCAGAAGGTTGAAGTTGAGATGGGATGAAACCCATATGTTGAAATGCATCCCAAAGAGGATGTCATGCTCTACTCCTTGATCTAGGAAGGTCCTCTTGATGAGGTAAGAGTCAATCATTGCTATAATAATTAGCAGATTGTTTTAGCAGATATCAATCCCCGTCAGATTGTCAGCATTGAAATCAATCTTGGTCTCATTCTCTTGACTGATGTCATGATAGAGAAAAGAAAATGACAATAGGGATTAATCGGATCAAGAGATCAATCTGTTTCCCACAGACATCACTAATCTGTTGCAGATAAGTTAGACTCCACAAATGATATTTCTACTAACTCGAACAGGATAGCTTGACCGTATGGTGATCTTGAACTATAAGATTTGCAAAAAAACCGTCAGAGGGTATTTCAGTGGGAGAGATTCCAACACTCAAGTTAGAGAGCGGTTTTTAAAGGGAAAGAAACAGATTGATATAGAAAAAGAAAATGAGAGAGTTAGAGAACTCTGTATGCTTGTATGTTTTGTGTTGGCTCGGAGAGCTTATCCAGACGATAACCGCATTGAAACTTATATATTTTTTGCTTATATGAGTCGTGTGCATGCGATGTGATAAAATGATAGTTTTCTTATAAGAGTGTGCTGAGATTTCGAGAAATTAGAGCGTAAATCTCTAAAAAATTACAAAATTTTATCCTTTTGAGAAGTCTGAATCGTTATGGAAATTTTTTTCCTTATTGGCTACGGTTATAGATTTTTTTCTATTTTTGGAAATTCTTTTCTTTTTTAGGGGAGTGAATATTTTTAGTGGATTGGACGACTTATATTGGGTGCCAAGAAAGCTTAGATATTGATCGGTCAAGATGTTGAATAATTAGTTATCACAAAAGTGCTTGATTACCGATACTTGTTGACGTAAGTGAGATGGACATTTTCATTACTTAAATAAGTTGGGAGTTCGACTTTTCTTGGGTACGGAAAAAATAATATTGGGATACTTGCTCCCATAAAGTGGGCTATGTAGCGGTCGATCCAGATTAGTCGGAACAAAAATCCGGATACTGAGTGGTGGTCAAACCATGATACAAAAAAAAGAGATGATTGATTGGCGAATACCAACAGGATCTATTGACATTCATGGATCTAACAAATCTGGATCCCACACGATTTAAGTTATGTACCATCAACATCAATATAGTGTCACAATTAAAGAAGTTGGAGGACTAAGGGTAAATTAATCACAGAAGAACCTTACTTTCTGTGTAAATATCCTATATTTTTTTCATCCTGAAATATTTTCTTTTTATTCAAAAATTCTAATTGAGCCTTTATTTGTTTTGGCACAATTAAAACATTTCATACACTCACAATTAGCAAGCACCGAGGAACACGAGTCGCTTCCCCTCTTCAATGCCATCTGGACATGGCACGGGGTATACGCAACGCAATTGTTAATTTCCTCTCTCTCTCCCTAATTAATCCACACTCACACTACTATTTTTAACCTCCTTACCACATTGAAAAGTCTATTGCCTAGGAAAATAATCCATACTTTCCAAATAATAAATTTAATTAAATAAATACATTATATTACCCTCACACCCAATCACATTGCTATGCTTAACACATTTACCCAACCTCAGTTCCCCTCCACCGCTCTCTCCCTCCCCGTCTCTCACTCTCTCAGTCTCTGTCTCTCTGTCTCAAATTCCCAGCCACATCCCCCAATAATGACAAAATCCACTCCATTTCCCAATTACATAGTCCCCAGTCTATGGCCACTGGTGTGGAGTCTGAGAAAAATACTAAATGACGTGTCTCGTTCTTATTGGAAAATAAGCTTTTGAACTTGAATCTTTCTGACTTTATATCTTAGATTAAAATTTTGGGCCCCACTGTTGCTCCAGTCAAAGCCCACATCTTTTTCTTTTCTACTCTTCCGAATTCCCCCCCCCCCCCCAAAAAAAAAAAAACCCTTTTTGTTTTACTAAATTTAAATGACCAAATCCTCCTTCCCTTCGAAAAAAGAAAAAAAAAACCTCAAAAGAAAAAACAAAAATAGAGGAGAGAGACAGAAAATGGGATTTTGATTTTGATCAGGCTTAATATATATTTTTGTTAAAAATTTCGCCGGCTCGGAGCTGGCGCGCTCAGGACACGTCGGCGCTCCGCAAGGTTCCGGCGGCCAACATTGTCGTGCTTTTAGAATTAAGAAAACGCCGTTACTAACGGAAGCCGAGAGGGGCTCGGTGTCATTTCAAGGGCGCCACGAGAAGAATGGGACCCACCAGCACATTTGTGTAGGTACAGGTGGAGGCGTGAAGTGTGAGATCAAAGTGTTGGGTTTGATGAACGGTTCTGATTCGCAATTTGGTAGCAGGGTGCAGTGTAACCGAGCGGCGTTGGGAAGTTCTTTGCTCTGGTACATGTACCAAGAGCCGTTTAGCCACACGAAACCCCGCCTTAATCTCTCTCTCTCTCTCTCTCTCTTCAAATGTAATGTTTTTCCGCTTTTGTCTTTTTGTCTTTTTGTTTCTCTCTACCGAACTAACCTTCTTTCTTTTTCCCCTCATTTAACCCCGCTTGCTCTCTCTTTCTCTCTCTCTCTCTCTCTCTCTCTCTCTCCTTCTCTCCCTGTCTCTCCACATCTACAACGTGGGTTGGGTGCGTTCGAGTTGATAGTTTCTGTTCGGAATCTGGCCGGGGAATCGGTGTTTCCCCGGTATATTTCCCGATTCCTCGTCAGGCCTCTCTCTGTCCCTCTCTAAATCTCTACTCCGGCCATTTTTTTACTCTTTTTTACTATAGATACTTTCTGAGAGAGAGAGAGAGAGAGAGAGAGAGAGAGAGAGAAGTCTCAAAATTTAGTTTTTTTTTTTCTTCCCTTTTTTTGTAGAAAGTAGAAGAAGCCAATAAAAAGGAGGAGGAGAGGAAGAAGAAAAAGAAAATATTCCTTGGTTTGTCTCTGTGTGTCTGAGTTTACTAGAATTACTTGAAATGGTGGGATGGGAATCGGAATCGTAGACTTGAACTGGAGGTTATTGACTCCGCTCAACTACTCCTTCCCGCAGATCCCTTTCTCTTCTCCTCTATCAACTCATCTGAACCATCAAAAGAGAAGGTGGGTTAGATCGACTGGATTAGGCGATGATCTCTTCAAAGAGGTTTGCTTTCTTCTCCCTTAAAAATTGCTCTTCTTCTTTGGATTTCCTTTGTCGGGTTTAATTTTAAAGGTCTTGTGGTTTCATTTTGGGCGCATATCTTCACAATCACAAAGCTTACCTTCTTCGCTCTTTGATAATTGATTGGATTTACCCAGTTGGCCCCGATCCTTTTTGATTTTGATTTAATTTAGGTAAAGATTATATTTTTGATTGGATTTGGTTCAAAAGTAGGCACTTTGTCCGTTGATCTGGCCGGTCCAACCATGATTCGGCTGTCTTCTTCTATGTTTCTATCTTAATTTCTATTTAGCATTCTCCTCATCGCTTCAATTTTGGAAATTTAGCCTCTTTTTTTTTGGGGGGGTGGTTGTCTTTTTTAAAATATAAAATAATGGAATTGATGGTAGTTGAACAAAATATAACATGGTATAAGAGTTTTTCCACGATCTTCGTTTCTATTCTCCTTCTCTTTTTAATTTCTTCTCAAATCTAATGTTGGCAAAAAGGTCGAGTTTTTTTGCAGGATCTTTCGTAATTCGCCACGTATGAGCCTACATATCTTAACAGCAAGCTCCTAGATTTTCTATTATATTGACTTAGATGTGTGTGTTATGTCCCCCCCCCCCCCCCCCAACAATTCCTGTTTCCTTATTCTCTAATTTAATTCTTTCCTCCTTATCCCTCTGTAGGATTATTCCGTGATTTTTTGGACCGTAGAAAAAGTTAGAGCTTTCACTTGGGAATTTGGCGGATCCAAGCTTCAAGATGCCATTTGAAGTCATGGATAGGAGGGCTTTGTCTGCCTCGTCCCATCTCGTTGATGAATTATGCTTTCCCACTGAGGTCAAACTTAATGTTTTCTGTCATGCCCTCTTGTTGAAATTTTGTTACTTCCATTCTCCATGTTTGTGTTCTCAATGAGACTGTTTTCCCGCTTCTAATTTTCAGAGACAAGTTGGTTTTTGGCAGCAGAGAAATATGGTTGACGGCCAAGGTGAGCCTTTTCTATACCCCCTTTTCGTTTTTGCATATCTGGGTGCCATGCCTATTATAGGATACTAAGAACTCAGATATCTAATGATATACAAGCACCACTTGTGGTGCTTGGGCAATTTAAGTAACTCTGTGAATGTTGGATTGAAGATCGTGCTCAAAAAGAAACAATAGAAGGTGATGATTCATAGTTATTCTTGTATGGAGGCAAGTCTTTTAGTTCACATGCAAGCGCACATCATATTCATGCACAGAGCTCTGATGTTAGAGCCTTGCTTTTGCATATTTACATTAACCATGTTCTACAACATGGGATTTGCCTTTGGCCCTGAAGTTGTTTCCTTGACGAAATTTGCACCATCTCCTTCTGGATTTGTCATCATCAGGCTCTTTGTTCAGTATTTATAAAAGTTATTCTTTTAGCATTTCTTCTTTGTCACTAGATACTATATTTCTCACCATGCTTCTTAAGTATCTGTCCCTCCACTTTTATATGTTGGCCTGCTTTGCGTGGGGTGGTTTTGTGCACATGATCTCTTCGAAACATATTCAAATTTTGGTTGATTCACTTGCGAATCTTCTCATCTCATGTAATGTTTCAGAGTTTTTGTTTGGGACGTAGAGCAATTTGAAGCTCAGCCTTTTTTTCTCATTGAGTGAAATTCATTTTTGTTGTCCAAGCAAGCATGATGCTGCATTATCTATTATAGTACAGATTTGTATATCTATACAATGGAACAAGCAGATTGTAGACCATTCAAAAGTTGATCTTCTTGCAGCTTCTCACACATCCCTTTAATTTGAAGATCCCTTGGAGATTATATTTACAATGTTTATCTGGAATCGTGAAATCTTTTTTCTCTGTAGCTGAATGCTGTCCTTTGTTGCTTGCAGATGGAAGGTTAATTACACCTAACAGCAAGTTGGTTACTTCATCACCCCTGGATGATATTTTGCCAATTGGAGGAAAGTCCATTGGGTCTTTTGAACTTCCAGAGTCTCATCTAGTCCGAGACTGTAATGAAAAGCTACAAATTGAAGGAGATGAGAGGCTTAGCAATTTGTCCGCTCCTTCATGGAGGCCTAAAACCCTTGATCAGGACAGAAAGTCAATGCAGCTGTCATCTTGTGCCATGAATGAGGATAGGATTAATATCAATGAGATCCAATATGAGAGCAATATTTTCTCCAGCTCCTTGTCAGAACTATTTGATAGAAAATGTAGGCCCTTGTTTCACTTAGCGTGCTGTAATTCAGATTTTCTTGCTTCACATTGTTTCCCTGGAGCATGTTTCAGTTCTTTTGCTGCTATATTTTCACTTTCGCATCATCTGCATCACGGTCAATATGCTGCTAATTTTATTGTTTCGTTTGGTCAAAAGTTTTTGAAAACTTATTTTGGTTCTCTCTCTCTCTAATTTATATTTTATTTTTCTTTCCTTCCCCAATTGCCTTATTTTCTCTTTCATTTTTCACATTCTCTTTGCATCTTTATGATTCTGAGTCTAGCAGCCCATTTTATATCTCAAGTTTGTTGCATTTCATGCAGTGAACTTGTCAATGAATGATGTCCTAATCCATAAAAGTGTCAACCCTGTTGCCTCCACCTGTGTGGAAGAGGAACCTTTTGAATCCACAGAAGAAATTGAGGCCCAAACAATTGGAAACCTCCTTCCTGATGAGGATGATCTGTTTTCTGGAATGGCTGATGAGCTGGGATATATTGCCAGTGCTGGTTGTGCTGAGGATCTGGAAGATTTTGATCTTTTCAGCAGTGGTGGTGGCATGGAATTGGAAGCTGACGAACATACCTATGTGGATCCAAATTCTGCTTTTTCTGCAGGTCCATCCAATGGCCGGGTTGATTTTCTTGGCTCCACTGCAGGGGAACATCCTTATGGCGAGCACCCTTCTAGAACTCTCTTTGTTCGGAATATAACTAGCAATGTTGAAGACTCTGAATTAAGAGTTCTTTTTGAGGTATCCATATTTTCATTGTGCTAGTAGCTATCAATAGTTTTATTGATATTCCTTCTCATGAAAAAAGAAAAAATCTAAATTGAGTGACTTTGTGCAAATACATTCATTGCAACTAAGGAGTCACATGTATATAGCTAAAACTATAAGTATCAACTGTTTGAAATTCAAATGTGTTAGATTTGTTCTGGGAGTGATCCTAACATCAAAATTCAAAAATCCTTCTGATGGAAGGCGTGACTAAGATACACTGAGTTCCTTCTATAATATAGTGGTACGGAGAGCAAGAATTACAAGGAAAATTAACACGCAAAAGAATTGTAGTTTATTTGCTTGGATGATTATGAAAATTAGTTAGATGGTGTAAATGCAAATCGATTATGGTGCATGGAGCCATGTATGCTATTTTAGTGGAGTTATATAATCTGTGCCATTATTTAGAAGGGATTAAGAAGAATTAAGTTGGTGTAGTGATGAATCTCACAAGGGCAGTTGGGAAGGAAAAAGAAAAATTCCTTCATGTTCTAAGTCCACGTAAATGTTCCTTGCTTGTAAATTGTTCAACAAGCCTAAAACTGGAATACTAAAATTTCTGGGCATTTTCAAAGCATTGCTTATACTCTACAAGCTGGTTACAAATGCTCATGTCTGGTCAATAATGCTTTGTTATGTCAGCAATTTGGAGATATTCGGACACTCTATACAGCATGCAAGCATCGTGGATTTGTTATGATCTCATACTATGATATTAGGGCAGCTCAAAATGCTCTGAGAATGCTTCAAAATGAGCCTTTGAGACGTCGGAAGCTTGACATACATTACTCAATTCCAAAGGTAAGTCTGCTGCTTAACCATTTTCTTTGTTTGCAGGTTTGTGGTCATCATTATCGCTTGTTATTCTCATCTTCGCTGCCCTTCTTGCTGCTGCATCTTACATGTATACGACTGAAGTGGTTCCTCATTTTTATTAAAAATTAGTTTCTTAACATCTGAACTGTCAATTTTTTTCAGGACAATCCTTCAGAGAAGGATATTAACCAGGGGACACTTGTGGTTTCCAATCTTGATCCTTCTATTTCAAATGATGATCTTCACCAAATATTTGCTGTTTATGGAGAAATAAGAGAAGTAAGTTATGTTTGTCAAGTTTAGCTTTTATTCCTACATATGTGTCTGAAATGTTGCTTAGCCAGTTAACTCTATCAATGTTATGCAGATTCGTGAGACTCCTCTAAAATGCTCTCATAAATTCATAGAGTTTTGTGATGTCAGAGCTGCTGATGCGGCTTTTCATGCACTGAACATGAGTGATATTGGTGGGAAGCGGTTTAAACTTGAACCTAGCCACACAAATGGTGCAAAATCATGGTATTTTTCATACACACCAAGTTAGATTTCAGCCTCTATTAGATGTCGATGTCCTTTGTCATGGATGGATGTGGGAATCTGGATATCTTTTCCAGTTATTATGTATCCTTTGGATGTATTCACTTTTTAATATGTGCCTTGATGTTTTTGTATTGTTGTGCAGTGTGTTGCAACAGTGCATACGTGATCCGGAGGACAACGACGATACCCTTTATCAAAGTGCTGATCAGAAGTCTACAATAGGAAACATGGGTATGATACTCCTGTAAAACCCTCGGTTTCCTTTCAAAAGTTCACTTCGCCTTGTTCTCACATGAGAAATGTTTACAGCAACAACTTCTATGAAGGCTGTAATGCCTACCAGCGCAGAGAATGGCTTCATACATGGCCTTCATTCTTCAAATCAACTGCCTCTTGGTGCATTTAATAGAAGTGCCCTTGAGCATGGGTGTTCTAGCATTTCGGGCAATTTTCAGATGCCAGTTAGAGTAGCATCACTGGGAAATCAATTTGGCCTTGGTAAGCCTGGCCACTCTCTGGACCAAATGAAGTTCCATAATCAGTGTGGACCAAGTACACAGCCTCATTCTTTGCCCGAGTATCATGATCATTTAACCACTGGTATTTCATTCAATTCTTCTAGTTTGGTTCCAGACATGGTCAGCCATGCTGGTTCCAAAATTTCAGAGGGGGTTACCAACAGGTTTCTCCGAATGGTGAATTCTAATGCATCACTGGAACCAAATGGAAGTGGTGAGTGCAGCTGCTGATTTTAATTGTTTCTATATTTCTTTCATTCTTTGAGAAGTTGTAGTAGTGTCAGCAAATGGCCCTACTAGTTAAGGCATCCAGGCGATATGTAGTTTGTCACCTTGGGCTAAGCTAACGGGTATATATCATCTGCAACAGCAATTGAGATGATGGGAAAAGTAAATAGTTCTAAAATGTTATGTGGATAAAATCTTGACGTAAATTATGGTGCAAATATAACACTTGGAGAGAAGCTTCTTCCACAGGTACTCCAATAACCCTAGGAGGGGAATCTTGGACTAATGGGGTGTTAGTTGTGGTCATGGTGTAATAGTGTCAACTATAGCAGGTTAATTATAATTGGAATGTGCCTTTGGGTGCACAACGTTTTTAGTTTAAGAACCACCTAAAATTGTTTACAAATCTTATGTGTCAAATATAATCATAAGGGTTTGCTGAGGACCATGAACTTTTTACGAGATGGTCATAAATATAGTGTTTGCTAGTAAGATAAACAATTGTAAATATCAGGTTCTTTTGAAACTTCTAGTTTGAGATGTTGTTATTGTTGGTGTGATGCATTCACTACATCCGTTACTGAATGCTGTGGCAAAAATTGGACAAATGTATGGTCAGAAAAACTTCAATGGACTGAACTGTGTATAAATATGATTTACAAATCAGTTGGAGTTGGCTACAAAAATTAATTTTGATGTTTCTTTAAATCTTTCTATGTTCTATGAGTTGAGGTCATTATTGTAACTAAAGCAGGTTATGGTATATTTTTCTTCACAGCTTAATTTACTGTTCCCCTCCTCTTTTGGTGGTCATCCATTATTTATAATGTGCTTTCAACTTGTATTATTACTTCCTTTCCTGGTGCATTTAAAGATTTTATTGTAACATGGTCTCTCATCCAAGTTTTGCTTAGGGTTATCCACTTTCAATTACAAATTCTAGTCCTAAATTTTCCTACTAGATAACTCTTTTTTTTTTTTTTTCCTACTTTAAAGCTCTGCCGGTTGTGGTTTTCTTTTCTGAATACATCCAATCTCTTTGATCCTATGCTGCGTATCTCCTCAGCTTCTCCTGCCTTTTAACTATCTTGAGTACACTTTGACTGTCAGACTGACATCCCTTTCTTTTCTTACCATATCAGCATTCACCATAAATAATTTAGTTATAATAGTTATGCTTTTTTTAATTAATTCTAAAGTGTCTTTTTTCTCATTCATCTCTTGTTGAAGACTATCATTTTAAATAGCATGCACCAAGAAACTTAAACTAAACATTATTTTGGATGTAATCTAACACCACATAAAAAACGATATGGAGTTGGTACTAATCCTTGGTTACTCTATGATAATTACTAAAAAAAAATGTAATAAAATCTCTACATATAAGTGCTTCTTGTTATGTAATGAATTTCCCCGTGTCAACTGATGTTCAAATTCTAGTTAACTCTCCATCATGTTATTCATAAACCGTTATTGAGTTTACAAAACCCCAGTTGAACTACTAATGTGGATAGTTGGAAATGTGATGAGAAATTTGAATTTATATTGTCTTGTGGTTATCTGATCTTGTAATTTGTGTTAATCATTTGTTCCTGTCCATGTTTAGTGTTAGAGAAGAAGCAGATGGGACAAATTTAATATCTTAGGAAGCTAATAGATCAAAATTACTGCTTGCTTGCAACTAGTGTTGTAGCCTCTTAACTCGCGAACTGTTGTAACTAAAATGGTGACAACACCATTTCAGCTACATATAGATGTGATCTTGCAACAATATTCACCTATCTTTGTGTAGGTAGAGTTTTTTAGCATCACCCCCAAGATAAGTAAAATGAAGAAAATAGCCTTTTCTTCATTAATAAGCTCTTCTAAGTACAAAAACTGTGGATGACATTGTGTCAATTGTTAACCCAAACTGGAGCACTGGAATGCAGGATGACATTGTGTTGATTATTAAACCAAACTGGAGTGCTGGAATGCATGAAGGGTTATCATGCCAATTACTTCTTGACCTTAAATTGGTTTCAGTGTTTCCTCATATCATCATGCCTCTTGTTGATTATATCAGTACTATAGAAAAAATTCAGTGGTTCGTGTGCTGTTCACTTAAGCTTAATTGGGCTTTCTGTTGGACAACAGATCAGTCAATCAGTCTCGTACTATTTGAATTTTCTCTCTTTCATATAAATGTTTAGTTGCCCTTAATATTAGAAGTTATTTGGAGCTGATTTCTGCTTTGCTCACATGGCATTGAATCTGGTTCATTTTATTTTTCTAGGGGCATGAGACCCCCCTCCCCAAATTTTTTCATAATCTTCCTTTCTGTTCCTGAGCTTTGCAACACACGAAATGCTGCTCACATGTTTGATACCAACTTCATTTTCCCAGTAATGGCACACATGCATAGGTCATCTTGTGTCTTTGTTTTAAAATCAAAAGTTTGTGCTTATGCAATGGCTCTATAAATCATTTTTGATGTATTTCCCTGTTAACTGGAAGATGCTCTTTGTAGGCTTTGTCACTTCTACAGATGGGAGCTGCCCTTTTCATGGGCATCCTCGAATGTGGGGCAACTCTAATTCATATCAGCATCCTCCATCAAGCCCAATGATTTGGCCCAATCCACCTTCAATAGTTAATGGAATCCATGGTCATTGTCCACCACAGCTTCCTGGATTTCCTAGATTGCCATCACATTTGATGAACACTCCACCTCTGCATCATCATCATGTGGGATCTGCACCGGCAATAAATCCTTCCTTGTGGGACAGGCGCCATGGCTTTATGGCAGAATCTCCTGATGCTTCTGGATTCCACATTGGTTCATTGGATAACGTGGGGTTTCCTGGTACTTCTCCATTACATTTGGAGATAGCATCTCATAACCTTTTTGCTCAGGTTGGTGGAAAGTGCATGGAACTGTCATCAAATCCGGGGCTGTGCTCTCCTCAACAGATGGGCCACATGTTCCCTGGACGAAACTCATTGACCTCTGTTGGAAACACATTTGGTTCACCTATGGAACGAGTAAGAGGCCGCAGAAGTGAAGCCAATTCAGTTGATAGAAAACAGTATGAACTTGATATTGACCGTATTTTGCGAGGGGAAGACACAAGAACAACATTGATGATAAAGAACATTCCCAACAAGTGCGTCTGCCATCTTTGAAACTTTTTCTCTCCCTTTTCTCTTGATTCTTTTCTTCCTTTTAACTCTATTATTATACCAATACACTTGATTCCTGCTGGACGAGCCCTTTCACACTGTTGGGATACCTCTGATTTCCAAATTTTGAATTAGCACCCCAGACTTTGCTATTTTATTTGTAGTGCATATCGATGACAATTTTTTGTATATTTGTTCATTTTCATGAATGAAAATGCATGGCAAAGTGCTCAGGCATGTTTCTTTTTCCTGATTCTCCCCTCTTATGGCACATTTTTTTTGGGAATTGCAGGTACACTTCAAAGATGCTTCTGGCTGCAATAGATGAACGCCATCGTGGAACCTATGATTTCATTTACTTACCAATTGACTTTAAGGCAAATTCAGATTCTAATGTGATGATGATGATGATATATATATATATATATATTTTATCTTTAATTCTGTCCAATTTTTTCACATGTAACATTGACAGTTTGACCTAGAATTTGACCTTGTAAATCTTTTTACAGAACAAATGCAACGTCGGTTATGCATTCATCAATATGATTGATCCTCTTCAGATAGTACCTTTCCATCAGGTTCTGACTGTAATCTGCAAGAAAGTACCTGTGCATATATTTCACAAATTTTGTTGCATTTTCTGATTGCTGAGGAACATGTCTGTTGCAGGCATTTAATGGGAAAAAATGGGAGAAATTTAACAGTGAAAAGGTAGCATCGCTTGCATATGCTCGTATTCAGGGAAAAGCTGCTCTCATTGCACATTTCCAGAACTCAAGCCTGATGAACGAGGATAAACGCTGCCGTCCTATCCTCTTTCATACTGATGGTCCAAATGCAGGTGACCAGGTACTGGTTTCACTAGTAGATGCTGAAACCTGCTTAAAAATTGAGATATCAATTAGCGTATGCCATATTTTATTAATATCTTCTGCACATTATGTAGGCTATTGACCCTTTGTGAAATTGAAGCTCATGTTTTATTGATAGGGGATGCTTCTGCAAGTATAGGAATTCAATGCATATATAAATATATTGATGTAGTATGCTTGCTTCCAATGATATGCTTATTGTGTATTCGCATTACAGTAGTGTTTTTGTTGGATTTGTGCCTATTCTCTGCTTTATAGCCTACATAGTTATCTAATAAAATGTAATTTCTCTGTACTAGTTCATTTACCATAAAGGAGCAATCTTGCATGAATCTATGTAACTAGGCAACTGCAAATTGAATTCAGCTATTATTTTTTAGGTAACTACGCTATTACAAGTTCTTGGAAAAGATATTTCTTACACATGATCAATTGATACTAGCTCTCATATGTTTTAAGCCATAGTGTAAATTGTAAGCTACCACATTTTTGGTAGAAATACTTGCTACT
The DNA here is from genome assembly GCA_033439265.1 of Dillenia suffruticosa. NCBI lineage: Eukaryota > Viridiplantae > Streptophyta > Magnoliopsida > Dilleniales > Dilleniaceae > Dillenia > Dillenia suffruticosa. Next base: position 210,740 of record JAVTVX010000015.1, on the reverse strand, counting down.
AATTATTGGAATTTCTGCATGTGCCATTTTAAAGTTTTTTGGATGTTAAATAAGCAACTCCAGGCTGGCATAGGTTGAACTTTCACGTAACATTCTGTGTTTGTTCCCACTGGAGACGTGGGTATATAGCAGTGTCTTTTTCTTTAGTCCATCCATCATATTATAATGTCAATAGAACTGTGACTGATCTCCTTCTTTTATTGTCTGTACCAGGAGCCATTTCCTATGGGCAGCAATATCCGTCCAAGACCTGGCAAACCTCGTAGTAGCATGAATGAAGAGAATCACCAGCAAGAGGGCTCCCCAACTAGCAGAAAGGAATCTTCCAATGGAGTGGAGATCTTGGGGGGGTGTCCAAAAGATTCGGAATGAGCCAAGCTACTCCTCAAGAAGCACTAACCTTAAGCTATCCTAAATCAGAATGTAGGAGTTTTGCCCTGCCCCTGCCCAAATCTGAACTTGCTTGGGCTGGCTGCACATATTCATTTTTTGAGTGCTATGGCTATAGAGAAGCCCTAAAACAATTTTGGAATTAAGAACACATCTACACCCCAAGTGAGTTATTAGATTTCTCGGCCTTGGGGTTCTATGAAATTTTTGAGGGTCACTTGCCTACTGCAAGTATGGAGGCTTTGAGATTCTTGAATTTTGCAAGTAACTTGTGTGGTACTAGGAATTTTGTAGAGACACTCTGTGCTACCAGTGAAGGGAGCTTCTTGGTTTTAACATGATTGCATTTTTTTCATCTCTCTCTCTCTCTTTCTTTTTTTATTGTTTATTGTTTATTGTTTATTGTTTTTGTTTTTGTTTTTTATTATTTTTTTTTGGGAGGGGTGGGGGAACTTAATTTCATTCATTTTACTTCCTCACCTTTAGCTAGGCTTTTGTGTCTACCTTCTTTATGTATGTATTGGGGATATGATAGGCAGGGTGCATATCTTGTGATTGCTTGTAGAGGGGAGGGAGGAGAAACCACAGGTGGATGAGATCTGGCTGTGGAGGTTTTGGACTTGTTTGTTATTGTTATGTGAATGCTCTTTTGATCATCAAGCTACAATTTTGCTTCCAATGATTGTGCTTTTGAGCAGGTTTACACCAAGTTTGTCTTAGCTTTGAAGTCATAGTTTATCCTTATTTGCTTGCTATGGCCGGGGAAACGCCGTCGGGAGCACAACTTTTTCTGAAAAAACCTTGGGGGGTGGGGGGGGGGTGGGTGGTGGGTGGTAGGTGGTGCTTTTGCTTTTGACTTTGTAAATGATGATGCTTGTCCGCTCATTCTCCCTGGGCAAGCGCAACGTTGTAGGTTTGGGGTGTCGTTGGACTAAGTTGTTTCTATCATATTTCCGTACTAGTGTAGAAGAAAGCACACATTTTTATAACCCCTCTAGTTTATCACCCGAGACTAAGAGAATTTCCTACTTGCGGCGTTGAATATGCGTGACTACCCAAAGAGGAGCCCGTCTTTGCAGCAAAAGATAATGCCAATATTTGTTGCTACCACGGGAGCATTTACATTGCATACTATTTATGAGTTTTGTTCTTTTTTGTTAGAAAATTTATTGGTCCGCAGTTTCACATTTGACTGGGCTACGATCTACTTTCTTCTCGATTTCAAACACTATTGGACCCCCTTTTTAAGTGGTTTTTTTTTTTTTTTTTTTTTTTTGAATGGAATTTACGGGCGAATTGGGCTCTATCACTCAATAACACGTTTTGTCTTTATTTATAAAATTTCATATTTTTTTATTATTATTATTATTATTTTTTTTTGGTTTTAAGTTAAAAATGGTAGTAGTAGAATAAAATGGAATAGAGTGACATTTATAATAAATTTTCACAAGTAGGTCATTAATTAATAACATGAGAGAAATTTATATAGTTAATTTTGTAATTGTTTGAAAAGTAGTAGACTAGTATTACCGCAACAACTAGAAGGAATAGAGTAATAACTCTTTATAAGGCAGGTTTGGAGAAAATAGGGGCAAAAACATGGTATCATATTAGAGGGAAGGAGAAGGACGAGGAAAGAAGCAACGAGTGCGCGAGGTCGTATTTGGGATTCAGTAACGTAGGATTCTGATTTCTGAGGGGAGAGGGGTAGGGGTAAAGAGAAAAATCAAATAAGAAAGAAAAAAAAAAAAAAAAAATGGAAATCGTGGTTTAAAAAACAACTCCCCGTTTGGCCCCCGACCTCCCCGGGTGGGTGGGGGTGGAGGAGGACACAGGGCAGCAAGAGCTATGCTATATGGCTTCCTAATCGTATCGCAAGCAACTCTCCCCCTCTCTCTCTCGCCTGCTTCAAGTTTCCATTTGAAGCGAGCTCGATCGAGTAAATACGGCAACGGATAAGAGAAAAAGAAAATAAATAAAGAAAAAGTGCAGGGGAAGGGAAGAAGGGATTATTATTATTATTAGGTTAAGGGCCGAGGGAAGAGGGAGGAGGGAAGAGAGAAGATAGGATGGGGAGGTCTCCTGCTGATAATCCGATCATGAAAAGACCCAAGTTGGAGGAGACATTTGAATCGTCGGAATCTGACGAATCGCAGGGGAGTGGGACGGAGGAGCGAGAAGAAGCTTTGGTCGCTCTCCTCGAACACCGCTCCAAAGAGCTTCACCACAACCGTCAACGCCTCTCCTATTATCAATCTCAGGTTCCCTCTTTTCCTCTCTCTTCTCTCTTTCATTTTATTACTGAAATAATACAAATATGTAATTTTTCTCGTAATGATTTTTGTTTAACTGCTGCATTTTGTCTCCACCATGTCCTGCGTTTTGTATACGATTGCACCACCCATACACCTTTACCCTTCACTTATTTTTTTCGGATACTTTTTGTGCAGCTTAAACTCCCCTCCCCAAAACAAAAAAAAAACCTACTCATTTTCCTTAATGAATGCTAACATGCAGCTTGAAGAATCGGAGAAAAAAGTACGTGAAACCGAATCTAAATTGGCTCGCCTTCGACGCCATAAAAGATCAAAACTTTCTCCTGTTACTGCTAATGGTGGTGCTTGTCATAGGAAATTGGAGGACAAGGAGCACCACCCATGGGCTGCTACTGCTACCGACCCCTCGAGTAGACCTCAGCTTATGAAACCCTCTGCCTCTCCCATAGATACCCAACCTGCAAAATCAGCAAAGCCTGCCCCAACACCTTCTCTTCACTGTTTAGATGCCGAAATGATAAAAGCCGAGGAGAAACATAGAAGCCCTTCGAATCTGGCAGATGTTCGGATTCAACACAACGGCACGCCAAGGAAATTTGGTAATGCATGGGGATCTTGCACTGTATTTCTTTCTGCAGATGTTTTGTCTTTGGAAACCTTGGTTGCCCCTTAGTATATATTCCTTGTAGCTCATTCTCTTGAATTGCAGTTTATCACTGGAATTATTTTTTGCAGAACAGAAAGAGCACAAAGAGTTGATCCCATCAATTCGAACGTCCTCCTCTCCATCTGTGGTTCAATGCCGTACTTATACTCACATATCTAGTCAGCACAAGAGAAAGATGAGAAGTCTTGCATTGTGTCCAACTAATGATCAGCTGTTTGTTACTAGGTAACTGAATATTACTAAAGACATTCTCAACTATTCTCCTCCACGTTTTAAATTTGTCAATTACTTGATGGGGCCAGATATGGACAGGAATTTGTTCTCTTGTGGTGTGGAAGACTTGCCTGCTGTACTTGAATTGCAACTGTATTTCTATCATAAATTCAGGCAACCTCGGCTGATTAAGAGAAAAATAATGGGTTAAAAGTATTCAAGAGTATGCTTATTTTGTAGAGCTTAGGTGTGGAGACAATCAGTTGTGCATCCATTGATTTTCAATATCACGAATTTATCATAGATTATGGTAATTTCTTATGTTAATGGAACATTATAAAATTTTGCAGTTATTATATTTAGAATCTTCTATTTTTAACAGAAAATTACATATTTTATCATACTGAAAGCGGCCCAAAAGCATTTTTCTTGAAAAATAGAAGAAAAAGAAGTTCAAAAGTTTGAACGACGTTCACTTCTTAAAATTTCCAACATTCGTAGGTGGAAACAGAGTGATGGGATCCTGGTGGGAACAAAACTACTGTTTATAATGCTGCAGCGAAACATCTATGATTTGATTCAAGCATAGAGTTTGACAGGGACGAAATCAAAAATTTATAGAAACAAGTACAACATGTAAGGGTAGGAGCGGCGAGTGGAACGGGGGTGGAGTTATGAATTTTTAGGGGAACAAACAACATTCTACAGGATTTTATCTGTATAGCAATATTTAATATTGCGGATCAGGCTTTTAGCAGCAGATGTAGAAATCTGTTAATAGATTTTGGAACTTATTAATTTTTTTCCTTTAAATTAAAGGGGCTGTTGCCCCCGCCCCCCTCCATTCACCCCTGGGCTTGGGGCGATATGGAGAAGAAAAAATTACTCGAATAAGTTGTATGCAAAAATTTTGTATGTGAAAATATGGCAATTCATCTACTAATGGGCATAAAAGAAGAAAGAATATGCTAAAATGGATATGTTGAAATACGAAGTTAAATTAGGGAGAATCAAATAGAAATAATAAATTATAAATAGAGTTCAGATTCAAATTCCTTGTATGGGATTTAAGGGTCTGCTATGGTTTTTTCTATCCTCATTTCCCCTTTTTTTTTTTTTTTTTTTTTTTTTTTTTTTTTATAAATTTGCTTACTGTACTTCTGTAGCATTCTAAATAGTATTTTACTCTTGCTCGTATTTGAGATAAATTTGACCCCTTCCCTGTTCCATCTATGTATATGAGATATTTCAAGAAGTGTAATGATGGAGCTGGTTGGCAACAACCTTAAAAATTCGTTAGAAAGTCTACTAAGAGTGGGTCTAATACTCAATCTTTAGTTTGACATGTGTCAGATGATGATCAACTTAGTTGGGAGTTTGAATAATTTATATTGTCTTTATTTTTTATGTTGGGAAGTTGCAGATTTTTTTTTTTTGTTTTTAGAAATTTATTACTTAAATTAGTTTCTATTTTTTTGTAACTAGTTGTTTAATAAGTTTTTTCTATTTAGCCGTTGTAGGGTCATTATTATGAATATATAGAAATTTTTTAATGTTTTATCTTAATAATAGTTTCTAATTTGCTAGGTTAATTCTCTATTTAAAGACTTGTAACCTTATTATGAGTAATAAAGGCTAAAACTTTGAATTTATGTTGTGATCTTTTCTTTCTCTAGGTGTGATGCCTAAGGATCTACTAGTGTGGTGCTAGTAAATCTATGTTCTTTCTTCTCATCTATTGCTTGCTTTCTTTCAATTTAATTGCTATTTTGTGCAAATCTAAGAATTTTTTTTGAGAAAAACAGCTTGTCGTGCAGTAAACCCTAATACACCTAAACCTAAACCCTAATTTTTAACTCTAATTCCACCATGAATCTGTTGTAGACAGCTTTCTTCCTAAGCTGTCCTACGTCAGATAATTTCATTTGGCTGTCTGCAATCCGATCTAAATATCTCCTGGTACATTAAATTTATTGCTATTATTTTTACATTAGAGGCTGCTGTTTGTTTTATGGCAACACTAACCAAAGCTCAGTCGAGATAGTTATGTCCTGTAACGTCACCCTACGTAAAATATGGTATGAAGTCCTTCCCCTTATAAGATTTCTCATTTTATTGGCACTAGAACACATATGCATCACAGATGGATTATAGAGAAAGAATTTGTGCTTGTTTGGACATCATACCTGCAAAAGTACATGTATGTGGCTCAATTACTATTATTATATACCTTGGATATATCTCCTAATATCATTTTTCAGTCTGTGTTGTGGCAATGAATGTGTATTTGAATTGTAGTGTAATATAAAGTAAGTTTGACAGAAGCATTTGATGTACTGTGCTAATATTGTGTCAAGGCTACCACTTCTGTGCAACAATGCGTAGAGCATTATAATATATGAGTCTTTGATATGTGTATAGCCCACTGAGTCAGAAACATGAATGAACTAACAGTGCATGTGATTTTTCTTTTCCACTAGATTTTGTTGCTTGGCTTTTATGTTTTAAACTTATTGCTAGGGGCTTGTTTGGTACGAGGTGGGAAAGGGGAAAGGTTAGAGGGACAAGTGTATGTGGAAAATATGATTGTATGTTGTATGTATTACTGGTGCTACTTTGATCAGCATACATTTGGCTGCACCTTTTGTTCTTCCACATTTATCATGCCCTTTATAGAATAAATCTCCTGTAGAATCACTTGAGATGACATTCATGTGCTCGAATATTTTTATTCTTTGCAGTGCTTTGGATGGAGTAGTTAACTTGTGGCAAATTCAGGCCAGAGGGTATGTTTCTAAACGTCATCCTGCTTAATTTACTTTTCTCGTTAGTAATAATAATTAGTATATGCTATACAAGGAATTTGCTGCCTATGGTTGGTTGGCTGATGCTATAATTTCATTAAACATCTCTCAGAGAATGTGTTTCAGATTTTTTTTTTTGGGGGGGGGGGTTGATCTTAGATATCCACTGTCATAGAAAATCAAAAAGATGTTAGATTGGTATTAGCATTGACATTTAATGTGTATGGGTGTATTATGGTGTGTTGTAGTTGAAATTCATGTCAAAAAAGGTGTTATGAAATATTTATTCTGGTCCTTAATCTGATTTATTTCAATATTCTAGGTGCAGATCATTCACATGAGATTTTTTATTGTCCTATAGCGATTTCTCCTGCATCTACAAGTTGACTCAAATTATTTAGGACATCAGTTGCAGTCTCCTTTTTTTTGGCTAAATTATCTGAGTCTTATGTTATTATTGGATACTTTAGCAACTTTTATTATGTTAAAATTTTCAATTATAAGTGTTCTTTTTTAAAATAAATTATAGTGCCAAGAAAATTAAAATTCAAGTATGTCTAGGCATGATGAGCATGGCAATATTACCTTTACTATGGAGCTTGCCCTTGTTGGATTAGAGAGACTTTTATTATTTATACTTGCACTATAAAAATTGGCCAAATTCTTGTGTTATGATCAACCTACATAATACTTACATTCTAGTCACTTAGGAAAATGAAATGTCATTAGTACTTATTATGTTAATTCCATTGTCTTCTTGGTTTTTGGTTTGATAGTCAATATGTTATGATTTGGCTGCATTTAGTGGCTATGAATGAGCCGATAATGTTTCCTTTTGCATGTGATATCAAAGTGAGTTCCTCATATTGATCCACGTCATATTTGTGAAGCTGATGGTTAAAATTGCAATTTAGTCCAACTTAAGGAATGTACAGTACAACATTAAATCAAGAGGTGTATCCTTTTTCTCCTAAACTGCGGAGGACTTGGGAAAAGAATGAAGTGTTATCTGTTGGAGATCTGAGGAAGTTGATGGGAGTTACTACAAGGGATTTGCCCAAGTGATATGTAACCACATGCTTTTTGATGTTGTTTATGGAGACGTTGTGGTTTCATAAGAGGAATTCATGTCTGACGCGAAGTGAGAATTTTAGGATATCCGGTTGGTGAAGAGGAGTATGAAAATATGTTGGAATCAATCTGTGAACCAAGGGAAGAAGAGTTCTTGATATTTGTCTTTAAGATATTACTCAAAAAAAGTTTCACATTTCTCCGTGGTTAAAAATAGTTTCACATTTTTCTGTAGTTATTATAGCACCTGAGAAAGTTGAGGTCATAGGAAAACCATGGACCAGCATGTGGCCGGGGACCTGTGAGAACTTTTTGAAAATGGTTGAAAAATTATTCACCACGCATATGTATATTAATGATCTCCTGGACAAAAGCCAGAGTTGTGATGAAGATGATGGTAGAGATGCAGGAAAGTGTTCAATGTGCAAGGACAATTACTAAAGAGGGAATCAAAACAATGAATATGAAACATAAAGCTTCGAGGGAAAAAATTTAATTCCTGTTTTGAGTCCCAGAGTAAAAAGAAACTTGAGGAAGAATTAGTGTTAAGAGTCTAATTGTTATGGGTAGGGTAGTATCTGTTAGTAAGCTTCCAACTGGTATTCTTTTGTTGTAGGATGGTTTAATTTGTTCCCAGTTGATAAGGGATCTTGTTATTTTAGGAAACTTGAAATGCAAGCCTCAGTATTTTTTTATGTAGTTTCAATTTATATATACATACACATATATGCAATATATGCATATATGTATATATATGTATATTACAGGTACGTCTATATATGTATATTACATACATATATATATACACACATACAACAATAACAATTGAGCCTTAATTCTAACTCTTGGAGTCGATCATTTGAGAGAGCAATATGGGAAGGAGAAAAAAAAAATGTATAAAAAATTAAATTAAAAGTTGAAAGCAAAAACAGAGAAGATAAAAATAAAAAATAAAAAAAATAATGAAAAGAAAAAAATTTAAATAAATTATCAATAGAAACTTAAAATAAAATTCTCCTATGTAACTCATTCCTATTTAAAGTATCTCCTCAATTAAACTATTGACACTCATACATTTATGGATAACCTGCATCTATGTTTTTAATGGTCTGTCCAGACATTTTACTAAATTTCTTATATTTAAATTATCACTCCTCTTAACTTGTACGTTTTTGGGTTTTTGTTACACATGTCTAAATTATCTTAGGCGATACTATCTCATCTTATCCACAATTGAATTTATTCCTAATTTAGTACGTATGTCGTCATTTCTATTCCTACCTTTTATAGTTTTACTGCACATTCATCTGAATATCCTGATTTCAGTTACAATTATTTTATGCTCTTGTTGTTATTTAATGATCCAACGTTTGGTGTCATACAATAATGCAGATTTTATTGCGATTTTATAAAACTTTCTTTTCATCTGCAATGGTATTGTGCGATTGCAAAGAACTTTAAATACCCTTCTTTATTTTATCCAACCCGTTTGGTTCCTATGATTCACATCCCCATCTATGTTGCCATTGCTTTGAATGATGGTCGGATGTGCACCAGTAAACCTATAGGCTTGCACAATAGCCTGTAAACTATGTGCATCGAGCAAGCACATATTTTTTTCAGCCTGTGTGGTCTTGCCCAGTGAATGGGGGGAACACCTACGTTGTCAATACTAAGGATGAACGCAGGTATTGAGAATTTTGAGAGGCGTTATTATTAGAACATTTGACCTTTTGCTGATGTAGTTTCTATATAGTTCACTTTCATTAATGAGTTCGCAAGAACATTTTACCTTTTGACTTTGTGCTTTCCACTTGTTTCATTGGTGTACTGTTTGATCGCCAATTTATCTTGCCTTTACAGCAATGAGCACGAGTGCATCACAGTTCACCACACCGCCCAACTTTCCCTGTTTGTGATGTTCTCCGTCAATCGTAGCTCAGCTCTTAATGATAGATTGGATCACTTACAGTTTCAATTAGAACACATTACACTAGTTTTTTCTTCCTCTTTCTGAAATTCAGTTTCTTGTGACAATGCAGATCTAGTGCTTCTTTACTCAGTACCACTGATTGTGTCTCCCCAAAACAAAGAAGATGGCCTGAAGATATAGCTTGGCACCCACAAGGGAACAGCTTATTTTCTGTATACACTGCTGATGGTGGGGACTTTCAAATATCAGTACTGAATTTTAATAGAACAGAAGAGGTGAGCTTGTATCAGAATTGATTTTTGGTCTTCAGGGAAATGCATTCTGTTGAATTCGAGCTCATGCCTTATCCTCCTCCTTCTGTATTTTAGAATTAGTTTGCCTTTATTTATCTGAACTTCGTGTTCCCACAGGAATCAGGCCTTCATAGGTTGAATTTTAACTCTCATTCAAAACGTATCTAATTTCATTTAGTTCATGCATATGGCAAAATCACTTCTAAGAGGCATTGACTCATTGCAGCACATTAAATATAATACTTGTGTCTTGCAAGAAATTACAAAACATGGTATCTTTATTCCCTAGAGAGGACATTAGAAGCCAGTGTTCTGTTATCGGAAAATAGATAAAAAGAAAATAAATAAATAAAATAAAGGGGTCAGTTTTATTGATTTTCATCTCTTTCAAAGAACGTGATATCATTCTGGGTGAGGTGATCACCAAGCAGTTTGCTGTATGCTGCTAGGTAGTATTTCGTGTTTTCTCATTGTATATATGTGCATCATCATAAATTTAACTAGCAAAATCTGACACTGGCTTATTAAATGCTTGCAGAAGTCACGTGTGACTTTTATTGAGGACAAGCCTCATGCTAAGGGCGTTATTAACAGCATAAATTTCATGCCCTGGAATGACATATGTTTTGTTACTGGGGGAAGTGATCACGCTGTTATATTTTGGAATGCAAAAGATGGTGGATGGAAACCAAAGGTGCTGCACAAGAGTTTGCACTCAGCTGCTGTTATGGGAGTTGCTGGAGTACAGCAGAAGAAGATTGTGCTGTCTGCTGGTGCAGACAAAAAGTTTATTGGTTTTGATGTTCTGGCTGGAAGGGTAGATTTCAAGCATCAAATAGAAAGCAAATGCATGAGCATTCTTCCTAATCCATGTGATTTCCATCTATATATGGTTCAAACAGGGTAAGCAACATGTGTGATTCACTGTGCCACTGTCTAGCTAAATTCCGTATGGATGGTATGTTCATTTATGATGTGAAAATTGTATCTCCTAGAGCAATTTGAGCCTTGGTAGTCTTAACATCCTGCACCCTTTTAATCTTTGGGCATAAATTTTGAGATTGCACATTGATGTTGACTTTCTTGGCACGTGACTGCAAGTCCTCACCACATGACACTCCAATGTGCAGGACTCCTGGGCGGCAGCTTCGATTATTCGATATCAGGTTGAGGAACACTGAAATACATGCGTTTGGATGGAAGCAAGAAAGCAGTGACTCTCAGTCAGCCTTGATAAATCAGTCATGGTCTTCTGATGGATATTACGTAACCTCTGGCTCGGCAGACCCGATGCTCCACATCTTTGACATAAGGTATAATGGTCAGAATCCTTGCCAATCGGTACAAGCTCATCAGAAACGAGTTTTTAAAGCATCGTGGCACCACTCTCTTCCGCTTCTGATTTCCATGTCTTCTGACCTTAACATTGGTTTCCACAAGATCGCTTAGATTCTCAATCCATTTCTATCCAATCCAGCCTAGGCTGCCCTTGCACTTTTGGGAGTGGTTTTCCCCATTTGTAGTTGACGAGCGGATCCTCAACATATAGCTATTTTTGACACAATGGACTCGGTGCTGTTTTGTTATCATTTTTCTTTTTTTTTTTTTGGGGGGGGGGGGGGGAGGGGGAGGTGGGGGTGGATCTGAAAACAAGCCTCCAGATTGAAGCTTCCTATCCTCCATACATACTGTGATGCTGTCAATCAGATCGTCATTTCATCATTTTACGCCAGGTGCCGTAAACAATAGTGTGCTGTTTTCAGATGGATGAGTTGCAATTTGTGATTTTTGTTGTATGAGATGAATAGGGAGTGAGAATTCACGTACCGGCCGAGAAGCGCTACATTTTCGCTGAATACAAAACTGGACATTTTTTGTTACAGCCGCTCTTAGGATATGTTTTGGAAGCTAGTAAACCGGTAAAAAGCTCCTCATTTAACAGTGTGTAACGGGGTTTCAGGCATTGTTTTTAAAATTGAACTAACGAGGACTCGACCAATTTATTAGTTCATTGGTTCATAGGTCGATCTGACTATTTTATGGATCGGATGACATCATTATAATATAATATATATATATATAATTTATGTATTATATATTTTAAAATACAATAAAAATCATGAGTAAAAAGTCACTTGTATCTTTTTTTTTAGAGACAATTCCATATTCCTCTTCCATTCTCCCAAAGCACGTAAAACCCTCATCCACCATCCCACAACGACTACAAGCATGCAGGACCCCAACAAAAGTTATCTCGGTACCAATCTCTAGCTTTCCATCTCCTCTAAAAGCTCAAGAGCTTCACTTCCAAAACCATTGACAGCCACCCAACAATCGAAGTCCACGAAACAACACTCCTCACCCCCAACTCATCAAAGAACCTATGTGCCTCAAAAATTCTCCCGCACTTAGCATAAAGATAAAGATCCAAAAGCCCATTACCAGCATGCAAATTTTCAATCAAACCAACCTTCAACATATAAAAGTGTACTGATAATGACTCACAAGCCGAAAGCAAGCTGACCATGGTAAACCCATCAGGCTTAACACCTTCCAAACCCATTTCCTTATAAAGCGTCAAAGCCAAACCAGTAATCACAGAATTCCAAGTCACCAAAACCTTCTCAGGCATTTCCTCAAACAACGCGTAAGCACTCTCGGGGAGGCCACATGAAGCATAAACATGAACCATAGCGTTCTGCACAAACTCTAATGACTCAAACCCATTTTTAATCACAACAAAATGTATCATCTCACTCTCTCTCACAGCCATTAGCTTAGCACAGGCCTTCAACAAAAATGGGTATGTGTGAATATCAGGTTCTACTGACTGCCCAGTGATATTATAATAAAACTCAAGTGCAGGTTTTGGGTTTTCACTCAGCATAACCTCTAATCGTAGTATTCCAAGTAAAGATAGATTTTGGATTTGGGAGAAGATATTGCGGGAATAAGACATTGGGGGTAGAGTGAGAGACGGCAAAGAAGATTTGGTGTTTGCCCATGTCTGGATCTGTCAAGGGTACTCCATGTCTGATTAAAAAGGCATGGATTTGTTTGAGTTGGAATCTGGAGTTGCAACAAAGTTGTAAAAGGGCTATGCATCTTCTGAGGATCTGAGGTTTTGGGTGTCGGTTGTTGACGTTGTTGCTGTTAAAATAAATTCAAATGTCAATTGAATGATTTAATCGATAACTTAATCAATTATCAATTATTCAATCATAATAATTGATATAATCAATTATTATGATTGAACTAATTATTATAATTAATTTGGTCAATTATATATATATTTGGTTGGTTTAATCAATTATTAAGATTGATTTACTCTATCATTATATATTTGGTTGATTTATTTAGTGATTGACTTATTAAATTATTATAAATTTAGAAAATTAACTTTATTTTTCTTTTACCAATTTTATTGTAATTCTTTTTTTTTTCTCTAATGACTAATTTCTTGTATAAATAAGCACTCTTTCCACACTTTGTAATCAAACAAATAGAGACAATCTTTTCTCTTGCAATTAGTTTTCTCTCTTCTCTTGTAATATTTTTTAGTAATCAATATTATTTTTTTCATTATTTTCATATCATTATATTTTTAATTTTTTCTAGGTATAATTTTCCTATATAAAAGTGATTCTAAATTATACGTCTAGAAATATACGAGAAGTCTAATACCGAGATTAAAATTTTACAGTATGGTATCAGAGCAAATTTCGAATCCTTCCTCTTCGAGGTTAGGAGATCATTTTTTTCAAATGAATTCTTTTTTACAATCATTTTCTTCGATTGTTCTTACCTTTTCAAATTATTTTCAATGGGCTGCTCATATTAAGAAATCTTTAAATTCAAAAAATCTCTTGGGTCACATTATAAAGGAATCTCTTGATGAGTCAGATCCAATATTTGAAGAATGGAAAATGAGGGATGACCAAGTGTTCATCATATTCATAAGTTCTATGGATCAAATTCATAAAACTATGATCATTTGCTCTCTAAATTTTAAAACTCTTTGGGATCAAATGTATAATGTTTATGGTCAAGAGTCGAATTTAGGAAGGGTTTTCGAGGTAAAGAGGCAAATTGCCAATGTCAAGAAAGATGAGAAGACGCTCTCTCAACTATTTGACTAATATGAAGACCTTTGAAATGAGTTCAAAATTTTGAACCCGATCACAACCGATCTCAAAATTTTACAAAAAAAAAGGATGAAAACAAGTCCTTTGAACTCCTCATTTCTCTTGGAGAGCAATTCGCATATGTTTGTCAAGAAATCCTTCGAATGAAGGATTTAGGATTTTCCTTCCTACCAAAAGGTGAGATTCATAATCCAACGAGCAGAAGCAAGTATGAACCTTGTGAATGCTTGCCAATCCAAAGTAGAAGGGTGTTGTTTCAATTCGACTAAAGAAGGGCAAGTGGCGAACAACGTGCAGCACATGGCTAAAAAGGTATGTGCTTACTGCAAAAAGACTAATCATTCGCAAGAAAAATATTGGTTCCTTCATTCTCACTTGAAACCTGAGCACTTGAAAAGAAAGGGACAAATCTCCTCAAATACGGCCCAAAATGCAACATTTGAGTCAACAATCGAAAATATCGTCTTAAAAATTCTGCTCAAGCAAGTAACGACCAATCCAGATATTTGCTTAAACTCAACTTTAAATTTCCAAGATTGGTTAGTAGATTCTGGTTGCAATCATCATATGGTTTGGGACAAAAAGAAATTTAAAAAACTAAAACCTCTTACAAATCATAAGACAGTCAAGGTCGCAAATTAGAATAATTTGAATGTAAGAGAATTCGAAAAAGTTGATATTTTTGAAAAAAAACTCTAATACTTTATATGTTCCCGAATTTTCATTTAATCTTATGTCTATTAGTCAAATTACTAAATATCAAAATTCTAAAGTTATATTTGATCATGACACTATTGTTTTTCAGGATCTCAAAACAAACCAAGTGATTGGTAGGGGATTCATGAGAAACAACCTATATTTTTTAAATCAAGATAATTATGTACACACGACATATCAAGAAGAAAATTACATTTTGTGGCATGTTAGATTAGGATATCCTAATAAACAAGTTTTGAAATACTTATTTTCAATAAAATATTATGAAAATAGATATTGTGAAACTTGTATTTTTGGAAAAGAAACTTGAACGCATTATCCGATTTTGGAAACAATTTATAAAAATGCTTTTAATCTTGTACATTTCGATATTTGGATATCTCTTGTAGTATCTAGACGAAATTTTAAATATTTCATATCTTTTATTAATCACAAAACTAGAGACACATGAGTATATATGCTCACTTCAAAAGTACAAGCATTCGAAACATTTAAAAGTTTCTACAATTATATCACTAAACAATACAATGCAAATATAAAAATATTTAGAACTGACAATGTGGGGACTATATGAATCATGCATTCACAACTTTTTTAGAAGAAAATGGAATAATCCACAAAATCTCATGTTCATATACCCCCAACAAAATGGAATAGTCGAAAGAAAAAATCGACATTTACTTGAGATAGCAAGAATAATTATGTTCTATGCTAACATGCCTAAAATTTTTTGGAGCGATACAATTAGTACTGTCACTCACCTAATTAATCGTTTACCCACTAGGATACTCCAAGAAAAATCTCCCTTAGAAGTCCTCACTAAGACTAAACCAAATATTACTCACTTAAAAGTGTTTGGATGCATATGTTATGTACATATACCAGAACAATTTAGAAATAAATTGGAGAAAAAAGGAAGACGGTGTGTTTTCATAGGATATGGGTCATTTCAAAAGGGTTATATATATTATGATCCTACGACTAACAAAATATACACATAAAAAGATGTGATATTTATAGAAAATGAGTTCTATTTTGCAGATATAAACGAAACAAGAACACCACAAAAAGAATATCTGTAAGTTTTTTTGTTCACTCCAAAAGAAATTAGTAATCCCTCTCGCCAATCTAATGAAGAGGAAAATCCAGAATAAGAGCAAGAGAGAGGATTACTTGAAAATTCTGAGTAAAGGGAAGATAAAAGCTCCTTCAAAACTGAAGAAAGTAGGGAGCAAGGGGGAGACAAAACCCAAGAAAACTTACTTCCTTCGGAAGTAAATAAAGAGTCCAATAATTCGCCATCATCTCCACCACCACTCAGAAGGTCAACAAGGCTGAGATTTCTTCCATCAAAATGGGAACACTACATCTCTAAGGTCACATTTTATCCTATTGCTGACTATTATATTACTACTAATGTTTCCTCAAGTCACCAAGTATTCTTGAGTTGCATTGATCAAATACATGAGTCTAGAAATTCCAATGAGGCTAATGATCACCCAGAATGGAGAAAAGCAATGAAAGAAAAGCTAGATGCTTTCACAAAGAACAAGACTTGAGAAATAACGACTCAAAAAAAGCAGTCGGATGCAAATGAGTTTATAAGATCAAATATAAAAGTGACGGTTCAACTGATCGCTATAAGGCTAGACTTGTAGTCAAAGGATTTACCCAGACTTACGGAATAGACTATACGGAGACCTTTGCACCTGTAGCAAAAATGAACACTATAAGGGTTCTCTTGTCTCTTACCACCAATAGGAGTTGGCCAATGTACTAGATAGACGTAAAATATGCTTTCTTACAAGGGGAGCTAGAAGAGAAGGTTTACATGCATCTACCTTAAGAGCTTAATTAAAGTCACGAAGAACTAGTGTGCAGACTGAAGAAAGTTATCTACGGTCTTAAATAATCTCCTCGGACCTGGTATGCAAAACTAAGCTCTACGCTTCTCAATTACAACTTTAAAAAAAATAATAGTGATTTCTTCTTATTTACTAAATTTGATAATAAAAGAATCACTATTGTGCTCATATATATTGATAATATCATTGTTACTGGAAGTGATATGAGTCAAATTGATCAAATTAGAATTTCCTTAAATCTAGTTTTGAAGTTAAAAATTTAGGGTTACTAAAATATTTTTTAGGAATAAAACTTGTCTACTCTCACAAGGGGTTTGTCCTATCCTCAAAAAAGTATACTCTTGATCTTTTGCAAGAGATAGGTAAATTAGGAGCAAAACTAGCGATTAGCCCTATCTCAACCTCTGATGAAGACAATGATGATCAACCTTTCACAGATATATAGAGCTACCAGAGACTCGTTGGGAAACTCATTTACCTAATTATCACCAGACCCAACATTGCATATACTGTGAGTCAAATAAGTCGGTACATGCATGCTTCTAAAATGTGTCATTGGAAGGCAGCTGAAAGGATTCTAAAGTATCTTAAAGGGTCTCCCAGGAGAGGAATCTGCATGAAGAATAATCAAAGTTCAGAAATTATGGGCTATTATAATGCGGATTGGGCCAGAGATTCAATGGATAGAAGATCCATCACATGTTATTGCATATTTGTTCGTGGGAATCTCGTATCTTGGAAGAACAAGAAATAATCTGTAGTTTCAAGATCAAGTACAGAATCTGAGTACAGAGCTATGACAGCAGCAACCAGCGAGATCGTTTGGCTAAAAGCTTTAGTTAAAGAATTGAGATTTCTGATCACTTCCCATATCAAACTCTTTTGTAACAATCAGTTTGCTATTCATATTGTTTCTAATCTTGTCTTTCATGAGAGAACAAAACATATTGAAGTCGATTGCCATTTTGTTCGTCAAAAGGTTGAAGACAAGACCATAGTTACTCCTCACGTGAAGAGTAATGAGCAGCTTGCTGATATTTTTATCAAGAGAATTACGGCAAGTCACATGAAAAATATTCGCAGCAAATTAGGCTCATAGATATCTATTCGTCAAACTTGAGGACGAGTGTTAAAATAAATTCAAATGACAATATTAATTGATTTAGTCAATCATTATGATTGATTTATTCAATTATTATGATTGATTTAATCAATTATCAACCATTCAACCATAATAATTGATTTAATTAATTATTATGATTGAATTAATCATTACAATTAATTTGTTCAATTATATATATATTTGATTGGCTTAATCATTTATTAAAATTGATTTACTCAACTATTATATATTTGGTTGATTTATTTAATGATTGACTTATTTAATCATTATAAATTTAGAAAATTGACTTTATTTTCCTCTTTACCAATTTTATTGTGATTCTTTTACTTTTCTCTAATGGCTAGTTTCTTGTATAAATAGACTCTCTGTCCATACTTTATAATCAAGCAAGTAGAGACAATCTTCTCTCTTGCAATTAGTTTTCTCTCTTCTTTTGTAATGTTCTTTAATAATCAATATTATTTTCTCCATTCTTTCTTCTTCTTTTTCATATCATTATATTCTTAGTATAATTTTTTTACGTAAAAGTGGTTATAGATTATACGTCTAGAAACACACGAGAAGTCTAATACCGAGATTAAAATTTTTCAACAGTTGCGTAGTTGATTCTGGGACTCCGATGTAGCAGTTAAGGTAGCATGCCTTTTTTTTTAATCGATTTGAATGATTGATTGATTTTATTAGTTTTGGTCGATTTTTTAATTTCTTTTGATTTTGATTTTGATTTAATAGTAAAATTTAAATCGAATTATAAGATATCATTATATTCTGCATTTTATTTTTCAACCAAATAAGAGGAAATGACCAATATAAAAAAAATAACATTTACTACTTAAAACATTATTTTTTCCCTTAAAATTTTCCTTTCTTGCTATTGCCTTTACTTTCAGAAAAAGAAAGCATTAGGGGGGGTTGTTAAAAGGAAAGTGTATCTAAGATGTGAAGATTAATTATTAGTTTTCATTTTCAGAAAATAAAATGATTGTACATAAATTTTTATGTTCATAAATGATTAATTAAATTAATTGGGAAAATTGAAACTACAAAAAAAAGAAGATATTTGAAGATAAATGAAAAAAAAAATTTTATGGAGTTCTGAAATTGATGGAATCAATGCCCACATGGGGCATCTTTCCATGTTTGGAAAAGGAAAATATTTCCACTTTCCAAAAGTCACAAATGGTAACTGACGGTTTTGAATAACCTACCTAATGTGGTGACAAAAGATAAGGTAACTAGGGCAAACCCTAGTATCACAATGATTAGCACAAACAATTGTGAAGAAGCACAATTGAGAGAGGAAGAGAATTCTGTTGCTTCACCGGATTTCGATTGAGGTGTTGTGACACTGCGGTGATAGCTCGAGTTTCGTGGTTATCATTCCGACGGCGAGATCGTTTGATCGAGATTCGTGGTTCCCTGGACAATTTGCGATCTACTCTTGAGGTATGCCCAAAACCTTAATATTTTATAATTCTGAAAATTTGTACGCTTCCGCATGTGTATGTACATAAACTAACATTGGTATCAGAGCCAAATTAGATTTATTTTAAAAATAAATTTTCGGAATTTAATTTGGGCATTAAAAATGAGCATGTACAATTTGGGGTTCGGATCATGGATGCATTTTCTGAATCTGAAAATACCATGATGTTACCCATATCACGTAGGTCCCAAATATGATTTTTTCGTAATTTTCTGAGCACGATTAGGCCATGAAAATTCCGGTCAAACTTCCGGGCCGTGAATAGTGACCACGACAAAGAAACCCCAGATTTGTAAAGATTTATGAGGAATCTTCACAAAAGAATTGTAGGTTTATGTTTCTGGTATCTAGATCTACATTTTGATATACATATTGCATGTTGCCGTTGCCGTTGCCGTTAACTGGGTTTTTCGGATGAGGCCGCAGAGGGCCAAAACTTGGATATATATTTCGCCGTGTTCAGGGCGCAAATAACCCAAAGATCAAGTCTTGGATATTTTTGGGATGTCCAAAATAATTTTCTGGCAAGAATCGCGGTGAAAAACAGCCCGAAAATGCATTTTCCAGAAATCGGGTCAGAAAATCCGGTTGCAGACCCGTCGTGCGAAGAAGATGAAGCCCAACCCGCGGGCGCATGTCCCAGGCGCGTGAGACTCACGCGAGAGAGAGCGTGAGGCAGAGGGCAGGTCGGACCCCGGTCCGACTGACCCAGTTTGACCCCCGACCGGTTCGACCCGACACACCGGTCTGACCCGGTCCGACCGGTCGCGCGCATGTAGGCGCGTGACTAACGCGCCGCGCGTGGGCGCGTGGGTTACACGCTCCCCAGCGCGTGTAGGCGCGTGGGAGCGCGTGTAGGCTCGTGGGCGCGCGTGTGGCGCGTAGGCGCGCGTGTGGCGCGTGCTCACGCACCAGAACCCCTATCCGGCGAGTGGGGACTTACCTTCGGCGTGTGAAGGCGCGTGGAGGACCGTGGAGCCAGCCGGTGGCGCGTAGGTTTACCTCAAAATTGGATTTTTCTAATTTTATAAAGGGTTTCATGATAAAAGTGACTGAATGTGGGTTTTTATGTACCGAATTGTAGTCCGAACGGTGAGATACAATTCTGAATTGTGGTATATGGTGACTGTTGACTCATATGCTCGTTTTGGGGTCTGTATTCGAGCCGTTTTGGTTTTTATGATTTGTAGGGTACATAAAATTATGAATTAAAGTATCATTTGTCACTAACGTCTCTATTTTCTGTATAACAGAGACATGGCTGCTACAAAGATAATAGTTCTGGATCTCGTTAAGGGAGAAAAACTGAATGGTACAACTATGAAATTTGGCACCGAAAAATTTAGTTTGTCTTCGAGGAACAAGAAGTCGGGGAGGTTCTTAGACACGAGATGGTGGACTCAGGGGAGGTTCCAACAGAACTAGGAAAACAGGATCAAGAAGTGTATCGTGCTTGGAAGAAGAAGGATGGCCAAGCTAGGGTGATCCTTCTTAGCTGTATGCATGATGAGTTGATCCCGGTTTATGAGCAGTATTCCACTGCGAGGTCGATTTGGCTTGCTCTAAAAGAGCACTTTGGCTCCGCGTCAGCTCCTAAGTTGAGGATGCTGACGTATAAGTTTATTACATACAAGAAGAGAACTGATCATACTATGAAACAACATTTGATGTACATGTCGAGTATGATTACTTCTCTTAAGAGTATGGGGGAGTCAATGTCTGACGAGTTTCAGGTGCTGGGTGTGATCCAGTTTTTGCCTGACTTCTGGGATGTGGTTAAGACCTATCTCACACATACTGAGAGTATTCGTACTTTCAGGGATGTGAGTAGGCATTGTGAGCTCGAGGAGGAGCGCCAGGAGGTTGTGAGGTCCACTTCTACTCATGTTAACAACGCGGAGTCGAGCAAGGGCTCCCGAGGGATCAAGCGCAAGTGGCGCAAACATGAGAAGAAGCCCAAGGGCCAAGGCAAGAAGAAGCTATCTGTCAAAATCGACAACAAAGGACAGAAAAGCAAGAAGAAAAAGCTCGACAAGAATAAAGTCCAATGCTACGTATGTGGCAAGCATGGGCATTTCGCACGCGAGTGTGGCGAGCGAAAGGTAAGTCTTTCTTCTTTACATGGTCTGAGTTATGTGTCATCTACTGTGATACTTACTAACTCTTCTTCTTTGTGGATTGTAGACTCAGGAGCCACGGACCATGTAGCTCGTGACAGGAGCGCATTTGTAGAATTCCGCCGTTTGAGTCTACATGCAAGAAGGCTATATGTGGGAAACGGAGCATTTGTGGAAGTAAGAGGGATTGGCACGTGCAAGCTGATGCTTCGTAATGGCCAACCCCTATATCTACATGACGTATTGTATGCTCCTGAGATTCGGCGGAATCTCATTTCTGTTCATTGTTTAGACCAGTTGGGATATTCCGTTTTGTTGGGAAACTCTAAAGTGTTCATTTACAATAGTGACAGTCTTTTAATTTATTCTGGTTTAGTCCATGAGGGACTTTATGTACTGGATTATATTCCATGTTATGAAAATGTTCCTTCATCTTCTATTGCCTTTGCATCTGATAGTGTTGTGGATGATGTGTTTGTATGGCATAGCAGACTTGACCACATAGGACAAGAGAGGATGACCCGGTTAGCTACGAGTGGCTTGTTAGGCCCGCTAACCAAGGTCCAGTTGCCCGTGTGTGAGTTTTGCCTTGCGGGCAAAACTACTAGAAAACCATTTGCGAAAGTAATGAGAGCTGGGACTCCATTGCAATTGGTCCATTCCGATATCTGCGGACCAATGAATGTGAGAGCCAGAAACGGAGCCGTATACTTTATTACATTCATTGATGATTACACGCGTTTCGGTTACGTCTACCTGATTTCGCATAAGTCTAAGGCACTACAGTGCTTTACGAGATTTATAAGCGAAGTTGAGAATCAGCTAGACTTGAGGGTGAAAACCCTTAGAACCGATCGAGGGCGCGAGTATTTGTCGGAATAATTTAAAGAGCTCTGTTTTGATAAAGGTATTATGAGACAGCTGATTATTCCTGTCACTCCTCAGCAGAACGGAGTAGCTGAGAGAAGGAATAGGACTCTTTTAGAGATGGTGAGGTCGATGATGGCGCAGGCCAATTTACCCATCTCCCATTGGGGGGATGCGTTATTGACTGCAGCTTACGTCCTTAACCGTGTCTCAACAAAGTCCGTAGTCAGCATCCCGTACGAGCTTTGGACAGGAAGACAGCCTGACCTTAGCCTTTTGAGACCATAGGGTTGTGCCATGTATGTTTATGATTCCTCGCACAAATATGGCAAGTTAGGCCCGCGAGGAAAGAAGTGTATCTTTCTTAGATACTCTGAACACTCCAAGGGACATGTGTTCTTAGGAGAACATACGGACGACACAGTGACTGAGATAGAGTCTCGTGATGTCACGTTTCTCGAAAATGATTTTCCTGAGAGAGGTGAAATCGATCGAGAAATCGCCTTCTATGAGATGGATGAACCTAACGGCTCAACAGAACCCAGCGGCAAGACTAAAGAACCTGATATGGATCTTGGTCCTAGTGGGAGTGTTCCATCTGAAGGTGCAATGGCTCCGCCTCCTCGTAGGAGTAGTCGGGGACACGTACTACGTCGTCACTTCCCGATTGAGGATGAGATCCTAATTGTTACTCACGAAGACGATGAGGAGCCAAGCACATTCTATGAGGCTCTTGAGGGTCCTGCCAAGGACCAATGGTTAGAGGCCATGAAGGAAGAAATGAAATCAATGAGAGTCAACGGGGTCTGGGAACTAGCTGACCCGCCTGAGAAAAGAAAGGCCATTGGGAACAAGTGGGTTCTCAAAATCAAGAGAAAGCCCGATGGATCGATCGAGAGGTATAAGGCCCGTTTTGTAGCCAAGGGTTACGCACAGACAAAGGGCATTGACTATGAGAAGACTTTCTCCCCAGTAGTCAAGTTTACATCGATTCGTTTGCTTTTGGCGATTGTCGCAAGTATGGATTTGGAGTTATACCAGATGGACGTTAAGACCGCTTTCCTTAACGGGAATATGGATGAAGAGGTCTACATGGAACAACCCTCGGGGTTTGTTCTAGTAGATCAAGAGGACAAGATCTGTCGACTTCGGAAGTCGATATATGACCTAAAACGGTCATCCAGGCGGTGGTATCTAAGATTTCACGAGACGGTGATATCTTATGGTTTTAGCATGGTCGATGAGGATCATTGTGTCTATCTGATACGGGGTGATAATTCATTTGTGATCCTGTCATTGTATGTTGATGACATAATGTTGGCTGGGAACAACATTGAGTATATAAAGACTATCAAAACATGGTTGTCACCAACTTTGACATGAAAAACATGGGTGAAGCTGAGTTCATCCTTGGAGTTGAGATCCAGAGGGATCGTTCAAGAAGAATGTTGGCTCTTTCACAAGAGACATACATTAGAAATTCTCGAACGTTTTGGGATGAGTGATTGTAATCCCATAGATACTCCGATTGCCAAAAGTGAAGGTCTGAGCCTGGAAATGTGCCCTAAAACTCAGGATGAAGTGAGGGAAATGAGTAAAGTACCTTACTCCAGTGCGGTGGGAAGCCTAATATACGCAATGCTGTGTACAAGATCGGACATAAGTTATGCAGTCGGTCTGGTGAGTAGGTATCAGGCGAAGGTCATTAGAGAGCAGTGAAAAGGATTCTCCGATATCTTAAGGGAACTGCAAACCTCTCTCTGTGTTATGGAGGAGGCGATTTACGCCTTGTGGGCTATTCGGACGCCGATTGGGGAGGCGATTTGGATAAGCGTAAATCGACATCAGATTTTGCTTTTTTACTCAATGGTGGTGCCATTTCATGGAGCAGTAAAAAGCAAACCCGTGTTGCTCTATCAACCATGGAGGCTGAGTTCGTGGCTTGTTCTGTTGCAGTTCAGGAGAGTGTTTGGCTCTGAAGACTATTCGATGACTTAGGGACTATAGCGGATAGTGGGAGGCCCGTAATGATTTATTATGATAATCAGGCCGCTATCGCTTATACTCGAGACCCTAAATTCCATAGTAGGACCAAACACATAGACACCAGATATCATTTTGTAAGAGATATTATTGAGAAGGGTGAAGTGACCATCAGATACACTTCGACACATAGCATGGTAGCTGATCCCTTCACCAAACCCATAACTAGAGACTCCTTCTTAGCACATAGAGAGTCATTGGGTTTGAGGATTTATTGACATCGCTCAGTTTGTACTGACGATATTGATACTTTATTGATTTTATATATATATATATGATACATTATTCAGTCACATAAGTGTTGCATTTTATTCAATACGTTCACTTTTATTATCATATACATATATATGCTGTGATGTTATTATAGATGTCAGGCAGGTGAGATCGACTCTCTCACACGAGTGACCACCTCCAGCTCTGAGCGAGTGGAGATGAGACAGTTTCTAGCTGTAAGAGGCTTTGAGAGTAGTCCTGCTAGAACATAAGTCGCCCTGATATGTGTTCAGGATGAGATCATATGTGATATGACCGACATGGACGTACCCACATCCATGTTACCTGCTAGAAGCCAGGTTTGAGATCTCAGAAAGCACCTGCAATCTGTGAGATTGCCTCTGAAGTACTCTCTCTGAGATCTCTGGGTAAAGTCTTATGCGTAGGCTGAGTCCCATACCTGCACAGTGTTAGAAACATATGACATACGCCCTTTGAGAGATAGGGAATAATACTGTGGCACGCGTTTCATACCGCATGTGATAAAGACGACTAGGGATAGTGGGAGCTTTTAGTTTGAGACACTGATTATAAATTTTATCCTCTAACCCCACTGTGTGAGACCCGAGATCCACGGGGTGGGATCCCTTGTACCCTTATTACTTTCGGCTGACTCTTGAAGTCTTGATTCGGTGTTTGCTACCTTAGTCTGTTTACCGATAACCCGGAATATAAATTGAGGTCTGAGGGACAGGTCTAGAAAAGCAGCTGCGTTAAAACTGATAGATTCAAGTTTGGGAAAAGGAAGACCAATTGACGTTACATCATGATATTGTATTCACCGACCGGTCTCTTGTGTTCTTCCATATTGGGATTAGAACACAATAGTGAATACATATTCGAGCGAATCATGGGGAATTATTTTCGTTGAGGAAAATAGCTCGATGGATGTAACCAGTCTTGGATTTGGGGTGCTGCGAGCTTATTATTGTACTAACAATGACTTCTCGAACATCCTAACAGGTGTATCGAGCAGTCTTTATTTGCAGGTGTACTCGCAGACACCCAATCTAGTATGAAAATCTAGTAGGGTGAGGCGATCGCATGAGTTGTGATCTCGTGATGGATGAAAATACCCTCGTGTGCAAGTGGGAGATGATGGAATCAATGCCCACATGGGGTATCTTTCCATGTTTGGAAAAGGGAAATATTCCCACTTTCCAAAAGTCACAAATGGTAACTGATGGTTTTGAATAACCTACCTAATGTGGTGATGAAAGATAAGGTAACTAGGGCAAACCCTAGTATCACAATGATTAGCACAAACAATTGTGAAGAGGCACAATTGAGAGAGGGAGAGAATTCTGTTGCTTCACCGGATTTCGATTGAGGTGTTGTGACACTGCGGTGATAACTCAAGTTTCGTGGTTATCATCCCGATGACGAGATCGTTTGATCGAGGTTCGTGGTTCCCTGGACAATTTGCGATCTACTCTTGAGGTATGCCCAAAACCCTAATATTTTATAATTTTAAAAATTTACACGTTTCCGTATGTGTATGTGCATAAACTAACAGAAATTGTGGCCAATTTTGCATTTAAATGAATTCAGAATTATGGTGACATCAGTAAATTTCATCTGAAACCCTATTAAAATAAGAGTTACTCACCGAATTTTATTGCATTTTAAAACATTAGCAGTAGCACATTATTCACATTGTTAATTACAACCTAATTCAAACAATACAGTGGCCGTGGAAATGATACTCATGTACCATTTGTATATGTGTGTGCGCGTTACCCATTTATCAATTTTGAAAATGATAGATTTTATAAATTTACTCTATATCCTACCCTGTAAAAGTAAAGTAGAATAAGAATGGTAAAGTTTGTGATAGAGTAGGGTAAGGATAGAAACTTTGAAACCGATAAAAAAAACAAAATAGGATAAGATACAGGTTTTAGCCTTTTACCCTACACTACCCTACCATGGTCATCCCTAATCTATTTGATGCGTGTAGGCCATCTTAGTGTTTGATTGCGCATCAACTTATTTATGCACTAAAGATGGAAAATTAAAGTTTGATTTTCCAATTGTTGAAGCAATAGTAATTGTTGAAATTCTTGGATACATTGCTCACAAGAATAAGACACATATATGTGTCAAAGACCTAATATTGGTTGGTGTAGCTGGCCAAGAGGATTGTATCATTCTATTACTTTCGGGGTTTAATTGAGTAGAAGCTAAAAACACTAATATTGGAAGATCCGTTTCGTAAAGTGAGTCTTATATCTATCGGTTAAGAATAAACAGGTAAAACTTTGGACATTGGGGTGGTCTAACCAAGATAAAAAAAAATATACGTGTCAAAGAAAGAGGAGGGGAAGAAAAAGGATAATGCGGAGTAGTGTTCGCATGCGTTTTCCGATCTCTAAATTGACCGCATGTACGGCGCAGGTGGGATCACAGTTCACACACAACTGATCCCAAGTCTCCCAACTAAACCATCCCTTTGTAACTGAGGAAACCCTAAAGATCCGTCTTTTGTTTATTTGCACCACACGAAATATAAAAATATTATTATAATGAATAGATCAATCACAAGGGTGGATCCGATCAGACATGGGAAGAGGCTCCTTGATCGGCCAGAACAGCCCCATGAGTCGCGGTCCAATGAGGAAGAAGAAACAAAAGATGAAAAACAAGGTGGTGGGGATGATCAGAATGAGATGACGATATTCCCAGTATATTCAGCTCGATCTCAACAAGACATGTCGGTCATGGTTTCAGCTCTCGCTCAAGTCATTGGGAGTCAAAATACTGCTGCTGCTGATCATCCACTTCACCATACCATCCCCAACCCACATCAACTGCTGCCGGCTGAGCCTGAGAACCATGGCCTTTCTCAGTCTCCTCACGGTACGGTATACGAATATAATCCTCCCTCTCTCTACATCTTCAAATTCCCTTCTCTCTCTCTTATTAAGCTCCCTCTCTCTCTCTCTCTCTCCCCCTCCTTTTTAACATACATATAGCGACGGCTTGATTATGACCTTGATAAGGAGCGGGGGCTGCTAATATGATGTATGCACTAACTATGGATATATCTGTGTGCGTGTGTATATATATTTAAATTTAGATGGAATGTGCTAATTTCTCTTGTACTTGTCTCACTAGTTAAAACTTCTCCTAGGATATACTAAGCTGGATTTAGATGGGCAAAGAAGAAATTCTTTGTTTCGGGGGGAGGGGTGAATTGATTCGTTGGTTCTACTTGGATAGATCAAGCTTGGTTAGGAGTCATATCATATAATATGCATGGTTTTGTATATTGTTGCTTTTCTTTGTCTAATTTTGTGATCTCTCCTAAATATATATTATGTTGCTTGAGTATTTGCTTCTGATGGTAGCTGTAGAGCTAGTTCTGAGTGTTAGCGTAGATTGTGGTGTGCGTGAAGGAAAAGGAGCAATGAGCCAAAGAAAACACTATAGAGGAGTGAGGCAGAGGCCATGGGGGAAGTGGGCAGCAGAGATTCGAGACCCAAAGAAGGCGGCTAGAGTTTGGCTGGGCACCTTTGACACGGCTGAAGCTGCAGCACTTGCTTATGACGAAGCTGCTCTTAGGTTCAAGGGAAACAAGGCCAAGCTTAACTTTCCTGAAAAAGTTCAAGGCAGGGACCAACTAGGCTTCCTCACCAATCGTCAACACCATCTTCTTACCACCATCGGATCATCATCGCCAGCAGCACCATCTCATCATCTGTCCCCTCCTCAAACTCATCCAAACCCTTTTCCTAATTATGCACAACCTCTTATGGGTGGAGATCATGATAATGAGTTCAATCCTGGTGCTTTTTTGGGTGGCCTCCGCAACAAAGAATTCTTTATGTCCAGGTCATTATCAACAACTTCATCCTCCTCTTCCATAACACCTATACCACAAGAACATCAACAAGGTGAAAAGGGTTCAAGCTCCTCTTCACGTTTCGCGAGTGCTTCACAATCTAATTTCTCAAAGCATGCAAAGGACTCTAGCCAAAGCTGATGAATATGCACCATAAGGATATGAGTACAATCTCCATTCTATGTAAATATAATTTGCTAGCCAGCTTTGAAGAGAAGTATAAGACTCAAACGATTAACGTATTTTGTGTTTTCCAATTGGAATTCTCGATTCCTAGTTTTGTTTTCCTTTATTTTTTTATACTTTTTTTTTTCTTTATCAAGTACTTATATATATTACTTCTCTGATAAAAAGGTAGGGATGCATTCAACCTAGTTAAGTACCTTGGTTTTTGGCTCAATTTGTCGCTCAAATTACTTAAAATTCTTACTTATTATAAAACATGGCAGATATTGGTCTCAAACCTGGGAAGGGACGTGGGTTAGCTTGCGAGGCATTTATTTTTCACCATATATTTTTGAAAAAATAAGGGCATATTTTAAAATTTTTCATTGGAGAATTTTTAGATATACGTGAAAATAATATTTTTCTCAAAATATATAAAATTAATGTATGATAATCTCTTAAATAAGACAAAATAGAATAAAGGAATTTTTCTAAAAGGAACAGGAAACTAATTCCACAAAGGGTCCTTGGTTGTAATAGTGTATATATATATATATATATATATATATATATTTTTTTTTTTTTTCTGTCGAGGGTATTAACAGAATATTGTTCAGTATTATGGCGGTAGACTAGTGCGAAAAGTTTAATTAGCAGTCCCTTTGGAAAGAAAAGTTAAATTGTTCTTTGTAAACCGTTATGATTTTATAATATCACCAGAAATTTATACAATTATTGCTAAAGCATGAGCCAATGAAAGCTGTAGGCAATAGAAATCTGATAACAAAAGCGTACTCCTTATGAAAAATGCTTTAAAAAAGAAAAGGTTGACACATTTTTCGGGTAGTTGCAATATGTGTGTGTGTGTGTGTGTGTGTGTGTGTACACACATTCTCATACTCTTTGTTAAGCGCAAGCACAGAGAGAGAGAGAGAGAGAGAGACCAAGGCCATACCTCTAACCGCTGGGAGAAGTATTTATTGCGCTGCCTCCCAGTGCGTCCATTCTGCGCATAAGATATGGACTTGGGACGGCATGCATGGTTTAGCAAAGTGAGATGAAATATCGATCTAAAAATGGCTGAACTTTTAATTTAGGAATATTCGTCAGCTTTAATCAATCGGCCGTCTACATTAAGAAGGAAAGTTATGAATCACGACAATTCACAAGTCACGTTGACAACAGAGATTTGAATGAGTCAGTGGTCGCAACGCCAGTCGGAAAACTTTGGGAGGTCAGCCGAAACCGTGTAATCGCCAATTAGGGTTTCCCACCCTGGTCATCAAATTCGGCTGTCCGGCTTCTTTATTTTTTTTGGGTGGGAAAAGGTTTGGTAAGGCCGGCTAAGAAAGTAATGCCAGCTTCTCAAATATCACCACACGCTACCGCGTTCTGTGCCACATGTTCAGTTCACTTCTATAGCATTATTTCTCTTTGAAAACTAATAACATAAACTGTTCAAAAACCCCAACCAACCTTGGATTTCTTTTGAGAGTGCTACCTTTATTTTACGTACAATAA
Organism: Dillenia suffruticosa; assembly: GCA_033439265.1. NCBI lineage: Eukaryota > Viridiplantae > Streptophyta > Magnoliopsida > Dilleniales > Dilleniaceae > Dillenia > Dillenia suffruticosa. The sequence continues at coordinate 180,927 of JAVTVX010000015.1, read as the reverse complement.
TAAACTTATAGAACACGGGAAATAAATTACAAATTATGCATATCAGATGAGAATGCTAGGGAAACCCATTGAGTCGGTTCAAAACCTTTCTAGCATGATTGCTAAGAATTGATCTTTAGACTCTTGATATATGAATATATAGGAAATAGTCAAATTAATGCATAGCCGAATATATAGGAAATAATTTGAGCTGAAGCAATTTTGTGAAGTTATAATTTATTTGAGTTAAGCTGAGTCATGGGATTAGAAATTTCTTATTTTCAGTTAAGGAGATTTTGGGTTAAATGATATATGCTCTTTGTTTCCAAAAAAAAAAAACGATGCCAATGAGACTTGGATCTTCAAAGGTTTCTTCACCAAACTGATCTACCTGCACTATATGTCAATGAGACTTGGTTTAAGCTCAAAATTGTTTGCTTTCACGGGCAGGTCTTGCAATACTAGTTTGTACATCCCGAAGTCTAGAAGTTGAATACTTTTTTTTATAACTCTATTATCTTGAGCCATTACAAGAACCTATATAGATTTCCAAAATAATTTGCAAAATCCATTCAACAAAATCTATATCAACTATATAAAAATAGAAATCACAAAAAAATAGCAAAAGAATGAGTAAAAAACACCCGAGAAAACAATTAAAAACCCTGAAAAAGTCAGGAAAAAAAAATAAAAAATAGAAAAATCAATGAAAATAATAGAATTTGGTCAAGATATGGTGGTGTCAGTAGTAGTAAAGCGATGGGTTTTGATCAGCACATCAAAATTCTTTAGAAAAAGTGGTCACAGAACCTTAGATTTTAAGTCAATTGTCAGACAACAAAAATTTCCCGTCAAATTCATATCAAATCCAAACCCTAAACAATAACTGCATAATTTAAAAGACTATATACAAAGAAATATGAAAAAAAAAGTAGCACGAAATAAAAAAATAATATCTAATTTCCAATAAGATTATTCTAATGACATACAAGGATGTCCCCAGTGACCGTGTCAAAAACTTGGCATACGATTTTGATATCACGATTTTGGATAACTATATCCTAGTCGAGTATTATGTATATTATGAACAAATATCACTTTTACGAGAATATTTTGTATTATCAACTATAAACTATACTATCTAAATTGGACAAATCAAATCAAGATTATAAAAATATTAAAAATTACGAAAATATTAATCGAAAATCTTTAGATAAGAAAATCCCAGGACGTCAACTTCATCTGCTTTAATCTTTCATGTATCTGAATCTTTTCAAATCCCTTAAACTTACTAGTTAAAGAATTGTCGTTGATGATTATAGATATCCCCAAGATTAGATTTACCCGATAGTCATGTAATGAAATCCCTAAATCGACTAATAAAAATCCAAGAGTTACACAACTTTAATTAAATCAAATCGTATTAAGTTTTGTAGAAAATTTACAATCTAGGGTTTCTCCTAAAATCCCACACATAAAATTAATCTTTCGTCGATCTCATAATTCTATGTGAATTTTATTATATTAGACTGATCTCCTATAATTATATTGGTCATGCATGCATTCAATTTTAAATTATACAAAACGCAGAGCTAAATGTTTTGAATTATTAAAATTAATAATAAAATCTTATCATACAATAATTATACCAATAAAGATTTAAGAAAAAGCAATAAATTCAAATCATGTTATTAATTTAAAAATAGAGTCTATCGATTCTTAGAAACAAAAAAATATAGCTAAACATGCTAAAGAAAATCAAGAAAATAAAACCCTAAGTTTTGTGTGGAAAAAGTCCTATGTAGGTCTATCACTACTAGAAAACAAGGTATTAGTAATGGAAATTTCCGTTTCTAACTCCGTCGTTGAAAATCTTATCGCTAAATTTTAACGACGGAAATATGTCTATCACTAAATTTTTCAACAGATTAGTGATGAAAAATTTTCATTACTAAAACATTTTGTCGTTAATCTATCGGTGAGATCAAAAATTGTTTAAGGGATTCAGCGACGGATTAACGACGGAAATTTTTTGTCATTAAAACTTTCCGTCACTAAATCCGTCGCTAATGGTTTTACATAATGAGTGAAATTAGTGACAGAATATTTTAGCAATACAAAATTTCCATTATTAATTCATCGCTAAATGTAATTTATCCAATTTGTTACATTATAATCAATTCGATCAATATGTTAACTTATAATTAAGAGTATAAACACTAAATGGAAATTTATCCGGTTCTCATATTACCAACTATATTATAAATTATTCCATTTGATAGATATAAAAATCAAATATATTACTTACATACAACGTATAAAATCTCATGTTACCAAATACAATTCATACATCAAATAACTTCATAAAATCAACTACAATCCATAATATTCAGCGCCAAGTCAAGTATATAAAAATAAAATCATCAATGTGATAGAGATAGGTGATCAGAATCTGGTGGTTAAGTGCTATTTAGGCTAGGTGGTGAATGTTGTATATCTAATTGTCTAAGTATTTCACGAATTTGTGCCTCAGTTTGCTCCTTCACTCGACTCTGTATTTGTTTCAATATTTTGCTCTGCATGTTCTCTATCATTTGACTTTTCATTTCTTCCATCATTCTATCTACCTACTCCTTACTACACATATGAGAGGATGGTATGCATGGAGATGAAGTGGTACAATAGGAATTTATGTTTAGTATGTTATCAACTCTCTTTCCAAAACCATATAAACATCCCTTCATTGGACCCCCAGTTACCTCATACCATGATTCGACATCAAAGTTTGACCGAAAAGTGCTATCTGAACCATATTTTTCCTCTAGCAATTTTTTGTACTTGCCCTATAACAAGCATATATAATTATATTTGTCAAATTATTAATATTTCAATATTATCTATAATTAAATAATAAAGAATTTGCCTTATATTAATTGTTTCTAACTTCTTGTCAACATACTGTTCTTTTCCTTTATCACGCCTGTGATTGCGAATAAACAGTTTGAGATGGAAAACTGAGTGGCTGATTTCTTTATATTGAAAATAATAAAAATTATTAGTGATTTTACAGGTACAAAAATTATCAACACAATTTATAAAGAAGAAATAAATACAAATCATCTTCTTCATGTGTGTCGCAAACGGGATTGAACCGAATGTGTGCTTTATAATTTCTCATTCTTTCTCTTGATTCTGGTTTTGCTTTGTAGTATTTGACTTCTATTGTCACTTTGGTATACTCCAGTATTTATCAATTAATTCATTTTAAACAGCAGATATCAAATGCATAGGGCAATGACCTTTGGTTTCAGCTATATTTGTAGGACTACAAAACAAGTGATTTATTCTGACGGACTAAAACCGTCTCCGAAATCTAGTAAAACCATTGGCAGAACATTCTCCAACAGATAAGGTTTCAGTTGGCTATACACAGTCGGGATAGGTGTATTCCGACACTCTCGATCACCGTTGGAGTATGTCATGTATTTATAGTGACAGTTAAAAAGTGTTAGTAATATTTGATCTTTTATCATCAGTTTAAAAACCATTAGTAAAAATTACTATTTTTATTATCAGTTACGACTGTTGGAAAATCTTTCTACTTTTATCATCGGTTACCATGTTACTACGATGTCGGTTATGTTTACTACCATGTTATGACATATAACATGTTTGGAAAGTATCAATAAAAATTGCTATTTTTATCATCGGTTACAACCATTGAAAAATCTTACTATTTTTATCGTTGGTTACCATGTTGTTACTATCATATCGGTTATGTTACTACCATGTTATGACATGTGACATGTTTGGAAATGTTATTACTTTTATCTTTGGTTATACAACTGTTGAGAAATGTTACTGTGATTTATGGTTAGTTACCAAATATCAATATGTTGGGAAATGTTATAAGTTTTTATCGTCGGTACCACGCGTAACTATCAAGAAATGTTATTACTTTTATCGTCACTTACTAGTCACTTATTAGTCAGTTACTACTAAGAAGTATTACGATGCAACACTGTTAGGAAATGTTAATAATGGTCGGTTACCATATTATCACATTGCCACATATGTTTATATGTGAGAAAATGTTATAAGTTTTATGGACGGTTAGTATAAATGTTAGGAAATGTTACTCTTTTATCTCTTATCGTTAGTTACTATCGAATACTACATATTATTATAATTAGTTACTATCTTATATTTTCAAATGTCAAAAAAAAGAAACTAGGTTAGGAAATGTACTACGTATCAAAATATTAGAAAATGTTAGGAAATGTTAGAAACTTTAGTAAAATATTATAACTGTAATCCTTCTCGAAGAATGATTGATATAATAGGATAACAAAAAAAACGATTACATATCCCACAATTTATATCTTCTGAGATGCTTATACATATGCTTCACTACAAATATAAAAAAGATTTATCAGCACAGCCCCACTTTCATGTTAATCTATTAGTTCATAAAAAGAAGCAGTGAGATGAATATAATATAATGATACATGTAAAAAATGGTTATAAATAAAAATATTACCTTTGATGGAGTATGTCAATCTATTGATAAAATAAAAATAAAATAAAAATAAGTAGTGAGATAAATATAATATAATGGTACATATTAAAAATAGTTATAAATAAAAATATTACTTTTTGGATCAGGTGGTGATGATGTTGATTGTTGATTTCTATGTGTACTCCCAGTATTTGGAATTCGAGAAAGCTAATAATACAAATAATTTGGATTATTATTGAAAAGTAAAAATGAAATTAGTAAGATTGTGGTGAAACGGAAAAATAACTTTCATATCTGGATACTAGCAATAAGTCTTGCTTCATTAACTATGCATTTTTCTTTTTCTAAATCCTGCGTGTTGGGTCTCTACATTTCTTAACTACTAAAAAAATATTAGAAATGCATAAGAACTATTTATCTCACAATAAAATGATTTGTTTTTAAACCAAGCCTAACCTGGGGTAGCATTTTGGAATGATTGAGCTTCTTCAGAGTAAAGTTGTTCTTGTTATGGCTATGATTCTTCATGATCAGCAACAATAATCAAACCTAACCTGGGGTAATATCTTGGAATGATTAGACTTTTTCAGAGTGAAGTTGTTCTGGCTATGATTCTTCATGATTAGCAACAATAATCATTTGTTTAGTTCTTCCTATATTGAGTTAAGAAAATTTGGAATGAGATTTTGGTTAAATCACAAAGTTTGAGTTTTGAGGGAGGAGAGCTTATTAAAGAAGGAGAGGTTTTGAAGGGAAAGAGAGTTTGCGGGAAATAATTTATAATATATTTGGTTTAGCCGCTCAAATAAATTTTTAGAAACCCGTCATTTTTTCCGCTTTTTTATCTTTTTTACTTTTGTAAATTTAATTTTATCTTACTTTACAGCTTTTTTTATTACATCATCAATTTTATTTTGTATTTTTTGTATTTGATTTTTTTGAATTTTTGTTTTTGTTACAATATTGTTACCGTATTACAATATTGTTATTAGTTACTGCATTACATTACAATAAATAATAACCCTAAATATTATATTATTATATTATTTAAATTAATAATATTAATTATATCATTATTCTACTTAATTCATATTTGAAATTTTTTATGTAATAAATAAAGCAGTGGCGCACGGGCGTCATGGCATGTGCATGCATGCAAGTGCCCACGTGGGTGCCCAGCCATGCCAGTGCGGGCGCCCGTGCATGCCACCATGTAGGCAAGCACGGTGTTACCGGGCATGCAATGCCCGCGCGGGCGCCCGGCCATGCCAGTGTGGGCGCCCGCGCATGCCACTGCACAAGCAAGCGCGATGCTACCACGCATGCAAGCGCCCACGTGGGTGGCTGACCATGCCAGCGCAGGTGCCCATGCATGCCTGCGCGGGGCAAGGGTGCATGCAAGCGCCCGCAAGGGCACTCGCCCATCAGGCATATTTTAGGTTTTATCTTTTACCAATTTTTTTTTATTATTATATATTTATTTTATTATATATTACATTAGTTCTTCATAATTAATACATTATTACTACTTTATTACTACCTATATCAATACAAATACCATACATTATTACTACAATATTACTACCTATAAATTTTCAAAATTTTTTTTCTTTTCCACGCCAATATTTTGAAAACTTTGCATGCTAACAATTTTTACAATTTTTTAACCTATCTTTTAAGTCTCTCTTTTCTTCCTTGATGCTTGTTATGGTTTCTCATATAATGTAATTTTTAGAAATAGTGTTATAATTTATTACCATACAATTGGAGTATTCGCGGTTTGTCTTAGTCATTGGCAGGTTAACCTAATTAAGCAAACCTAATTAAGGATTAAATCTTGTTTTCATATCAAAACCTATTAGATGCATTTGTTACAAGTTATACTAATTGTATCACTTGTTATAAGAATATCTATTTGTTACCATGCATTATATCCATATGAGTACACATGATACACCAAATAAAATAGAGGGAAAAATATAAAAATAGAGAATGATTGGATAATTTGTAAACAAAATTATATTTTCTACGCTAAAATAAAAAATTTAGGATTTTAATTCTTAAAAAAATATTTTAAAGTTTTCACTTGAGACAAGTCAAAAGGGTTGTAAGAGAATAATATCAAGGTTGTGAGATTAGACAATAAACCCTACTAACAACATCATTTTACAATAATATTTAAGAGAATAATATTAAGTTGTGCAATACTAACTAGTTGTACTATCCACTAACAACAACCTTCACTTCTCTCGTGTGCAATAGTATAAGAGAGGTCACTCCTTATTGCTCAATTACCATTGCTGATACTTAGGCACCATATTGTTGTTAGGGGCTAAGATAAAATTTATATTGCATTAGTAATATTATTCTTGGATTGATATATTGGATAGATATTAATCTAGTTGGATGATTATTTAAGTAACCCATCTTAAAAAAATATACTTGTTGTCATGTCACATGTTTAGGTTTAATACCTCTTGGTTTATTTTGCTAATCTCACTAATGTAAAGTAGTTTAAAATAATCTTGGTTCATCCCACTAATGTAAAGTAGCTTAAGCTTTTCACCCCAATTTTGTCAAAGGTAGCACATTTTCAATGGTAAGGTGGTTTGATTAATTTTGCCAAAACCACCACGTTATCTTGTAATCATATTGTAATGAGATAATGAATTTTCTATTTATATTATGGTAAGGTGGTTTGATTTCTCTAACATAAACATAAGTATAGAGAATTTAATTTTGCGATTTTAGGTTGTTTTCGTTAAATAGAAGCAAGCAAAGAAATTAAAAAAGAAAAAAAAAGAGAAATAGGCAAGTAACAAGTAAGTAACAAAAAACTAAATTTCCGCTTGAAACAAAAAACAAATAAAAAGTTTTTAACGGTATATTGATTCCGAAATAAAATGATAAAATGTTTTTGGAGTTTTGACAAAATTTGCCGTGAGAGTTGCTTGATTTTGAAATAAAATGATAAAATATTTTGTGATGTGGTAGGTGATGTCACATGATATAAATAGTAGAAGAGGTCACTGCGGTCAATTATGCTGACAATTAAGGAATAATATTTAAGAGAATAAACATGAACATTTGACCCACTAATGTGCATAGGTGATGTCATATTTGATATAAATAGTAGAAGAGGTCACTCAATTATGGTGACAATTAGGCGCCAAGAAAAAATTAATGTTGGTTGAGGCCGAGATGAAATTTATGTTGCACTAACAATATGATTCTTGGATAGATATATTGAAAGGCAGATTTAATCTAGTTCTTAAGGTAACCGAACTTAGAAAAGGTGTTCATCTCGCAAAGTAGCTTAACAAAGTTTGAGAATAAAGTAATTCAACATTTCGCCCAGTGAAATGCATCACATTCTTGAATTTTATTTTTTAATGGTAAGGTGGTTTGATTAATTTTGTTAAAACCAGCGTATCATCTTCTAATCATTTTATCGTAATGAGACAATAAATTTTACTGGTAAGATGATTTGATTTTGCTAACAAGTAGGTTCAATTTAATTTAGTGATTGTTTTAGATTGTTTTCGCAAAGAGAGTAAAAAAAAAAAAGACAAATAGGGAAGTTAAGTAACATGATTGGTACTCAAAACTAAATTCACGATTCAAACAAAAAACAAATAAAAAGTTTGACTATTTTTGAAATGAAATAATATGATAAAATGTCTTCGGAGCTTTGAAAAAATTTGCCACCAGTTTTTTTGTGAGAGCTGTTGTTTGAAAATGAAATAAAATGATAAAATATTTTGGCTTCACCGTATGTGTTTTTTTAGAATTCATATAAATTATTTATAATATTATTTTGATAATTATTTTTTTGATATTATATGTATTATATAAATCAGTAATTTAATATCATTATTATTTTTAAATAATAATATTAATAATTTAAAATAAAAATAAACAAATTACTAATTTAATAATATTAAAATTTAGTAATTAGAGCCATGCAGGCGGTGGCATGGCTAGGCGCCCGTGCGGCCGCTTCGATGTGCGCACGCTCAGCACGGGCACCTGTAGGCGCTTGCAAGTGTGCATGCAACGCGGGGTCGCATGCTCGGCATGGCTGGGCGCTCGCATGGGAGCTTGCATGCGTGCATGCCCTGCTGTGGCATGCGCGGGTGCCCGAGCCAGCACTTGCCCCTCATGGTGGCATGCCCAGTAGCCTGCGCAGGCATGCCCTTGCATGTGCGGCCGGAAGCCTGTACAGGCAGCATGCATGCACGTTCTGTGCAGGCAGCAAGCGCGCATACCAAGTGCGGTGGCTTGGACGGGTGCCCGCGGGCGCTTCCAAGTGCACATGCAATGTGCGGCGGCATGCTTGGCATGGCTGGGTGCCCACGCATGTCATGCCCAGTGGCTCGTGCAAGGATGCCCTCACATGCGTTGTTGGAAACCTGTGCCGCCCACGCATGCCATGCCCAGTAGCTCGTGCAAGGATGCCCTCACATACGCGGTTGGAAACTTGTGCAGGCAGCATGCATGCGCGTTATCGAAAAATGATGAGAAATGTAAGCGCACGGTTCGAACCTCAGATCTTAGAACTAGAAGAGAACTTATTTCTATTGTGTAACCATCATTCCACAATTTCTTGCATAATTGTTCTTTTTTTTTTCTTTTCTTTTATTCTCTTCCATGCTCTCTATCTCACCTCTTTTTTTTTTTCCTTTCTAAATTCTTAGTTATTAATATTATATATTTTAAACAGTAAATATTTGTTTATTAATATATTATAATTTAAATTAATATTGATAATCATAATTTTATATTATAACACTACCATAGTATTCTCCACTTGTGTCTAAATTGTTCCAATAATATAATTTATAGTAATATATATATATAGTAATATGTATGTATTGTATAGTAATATAAGATTGATATTTTTATATTATTAGAAAACTGTGCAATTGTATCTTAATATAATTCTAAATTTTTGTAATTTTTTTGTACTTCCATTTACCTACTTGGACATATCACCAACAAAGCAATAATAATTTTCAAATTAAATGGATATCAAACAAATTTTCAAAATCTCTTTTCCACGTCTTTTTTTCATTACACAATTTAAACCACCCTTTTCAGTCTTTTCCGCCTATTACAATTTTTTGTTACACACTTTAATCATTGATACTTTTAATGAATACTCCTCTTTCGTTCCCATGTATATGTTATTTCTCATATGCTTATTAATATAATTTTTAGAATTTGTTACAAATTGTTACCTTACCATTACTACATTTCATGCAATTTTTAAAACACTTGTGGTTTGTTTGTACTTTTTATCAGTTTGTGCTTTTTATCTGTTCATTAGATTATTTTTAAATCTAGTTTTCACTTAAATTTAATTTAAACCAATATATGTACAAATCTATCATTTTAGGACCAGGAATAAGGAATAAGCAATTGGAGTATGAAACTTCATACTGTATGGTATCATGAGCTCTGACAAAGTGTTATGAATATTTTTTGGATCATAAGAGAAGTTTGTGCGTGGTATTCATGTTATCACTAGTTATAAAAAATTTACCACAAATTATCATAAATACCTGTTATCACTATATCATCACTAGTTATCACTGCATGCAACTCATGATGGCATGCGTGGGCACCCGCATGGCCGCTTGCATGCGTGCATGCCTCGAGCTGGCACTTGCATACGAGTATGCCCCGCACTGGCATGGCTGGGCACCCGTGGGTGCTTGCATGCGCACATGCACAGTGGCACGCGTGGGTACTCACGCTAGCATGATAAAACGTAACCCTATGCCTAGATTAAACGACTACGAATTACAAATGAAAATGTTTTTCTTTAAGATAAAATCTCAAATTCCATACTTTAGAAAAATTTCAAAATCTAAGTTTCCAAAATTCAATTTTGCGTAGTTTTGGGAGAAACTCCATATCTCCTTGTGTACTCCTTCAATTTAGGTAATTCTTATCTCTAATCGAAGACAAGACATCGATCTAAAATCTTCTAGTTTATACCATCCTCAGATTTTATGCGTATAATTTTATAAAATTCTCTTTTAATTTCAGTTTTGACTTTAAAAACCACTCCTGGACAGTTTCAGTAAAAATACTATAACTTTCTACCTACTACTCCGATTCAAGTGATCTTCAGCTTAAATTAAATATAAGACAGAGACCTAAAACTTTCATATTTTACGTTTCTTCAAATTCCTTACAAAAGATATCTAAAAATTTGACACAAGATACTGGTCATGCACAGAGTATGAAAACAGAATAGGTGAAATATACTGAACTTCTAAAAATTACTAAAAATCAATTCCTTTATAAAATATTTCACATAATATACCATTTTAAAGTTTAGAAGTCTAGTTTACACAGGAATAAACGGCTGAGATTTTCAAGTCCTATAAAATGAGATATCATAGCAAGATTACACAATATTCAAATTTGGAATTTAATATCTAGTATGCTAATATAGATACTAATGTAACTACTCAACAAATGATTTAATTCTTGCATAAGTTAAAACATGTTACCTTTATTGTAAGCTCTCTTACTAACAATATATGCCAGTGCTCCCTTTAAAGCCTTGAATTTTTTTTTTCCTTTTCTCACCTTAACACCAAAATCAAATCACAACATATGAATACAATACTTCGAACCTCCATTTTGAAATTAAAATTTCCAACAATACTCTTACCTCTTTGACTTCATAGTTGAACTTAATTTTAGAGAGGGAGTTTTCATATTTTCGTCCAAGGGAGGAGGAATGAAGAAAAAGTGAATCAATTTATCAAAACAAGTTTCTTTATAAACCTAGCAAAGTATTCTTGACCATTGGATCATCCCATGCATTATCTCAACTATCAACTTATCCTACTACTTAAACCATGCAATTGTTGATTCAAGCAAACTCCATGCACTCCATTAGGAGTCTTGTTAGATGTCCATGTCAATGGGGAGGATTGCACAAACTATCCCAATAGTCTTTCAAGCAAAAATTTCCATCCATTAAGATTTCATGCATAAATTCTTATCCAATGATCTTTCTTGAATGTGGAATCATCACATGTGGCCACTAACCAAACTTGCTGCCCTCTTGACCAATCAATTGGCTCCAATTGTCTATCGTTGAGTGGTTTGTAACCAAATCCCTCAACTTTCTTTAATTGCATTTAGACCCCTAATTTTTAATAATTTGTATTTTTTGTCCCTATGAAATTTTGCTTGAAATTTCTTAAAAATATGAAATTTCTTTTAAATATCTTTATTTAAGTGTGTAAGTCTTTCCTTAGCCATTTTTGACTTCTTTAGTCTTTACCGGCGCTTACCGAGAAGATTTTTGGTTTTCTAATAAAATTTTCGGTTTTAACAATTTTGAGACGAAATTTCAAAATAAATAAATAGATAATTAAAATTACATTTTAAATATCTCAAAAGAATGTTAATATCTATTTAGAATCATGAGAAGTGGTACATGATATACAATCACCGAAAATCGGTGTTACAATATAATACATATATATTACTATATATATTATTATATGTATTACAATAAATTACATTATCTAATTATCGGACCAATTTAGGTGATACAATCTCATGTTGGATATCCTCATTTGGATGACAACCTCATTTGGATAATTGGATGAGTGGAGGCTTAGTGTCATAATATAAAATTATAATTATTAATATTAATTTAAATAATATAATTATCAATAATATAATATTAGTAGAGACGTTATATAAGTTAATTAATTATCAATTTATATAATATTAATAAGTCACAATTCATTTATTATAATTCACTTATCATTATTTGTATTATTACGGTTTGAATATATCAGGAATACAAAACGAAAGAAAAAAAAACAAGATGACCCAAAGTGAAAAAAAAGGTGAGAGTGAGATGATAATAATAATAATAATAAAAGTAGATATGAAGAGACGAAAAAAAAATTGTACTCACATAGGATACTTTGGCATAGAGGCATAGGGGTTGGCTTTAGAACCCACAACCTGGGTTTGAAACTCCTTAACATCAATTTTTTGCAAAAAAAAAGGCAAAGAATTGTCTGCATAGTGGCTCCGCGCATGCCTACGTGGTACCACCGCACCAGCGCGGGTGCCCGTACGCGCGCCTAGCGCATGCACGGTCACACTGCACGGGCGCCCGCGGCACAGCCATGCGGTGTTCACATACATGCATTCTTGCATGCGCAGCACAGCCGCGCCAGCCCCGCGACACAACCACGCAGGAGTGTGCACATGCATTCTCGTAGAACGGCACAGTCGCGTAGGCCCCCACAACACAACCGTGCACTGCATGCACGACACAGCCGCGCATGCCTCCTGTATTACTATTATACATTACTACTAGTAAATGTTACTACTATATTAGTACATTGTATTATATATTTTATCTGCCCAGGATGGCTCAAGCATAATCTTAGACTTGTGATAAAAGGTAGTAATTTTAGGAACACTTTTTTAACCGCAGTAATTTCAGTTCAGCTCCAATTTAATCAAATTTTTTCACGATAAAATGCCAAAAACAATTTCTCTTTTATCTTGCTCCGAATATTTATTTCAATATAAACTTGTGTAAAACATTTTATTTGTATTTAATATAATGAACAAGTCATAAAGAGGAAGTGATAAATATATTGATGGGTTAATGCAGCAAGATTTTTGTATTAAATTAAATACTTCAACATTTGGTTTTCAATCATTTGATGCTTTCAATGTGGATATATCATCAATATTTCCAATCTAGATAATTTTTTTCACCATAATATGCCCGCACGGCATGCACATGCGCGAGCACTCGCATGAGTTATAACAAGTGATGGTAACGAGTGATAACAAGGGATCTTGATAATGTAATAATTGTATAAAATTTGTATAATAAGGACATAGTGACAAGTGATAACAAATGATCTATAATAGGTAATAAGTGTCTGGTAATAAGTGGTAAAACAATGGTAATACAATAATTGTATAAAATTTGTATAAAACATATATGTTGGATTTGTATGTAATCGTAATAAGTCTTAAAAATCACAAGCTAATAGAAAAATAACACATATGGAAACATTCGAAACATATGGGAAAAGAAGAAAGAGGGCTAAAACAATTACTAAAGTTTGAAAAATGAGACGATAAAAAATAATAACGCATCCCACAAAAAATGTTCTAATGAAAAATGACGCTTTTGAAAATTTATTTTCAACATTTGTTTCGCACCTATGATATGTCACTTGAAATATAAACATATGATATATCACTTGAAAATTATTGAACCTTAATATGTAGTAAAAATATGTAAGTGATTTTTTTAAGTGGAAAGACACGCGGCATTGATTAAATGTTTAAAAGTGTAAAAAAATGTGAAGAATTAAAAACAACACGCACAGTAATAGAAAAAAAAAGAATGAAAAAAGAGGCGGGAAAAAAGGTAAAAAAAAGCTGAAAAAATGAACGGGTTATGAAAATTTATTTGTGAATATGATATATTATATAAATCATACGTAGAAAACTTCACCATCAAAGTTTCTCCTTCTCTCGAAATCTCTCTTTTCCTAACCCATTTAAACCTCTTACTCACTAGCAGGAGTACACATAAAACCCAACCATTATCATCACAACCATTGACTCCACTCAGTCACTCACTACCTCATTACCATCCACATCATTACCTCATTCCACTCACTCACTACTATGCTGGGAATGCACATAAAATTCAACCATCATCATCATACTTGACTCCAAAAGGTAATATTTTATTTACATTCATTCTTTACAATGTTATTATATTAATTTCACAGTGGTTTTATATGAATAGATTGACACGTAAAAAGGATTGTAGATAAAGATGCCTTTCAATTGTCATTGTAACATCTTAGAAGACATGCAATTGTAGTACTTACAATCTTTTCTCTGTTTTTTTTCTTTTTTTTTTTAGTTCTTATATGTAGATGTCATTTTGCTTAGAAATCGATGTATTAACATTCTCTGTTTATATTATTTTTATAATTTTTTTATTTCTGGTCTTATAGCAATCAAATCTATACCATCTTAAAAAAATCGTATCGAGTAAATATTTTTGTAATATTTCCTAACATGATAAAAGGGAGTGCATTTCGTAATTTCCTAAGAGAGTGTAGTAACTCATGATACATGACAGTAATTTATACTAACACATGTGGTAATTAATGGTAACCGACGATAAATGTCTACAATAAAATGATGGTAACGACGATGATAAAAGATAGTAACACTTCATATCACTTGTGTAACCGATAATAAAAGGGTAATTTTGTAACACCTATCTATCTAATGATAAAAATAATAATATTTACTAATAGTCAACAATATATAACACTAACAATTCTTAACGGTTAGTAGTAATATATCATAATGATAATAAAAGTAGCAATATTTACTAACTCTTATGATAACAGACAATAAAACTAAAAACATTTACTAATACTTATCATAACAGACAAACAAAAATTTTGTAAAATTTTCTAACATATTACTTTGTACTTACCGACAATAAATAGTATAACAATTCTTAACGGTTATGATGACTTATCGATAATAAATAACATAACAATTATTAACGGTTATGGTGACAATAGTAATATTTCCAGTAACATTTCACTAGTAACATTTTCTATACACGTGGTAAGCGACGATATCTGTAGTAATATTTAATAACATTTGTAATATCTAACAATAAAAGTAGTAACATGTAGTAACAATTCTTAACAGCTATAGTTTTGGACGATAAATGTAGTAACATTTCTGTAGCAGGCGATGATAAAAGTAATAACTTTTACTATGCTTTTAAACTGATGATAAAAATTGATTGTTACCCACACTTATCATAACCGACAAAAAATAATTGTAACATTTCTTAATATATCTCGTTCTATATTTATCGATAATAAATAGCATAACAATTATTAACGGTTATAGTGAGTGATGATAAAGTATTAACATTTCCTATGTGGCAAGATATGACGGTATTGTAGTAATATTTACTAACATTTGTATTTACTGACAATAAAAGTAATGACATTTCCTAACATATGTGCTATGTGATTGTGGACAATAAATAGTTGTAACAATTTTTAACGGTTATATTGAATGATAATAAAGGTAGTAACTTTTACTAACTCTTTAGAACTGATGATATAAGATTGATTTTTACTGACACTTTTCTAATTGTCCGTGTGTTGAACATGCTCCAACGGTCAGACAAGTGTCGGGATAGGTCTATCCCGACCCATGCCTAACCAACTGAACCTTTATCTATCAGAGAAGGCCTTATCGACAGTTTTATCACATTTTTCTCATGGTTTCCGTCCGTCTCCATAAACCATTTCTTTTGTAGTGTATCCACCAGAGGTTCTCTCTCTCTCCTCGCCTTCTTCTTTATTCTTCTCACTACTCTCACTTATCATAGCCACCTCCGATGACCAAAGGTAAGTTCCTCCCTTTTGCTCAAATCTAATTATGTTTTTGATATTATTTGTCAAATTAAACTTATTTTGGTACAGAAACATAATTAGAGCATGACTAGGGAAAGATTATGTCAAATTTAGAGTAAAATTAGGACAAAGTTGGGCAAAATTGACCAAATTAAGGATAACTTAAGGCAAAATAAACTTATTTTATGCTTAAATTAGGCAAAATTAGGGAACAATTAGTGTAATGTTAACTTATATTAGGGTGAAATTATGGTATAATTAGAGTAAAATTAATTTATATTAGGATAAAATGACAAAATTAGGGCAAGATTAAATTATGTTAGATTAAAATTTTGCCAATAATAGGGCACGATTAGGGAGAAATTAGTTTATTATATAGTAACATTTGGACAAATTTAAAATATTATTAGTGCAAATTAATTAATAATTAAATACTTTATACCACGATAACAATAGGGCAAATTTACAACATAAAAGAAGCACAATTAGGCAAAATTAATTTATATTAGGGTAAAATTATAGCAAAATAATTTATACTAGGCTAAAATTCAGGCAAAATTAGTGGACTCTATAGAAATATTTTGTATATATATTTCTCATTCTTATATGTTTGGCATGCATATGATTATTTGTTTCTAGAGAAGTAGTGGATATTTAAGACTATTTGTTTCTACTGATATGCAAATGATATTGATAATGTTTCTGGCAAATTGATATCATGAAGAGTATTTGTTTCTAATAATATGCAAATGATGTTGATACTTGTAGCAAAAAAGAGTATTTATTTATACTAATATGCAAATATTGTGTTCTTTTTCTAGCAATATGTTTTTAATGAAAATATTTATTTATGATAAATTCTTTTGGTATCAAGTAGATTTTTTATATACTTGTCATTCAAAGGAGTTGAATTAGTTATGACAAGTCATTAATGGTTATCTAATGACTTGTTAGATTTTCAACTTATGAATTTTTGACATACTTGTCATCTGTTAGATTTATGTATTTAATATATTAAATTCAAATAACTCTAACTTAACAAACTTTCTTAGGGAATATCAAAAATTTATGAGGAGGCAATATTGGAGTTGGTTGTTTGGTCATGAGATTGATATGCTTACTTGTGAACACTTTCATGTTTGGTTGAGGGAAACCACAAGATATACACTAATTTTGATAAAGTCTCATGTTTCATGCAATATTATTAGCCACAATTAGATTTCAAACCGAGCTCTACCATTATAGAAGAAATAAAATGATTAGTTCAAGAGTCTGTCTCTATTGTTAAGGATACAATAGACTTGCAATTAATGCCTTTAAATTTCTTACTAGAGACGATGAGAAGAGTAAACGGACTCAAAATTTTGGAGTAGTTATGAGTTCATCAACAATAAGCTATACAAGTATTAGAGATACGAATCTAAGACAATGAAGTGTGGACTACTATGGTATTTTAACTAATATTATAGAACTAGATTATTATGAAAAAGCAAATGTTGTTCTATTTCAAGATGATTGCGTTGATGTGCTAAGCAGTAGATGTATTAAAAAGAATGACTTAGATTTTACACTTATGACCTTTGATCAATTAATACATACCGATGAACAATTGATCCATGAGCCTTTTCTGTTTTCATTACAAGCGAAGCAGGTGTTCTATCATAGGATCCTAAAGATGAAAAATGCATTGTTGCTATCCACAATACATCAAGAGATTCTTTTGACACGAATGATGAATCGGATAACAATAACTTGGAGTTTGGGATAATGTAACTAAAAATTTATATGATTAGTAACTTATTGACTCTATATCTATCTTTCAACATGTATTCTTCAAACTTGTGTTAAGTTATTTATATTCAAAATTATTGTTAATTAAAAAATATATTTTATTATTATCTTAAGAGAAATTTTCACTTTTGTATTTATAATCTACTTATTATTTGTTGATTTAATTATAATTATGCCACAACGAATGAATTTAGTTGAATTTCAACCAAAAAGGAGGTTTCATGCAGTTCAAGAAAGGAAATTGTGGTTGAGTGAACATAAGTCTTATAAGAATACGCAAATCTATAAGAAAATGACAAAGGCATGACCCAATGCCATGAATGGGCATAGTGTGAAGATTTATGAGGAAGAGAGGATAAGAAGTTGCTAAAGAGGAAGTTGCTGAAGAGGAAGTTGCAAATTCATCGGCTTTACGAGGAGAGTTTTCTGTTCTCTTTGATTTATGTTATTATTTCATTTTGCACTTTGTGGACAAATTTGGTTTAAGTGTGGAGGGAGCATGCATTCTGATTTTCTTGATTTTTTAGGAAATTAAAAAAAAACTTACAAATTTTAAAAGAAAAAAAATTTGTTTTTATTAAATTTTTTCTTTGTTAACTAAATTTTCTCAAGTTTCTAATCCTTGTATGTAACTTGATTTGAATTGGGTTATATGAAAAATAATTGGTATTAATAGTTATTTGGTCATGACTAGTTATTCATCTTTTTTATGATTGATTTGAAAAATAAATATGTAACATTTGACACAAAATTTATGTAAATGAGGAATTGAGCCTTGAAGATAATTCATTGTATTCTCATTTTTCTTATTGAGCACATCTAACTCATAATTTGGTCATTCTAGAATTTGTTTTATTATATATTTTGAGACTACATTTTTTATGTTCATATACCAAAATGCTTAATATACCAAGATTTACACCATTTTGGCTTTTGAAAAAATATCATACATAACATTTTCCTTTTATATATTTTAATTAACTCATTTGAGTTTAAACCTTTTCGTTTTAAATGACCAACATAATTTATCCCATGACCTTTTTTTGTAACTCCAGATTTCGAATTCAAATTCACTAATTTACTTATAACTGATAGCATGACATTATGTTTTTAGACATTTTTTTTTCTTTTATGTATATTGGAGTTTTATATATATTTTTAGACATTATTATGTTAAGTTACGTTAAAAAATGAAGAAAAAAATAGCCGAATTTTGAAAAAAAGAAAAAAAAAAGTAGTGCTGGTTGAAAAAAAATGAAAAAATAAAGAAGAAAAAAACATAAAAAGGAAAAAATTGAGAAAAACCTTTTTTTTTTCATTCTTGGATTTTGTTCACTCTTATAGTGGAGTTCCATTTCATATTATTTGCCTTGGAGAAGTGATACATTACATGCTTGGAGTTGGAGTGCTATACATATTTTGGGATTAGAAGTTATGAAAATTAGTATTTTCCTTGGTTTGATGTAAAGAATGTCATGTCTTGATGGTTCGAGTATTTTTAGTAAATTTTTAACCCAACATTTATGCCTATTTATCATATCCTTAACCCTAATCCCGTTATAACCAAATAAAAGAACTTTTGATTACGGCATGAGTTTTCATATTTAAGTGATAAAGATTTGATATATTAAAAAGTTTATGATAATAATATCTCATTGTATTAATTTGAGTGATACACATACCCCATCCATAAAATTGAGTGCATTGAGTAGTTAAATCTTATTTTCCTTATTTTATTGAGTGAATCAATTGCGAAGGTGGATGAATCTTACATTGTTCTTGATTTTAAAGAGACTATAGGAGATGCAATAATTGTTCTAGTATTGAATACTACAAATTATTGGTTGTCTTGATTGCAATTTCTATTTGAACTTGTCAAGTGTATGGTTAGGAGTTTGGGAAAGTCGAATTGGTTTTGAAGAAAATTTGTCTTGTTTAAGGAAAAACAAAATATTCAAGTGTGGGGGTATATGATAATAATAATTTTATACACTTGAATTATATTATTTTATTTTTTATTTATAAATTTTAGAACTATTATAAATCTTATTTCGTGATATTATACTAATTAAATTCATGAGTTTTGATTTAACTAATTTTGGACTTATTTAAGAAAATTCGGATTGGACAAATAGCAGTCAACATTTTTGATATATCTTTCTACTCCGATGCTTGATTGAACTGATTTTTATTACGTTGAAAACAAACTTCAATGTCTACAAATCTTGTGAAGAGTCTAGAATCTAATTCAAGTAAGAAAATATTCGAAAATTGGAAAAAATAAAGCTACTAAATGCTGAAATTCAAGAAAATCAAATCATTGTTGAAGAGGAAAACTAATAGAGTTTATCTAATGAGTAATTTTTGGGATAAAATTATTGAAAATTTTAGAAATCTTCAAAATCAAGGATAAAGATGAAGTTTCTAATTTTTGAGAAAGTAATAAAATAATGTCTATCATAACAAAAACAAGTTTTCAAGTCAAAGCGAAAAAACCAAGTTTCCAAGAAAGCCAAAACTCCTTAGAGTTTTTGTTCTATAAATAAGAGTCATCCCATACATCTTGAGAGACCTACGTAGGACTTTCTCCACACAAAACTTAGGGTTTTATTTTCTTCTATTTTCTTGAGTTTCTTTAGTATGTTTAGCTAATTTTCTTATTCCTAAAACTTGATGGATTATGTTATTTAATTAATAGTATGCTTTGAATTTATTTCTTTCTCTTGAATCTTTTTTGGCATGATTATTGTGTGATGATATTTAATTATTGATCTTAATGTTTTAAAATGGTTAGGCCTGCATTTTGTATGATTTGAGATTGAATGCACGAATGACCAATAGAATTTTAAGAGATTAGTTTAATACAATAAAATTCACATAGGGTTATAAGATCGAATATTAATTCTGTGTGTGGAATTTTAAAGGAAACCCTAGATTACTGTTAGATTATGGTGACTCAATCACGCAACGGAAGCAATAATTAACATTTTTCAAAATCATAAAAAATCAAGTTTATGGTATACCTTAATCGGTGATTTGAATAATTTGGGAAATCGCAAACTTTGAACTGGAGCAACTCGCAGTCGGGATGATAGTTACGTAAGACGAACTATTAACACGATACCACGACGTTTCAACCCTTAACCCGGTGATTCGTGCGTTGATCGGAATCAATCCCTCTTGATCATCATCTCTCTTGATGTTCTCTCTTTTTTTTTTTTTCATATATAAACTTAACTTACTTTTTGTTTTTGTTTTAGAATCATAACTCCCGTAGGAGTTATTTGGAGAGTGAAATTAGGGGAGAGTGGGGTAATGGGTAACTACCCATTACCCCCTTTGTTTTGAAATTTAAATAGCCCTACGTGGGCATTACACAACATCTCCCACTTGCACACGAGGGCATTCTATTTCTGTCATAAGATCACAACTCATGCGATCCACCATATCACCCTACAGGGTTTTCATACAGGGTTGGACGTCGTGCGACTAGCGAGTACACCTGCAAACAAAAACTCCTCGACATAACTGTTAGGATGATCGAGTAGTCACCGTTAATATCATAAGAAAGCTCGCTGTACCCCAGATCCAAGACTAATTACATTTATCGAGTTACTTTCCTCACCGAAAGTAATCCCCAGCTATCACTCGACTATGTATTCACTATCATATTCAAATCCCTACATGGATGAACATAAAAGACCGGTCGGTGAATACAACATAACAATGCAATGTCAATTGGTCTTCCTTTTCCCAAACTCGAATCTATCGATCTCAATTCGGCTGCTTTCCTAGACCTGTCCTTCAGACCTCAATTTATCTTCCGGGCCATTGGTAAACAGACTAAAGTAGCAAACACTGAATCATGATCTCAAGAGACAGCCGAAAGTAATAAGGGCACAAGAGATCCCACCCAATGGATCTCGAATCTCACACAGTGGGGCTTGGGGATAAGTTTTAAATTATTGTCTCAAGTAATATAGCTCCCACTATCCCAAGTCGTCTTTTCACACGTGGTATGAAAACACGTGCCACAGTGTTACTCCCCCATCTCTCAGAAGGGCATATGTTAGATTTCTCTAACACTGTGCAGGTACGAGGACACAGTCTACTCATAAGACTTTACCTAGAGATCTCAGAAAGAGTACCTATGAGACAATATCACAAATTACAGGTGATATCCGAGATCTCAAACCTGGCTTCTCACAGGCAACATGGATGTGGGTACTTCCATGTCGGTCATATCGCATATGACCTCATCCTGAACACGTATCAGGGCGACTTATGTTCTAGCAGGGCCACTCTCAAAACCTCTTACAGCTAGAAACCGTCTCATCCCAGCTCACTCAGAGCCGGAGGTGGTCACTCGTGTGAGAGAGTCGACCTCGCCTGCCCGACATATCTATTACATATATATGATAATTAAAAGTAAGTGCATTAAATGAAAAATATAATGCAAAAGTGACTGAATAATGCACTATAATCATATATATATAAAATCAATAAGCATCAACGTCATCATTAAGTACAAACTGAGAAATGTCAGTAGATATTCAAACTCAATGACTCTCTATGCCCTAAAAAAGAGTCTCTAGTGATGGGTTTGGTGAAGGGGTCAGAATCATAAAAAATCAAGTTTACGGTATACCTTAATCGGTGATTTGAATAATTTGGGAAACCGCAAACTTTGAACTGGAGCAACTCGCAGTCGGGATGATAGTTACGTAAGACGAACTATTAACACGATACCATGACGTTTCAACCCTTAACCCGGTGATTCGTGCGTTGATCGGAATCAATCCCTCTTGATCATCATCTCTCTTGATGTTCTCTCTTTTTTTTTTCATATATAAACTTAACTTACTTTTTGTTTTTGTTTTAGAATCATAACTCCCGTAGGAGTTATTTGGAGAGTGAAATTAGGGGAGAGTGGGGTAATGGGTAACTACCCATTACCCCCTTTGTTTTGAAATTTAAATAGCCCTACGTGGGCATTACACAACATCTCCCACTTGCACACGAGGACATTCTATTTCCGTCATAGGATCACAACTCATGCGATCCACCATATCACCCTACAGGGTTTTCATACAGGGTTGGACGTCGTGCGACTAGCGAGTACACCTGCAAACAAAAACTCCTCGACACACCTATTAGGATGATCGAAATGTACTTGACGGTCACTTCACCCTTCTTGATGATGTCTCTAACATAATGGTATCTGGTGTCGATGTGTTTAGTTCTACTATGAAACTTAGGGTCTCGAGTGTAAGCGATAGCGGCTTGATTATCACAATAAATCATTACAGGTCTCCCACTATCCACTACAATCCCTAAGTCATTCAGTAGTCTCCGAAGCCAAACACTCTCCTGAACTGCAACTGAGCACGCCACGAACTCAGCCTCCATCGTAGATAGAGCAACACAGGTTTGCTTCTTACTGCTCCAAAAGATAGCTCCGCCATTGAGCAAGAAAGCAAAACCTGATGTCGATTTGCGCTTATCCAAATCACCTCCCCAGTCGGTGTCCGAATAGCCCACAAGGCGCAAATCGCCTCCTCCGTAACTCAAGGAGAAGTTTGCAGTTCCTTTTAGATATCGGAAAATCCTTTTCACTGCTCTCCAGTGACCCCTTCCAGGATTTGCCTGATATCTGCTCACCAGACCAACTGCATAACAAATGTCCGGTCTAGTACACAACATTGCGTACATCAAACTTCCCACTGCACTGGAATAAGGTACTTTACTCATTTTCCTTACTTCTTCCTGAGTTTTCGGACACATGTCCAGGCTCAAGCCTTCACCTTTGGCGATCGGAGTATCTATGGGATTACAATCATTCATCCCAAAACGCTCGAGAATTTTCTTAATGTAGGTCTCTTGTGAAAGAACCAACATCTTTCTCGAGCGATCCCTCTGGATCCTAACTCCAAGGATGAATTCAGCTTCACCCATGTCTTTCATGTCGAAACTGGATGACAACCATGCTTTGATGGTCTTTAAATACTTAATGTTGTTCCCAGCCAATATTATGTCATCCACATACAACGACAGGATCACAAAAGAGTTATCAAACCGAATCAGATAGACACAATGATCCTCCTCAACCATCGTAAAACCGTAAGATATCACCTCCTCGTGAAATCTTAGGTACCACCGCTTGGATGATTGCTTTAGACCGTATATCGACTTCCGAAGTCGACAGACCTTGTCCTCTTGACCTACTAAAACAAACCTAGGGGGCTGTTCCATGTAGATCTCCTCATCCAGGCTCCCGTTAAGAAAAGCGGTTTTAACGTCCATCTGGTGTAACTCAAGATCCATACTAGCGACAATCGCCAAAAGTAAACGGATCGAAGTAAATTTGACTACTGGAGAGAAAGTCTCCTCGTAGTCAATGCCCTTGGTCTGCGTGTAACCCTTGGCTACCAGACGGGCCTTGTACCTCTCAATCGATCCTTCGGCCTTTCTTTTAATTTTGAAAACCCACTTGTTTCCAATGGCCTTTCTTTCCTCAGGTAAGTCAACTAGCTCCCAGACTTCGTTGACTCTCATTGATTCCATTTCTTTGTGCATGGCCTGTAACCATTGGTCCTTTGCTAAACCCTCGAGAGCCTCCTATGCAGTCCTTGGCTCTTCATCGTCCTCAGGAGTTACAATGAGGATCTCATCCTCAATCGGGAAACGGCGACGTGGTACTTATCCCCGACTACTCCTTCGAGGAGAGAGAGGTCCCACACCTTGAGATGGATTGCTCCCACTAAGATCAAGATCCATAATCGGCTCTTGAATCTCGTCACTGGGTTCGGCTAAGCCACTAGGCTCATCCATCTCGTAAAAAGTGAGATCTCGATCGATTTCTCCTCTTTTAGGGAAATCACTCTCGAGAAATGTGATATCACGAGACTCTATCTCGGTGACAGTGCCGTCCGTATGTTCTCCTAGGAACACATATCCTTTGGATTGTTCAGAGTATCTAACAAAGATACACTTCTTTCCTCGCGGGCCTAACTTGCCGTACTGATGCGAGGAATCACGAACATACGTAGCGCAACCCCATGGCCTCAAGTGGCTAAGGTCAGGCTGTCTCCCTGTCCAAAGCTCGTATGGGATGCTAACTACAGACTTTGTCGGAACACGGTTAAGGACGTAGGCCGCAGTCAACAACGCATCCCCCCAATGGGAGATAGGTAGGTTGGCTTGTACCATCATCGACCTCACCATCTCCAACAGAGTCCTATTCCTTCTCTCGGCTACTCCATTCTGTTGAGGAGTAGCAGGAATAGTTAACTGTCTCGTAATACCTCTATCGAAACAGAGCTCTTTAAATTGCTCAGACAGATACTCGCGCCCCCGATCGGTTCTGAGAGTTTTCACCCTCAAGTCTAGCTGATTTTCTACCTCACTGATAAACCTCCTGAAGTATTCTAGTGCCTCAGACTTGTGTGAGATCAGGTAGACGTAACCGAAACGCGTGTAATCGTCTATAAACGTAATAAAATACGTGGCTCCGTTTCGAGCTCTCACATTCATGGGTCCGCAAATGTCGGAATGGACCAATTGTAATGGAGTCTCAGCTCTTATTGCTTTCCCAAATAGTTTTCTAGTGGCTTTGCCCGCAAGGCAAAACTCACATACGGGCAACTGGACCTTGGTTAGCGGGCCCAGCAGGCCATTCGTAGCTAACCGGGCCATCCTTTCTTGCCCTATGTGGCCAAGCCTACTATGCCATACATTCACATCATCTACTACACTATCTGATGCAAAAGCAATAGTAGAAGAAGAATAAATCTCATAAGATGAAATCATATCCAGTACATAAAGTCCCTCATGGACAAACCGGAACAAATTAAAGAACTGTCGTAAGTAATGAAAACTCTAGAGTTTCCCAACAACACTGAATATCCTAACAAATCCAAACATCGGACAGATACTAGATTTCGCCTAATCTCAGGAGCATACAAAACATCATGAAGATATAAGACTTGGTCATTTCGTAGCAATAGCTTGCAAGTGCCAATCTCTTTCACTTCCACGAATGATCCATTCCCCACGTACAGCCTCCTCGCCTGGGGACTTAAACGGCGGAACTCCATGTATGCGCTCCTGTCCCGAGCTACATGGTCCGTGGCTCCTGAGTCTACAATCCACAAAGGAGAAGAGTTAATGAGCATCACACTAGATGACACGTAACTCAAACCATGTAAAGAAGAAGGACATACCTTTCGCTCGCCACACTCGCGTGCGAAATGCCCAAGCTTGCCACAAACATAGCATTGGACTTTGCTCTTATCGAGCTCATTCTTTTTGCGCTTCTGTCCTTTGTCGTCGGTCTTGGCAGGTTACTTCTTCTTGCCTTGGCCCTTGGCCTTCTTCTCATGCTTGCGCCACTTGCGCTTTAAACCCTGGGAGCCCTTACTCGACTCCGCAAAATTAGCATGAGCAGAAGAAGACCTAACCACCTCCTGACGCTCCTCCTCGAGCTCACAGTGCCTACTCACGTCCATGAAAGTATGAATACTCTTAGTGTGCGTGAGATAGGTCTTAACCACATCCCAGGAGTCAGGCAAGAACTGGATCACACCCAGTACCTGAAGCTCATTAGACATCGGCTCTCCCATATTTTTCAGAGAGGCGATCATACTCGACATGTGCATTAAATGCTGTTTCATTGTATGATCGTGTCTCTTCTTATAAGTGATGAACTTATAGGTCAGCATCCTCACCTTAGGAGCTGACGGGGCGCCATATTGCTCTCTCAGAGCATGCCAGATCGACTGTGGAGTACGATACTGCTTGTAAATCGGAATCAGCTCATCGTGCATGCAGCTAAGAAGGATCACCCTCGCTTGGCTATCCTTCTTTTTCCAAGCACGATACACCTCCTGATCCCGTCGTGCTTGTGCCGTAGAGCCCTCCCTGGGGTCTACCATCTCGTTCTTAAGAATTTCCCCGAGTTCTTGTTCCTCGAAGACAAACTGAACCTTTCGGTGCCAAATATTATAATTGTCACCGTTCAGTTTATCTCCCTTAACGAGATCTAGAACGACAGTCTTCGTAGCAGCCATGTCTCTGTCACACAGAAAAAGAGACGTCAGTGACTAATGATGCTTATTTTCACAATTTCGTACACTCTACGAATTAATAATCCAAAATGAATCGAGTATTGACCCCAAAGTGAGCATATGAGTCAACGGACACCATACACCACAACTCGGGATCTCATCTCTTTATCCGGACATTAATTCGGTGCACAAAATCCCACAAATAGTCACAAATTTCCTCATAGGACCCAGAAAAAAAAATTGAAAAAATCAATTTTGGACGACCTGACGCGCCGCCGGGGTCCCCACGCGCCACCGCGCACCGGTGGCGTATCTGCAGGCCCTGCCACGCACCTCCACGTGCCGGCAGGAGCCTGGATCACGCGCCAGACGCGCGGTGAGGTCTTCACGCGCCTCCACGCGCCTGTCGTGGCTCGGCTCACGCGGCGCGCGTGGCTCACTCGCTTCCACGCGCCTGCGCCGGCTCGGCTCACGCGCGCCCAGTCGCAGCGCATTGTCACGCGCCTTCACGCGCTGAGCCGAGTCAGCGGGTCTGTCAAACGGGTCAGGTGACCCGACTAGGGGGGTTAACAGGTCGGGTTAGACCCGACACGTGTCGGGTCGTGGGTCGACTCTTGACCCGCCCCGACCCGTCCCTTTCCGGACCGCTCACGCGCCTTATTCGCGCGTGAGTGTCACGCGCCAGCTGGACGCGCTCCTGTGCGCGTGTGGTGCACGCGCCCGCGGGTCTGTAACTCATCTTCTTTACCCGACGGGTCTGCAACTGGGTTTTTCGACCCGGTTCTCCGAAAACCCAATTTTCGGTATAAACAACATGCAATATATATATCAAAATGTAGATCTAGCAGAGACAAACATAGATCTACCATTTTCATGTTCTGATTTGACCTAAAACTCGCCAAACCTGGGGTTGAATGGTTCGGTCACTATTCACGGCCGAATGCTTCAACTGGAATTTTCTTAGCCCTATCTTGCCCAGAAAATTACGAAAAAATTATTTTCGTGTTCTACGTGAGTTGGGTAACGCAATGGTATAATTGGATTCACGAAATTCATCCGTGATTCGAACCCCAAATTTTATACCCTATCTTTTTATACCCAAATGAAATTCCGAAAAATTATTTAGAAATATATCTAACAAGCTCTGATACCAATATTAGATTATGGTGACTCAATCACGCAACGGAAGCAATAATTAACATTTTTCAGAATCATAAAAAATCAAGTTTACGGTATACCTTAATCGGTGATTTGAATAATTTGGGAAACCGCAAATTTTGAACTGGAGCAACTCGCAGTCGGGATGATAGTTACGTAAGACAAACTATTAACACGATACCACGACGTTTCAACCCTTAACCCGGTGATTCGTGCGTTGATCGGAATCAATCCCTCTTGATCATCATCTCTCTTGATGTTCTCTCTTTTTTTTTTCATATATAAACTTAACTTACTTTTTGTTTTTGTTTTAGAATCATAACTCCCGTATGAGTTATTTGGAGAGTGAAATTAGGGGAGAGTGGGGTAATGGGTAACTACCCATTACCCCCTTTGTTTTGAAATTTAAATAGCCCTACGTGGGCATTACACAACAATTACAGATTCTCTACAGAACTTAATACGATCCGATTTAATCAAAATTGTAAAACCATTGGATTTTGATTAGTCAAATTAGAAATTTCATTGCATAACTATTGGGCAAATCTAATCTTTAGGAAATCAGCAATCATCAACAATAAAACACATACAATCGCAGAAAGATGGCAAAAATTGACATTACTGCTAATGAAAAGAAGTTCAAAACTCAAAACTTACTAAAGTAGAGGGGCAAACACTCTTCCCTATTATCAATTCTGGGCATGAGATGGAAACAGTGACAAATGAGTTGAGAGAGGTACATGAATTAATTGTTAAACAGGTCTAGACAAGTGAAAAGAGCACAAATCAGTTCATGAGGATATTGTAGGATCTTTGAGGTTGGTGGACAAGAAAGGCTTGGATGAGACCGAAAAGTTGAGTTTTAAATTCTTTAACCAACTTGGGGATGATTTGCAGCAAAACTCTTTCAGAAAGCCAATTTGTGACCGTGAAAAAAAGCAAAAACAATTGCCAATTGTTGAGAAAATTGGAGAACTCTTTGCCTTTGTTGTCAAGCCTACCAATAGGTTTGATCCCTTTAGAGCATAAGAAGAGATGAATACCGATTGTGAAGGTGTTCTCAAGAAAGCAATTGACAATCAAAAGTACTTGTTGTAGCCGTCCATGATAACCATGATTGAGTTTAGGATTGATGTTGATAGCAAAGAGGTTAGGGGTTTGGAAGTTTCAGCAAAGAGCAAAACCACAGATGCTGATAAAGCTATTAATCTTACTTTTGCTAGTATCATCTCTTACAAAGGAAAAATATATAAAGCGATTCTCGCATTTCAAATGAAATGCAGATGATTTCTTAGAGATCATACATTAGATGAGTGGAGTGAATTAGATGGAAGGTGCTCCCTTGACATAAAACAAAATGCTTCAAAATTAAGGTTCAAGGCAGCAAATCAAAGCAAGGGTTCAAGAAACACTTTCATAAGCAAAGAGAGAGAGATAGTAATGAATTTTTTGGGCGATCGAAATCGTTTTTGGAGAAGATGTATAGTAGCGTGTGAAGGTTTTCTTTGTTTTCCCCTCTCTTCTTGAGTTGATACCTTTACTTAGTTTGGTAAGCCTGGCTTTAGCCAGAAACTTTTAACTCTTTTATTTCACGTAGACGCTCTTTGGTGTAAGTGTAAGAATTCAAATTTATTTAAGCAATTGATGCATTTCACTTCTTTTTTTTATCGACTAATATTTGATAATCAATTTACTAGTCTTGATTAATTTAGCTTGAGTTAATTGTCAGGTCAGGGGCAAGCTCTCCCTATATTTGTTTCTTTCATTCTCAAAACTTGAATTTGAAAATTTGATTGAAATTCAATGTTATTATCACTGAATGAACAAGACATTAAGTTTTGACGCATACCACCTCGTCAAATCCTTTTGGTGATACTATAAGTATTGATTTTTTTAATCCCATTTTGCTATAAATTCATTTGATACATACAATTTTTCTTTCTTTATTTGCTTTGCTAAAAAGCATAGCAATGGCCCTCAAGCATAACCTCCTTTTTTGTTTTAATCTCATCATTATAAGCTTGCTTGACTAAAAAAAAAGTCCTTTCATTTGGGGAAAAAAGGTCTTGAAAAACCAATTGCAATTAGATGATTGCGTAACTAAACAGTCTAGAATATGATATAGAAGTCAAACAATACATACTTGCATAGGAATTATATGTTTTAAAATCATGAAAATTATAACGATCATGAGTACTTGTCTCTTGTAAAATGAGCCAGCTCACAAGAGTTGTTTTCTTAAGATTCTTATTCTTGCTTTCTTGCGCAAGGTGCCCAAAGTGAGAGTGAGAGAGAGAGAGAGAGAGAGAGAGAGAGGCTGTTATCAAGACCAAGATCCCATGTAAGGTTTAGTGGACACTATATCTCGTTTGATTAAAATCTTGAATTCAAATATTAAGAATAGAAAAATAAGTATGGAAAAAGTTAATGCTTTGTTAGATTAAGGTGACTCAATCACGCAGCGGAAGCAATAATTAACATTTTTCAGAATCATAAAAGATCAAGTTTACGGTGTACCTTAATCGGTGATTCGAATAATTTCGGAAACCGCAAACTTGGAACTGCAACAACTCGCAGTCGGGATGATAGTTACGTAAGACGAACTATTAACACAATATCACGACGTTCCAACCCTTAACCCGGTGATTCGTGCGTTGATCGGAATCAATCCCTCTTCATCATCATCTCTATTAATGTTCTCTCTTTTTTTTTATTTTTCATATATTGAAGAATCATGTTCATTCTATTTTTTTGAATCATAACTCCCGTAGGAGTTATTTTGGGGAGTGTAATTAGGGGAGAGTGGGGTAATGGGTAACTGCCCATTACCCCCAACCTGCTCCACGTGGGCATCAACTAATATCTCCCACTTGCACACGAGGGCATTCTATTTCCGTCATAAGATCACAACTCATGCGATCCACCATATCACCCTACAGGGTTTTCATACAGGGTTGGACGTCGTGCGACTAGCGAGTACACCTGCAAACAAAAACTGCTCGACACACCTGTTAGGATGATCGAGTAGTCACCGTTAATATCATAAGAAAGCTCGCTGTACCCCAGATCCAAGACTAATTACATTCATCGAGTTACTTTCCTCACCGAAAGTAATCCCCAGCTATCACTCGACTATGTATTCACTATCATGTTCAAATCCCTACATGAATGAACATAAAAGACCGGTCGGTGAATACAACATAACAATGCAATGTCAATTGGTCTTCCTTTTCCCAAACTCGAATCTATCGATCTCAATTCGGCTGCTTTCCTAGACCTGTCCCTCAGACCTCAATTTATCTTCCGGGCCATTGGTAAACAGACTAAAGTAGCAAACACTGAATCAGGATCTCAAGAGACAGCCGAAAGTAATAAGGGCACAAGAGATCCCACCTAATGGATCTCGAATCTCACACAGTGGGGCTTGGGGATAAGTTTTAAATTATTGTCTCAAGTAATATAGCTCCCACTATCCCAAGTCGTCTTTTCACACGTGGTATGAACACGTGCCACAGTGTTACTCCCCCATCTCTCAGAAGGGCATATGTCAGATTTCTCTAACACTGTGCAGGTACGAGGACACAGTCTACACATAAGACTTTACCTAGAGATCTCAGAAAGAGTACCTATGAGACAATATCACAAATTACAGGTGATATCCGAGATCTCAAACCTGGCTTCTCACAGGCAACATGGATGTGGGTACTTCCATGTCGGTCATATCGCATATGACCTCATCCTGAACACGTATCAGGGCGACTTATGTTCTAGCAGGGCCACTCTCAAAACCTCTTACAGCTAGAAACCGTCTCATCCCCGCTCACTCAGAGCCGGAGGTGGTCACTCGTGTGAGAGAGTCGACCTCGCCTGCCTGACATATCTATTACATATATATGATAATTAAAAGTAAGTGCATTAAATGAAAAATATAATGCAAAAGTGACTGAATAATGCACTATAATCATATATATATAAAATCAATAAGCATCAACGTCATCATTAAGTACAAACTGAGAAATGTCAGTAGATATTCAAACCCAATGACTCTCTATGCCCTAAAAAAGAGTCTCTAGTGATGGGTTTGGTGAAGGGGTCAGCCACCATGCTGTGTGTCGAAATGTACTTGACGGTCACTTCACCCTTCTCGATGATGTCTCTAACATAATGGTATCTGGTGTCGATATGTTTAGTTCTACTATGAAACTTAGGGTCTCGAGTGTAAGCGATAGCGGCCTGATTATCACAATAAATCATTACAGGTCTCCCACTATCCGCTACAATCCCTAAGTCATTCAGTAGTCTCCGGAGCCAAACACTCTCCTGAACTGCAACTGAGCACGCCACGAACTCAGCCTCCATCGTAGATAGAGCAACACAGGTTTGCTTCTTACTGCTCCAAGAGATAGCTCCGCCATTGAGCAAGAAAGCAAAACCTGATGTCGATTTGCGTTTATCCAAATCGCCTCCCCAGTCGGCGTCCGAATAGCCCACAAGGCGCAAATCGCCTCCTCCGTAACTCAAGGAGAAGTTTGCAGTTCCTTTTAGATATCGGAAAATCCTTTTCACTGCTCTCCAGTGACCCCTTCCAGGATTTGCCTGATATCTGCTCACCAGACCAACTGCATAACAAATGTCCGGTCTAGTACACAACATTGCGTACATCAAACTTCCCACTGCACTGGAATAAGGTACTTTACTCATTTCCCTTACTTCTTCCTGAGTTTTCGGACACATGTCCAGGCTCAAGCCTTCACCTTTGGCGATCGGAGTATCTATGGGATTACAATCATTCATCCCAAAACGCTCAAGAATTTTCTTAATATAGGTCTCTTGTGAAAGAGCCAACATCTTTCTCGAGCGATCCCTCTGGATCTTAACTCCAAGGATGAACTCAGCTTCACCCATGTCTTTCATGTCGAAACTGGATGACAACCATGCTTTGATGGTCTTTAAATACTTAATGTTGTTCCCAGCCAACATTATGTCATCCACATACAACGACAGGATCACAAAAGAGTTATCAGACCGAATCAGATAGACACAATGATCCTCCTCAACCATCGTAAAACCGTAAGATATCACCTCCTCGTGAAATCTTAGGTACCACCGCCTGGATGATTGCTTTAGACCGTATATCGACTTCCGAAGTCGACAGACCTTGTCTTCTTGACCTACCAGAACAAACCCAGGGGGCTGTTCCATGTAGATCTCCTCATCCAGGCTCCCGTTAAGAAAAGCGGTCTTAACGTCCATCTGGTGTAACTCAAGATCCATACTAGCGACAATCGCCAAAAGTAAACGGATCGAAGTAAATTTGACTACTGGAGAGAAAGTCTCCTCGTAGTCAATGCCCTTGGTCTGCGTGTAACCCTTGGCTACTAGACGGGCCTTGTACCTTTCAATCGATCCGTCGGCCTTTCTTTTAATTTTGAAAACCCACTTGTTTCCAATAGCCTTTCTTTCCTCAGGTAAGTCAACTAGCTCCCAGACTTCGTTGACTTTCATTGATTCCAATTCCTCGTGCATGGCCTGTAACCATTGGTCCTTTGCTGAACCCTCAAGAGCCTCCTGTGCAGTCCTCGGCTCTTCATCGTCCTCAGGAGTCACAATGAGGATCTCATCCTCAATCGGGAAACGGCGACGTGGCACTTGTCCCCGATTACTCCTTCGAGGAGAGAGAGGTCCCACACCTAGAAATGGATTGCTCCCACTAAGATCAAGATCCATAATCGGCTCTTGAATCTCGTCACTGGGTTCGGCTAAGCCACTAGGCTCATCCATCTCGTAAAAGGTGAGATCTCGATCGATTTCTCCTCTTTTAGGGAAATCACTTTCGAGAAATGTGATATCACGAGACTCTATCTCGGTGACAGTACCGTCCGTATGTTCTCCTAGGAACACATATCCTTTGGATTGTTCAGAGTATCTAACAAAGATACACTTCTTTCCTCGCGGTCCTAACTTGCCGTACTGATGCGAGGAATCACGAACATACGCAGCGCAACCCCATGGCCTCAAGTGGCTAAGGTCAGGCTGTCTCCCTGTCCAAAGCTCGTATGGGGTGCTTACTACAGACTTTGTCGGAACACGGTTAAGGACGTAAGCCGCAGTCAACAACGCATCCCCCCAATGGGAGATAGGTAGGTTGGCTTGTGCCATCATCGACCTCACCATCTCCAACAGAGTCCTATTCCTTCTCTCGGCTACTCCGTTCTGTTGAGGAGTAGCAGGAATAGTTAACTGTCTCGTAATACCTCTATCGGAACAGAGCTCTTTAAATTGCTCAGACAGATACTCGCGCCCCCGATCGGTTCTGAGAGTTTTCACCCTCAAGTCTAGCTGATTTTCAACCTCACTGATGAACCTCCTGAAACATTCTAGTGCCTCAGACTTGTGTGAGATCAGGTAGACGTAACCGAAACGCGTGTAATCGTCTATAAATGTAATAAAATACGTGGCTCCGTTTCGGGCTCTCACATTCATGGGTCCGCAAATGTCGGAATGGACCAATTGCAATGGAGTCCCAGCTCTCATTGCTTTCCCAAATGGTTTTCTAGTGGCTTTGCCCGCAAGGCAAAACTCACATACGGGCAACTGAACCTTGGTTAGCGGGCCCAGCAGGCCATTCGTAGCTAACCGGGCCATCCTCTCTTGCCCTATGTGGCCAAGTCTACTATGCCATACATTCACATCATCCACTACACTATCAGATGCAAAAGCAATAGTAGAAGAAGAATAAGTCTCATAACATGAAATCATATCCAGTACATAAAGTCCCTCATGGACCAAACCGGAACAAATTAAAGAACTGTCATAAGTAATGGAAACTCTAGAGTTTCCCAACAACACTGAATATCCCAACAAATCTAAACATCGGACAGATACTAGATTCCGCCTAATCTCAGGAGCATACAAAACATCATGAAGATATAAGACTTGGGCACTTCGTAGCAATAGCTTGCAAGTGCCAATCCCTTTTACTTCCACGAATGCTCCATTCCCCACGTACAGCCTCCTCGCCTGGGGACTTAAACGGCGGAACTCCACGTATGCGCTCCTGTCCCGAGCTACATGGTCCGTGGCTCCTGAGTCTACAATCCACAAAGGAGAAGAGTTAATGAACATCACACTAGATGACACGTAACTCAAACCATGTAAAGAAGAAGGACATACCTTTCGCTCGCCACACTCGCGTGCGAAATGCCCAAGTTTGCCACAAACATAGCATTGGACTTTGCTCTTATCGAGCTCCTTCTTCTTGCGCTTTTGTCCTTTGTCGTCGGTCTTGGCAGGTTGCTTCTTCTTGCCTTGGCCCTTGGCCTTCTTCTCATGCTTGCGCCACTTGCGCTTTAAACCCCGGGAGCCCTTACTCGACTCCGCAAAATTAGCATGAGCAGAAGAAGACCTAGCCACCTCCTGACGCTCCTCCTCGAGCTCACAGTGCCTACTCACGTCCATGAAAGTATGAATACTCTCAGTGTGCGTGAGATAGGTCTTAACCACATCCCAGGAGTCAGGCAAGGACTGGATCACACCCAGTACCTGAAGCTCATTAGACATCGGCTCCCCCATATTCTTCAGAGAGGCGATCATACTTGACATGTGCATTAAATGCTGTTTCATTGTATGATCGTGCCTTTTCTTATAAGTGATGAACTTATAAGTCAGCATCCTCACCTTAGGAGCTGACGGGGCGCCATATTGCTCTTTCAGAGCATGCCAGATCGACTGTGCAGTAGGATACTGCTCGTAGATCGGAATCAGTTCATCGTGCATGCAGCTAAGAAGGATTACCCTCGCTTGGCTATCCTTCTTTTTCCAAGCACGATATACCTCCTGATCCCGTCGTGCTTGTGCAGTGGTACCCTCCCCGGGATCCACCATCTCGTTCTTAAGAACTTCCCCGAGTTCTTGTTCCTCGAAGACAAACTGAACCTTTCGGTGCCAAATATCATAATTGTCACCGTTCAGTTTATCTCCCTTAACGAGATCTAGAACGACAGTCTTCGTAGCAGCCATGTCTCTGTTACACAGAAAAAGAGACGTCAGTGACTAATAATGCTTATTTTCACAATTTTGTACACCCTACGAATTAATAATCCAAAATGAATCGAGTATTGACCCCAAAGTGAGCATATGAGTCAACGGACATCATACACCACAACCCGGAATCTCATCTCTTTATTCGGACTTTAATTCGGCGTACAAAATCCCACAAATAGTCACAATTTACCTCATAGGACCCCAAAAGAAAATTAAAAAAAATCAATTTTGGGCGACCTGACGCGCCGCCGGGGTCCCCACGCGCCGCCGCGCACCGGCGGCTCGTCTGCAGGCCCTGCCACGCGCCTCCACGCGCCGGCAGGTGCCTGGGTCACGCGCTGGACGCGCGGTGCGCTCATCACGCGCTTCCACGCGCCAGACAGGGCTCGGCTCACGCGGCGCGCGTCGGACACGCGCCCCACGCGCCCGAGCCGGCTCGGCTCACGCGCGCCCAGTCGCGGCGCGTTGGCACGCGCCATCACGCGCGGAGCCGAGTCAGCGGGTCGGTCAAAACGGGTCAGGTGACCCGATTGTGGGTTAACGGGTCGGGTTAGACCCGCCACGTGTCGGGGTTGTGGGTCGAAGCTTGACCCGCCCCGACCCACCTTTCCCCGGAACCGCTCACGCGCCTTACTCGCGCGTGAGCGCCACGCGCCAGGTGGACGCTCTTATGGGCGCGTGTTGTGCACGCGCCCGCGGGTCTGGAACTCATCTTCCTTACCCGACGGGTCTGCAACTGGGCTTTTTGACCCGGTTCTCCGAAAACTCAATTTCCGGTATAAACAACATGCAATATATATATCAAAATGTAGATCTGGCAGAGACAAACATAGATCTACCATTTTCATGTTCTGATTTGACCTAAAACTCGCCAAATATGGGGTTGAAGTGTTCGGTCACTATTCACGGCCGAATGCTTCAACCGGAATTTTCTTAGCCCTATCGTGCTCAGAAAATTACGAAAAAATTATTTTCGTGTTCTACGTGAGTTGGGTAACACAGTGGTATAATCGGATTCTCGAAAATCATCCGTGATCCGAACCCCAAATTTTATACCCTATATTTTTATACCCAAATTAAATTCCGAAAAAATTATTTAAAAATATATCTAACAGGCTCTGATACCAATGTTAGATTAAGGTGACTCAATCACGCAGCGGAAGCAATAATTAACATTTTTCAGAATCATAAAAGATCAAGTTTACGGTGTACCTTAATCGGTGATTCGAATAATTTCGGAAACCGCAAACTTGGAACTGCAACAACTCGCAGTCGGGATGATAGTTACGTAAGACGAACTATTAACACAATATCACGACGTTCCAACCCTTAACCCGGTGATTCGTGCGTTGATCGGAATCAATCCCTCTTCATCATCATCTCTATTAATGTTCTCTCTTTTTTTTTTATTTTTCATATATTGAAGAATCATGTTCATTCTATTTTTTTGAATCATAACTCCCGTAGGAGTTATTTTGGGGAGTGTAATTAGGGGAGAGTGGGGTAATGGGTAACTGCCCATTACCCCCAACCTGCTCCACGTGGGCATCAACTAATATGCTTAAATTAAGTCTTATACTTATTCGAATTAGATTAATTGAATAATTTGGGTATCGTTAGAGAGAGAGAGAGGCTGTTCTTACTGCCGTGTCCATTTGAGAGAGGTAGAGTATATTTGGATTTTTAAGTTTGTTTGGTGGGCTCCATCAACATTCAGCATGTGTTGTGTCAAGCTTTACGACCATTCCAAGTTCAACACTTACACATACCAACGTGATGGTAGAGGAGGACAACGGAGAGCTTGAAAAGCTCTTCCTGGATCTTTGATTTTTTTTTGTACTACATCAATCGGTATTCAAAATTATAATTTAATTTATCTAATCCAGAATTTGTAGTGGTATATTTAGAGAACTATCTTCCCAATATAGTCTGCTCATACTCAAATCGCAAGTCGAACTTAGAATCTTATTTAAGGAATCTAACACCATATCTTACTAGACCGGCTGATCCTTGGTTTTGATTCCTTTTTCTATTACATTCACATTCTATATCTAAACTCAAACTTGAAACAAAACACTTTCTTCTGTTCTTAATATTGGATTAAATGATAGTGATTTCCTTTTCATTTTCTTTTTTGTCACAAAATTCAATTTTGGTTTTAATAATGAAATATATACACACACACAAAGATATATATATAATTGGTGAAATGTTAACAAAAGTTCACATTTGCTAACTATGAAAAGTATTTTGATCCCTATTGATGTTATATGGCCCAAAAGCCCATCGACGCATAACATTGGCCCAAAGCCCAATAGACAAAATATGTTAAAACATACCGAAATGCATAGCTTACACATGACGCACCTGATCCTCTCGACGCATAATGACCAGATCCTTTTTGGTAACTGCCTATTCGACTCTCGAACCTCCTAGGTATTCAATATTCGGTCAGTTTAGAAAAATGTTCATCTTTTCGTAAAATACGGGAATGACATCTCATAACAAGAAAGGAAATCTCTAAATCTTCCCCGATAAGGAAAGTGAGTCCCTTACAAACTGAAACTTCCTCCAATTAATGAAACTTCGTTGGACACCCATGAATTTCGAGACACCTCCATGAGGAAACTAGAGTTTTAGTGCCCTGGATGCATACGAGATTCACACAGGTAGGCCACATATACATTATTAACCCAACCGGCTAGGTAAGTTCTCATGCTCTCACATTCTCTGATCTTATACACAGTACACAAAGGCATGTAGAACTCTCTTTCAGTTTGTTTCTCACCACTCTTTGAGTTAAGCGTCAGAGTCTCCCCCCAGAGCACACTTTGGCGGTTCTTTGCAGTTCTTATTGATCAAAATTGATAGACAGCCATTCAATCCATTCGAGTCAACGGAGTCATTATCTATCAATTCAAACTCATCTCTAACAGATTGGCACTGTTCATGGCAAGCAGACTAATTTCTTGAGTTCTTACTACCTTATCCTTTTTCCTACAACCATGGCATCCATCAAGAGAAAGAGGTAGATCATCGGTTTCGATGACGACGATCTAATAGGAGTTGACACAAACTGAAACAATCCGACAATCATCACCACAGGAATAGGATCCTATTTCATTAAAAGGACCTTCGTCGATTGAGGAGTAAAACAAAGTCTCCTCTTTTGGGATGCCATCCAACGGATAGGTTTCAACCCATCTCATCTTCAACCCCCATACTACTACCAAGACCACTTTTCACGTGGTGAAACTTTCATCCTCCCTACAACGCCATCCTCGGTCATCTTAGTTTGGATGGCCTCGAAGAACTATCAAGCACAAGACATATAAAGATTAAGTTTAGGATGCCTTTAGGGGTCAGTACTCCATGGTGATATCGATCCATCGATCATCCTTGCTGACGAGAAAGAAAAAGAAGTTTTTCTAGTAGATGCACTATCACTACAAAAAAACACGGTTTTAGCGACGGATTTACCGACGAAAATTTAAAAAAAATTCGTTGCTAAAAACATTAGCGACAAATTTAGCGATGAAAAAGTTTTCGTTGCCAATGACGTATCGCAAAAATTTAGCAACGAAAACTAGAAATTCATTGTTAAAAAAGTAACGGATTTAGCGACGAAAAATTTTTCGTAACTAAAATTAACGATGAAAATTCCAGATCCGTCGCTAAATTTAACGACGGATATGGAATTTTCGTCATTAAATTTATAATTTATAATCAATTTAATTATTATATTAATATTATATTTTACATATATTTTATAATTTATATATATATTATTTAATTATATATTAAATTTAGTGACGGAGCTTGAAATTCGTCGTTAACGTGGAAGCAAGCAAACGTACCACACGGGTGCCAACCACTCTGCCATCCACTCACGCGCCCGCACGCGCCCGTACGCGCCCTAGACATGTTGGCCCTCATTGATGTTCCCGCACACGCCCTCTTGCTCAGCTCACACGTCCGCAGACACTGCACGTGCGCCTGCCCTGCTCCCCTACCCGAGTCCGGACCCGCCGCCCTGTTGTTGCCGGCGCATGCCCGTGCCTATTCCCGCCCCCGCCCTTGCAAAAAATGCTTAAAAAATGCATCGGTATGCATCCCACTCGATTTGAACTTGCACACACGCGATATAATAAGAACACATAACCACCAAATCAAATGAATTATCTAATCTTACTCTCTTTTTACTTATTATTTTACTCTAACATTTTTCTAAAAATAATAAAATACTTTAAAATGATAATTTGTTACAAAAAAATCAAATGTTAGTTTAAAATAAAAGAATAAAAGGTTTAAAAATAATAAATTATACTATTCTTTAAAAAGATAAAATAAAAAAATATAACATATTAATTAAAAATAATAACTATGCTAATTTTTTTGTAAATAATAATAAAATATTATTAAAAATGATATGATTATATTTAATAATATTTAAAAAATAAAAAATATTATTTTTAAAAAATAAAAATATAAAATAATAAAATAAAATACGAATTTAAAAAAAATTAACTTAGCGACGAATTTCCAAATCGACGAATTCCAAAATTCTTCGTTAAACTTAGCCATGGATCTACAATTTGTCAATAAATTTGTCACTAAATAATAAAATATGTAAAATAAAATAATATTATTTTTTTAAAAATAAAAATATAAAATAATGAAAGAAAATACTAATTTAAAATATTATAAAATAATTAATAAGATTATAAAATATTTAAAAAATAAAATAATATTATTTAAAAAAAAATAAAAGTCTAAAATAATAAAAGAAAATACTAATTTAAAATATTATAAAATAATAAATATGATTATTTAATATAAATTAATAAAATAAAAAAAATATAAAATGCTAATTGAAAAAAAAAAGTTAACTTAGTGACGAATTTCCGAATCTGTCATTAAGTTTAGTGAGTAATTCCGAAATCCGTTGCTAAATTTAGTCACGGATCTAGAATTTGTTGCTAAATTTGTAGTTAAATAATAAAATATTTAAAAAATTGAATGACATTATTTTTTAAAAAATAAAATAAAATATTATAAAATATTATAAAAAGTAATAAATATGATTAGTTAATATAAATTAATAAAATATAAAATATAAAATGCTAATTTAAAAAACAATTAATTTAGCGACAAATTTCCGAATCCGTCGTTAAATTATTTTAAATTAACATTTTATAGTTTCTTATTTTCTTATTTTATTATTCTTTTTATTTTTTATTTTATTTTTTTGAAACTATAGAATAGTCTATAAATGGACAGTCGCCTATAAGTAGTCATCCGTCTTATTTCCGTTGTCCTCTGAAAACTACTGTTCGATTTATTTGCCAGACGCAATAAATCGTCGAATATGAATGTATGATCTATATGTTCCTTGCTGATGACAATAATAAATAAAGATAAATAACTAACTTTAAAAAACGATTGAACTATATGAGAAAAGCGAATGGATGTAGAAGACAAAAAATGCGAATGGTGAACTCGACAGTCGTGACTAATTAAAAATTTTTTGTTACAGATTGATTGAATTATTTATTATTAAAAATTATCAAATTGGAGAGAATTGTAATATTCACTATATATTTAATTCAATTTCATTTTTTAGAATATGTTAAAAAGAGAGATACGGCTAAAAATATTTTCTAATAGAGTATAGAAGAAATTTTGATTCGAAATTAGCCATGTATTTTGAAATATCAATAATAAATTAGCGATAAATTTAGTTACGAATATTTTTTTTGTGGCTAATTGCAATGAATTTTTCCATAAATATTTTTTTGGCTAATTAGTGACGAATTTAGCCACGAATTTTGGAGTTTGTTGCTAAATTTTGTATCAAATATTTTTTTCATGACTAATTAGCGATGAATTTAATGACGAAAAATTTTTGTAGTTAATTTGAGACGAAAGTTACCACAAAAATTTTTCGTTGCTAAAATTGGCGACGATGTTTGCGTCGCTAAATTTTGCAACGGATAATAATAACAGTATCAAAATTTAATCACGAAATTTCTATTCATCACTAATTAGCGATGAATTTTGCAACGAAAAATTTTTCGTCCCCAATTAGCGACGAATTTAGTCACGAAAAATTTTTCGTGGCTAATTAGCGATGAATTTAGTTATGAATAATGTACCTATTGCTAATTTAGTCACGAATACTTTTTCGTCGCTAATTTTGTTGCAAAATAGCGACGAAAAA
The DNA here is from genome assembly GCA_033439265.1 of Dillenia suffruticosa. NCBI lineage: Eukaryota > Viridiplantae > Streptophyta > Magnoliopsida > Dilleniales > Dilleniaceae > Dillenia > Dillenia suffruticosa. The sequence goes on along the minus strand of JAVTVX010000015.1, from coordinate 138,666 downwards.
ATTTTTCATCGCTAAATTCGTTGCAAAATAGCGATGAATTTTTTCCATCACTAAAATTCGTCGTTAAAACTGTATTTTTTTGTAGTATAAAGTTTAAAGATGACATTGAGCACCAATCTAAGCCTTAGCCCGGGGAGGAAATAATCAAAGTTTTGATAACTGATGAACCGGATCAGACAGTCCAAGTTGGCGCCTACTTACCTACGCCTCTCCAAGAGGTGATCTTGGATTGCCTTTGATAACACTCTAAGGTCTTTGCAAGGTCCCCTGAGGACATATCAGGTATTCACCTGTTGATCATAGTTCACAAATTAACTATAGATGCCAATTGTAAGCTGGTCAAGCAAAAGAAAATGGTATTCACATTGGAACGTCAATGCGGAATATAAGAAGAGGTCTAGAAACTCCTAACTGCAGGTTTTATCTAGGAAGTAGACTACCCAAAGTGGTTAACTAATGTGGTCATGGTAAAAAAGACCAACGTTAAGTGAAGGATGTGACCGACCTCAATAAAGCTTGTCCAAAGGATAGTTATCCGCTTCCCAATATAGACAAACTGATTGATAACTCATTAGGTCACCAGTTTTTTAGTTTTATGGGTGTATACTCAAGCTACAACCAGATAGACATGGCTCCTAAGAATGAAGTAAAAACCCATTTCATCATAGATTTCGACACGTACTACTACAAGGTAATGCCGTTTGATCCTAAAAATGCTGGAGTTACCTTTCAACTATTGGTAAGATAGGTAAATATACGAAATATTCACGATTGTGTGGTGTAATGAAATATTATGGGGAGTCATATATGAATCATATAATTTGTGTATTAATTAATAATTATTTTATGGTTTATATTAATAGATACGATGAAAATTTTTTATATTTATACTCGTGTGCTAATAGATATTGAATTTAATAATTCATTTGTGGGCACGAGTTTTGCTAGGCATTTTGATAGGCCTCTAACTCCACTTGGGAAAAGTTATTGGTTATCACTCCTTTAGGGGAACAGTTGATTAGAGAAATCATATATAAGGATTGCGAGGTGAAGGTCAGTGAGGTAACGCTTGAAGCGGATTTGTTTCTATTAGAGATGAACAATTTTGACACCATCTTGGGTATGGATTGGCTGCATTTTTATCAGACAACAGTGGATTGATTCATGAAGGAAGGGTATCCGACACTTGTCTTTGATAGCGAGCGTCAGGGGTTACCGAGCTGTGTGATTTCGGCCCTTGAAGTACGAAGACTAGTACACAAAGTGTGTGAGGCTTACTTAGCCTACATTATTGACACCATGGTGGAAAGTCCTAATTTGAATGATGTTCTCGTAATGAATGAGTTTTCGAACGTTTTTCTAGAAGAGTTGCCCGGATTGCTACCAGTCTAGGAGTTTGAATTTACCATAAATTTGGTTTTCGACACCACATCGATTTCAATCCCTCCATATCAAATGACACCCGTGGAGTTAAAGAGTTGAAGATTCAGCTCCAAGAGTTTTTGGACAAGGGGTTGATTCGATCAAGTACCTCACCTTGGGATGCTTCAGTTCTGTTTATGAAGACGAAGGATAGAACCCTTCGATTATGTATTGACTACTGGCAGCTTAATAAAACAACGATCAAGAACAAGTATCATCTCCGAAGGATTGATGATCTCTTCGATCAACTTCAAGGGGCTAGTACGTTTTCAAAGATAGATTTGAGATCGGGTTATCATCAATTGAGGATCAAGGGTGATGATATCCACAAAACTGTGTTTAGGACGCGGTATGGGTACTATGAGTTTTTGGTGATGCCTTTCGGGTTGACGAATGTTCCTGTAGCTTTTATGGATCTCATGAACCAAGTGTTTCATGCTAACCTTGACAAGTTTGTCATAGTCTTCATCAACAACATCTTGGTGTATTCCAAGAATGATGAAGAACATTCCAAATATCTCCGAATCGTATTGCAAACTCTTAGGGAGAAGGAGTTGTATGCTAAGTTCTTTAAGTGCGAGTTTTAATTAAAAGAGATTGATTTTTTGGGTTACGTGGTTTTCAAGGATGAAAGTTTTGTAGACCCAAAGAAGGTAGATGCCATTTTGAAGTGGGAGCAATCCAAAAATATCACAGAGATGAGAAGTTCCCTCGGATTAGCAGGTTACCATTGGAAATTTAAAGAAGGATTCTCGAAGATAACAGCTCTAATATCCAATTTGACTTGGGAGTGAAATTCGAATGGGATGAAAAGTGCGAAAATAGTTTCCAAGAGCTTAAGCAAAGGTTGACATTTGCTCGCATCTTTGCTCGCATCTTTGCTCTCCCTACTAATGGTGGTGGTGATTTCGTCGTATATAGTGATACCAGCAAGCAAGGGCTAAGGTACGTGCTGATGCAAGATGATAGGGTGATTGCTTATGCCTTTCGCCAGCTAAAGAAGCATGAAGTGAACTATTTTACTCATGACTTAGAGCTAACTTCCATTATCTTTGCCTTAAAGATTTGGCGGCATTACCTATATGGGGTCACATGCAAGATCTTCACCAATCACAAAAGTTTGAAATACTTGATTACACAAAAGGAGCTCAATTTAAGGCAACAAAGATACTTAGAGTTGATCAAGGATTATAATCTAATGATAGACAACCATCTCGAGAAAGCTAACGTGATTGTCGACACCTTGAGCCAGAAGTTCTCTTCTTTTAGTATGGAATCTCAGGTAAGTTCTTATCTCTCTTATCAAGTTGGACTCCAAGCACTAGCAGTTGAGTTGGCTAAGGTTGATCATGGTGCACTCTTGGCTAAGTTTATGGTGAAGCTTACTTTGGTGGATCGTATTTGGGAGCATCAAGCGATCGACGAGAAATTAAAGCGTATAGTTGAGAAGATCCACAAAGGGGAAGGTGGTGAGTTTCAAATTCGGGAGGATGGGATTATGATCTATAGAAGACGCATTTGTCTCCCGAATGATAAGCATATCCAGAAGGCCATACTTAAAGATGCACATTCCACGACCTATGCCATGCATCCGGGGAGTACCAAGATGTGCCAAACTATCAAGGAGATATATTGGTGGTCCGGGTTGAATAGAGATATAGCCGAGTTTGTGGTTAGATATTTAGTGTGTCAACAAGTCAAAACCGAATACCAGAAATTGGCCGATGTCCTCCAACCACTATCAATTCCCGAATAGAAGTGGGAACACATTACTATAGATTTCGTAGTGGGTTTGTCATGTATTCCGAGCCGTCATAATGCCATTTGGGTAATTGTGGATCGTCTCACCAAAGTAGCTCATTTATTGCAGATTCAAAACTCTTATCCCAGGGAGAGATTGACCAAGTTGTACATCAACAAGATTGTGAGGCTTCACGGTGTTTCGGTGTCTATTGTATCATAAACCTCAGTTCACTTATTGATTTTGACCAAAGTTGCAAACCGCTTTGGGGAATAAATTGAAGTTCAGCACAGCTTTCCATTCTCAGACTGACGGACAATTGGAGCGAACAATTCAAACTTTTGAAGACATGATTATAGCATGTGTTATGGATTTTTAAGGCAGTTGGAATTAACATCTCTCATTGATCGTATTTATATACAACAATAGCTACCAAACTAGCATTAGGATACCACCTTATGAAACTCTTTATAGAAAGAAGTGTCGGACTCCGTTATGTTGGGACGAGGTTGGTGAGAGGAAAATTGAAAGCGTGGAGTTTATTGAAGCCACCAAGGAAAAGGTAAGAATGATTCAAGAATAAATAAAAGCAGCTCAAGATCGATAAAAGAGCTACGCCGACAAGAGGATGAGGCCTTTGGAATTCGAAATTGGAGATATGGTATTTTGAAGGTATCTCCTTGGAAAGATATAATCCGATTTCAAAAATGGAAAAAATTGAATTTTCGTTATATCGATCCCTTCAAAATCCTTGAAAGAATTGGAAAAGTGGCTTACCGGCTTGAATTGCCATCGGAATTACAAAAAATCCATGATATTTTTCACATTTCAATGTTGAAGAGATATTTTTCGGATTCCTCACATGTGTTAGAAGTTCCTCCGATGGAGTTGAATCAAGACTTGAATTTTAAGATACAACTAGTGAAGATCTTTGATTGACAACTCAAACAACTGAGGAGTAAGCAAATTCCCATGGTCAAGGTGTTATGGAGAAACAACCAAGTGGAGGAGGAAACTTGGGAGACCGAAGAGTTGATGTGAAAATAACATTTTGAACTTTTTAGTGTATAATTTTTTTTTTAAATTTCGAGAACAAAATTTCTTTTAGGGGGTTAAGTGTTGTAAAATTCAAAACAAAAAATAAATAAAATAAATAAAAGTAAAAGTAAACTCATAACCCATCCACTTATTCTCTCTCCCTTCTCCCCTTTCCCCCTCACTCTCTCCCTCTCTCAGCTTCTCTTATGCCCCTCTCACCTCTTTCTCTCTCCCTACAAAATCAATTAAGATCATTCCAAAATCTTCTTTTGATCTACACTCTAAACTCCTCAACAAACTCATGGGATTGATGGTTTGAAGAGAGAGATTTGAAATTTGAGGAGCAAGAAAGTTAGGGTTTTGGCAAAAGGTGCTCTTGAATGAAATTTGTGGCTCCTTTTGAGGTAATCTTGCTTTTTCAACCTATATTTATGTTTTTATAGTATGGATTAATGATCTGAACTTATAAGAATGGTGTAATGTTAGATTAAGTTAAAAATCTTGATTTTTCTGCATAATAGGCAGTTTGAGTATACTATGATTTTTCTATCATAACTTCCTTTGTATATAAGCAAATTAAGTATGATTTTCTTCTCATGAAACTAGACTTTCATATCGTGAAAATGACATATGATTTGAAACATTTGGATGGGAATTAGATTTTTTATGATTTTTCAAAGAAATTCGTGGCGTAGAAAAATGCCCTATTCTGTCCTGTTTTGACTGCCTGTTTTCCTTCAATTTTAAGAGGCTTTCTAGGTTGAATTAGGTTAGACTTTGAATATCAAAGTTGTAGATCCATATCTTATCTTTAATTTGAGATTTGAATCACTCAAATCCGATATGTGTTGTGAAAGTTATGACAAATTTTTTGTAACTATGTAAATGTGAATCATGAATTTTGGACTATATTTTTCAGAGTTAAATACTTTTATATGATTTGAATGAGTTTAGGATATAAACATAAAAATTGTATTTTTTATATCTGAGTGAAAATTGGAATTTTCACAATCCGAGATATATAGATTAAGATACGGTCATTTTTCTATTATATGTTGTGCTGAAAATTTTATTGGAAAGCTAGGAATTGTAACATATTGAGAAGAACCAATTTGCTCTAGTGTTAGTATATGATTTAATAATTAATTTGTAACCACTTTCTTAAGTTAAGGCATTCGGAATCAAAAGAGGGATTGGATTTTATTTGATTTAGAATTTGGGAGTGATTACACTCCCAAGAAGTGAATGGACGGATTGTTGTATCTTTAAATGAGAAAAATGATTTCAATTTTTTTTTATAAATATTTTTAAATGATTTTATATGATTTTGTATCATATTTATGATTGTGGGATATCCGGAAATGAAAATTTGAAGTATATATATGCATCCATTGTATTTATGAATGAAAATGTGTCATACATTGTTAGACATTTTATTCATAAATATTGTGAAATTGATTGGTAACTTTTTTATGAAATCGTGGTATATTGAATGAAATTGGAATGTTTGTAAAATATTGGTGCGTGTTTAGTAAATGGTTATAGTCATTCTCTCCACGGAATGATCCGAAGGGGTACTATGGTTAGGAGTTATTGGCAAGAGATAGTAGATGCGACCTCCTGTGCCCCATTTGTACTATCGGTTGTATCACCGGTGAGATTCGAGTCAACGTCTAGGAAGGGGATGTAGTGTTGTGCATCAAATGAATTGAACATCTCTTGGCGGGGTTTCATTCGGATTCAACCAAATCTTGGTTGGAAATAGTTTATTTAGGGAAACTCCTTGATTTTTGGAAAATATGAAAATTGTGGATGCATTTTATTTAATTACCATAGTTTTTTGAACTATATTATTTGATAAATTGTTTGAATTTTATAATTTGACATTTCCACACTCATCTTTCATTTATTGTCACAATTATACCATTGCACTTCACTCACTAAATATTTTTATACTCACTCTTTTTACTTTATTTTTTCAGAGAAATTTTGAATTTGGAGTACTAGTTGATCCTAGTGCTGGATTATTGTCGAATTTTAGTTTTGTGGAGATTTCTACTGCAGGTACTAGTTCTTGCTTTGGATGAGATTTTTTTAGAAGATTAATTTGACCCATACGGAGGGTATACTTTTGAATTGTAATTTAAACTCTACCTAATTATTCCATTTGGATTTCTAAATTTTAAAATGTATTTGAAATTTTTATAATTTACATTATTAGATGTTTTTTTGAAATTGTAAAATTTTATTGGATTTAAAAATGGTCAGATTGACCATATGCATACTTTTGAAACAGAGATGGATCGAGTGAATCTTTTGGATATTGTTGTATTATTTTGAAAGTAGGATGGATATCCATGAATGTCTTACATTATCCTAATGTATTATCCCAATGTATGAGTTATGCTTACCCGTATATCATGGTGATGCGATAATGATTGTGTACTCAATCCGAGAGGGAGCGTGACTAATGACGTTTTACTCTATTCGTCGTGACATTTTTTGTATTGCATGCATTCCATAACACACGATGTATCAAAAATAAGACCTCGTTATCTTTTCAATGGCGTATCACTTGTATGCTTTTATTGAGATTTGACGTTTCATATTTCAAGTAAAAATGAGATGCTCTACGTAGCCACTTGGCTAAATTTGAATTTACTTTTCAACATGATCCACACAAAAGCCACTACCAGGGAATCCCTTTAGTACTATTCATACACAGTTGACAAGCCATGAATTCTTGTCCCCTCTTTGCTTAATCCCTCAGTTTTTTGAAGCACTGCCTATAGGAGGCCTCCTGGTTGGGCCATGCAGGGGCATTGCAGCGCAAAACCTTCACTAAAAGTCCACCGTTTCTATCTTATGACCTCGCCTTTTGAGTATGCACCACTTGCTTAGGAATAATTACGCCGGAACCCATCACCACGGTAGAATAATTTGCCACACACTACCAAATCCAAGTATGATCCCCAGTTACACTACTAGATTGAAATATAGAGTACAATATATATCAAGTAAATGGAATTGGAGGCAAGTGATCACTAGCAGGACCGGTAGTAGAGACTAGAACAGCTGAGGAAGAAGCGTTTGCACTATTGTTGCTGCGCTCCGCATGGCAGAGCTGACGAAGCTTGGTGGGGACATACCAAATGGCCAGACGGGGATGAGAATTGAAGATGGCATCAATGTCCCAACCCTGGCGGGCAGCTATGGACACAAGAGGCTTGTAGCAAGCCTGCCTCCAGGCTCCCACATTTTCTCCCCTCTCCTTGTATGCCCTCCGCAGTGCATTAGATGCCTCCTCATCCAAGCAGTGCAGCGCATAGCAATGCACGTAGTGTCGCATCTTTGGTTTATTTATGTAGCTTGCTCCCGCTTTCTTAGCATACCTAAACACCTGGTTTGTAACCTGCGAGTACTTGGTGCAGCAAATAATTTAGAAGTATGCACATAACACATAGCTAAGGATTTAAAATTCAACGATACAGTTACAACAGGTTGGAAATCGTTGGGCAAGGATTGAATTGGTGCAAATGCCTTTTAAAAGTAAACTCTTGGTTCAGATGTACCCAGGTAGAAGATGACATTGCAAATTTGCGATCAACGTCACAGGTCCCTAGCTTCACCACATATGACGTAATATTTCGTCCTTCCATAAATGCTGGTTGCTATCCTACCACTGTGGGATGATGCACTTGCACATTCAATCAGTATGCCTTTATTTCTTGTTGTTTTTACTTTCCTTTCCCTTCTTTTGGGACCTGTGTCTTACATATTCTTGGGATAAAGACAGCAACCAGTTAAAGAAGATTTATAAATTTTGAATGCTCAGCAAAACCTTTATTTTTGACAGTTAGCTGGAAAATAAATAGACAGTTCCGGTTTCGGGTGGAATGAGGATTTCCCTTTCCCGAACAAAATGACCTTTTTGCCCCTTCAGTCTTTTCTCTTTCCACTCTACTCTTCTCGAACTTGATAATTGTTCTTGCCAAAAGATGGATCAATTTCACCCCCCCTTTTCCTTCTCTCCCTCATAAATTTGGACCCCTCTTCTCTTCCCTCTTCTCCTTCTTTTATCTCTCTCTCTCTCCAAAGCCCAATCTCTCTCTCAATCGCTCTCTTCTTCTCAATGGATATTTCTCTTTTCTTGTTTTTCTCTCACTTGATCTTCCTTTTCTCTCTTCTCAATCATCCATACGTGGATTAATCGATTTCAAACAAAGAAAATCCTATGGATCAATTTCAAGAGAGAACTACTTTTTTAACACGAGCGAAGAAATTTTTATCTCCTTGACTTCATCGGGGAAGATAAAGAGAGAAAAGAGAAAGAGCTGAGGGGCAGAATGGTCTTTTGAGTAGGGACAAAACTGCCATTTTACCAAAATCTGATACGCCTATTAATTTTGTAACTACTAAAAAATTTACTCTTGATGCCATCCAGAATTTTTTACTCTTCTTTACGGGATAGCTGTCATTTTCCTGTATCCTTCTTCTATTGTTCTTTTTTATTCACAGTCCATGAAGCTTTGTAATCAACAGTATGGTTGAGTAAACTGCTGTTGAAAAAGGATATTAAAAAAAATAGAAAGAAAAATAAATAAAGGGAAGAAGATGATGAGGCCAATGTGCCGTCAAATCAAACGATATTCAAAAGTACAAAAACAAAGGTGCTCCAGACAGGCGTCAGCGTCACGTGAAAAACAGAATGCCTGCCTGAACAGGTTTTGGACTAGAGTCGGAAAGAGCTTTGGCCAAGCATTCGCCAACACTACATTAGACTAGTTCGTTACTTGGTCTATCTCTGGTCTTGACAAATTGTTTATCCCCTAATACATTTTATGGGTGTTATGTTTTTCATTTTTGGAAACAGCCTACCAATTAAATTGTATGCATTACGCAAGTAATCTATCAACTCTGGAAATGTAAAAGAAAGAAAAGGTAAAGCCCAGCATAAAGGCTTGCAGTAAGCAGTCAGCGTTGTAGACCCATAAACTGTAATATATGAGAATGTAAATGCAAAACATGGGAAGAACAGAGAGCCAGAGATGGACAGGGTGAGCCAGTCCGTACTCTGAGCTATCACGTTTCCCATGGAGCCAGCTGTTTTTTTCTTTTTAATCCCATCTTATTAGGATGCCGTATCTATTCCCCCCCCCCCCCCAAAAAAAATCCAAAATATATATTTTTCTTTTTGAAATGAAAAAAAAAAAAGGCGCTTGGTAAGAAAAGGTTTTTTTTTTCTCTTTTGTTTTTTCTTTCTAAAGAGGAACGGAATGGAAGAGTGCGAGGGAAACGAACTTGACAGAGGCGGAGAGTCCCAAATGTTTGAAACAAAGAAGGGCGTAGCGTGGGCATGGAGGACAAAGAAAAGTAAGGCTAAACCTAATTTCACGGACTTGTAAAATATGCGTCAACGATTGGGGCATTGTATATTATATTTCTATTGCTAACGCTATGGAATATGGACACCTTTTGCGCAATATGCATGGGTATAAATAAGAAATAGAGTTAGGAGAGGGGAGGAGGCTGTTTCGGTTGTTGCGTGGGTACCTTGGTGGGGCACTTTTCGCCTCGGTCCTTGGCGAGGGACTGTACTTGGAGAAGGAAATCGCGGCATTGGTCGTAGAGATGGAATAGGTAATCTAGTCCATTCTTTTTGCCTCGCGCCACTTCACCAGGCTCCGTTACGATGAAGGGATGCTCTCTCTGCCGGCTCTCCCCGCCACTGCCTCCTCCCGATCTCTCCTGCTCATCTATATCCTCTTCTGCCTCTGCGTCTGCTTCCCGTTCATCCAGCCCGTTGCAGGTGTCCTCACAATCATCCCCATCCTCTTGATCATCATGATCCGTTCTTGTTTTCTTCTGCAAACCGGCCTTCTTCCTCTGTCGTCGTTGCCTCGGTTGTTGTTGCTTCTTCCTGCTGCTTCCACCACTCCATGCAACCACTTCCCATCCTCCTCCCCCACCACTTGCAGCTGCTTCTTTCTCTTGTTGCACTGGTTCCTCCGAAAGCCCTTTCAAAACCCAAACCCCAAATTTAGTTTAATAAGAAAAAATAAAGAATAACCAGCAGACTAGCTATATGAATTAAATATGAATATACACACACACACACACACACACACGGGCATACCTTCCTCGTGAGAAAGGGCGTCAATGGGGGCGGCAGCAGGAGCAGCAGCATCGAAGGAAGAGAGAAGGAGACGACGACGCTGGGCACGGACGGCAGCCTTGATGCCGTATCGCTCGCCAACGAGGAGGTCCCAGCGGTAGATGTGGGACAGGCTGTTCATCATGTTGTCCAGCTCTTGGTCGGTCATGTGGGAGAGGGTGCTGGCCGTGAACCCCAGCTCCGCTATCTTGGCCGCTGTGTAGTACCTGATCCCATACGCTTGGAATAGCTCCTCTAACCCCACCAGCTGCTGCTGCTGCACTGCTCCTGCTCCTGCTCCTGTTCCTGCTCCTGCTACTACTACTCTCCCCCCTGCTCCCAAGCTGTACGTCGTAGCTGCTGCCTCCAGCATCCTATTGCTGTTGCTGTTGATGTTAACATTGTTGAGTGATGATGATGATGGCAGAGGATGAGCCACCCCCACGCCTATCCCTATCCCTCTCGTCGCTGAGCCTGATGTCGCCTGATGATGATGCTGATGATCCCACTTGTACAAGAAGGCTTCTGGATCCATTCAGTTTCCTTTCTTCTCCGCTTTTCTTTTCTTTTTTCTTTTTTCTTTTGGCCCCCTTTCTTCTTCTCTCTGAGCCTTGCCAGCGCCACTGGATAGAAGTTTGGAAGAGCATATGGGTTGCTCCCCTTTTTCTTTTCACCTTTTTCACTCCCCAAAATGCCCCTTGCCTCTATCGCCCTTTTCCAACTTTATTAACTAAAAATGGCTTTTGCCGTTAAAAAAGGAAAAATTCTCATAAAGCCTTTGACAAGGGATAACACTTATCATTTTGGAATTCACATGCAAATTTGGATTCCCTACTCGCTCAAACGCATAGCATTATTAGCGAAAGGGTTAAAAGCATCATTTACAAATTTAATATTATTATTCAAAAGTTTAACATTTTTGAAGGCAATCTAAAATTATTATAGGAAGTATTAAAGATATTTCTTAAAGATCAACTGTCAAAAATATCTAAAATTATCATTTAAAAATATAATATCATTTGTAAGTATTAATATTTATAAGTATGGTAGAATGTTTGACGTCATAGTAAATTAGAGATTTATCTTTCAGCCGGCGGCACTGGGCAGAAGTGAATTGTTTCTTTAGCTCACAGCTTCAGTATCAGTGTCTCACATTCACCTTCACTCCGCAAAGTACACATAACGTACATATGTAATTTCTTTGTTCATGATCCTACTCCACCGATCCCTTCAACTCGAACAAAGCGGAGGTCCTGGTCTTGAATTTGGCGGAGTCATTTCAATTATTTGAAATGAAAGCCCTCCCTCCAAATCTCATCGCATCGCAGTATTTTGGAATTGAAATGACTGGCGTTCTTGTTTCTCTCTCATCCGGTTTGGTGCCCGTTGTTGATCCAGATTTGTTTCATTTGCTTTCCATTTGTTTTGTTATGTATCAGTATTTTAACCTTTTTTTAATTACTAGAATAATTGTAGTAGGTGTCGTTATTATCTTTTTCTTTTTTTTTTTCTGGGTATTTTTTAGCGCTAAAAATTTAATCTCTTGTAAATATATGGTTTGAATTATACTTTGGCATTTGAACACGGCCACTTCATCAATTTCACTATATTGCAAACAGATATAATATCTAGGGTGATCTCAGAAAACCTTAAAGAGATGTAATATCCTAAGAAACAATCATTTTCTTTTTTGTTATACTAAAACTCCAAACACCAAGTTTCTGAATTATGTACTAATTAAAATTTTATTTCCCTTATGCTTCAAAAGGAAGGCAATACTCTGATATGGGCAAGAGAGTTATGGGGTCTGCTTGATTCCTAAACCCGAGAAAGAATGAAGGAAAAAAGTCATGGGCCTCATTTGTGAGCGGAGAACTAGTTTTATTTGTACTAAGAAACAAACATGAAAAACGTCTTTTAATACGTTTTTGTAGTGCTTGTGGGTTTTACACTCCATAAATTTTAGCAGCGATATTTTATTTGCGACAAATATTACAAAAATATTCTCAAACCTTTAAGGGGAATACAAAATTTCTCTTTCAATAAACTTTTAAAATTGCTTTCATCCCCCCTTCTCACTTTTTTTTTTTTTTTAAATAAAAAATTGCCCTTGATGAGAGGGAACAGAGAAGAGAAATCCTTTCTCATTTAAGTAACTATATTTTATTTTATTTTAGTTCAAAATAAATTTTTATATAAAAATATATTAATAATCATATGAGGTTAAAATTCTTAAGAAAATATTTTAAAATAAGAATTAATTTAAAGTTATTTGAGTTAAAAATTAAAAATTAAAATAATCAACATATACTTTTGATATTGCCAAATATAGATCACATAGCTTTTGAATTCCTAACTTTCTTTATTTGAGTTTCACATGACATTTGCATTCATGTGTTCCCATAATTTATTTCTTTTTTTCCTTTTCTCATATGTAATTTGAGGATATTATGACAAAAGGAAAATAAATAAATAAATAAATAAATAAATATATATATATATATATATATATATATATATATATATATTTGATGGGTGGAGTTAGGCTCAAAATCTTTCTTATTTATAGGTGAGGTATTTCCTCTTTATAGATTAAAAAACACCTCAAGTGTAAATAAATAACATTTTAAATTTACAGCCCACTCGTAGCCTCAAGTCAAACCCCTAAATCATGGGAAACTTTAATGGGCCACCTAAAAAGGGTGAAGTAGTAATTTGAGGACAAAAATATGGGTGAAGTGGTAAGCGAAGACTTTATTTAAGAAATACTATTCCTCGGCAATGTGAAAGCAGTGGCAAGTACAAAAGGAGGTCTAAAAGAGTCAGACGAAGAAAATTGTAAAAAGTGACCAGAGCAGCCAAAGCGACAGCAGACAGGAGGGTGCCTGGTCTGAAAAGGCTGAGATTGATTGAGACCGAGAAATGAGAACCCCCCTTCTCGGGTACTTTCCGGTTTCCACACACCCCTGCGCCCGCCCGTCACCTCCCACAAAGATGACTTGACCCGCGCAACAATCAACCCCAGTGCAATAACCCAATTCAATAAGGATGGAAATTGAGCCTTCGGCCTGTTTATCTTCGGAGGGAAGAAAAACATGGCAGGGAAAGATAGGGGAGAAGGAAATGAAGATCACAGCCGAAGATAATATTGTTACATACTTATTTGATAAAATTTATTATCAATATATAAATCAAATAAATCTAAATTTATATGTCAAATTATTAAAAAATTATAAATAATTGAGTATAGCAATTGAACGAAAGTATAACTAAATCCATATTTTTTAGATTTCTTTTAATGGTTTTCAACGGGTATTAATTACAAGCCTTCAAGAATTCTGAGTTAAGAATAGTCTTTCAGATCTTTGTGTTTTCTCTAACAGTTCTGGTGGAGGATTTAGGTGGAAAAGGAAGGGAAATGGAGGGTTTTTAAAGAATATACCCATGTTTAACAAAATAATTAATTGGAGGAAAAGGTTTTGGAAAGTTTTTATGAAATTTTCTAAATTCAATTTTTCAATTCTATCAAATCAGTGGAGTGGGTTTTGGAGACGAGAGATTGCATTTTAAAATTATAAATATTAAATTTAATTTTATACTCTCAATTTTAAAAATTTAATAAAAGGATAAAAGATAAAATAATAAATTTGTACACTTTTTGATTATATTTTCTTTTATTCGTTTGTCTAATTAAACGTGATTTTTTATTTATTTCTCTTTTTCTCTCTTTCCCATCACATATTTTGTTGTCAAACGTGGTTTTTAATTTTTTTCCATCCTTTCCTTCCCTTTCCCATCATTTCCCTTCCTTTCCTTTACCTTCCTTTTCCATAAGGTTGCCAAACACACCATAAAGAGATCTTTAACTGATGGAATGTTAGGAATTGAAGGTGCATCAGATCTGAAGACCACAACCCCTATTTAAAGAGTGTTATCTTTTGATATCTCTATTTTAACTCATCACAAATATGGGAACCATTCTTTAAGTTTTTGCACATACAAATTCCACACCCTACCGATATTGAATCCAAAATCAACTAAAATTTTAGTAGACCACTTTTCATGGACTCAATCTTATTTGATAGTCTAAATGCATAATACATATTAGTTTAACATTGGATTAAAAATCCAACAAATAGAACTGTTGAAAATAGAAGTAGGCGAAGAGAAAGAGAAACTTAGTGTGAAAGAAAGGAGCAGAGAGAGAGAGAGAGAGAGATGAATTATTGTCCAACTACATACATTCCTCCGATCATTCCAACTATATGTACAGTTTATTTGATAAGTTATTCAAGCACCCTAATCAATTTAACTAAGATTCATTACAATTCAAACTAACTAACTAATAAGTTGAATTGTTATCGGAATAAGCTGTTGAATCTGAATATCTCCTACTAGCCATTACAGTATCCTCCCTCTTTAAAAATTTCTTATCCTTAAGAATAAAAAGTCAAAAACTAAACTTTAATAAAACTCATATCCTCCCAAGTGGATTCTTATGGGCTGAGATTAACCCATTTGATTAGCCATTGAGTGATAGGTTTATTGTTCCTCTAAATTACCCTTCTCTTGAACACTACTTCTGGTTTGACTATAGCTTGCTTGTTTAATCCTATTAGAGGTGAAGTAGGCATGGTTTCTTGAGTAGGACCAAGTTTTTTCTTGAGCATTGAAATATGAAACATTGAATGAATCTTGGATACTTGTGGCAATTGCAATCTATTGACTACTTTACCCAATTTGGCTAATATGGGAAAGAGACCGTAGAATTTGGAAGATAATTTCAATTATCTTTTAAATCCTATAGACTGTTGCCTATAGGTTTGTAGGTCAAGATAGACCAGATCACCACACTAAACTCTCTTTTAGATCTATTTTGATCAACAATGATCTTCATTCTATTTTGAGTTTTAGCCAAGTGGTCACAGAGAATTTGCAACATGGCTTATCTGTTCTTGACAAAGTCTTCAACTGCTCAAGTTCCAAACAAGGATCCATAGGAATAGATCTAGGTTTGTATCCATATAATGCTTGAAAAAGAGACATTTGTTTGCTAAAATGAAAATTAGTGTTACACCACCACTATGCTAAACTCAGTCATTTCATCCAAAGGTTGGTCTGTCAGAAGTCATGAATCTTAGGTAGGATTCCAAATACTGATTTAGTCTCTCACTTTGACCATTTGTTTGGGGATCATCTGCATTGTTGAGCTTCAATTAGGAACCCACTAACCTTAATAGTTATTGCCAAGAAAGACTTGTAAATATCTTATCTCGGTCTAACACAATTGAGTTAGGTAACCCATGTAATTTGAACATACACTCTACGAACAACTGAGCTAATTTCAAGGCAATATAGGGATGCTGTAAGGTTATGAAATGGTTGAATTTGATGAGTCTATCAATGACTACCAGGATAGTATTGTATCATGGGGAATTAAGTAGGCCTTCAATAAAATCCATACTGTTTTGAGTCCATGTTCGAGAAGCAATTGGCAATGGCTGAAGCAACATGGGATATAGTATATTTTCATGCTTATTTCTCTGACATAAATCACACTCCTGCTCAAATTTGGTCCTTGCTACTTTAACTAAAGGCCGATAGAATCAAGTTATCACTCTTTGTTATATGTAATTCTATCCTAAATGTCCTCCAATAGTTGAACTATACATCTATTCAATTATCGTGGTTCTAAGTTGAGAACCACACCCTATATAAATTCTCTTCTTGGACTTTAGAATGCCGTCTTGATACTAAAAATTTGTGTTGCAGTCAGGTTCTGATATTAGTTGAGCTGTTAGTATCCAACATTCTTTATCCCCTCATAACTCTGAATGATCTCTTTAAGTTATTGTGATTGTTTCTGCACCCTCTTGTTGTTCTTCTGCTGAGAATTCTTTCCTTGATAACACATCAACAATGTTGTTCATTGCCCTCTCTTTGTACTATCTCTCATAGTCCAACCCCAATATCTTAGTAAGCCATTTATACTGTAATGTGT
The DNA here is from genome assembly GCA_033439265.1 of Dillenia suffruticosa. Lineage (NCBI taxonomy): Eukaryota > Viridiplantae > Streptophyta > Magnoliopsida > Dilleniales > Dilleniaceae > Dillenia > Dillenia suffruticosa. Next base: position 122,310 of record JAVTVX010000015.1, on the reverse strand, counting down.
TGGTCAGTTTTTGCTCCAAGAGATACTTCAAATTCGGGTGATTAGTTCTTATAATGAAGTGGTAAGCTACCAAATAAGGTTTCCACGTTGTCACTGTCATGACTACTGCTATTGACTCCTATTGGAGGTGATTTTTGGACTCCACAGTTTTGCTCTTTCGACTCGAGTGGGGATTTAGCATTGAGGAGTTTGTCGAATCTTCCTGGATGGGAAATCTAGAGAAAACCCGAGCTATTGCCCTGTATCGCCTCTGTATGTTGTATGTGGAGTTAACCTGTACGAGTGCTCGATTGGTTTGCCATCAACAGAGAAACATATGATGGTATCGGATCAATATAGAAATCATACCTCTGATGGTGTATAGTTGGACATGAAGCTGTTCCTCTAATGTTGAGAATTAGGCATCGTCTTTCTGTTGTATGAGTAGTTATGAAAAGAGTTGTATGTTCAGGATGGATTATCTTTGCTCTATATATATAGCCTTCCAAGAGGTATAGAAAACTCTAATTTTTTTCTATATAAGATCTTTTGAAATGGTAGGGGTTGTGATAAAAAACTTTTAAAATATATAGAATCCTTTGAGATTGAGAAAGGTTTAGAATTTCCTTCTTTACCAAGAGTCCAAGAGAATTAAAATTCTAAGGATTAAGGAAGGTTTGAACTTGTTAGGCATCTCCTTCCTTATCGGATGATTATAAAGAGTTGGAATCTCATGGGAATAATGAAAGTTTCTACTGTTAAACTAGGTACCATCATTTGTCTTCCATTCATAATGGCATTTTGAAAAAATGGTATTAGAATTAGAGTGAATTGATAAACTAGAAGAGGCACAAAAGTGGAGTATTAAATGCGAAAGTTGTCGGTGATAAGCCTTATGAAATTTGTGTACGATCGAGAGGTTGAGAGACCAAAGAGTCAGTAGACCGAGAGATCCAGTGATCGTGAGGTCGAATGACCAAGTGATTAGAAAAATCGAGTGATTAGTAGATCAAGTGACCGGGAGATCAAGTTACCAAGAGATCGAGTAACTAGGAGATCGAGTGACCGAGAGATTGAGTGAATAAGAGATCTAGTAACCAAGAGATTGAGTGATTGATAAATCAGGATACTGAGAAGTCGAGAGACTTGAGTGGGAGATTGAGCAATCAAGAGATCGGGATACCGAGAAGTCAGAAGACTTGTGTGGGAGATCGAATGACTGGGTGATCCGGAGATCGAATGACCGGTGATCAGGAGATCGAATGACCAAGTGTTAGAAGACTGAGAAGTCAAGTGATCAAGAAGTCAAGAAGTTGAGAGACTTGAGTAAGAGTGTTCGACCGAGTAGTAGCTGAGAGTGCATAGTGCTTGTGTTATGAAAAGTATAAGTAGCAGATTTGAAAACTGACCTAGAGTCGAGGCTCTCGGTAAGTGTGAGAGGCTAGAGATTGTAGTAAGAGAGAATAGGACAGGGCTGCATCTTGTCAAGAGACTGGTAGAAGACCGATTGCAATGTCATCTCATCACAGAGAGTTTGCTTCCTTAGTTGTACTATTCAGTATATAAGAGTTTTTTATTACCTTTACATTCTTGTTCCCATATTGATCATGTATTAGAGTGACTTGATCATTGGGTTATTATTGAAGGCGCTGTAGTTGAGAGAGTACCAAGTTCAAAGTCGAGATAGTATACTAGGGCAATGTTGTAATTGGTATAATATGGTGTCGAGAGAAAGGGTGTTAAATCCTGTTTGGCATAGTAGTAGCCATAAAAAACCAAGTAAAAAGAAGTCGAATCCCGTTTGAGAGCTAAGGCCTATATATAAACAGAAGATCAAGTCGAGAGAATAACAATTGAAGGGTAGAGTCAAGAGAATATCATATGAGGGGTATAGCCAGGAGAATACCATCATATGAGGCATATAGCCAAGAGAATACCATCCAAGGTATAAAGCCAAGAGAATACCATATGAGTCGACAGTCGAGACAATACCATTTGGGGTGTAAAGTCGCGGAAATACCATATGAGGCGTATTTTTTAGATAATACCATCTGAGGCATAAAGCTAAGAGAATACCATATAAGACGTACAACCAAGAGAATACCATATGGGGTACAAAGCTGAGGGAGTGGGTTACAACTACTCAGTCAGGGATGATGCGTTTGTTCGATTGAGATGGTGGGCCATGCCTATCGTCTGGGAGATATATCTCTTATTGATGACACATTTGTTCAGTTGAGAAAGTGGATCGTGTTTACCCGTCTAAAAGATATACCCCTTATTGATGACATATTCGTTTGATCAAGAGAGTGGATTATGTTTACTCACTTGGGAGATACCCCTTCGTTCGTTCGGTTGAGAAAATAGGCCATGTCTATCCACCTAGGAGATACATCCCCTATTCATTGCTTATTGACAACACATTCGTTTGGTTGAGAGAGTGTGTTGTGTTTACCCGTCTAGGAGATACATCCCTTATTGACGACATGTTCATGGTATTAGAGCCGAGAAAGTACCATAAGACAAATGGCTGACAGATTAACCACATGAGGTCGAAAAGATATGACCGAGAGAGTATGAGCTTGCAAAAGAAAACATGGTAGACTAGAGCGTTACTGGGGCCTTCGATCGATCCGACTTGTAATTCATTACTTCGATGTCAAGAAAATGCTATCTTTTGAAGTTGCTGGCTATCGGGCATAAGGGCCAATCTCAAGATTGGTCAACAAAATTGGATTCTGGAGGAGCTTAGCAGGATCAATCTCCATAGTTACCCAGCAAATGGGTACTCTTAATTGTGTTATCACTGATTGAAATTTGATTGTTGCTCAACCAACTCGATGGATCTAGATTCTAGTCAAGCACTCTACTACCAAGAGGTGTGTTGAGTGAACCCAAACTATCGGTGTCAATCTGTTTGGGTGCTAGGACCCTATTAACGACACGTTTCGAGACATGGAGCCAAGAGAGTATTTAACGGAGGGGACCTCTAACTATGTTATTGCTAGCCAAAAAGTCATTTTTAAGGTATTTAATGGATTTGGATCGTAGTTGGGTACTTCGATAATGAGAGACATTCAGGACTAGGCTATCGGTGCCAAACAGGGCAAGAAGTTAGACGTTCGTCCCCCACTTTGTAGTTGGCTTTAGAGACATCATATCAAAAGAAGTAGAGCATAAAATTTCTATGGCTAGTCAGTTAGTCATTCCCATGGATGACACAAATCTGTTGGACGTGATTTTTAGACTCCACAAATAATTGTTCTTTCGACCCAAGTAGGGATCCAGTGCCGAGAAGTTCACTGGATCTTCTTGATGGGAAATTTGGAAAGAGGCTGAACTATAACCCTGTGTTACCTTTGTGTGTCGTATGAATAGTTTACCGGTGCCCGTGCTTTGGCTAGGTTGCCATCAATGGAGAAACTTGCAAAAATCCCACTATGGCTAGCTCGATAGGGGGATTCTAACATTCAAGTCAGTAAGTATAAAAATATAAAGCTGAGGAGCCTCACATATAGTTGTGTATCATGTGTGTAGAATTTACCCTGTGTGTATTGTGCACAAAGAACCCTAGATATGACCCTGGGTGGTCTCGGTGTGATATGTATGTAAAGAGAGATAATAAAAACACATTACATGTGTATAATTGAGTCTAAAGTGAAACCCAAATGTGTAGAATTAGGTATGAATCCGTACCTTTGGTAGTATAGGATTGATGTAGAAATCGTACCTTCAATGGTATATAGTTGGGCATGAAGCCGTACCTCTTACATAGAGAATTAGGAATCCTCTTTTTGCTGTATGAGTAGTTATGTATAGAGTTGTGTGTTTAGAATGGATTGCTTTGCTCTGTATATATAGCCCTCCAATAGGTGTAGAAAACCATAGTTTCCTTTTATATAAGATCTTTCGAAATGGTAGGAATTGTGATCAAAAACTTTTAAAATATATAGAATTCTTTGAGATTAAGAAAGATTCAGAATTTCCTTCCTTACCAAGAGTCCAAGAGAATTAGAATTTAGAGATTAAGAAAGGTTTAAATTTGATAAGAATTTCCTTTCTTATCGGATGATTATAAAAGAGTTGAGATCTCATGGGAATAAAGAAAGTTTTTGCTGTTAAGTCAGGTATCATCAACTACTTTATACAAATAGATAACCTATGACTTCTTATTCTCAAAGCCTTATTCGAATAAGCAATTGGTTGTCCTTTTTGCATCATAATAGCCTACATTTGGAGCATGCATCAGTTTCTACTACAAATGACTTGGAGAAATTAGGTAACCTCATAATTGGAGTTGTGCTCATTACAGTTTTCAGCTGTTGGAAAGTTTTATCAGTTTCCTCATTCCAAAGGAAATTATCCTTCTTAAGGTCACTGAAGGGCTTGGTTATGATTCCATAGTTCCAAACAAATCTTCTGTAATAGTCAGATAATCCCAATAATCTGCTTAAATCTTTGATAGAAATATGTGTTGGCCAGGACAAGATATACTTTTTTTGGGAATCCATCTAAACTCCTACGTCAGAAACTGTATCTTAAGTACTCCACTTGGGATAGTGCAAATGTGCACTTAGAAAGCTTGGCAAACATCTGGTGTTGTTTTAGGATCAAAAGAACTTCTCTGATTCTAAACATGAGTGGAATGATTTGGACTATAAATCAAAATGTTATCGAAAAATACCGGTACAAATTTCCTAAGATGAGGCTGAAAAACATGATTCATTATGGATTAGAAGGTGACTAGGGCATTGGTTAAGCCATTAAGAATTCAAAATGGTTATGGTGAGTTTGGACAGCTATTTTGACAACATCATTAGGTCTAACTTTTATTTGGTGGTAACCAGCTCTTAAGTCAATCTTGGAGAAAATTTTGAAACCACCAAGTTCATATAATAACTCATCGATATTGGCAATTGTGTACCTATCTTTGATGGTCAGATTATTGAGTTGTCTGTAGTCCGTACAAAATCTCCAAATATTGTCCTTCTTCTTCACAAACAGCACCGGATTGGTAAATGGGCTAGTACTATATCTAACAATCACATTGCTCAACATCTCCTGTATCTGTAGGGATTAAGTTTGAATTGCTGAGCTTCTGGTTTGAGGGGAATAGGGTGATCCTGTCATCTCTTTGGTAGTAGTGAATTGGTATAGAAAACACATCTTCAAACCGCTGAAGCAATATAGAAATGGATTCTGCATATGATTCTGATTGTCCTTTGAAGTGATGGTGAGGGTGACACAGCTCTGTAGTTGTTGCTTTTTGAACTTTCTTGTATTCTTTTCTCACACCAGTTTCATCTTAGAGTTTTCTACTTTGCCCATGAGAACCGCTTCTCCCTTCTCACTTGTAAACTAGACTTGCAGTTGCTTGAAATCAAATGTAAGGGGGCTAGAATTATACATCCAATCTACCCCTAGAATAATGTCTTATCTTCTTGGATTGGTTACCCTTAGATCAAAGGCGAAGTTGTATACTTGGATGCTCTATTTCATCCCCTTGACTTTGGGATGATTGCTTATTTTGCCACCATCTGCATGGACAACATGTAAAGGCTCATCTACTTTGGACTGCATTTTAAACTCTTCTTCTAGCATTTGGTTGAGAAAGCTATTGGAGCTGCCGGTGTCTATTAACACTGTTTTAATCATTCCACACAATATACCTTGTAGTGCTATGATATTTCTATTTAATGAACTAGAAAAGGCACAAGAGGATACATCAATATCCTCCCTAATCAATTCCTCATTTTCCTTTGCTTCTTCAAGTCTTAATTTTTATTTATTTTTTGCTACCGTGATTAAGTTGAGAATCTTGAACTTACATTGATGTTCTAGTGTATACTTCTCTCCACACTTAAAGTAAAGATTGTTATCCCTTCTTTATTGAATTTCATGAGGTGAAATTTTAGGTTTTTTTTTTCCTTAGAAGCAGATCCAATCAGCTATCCTTTTCCCTTGCTTGAAGAGTTTTTGAAAGTAACAATTGCTCATTTTGAATTTTTGGTCTCAATTTTTACTTCTCCTAGATCCCAACTCTTGTTTAGTCCAACTCTTATTTGCTTAGCAAGTGTGCTAAACTAGAACTATGGAGATTTACACTGGAATCGAGAGAGTTTAGATTGAGTAAATCGAAAACCAAAAATATGATATGTAGGTTTAGCAACAGTTATCGGAATGATAAAGAAACGATTAAGTTAGATAGGCAAGATGTATCTAAAAGTGAACGATTTAGATATTTAGCTTTCATCATTCAAAATGATGACAATATAGATGGGGATGTGAACCATAGGATTCAAGCGGGTTTGATGAAATGGAGAAGGGCATCTTGAGTTCTGTGCGATCGCATGATGCCATTGCACTTGAATGGAAAGTTCTATAGAACCACGATTAGACCTACACTATTGTATGATACTGAATATTGGACTATTAAACAATAATAAGAATAAAAATGACTGTAACAGAAATGAAAATATTTAGGTAGATGTGTGAAAAAACTAGAAAAAGTTGAATTAGAAATGAAGATATTCGTAACAATTTAAGAGTTAATTCAATTGTAGATAAGATGCGAGAGTATCGTTTGAGGTGATTCGGGCATGTGCAAAGAAGACCCAAAGATTTACCGGTTAGGAGAACCGAGAAGTTAAATATAGGAGATCTAGTAAAACGTAAAAATAAACCGTTGAAAACTTGGATGTAAGTGATTTGTAAAGACATGGAAGTAAAGGATTTAGAAGAGAAAATGGTTTTGGATAGGAATGGATGGTGTAGAAGAATCCGCACAAATTAAACCAATATATTTTAAATATTTATCTATTGATTTATTTATTTATTTATTTATTTATCTTTTCCTTTTCCTTATATATATATATATATTTTTTATTTATTTCATTTTCCTTTTCTTTATTTTTTTAAAATTTGTCTCTCAAATGACCGATTCCAAATATTGGGATTAAGTCTCAGTTTGTTGTTATTGTTCTTGAGGTCTTGCAATCTCGAATTCTTGGAATAAGGTGGTTGGCTTAAGCATTCTTAACATGGACTTTATTTCTTCTTTCACTTTGCTAAAAAAAAACTGGAGATGAAATAAGATTCAATAAGTTTGGGATTTTTATGGAGTATGATTGACCATAACTCCTCAAACTTTTCTTTGGTATTCTTTTATTGAATCATATTGATGTAGCTTATTAAACTCTTCAACCTTATCTTGTACCTCTTTAGCTTCAAAGCACTGATATAGAAGTTTAGAGAATTCTTTTGAATCTATTTCATTCTTTACAAGTTTTAAACCTTGAAACCGGATTTTTGCTTTCCCATCTAGATACAATTTGATGGTATCCACCCATATATTATTGGGTAGTTGATATACAGCAAAGAATTTACTATATTTCCTCAGACACATTCGTGGGTTTACTATGGTGAATACAAGAAGATCAATTCTTGGTAGATTTGCATGAACCCACAAGTAACAAAATCTTTCTTGAGTAATTGAAACCCCACTTCTATCCTTGACCTCCTTTCAATAGGTGTTGGTAAGATAGGATATTTAGAAGATCTGTCAATTTCTTGTTTTTCGGTTTTATCGCTATTTAACATCTTCAAGACAATATTGAATCTAGTATCCATATTGGCCATAAAAGATTCTAATTTTTTGGATTTTTCATCCAACCTCTATCCCAATTCAAGAGAATTTCCTTGCAATTTTGTCTCTTGCTTCTTGAATTGTTCATCAATGGTTTTAAATCTTAGTTATTTTTGCCATTTCTACAATGTTCTGCCAAGAGACATGGACACTGATATCAATTAGCAATCCAATTCAATAAAAGGGAAATTAAGCTGTTGGTGTTGTTTGCCATCAAAGACAAGACAAATAGAGCATAGGAAAAGCAAGAGAGGCAGGAATGGAGATCACATTGGAAGGTAATAAAGGTGTTGGAAATGGTTAGAATTGATAGAATAAAAGTAAAAAAGAAAGAGAGAGCAAGTGAGAGAGAAAGGAGTAGAGAGAGAGAGCAGGGTTAGAGAGAGAAAAAAGTAGAAACAAAGAAGGAAGAAATGAATCATTGTCCAACTGTATACATTCTTCGAATCATTTAGCTATATGCACAGTTTGTTTGATTAGTTATTCAACTATCCTAACTAATATAACTAACAATCCTAACTAATATAACTAACATTCGTTACAATTCAAACTAACTAACTAATTAGTTGAATTTCAGTTGGAACTAGCCACTACTCCTAGCTTCTGCCTCCATTGAAACTAAACTTGACATTGTGGACCTAGATTTGAAAGATTTAAACCTAATACATGCTTGTCTAAATTTAGGCTTACAATACAAGCCCATTATATATATTTATAGAAAGTATAAGAGATATCAACGATATCATGATATTTGTAGAGAAGATCAATAGTGAATATAAGAGATAATAAAAACAAAGAAACTGATTACATCCTTATTGAAATATGAAAGTATTTGGGTAAAGTGGAGATAGACATGTTGATGGATATTTTTAAAAAAACTTGATAAACTAAGAAAATGCTCCCAAAATGGAGGAATATATTAGAATTTAGAAAATTTAAATTGAGTTGGTAAAAAACAAAGTATATGAGATATATGTTTGTTGACAGTTATATGAATGACGAATAAACAATTAAATTAAAAAGACAGAATATTCTAAGGAATGAACGTTTTAATATTTTTGATTTATCATTCAAAATGATAGTAACATAGATGAGAATATAACTCGTAGGATCCAAACATGTTGGATGAAATAAATAAATGCATTCGGAGTTTTTTGTGATTGCACAATACCATTGAAATTAAAGAAGAAGTTTTATATAATCGCAGTAAGTCTGCATTATTTTGTAGTACCAAATATTACATTATTAGACAACAACAAGAGTATAAAATGATTGTAATTAAGATATGAATATTTATATGGATATATGATAAAATTAGAAATGAAAAGATACGTATTATATTGACAGTAAATTCAATTGAAAATAATATTAGAGAGTATCGTTTAAGGTGGTTTAGATATGTGCAATGAAAACCCAATGACACATAAGTTAGAAGGACCTTAAATGCAAAAAATTTATTGAAATATCTTGATAAACTATTGAAAATTTGATTGTAGATTATCTGTAAATGTCAAGGGTGTAATTGAGGATATGACTTTATATAAAAATAAGTTAGAAGGACCTTAAATGCAAAAAATTTATTGAAATATCTTGATAAACTATTGAAAATTTGATTGTAGATTATCTGTAAATGTCAAGGGTGTAATTGAGGATATGACTTTATATAAAAATAAGTGGTGTAGGAGAGCACGAATTTGTTGAATTATTATTATTATATTATTTTTATTTTTATTTTTTTTATTTTTGATTTCAAATTGTTATTTTATATATTTTTTAAAATTTTTCTCTTTCCTATATTGGTCTCTTAAACAACCAACCCCAAAAATTTGAGATTAAAATTCAGTTGTTTTGTATATATATATATTTCCCTTTCTTTTGTTAGTAGGGTACACTGCTAGGTTTTGAATCAAACCATACTACTAAAATGGAGCGAATTATGATCAATAATTCAAAAAACTGATCCATGATTTTAGTATTAGAATCGAGATTATCTCTATAAATTTTGGTTTTGGTTTCTCATTTTGAAAAATTGTGAACCGATGGTTTTTCTCCGTTAAAAGTTAAATATTAATAAATTATAATATAAGAAACAAAATATCAAAATTATTTATGAAATATTATGAGTTATGTGATATTTCAATTTTCCAATCTACCACAGTTCGTACCGGTAAATTTTTAAGTAAAACTATGGAAACAATTTAAAAAAAGATCAAGACTTTAAGGTATATCTAGTGAACTAAGTGGGTCATGATAAATTTTTGAGATAATTACATGTTCGGTCCCTGAATTTTATCTATTTGTCATAAATTAGTCCATATAGTTAAAAATGTTACGTTGTTGTCCTCAAATTTTAAAAATCTTATGGTATTAGTTCTTCCGTTACTGACGGTGACAGAGTGTTTGTTAATTGCTGATATGGTTTGAGTGGCTGTCATGTTGGTGGTAGGGATACTTGCATGTCATGGCCATGTCAGCCAATATAGACATGTCATGTTGCCACATCAGCTGTTTGCTGACCTGGTAGTGCCACAGCGTAAAGGTGCTAACGTTGCAGTGCTAGGTCAGCACATTGGGGGCGTTCTGGTCTTTTTGACATTACTAACTAAGACTTTAGGGTTTTGTTTATTTTTTTTGTTTTGTTTTTTCTTTTGTTCTCAACATTTTGCGAAATGAGGAAGCATTTTGTTTGTAGTTTGCCTGCATAGAGAGAGATTGAGAGAGAGTAAGATGGAAATAGAGAAAGATTACATGGAAACAAGTTTATTGCCATCAAGGAAACTTTTTGAGGATTTATTGTGATCCCAAAGGTAAGGTTTCCATCATCAGATAGCGAAGCTAAAGAAGTCTTTTAAGGTATGTAATCTAACCATTGAATGTGTTTATTTTTTATGTTAATTTCTATATTTCGTTTCTTTACGAATGGGTCCACGGTGGGTACTGAATTAGATTTGAAAATTAGGGTTTCAAATGGGGATTTCAATTTCAAATAAAGGGTTCGTAAATTAGGGTTTTTATTTAGTTGACTGTGATTTCAATTGGGATTTAATTGGAAATTAGGGTTACTAAATTGGGTTTTAAAATTAGAGTTTCAATTGGAGATTTCAATTTCAATTTTAAGGTTCCAATTTTAGGGTTTCAATTGGGGGTTTTGATTTCAAATAAGAGGTTTTTGCAAGTTAGGGTTTAAATTGGGAGGTTTTAATTTCAAATTAAGGGTTTTAAATTACAGTTTTTATTTGATTGATTGTGACTAAAATTAGGGTATGAATAATTATACAGTTCCATTTATTTCTCAGATATGGATTCTATAAAATTTACTGTTACAATTCATCACTGGGGTAAATTTATGGGATATGAAAAATATGAGGGTGGGGAGCTACATTTTTTGACAATTATGATAGGGATAAGATGTCACCGGTTAAATTGAAAAACATGTTAGCAGAATTAGATTATAGTTGTAAGGGCATTAGTATGATTTGATGAAGATGGGTTCTGTTTTTTTTTAAGTAATGGTGCATTGTTGGAATATTTAGATGAAATATTAAAAACGAATAAGAAAGTTCATTTCTGCATAGAGTACGGTGTAGATAAGTCTTATGTTGTCGATGAAAGTGAGCTTAGATTCGAGGAAGAAGAAATGCATTGTAGCCAATCTGAGATTGCTGATTTTGAAAATTTAGTTACTAATTCAGAGAGTTGTGATTCTGAAGATTGTGATTTTGAAGATGAAGAGGTAAACCTATTTGGTAGTGATCGGGATCCTTTTTTAGAGTGTTTGGATGAATCTGAAAATGATGGTGGTCATGTAGATTTTAATGAATGGAATGATCTCTCTATGGATGATGAAGAAGATGTAAATTACACCATTTTTGACATTGATGGTGATGATAAAGAGAAGTATCCTAAAGGGGGTAGGATGAGTTATGAAGAGTTAAAAAAGGATTACAACTCTAGGAACATAGAATTGAGGAAGGGTCAAATTTTTGAGAGTTTGGAATCTTTTAACCAAGTGTTTAGATATTACGTTGTTTATAATGGAAAAAATCTTAGATTTATAAAAAAAATGACAAGTCCAGGGTTAGGATGAGATGTGTTGATGGCTGTGACTGGTTGGTATATGTAAAGAAATTAAGTGATGAGAAGACAATTCTACTAGTCACATACAGGCCTACACATACTTGTGCCAGGTCAAGGAAGAACAAACATGCAATAGCTTCTTGGTTGGCTAAAAAATGAGTGAAGAAGGTGAAAGACGATCCAAATATTAGAGTGAATGCGTTGTAGAAAAAAGTCAAGAATAAATTTGGGTTAGATTGTGCAAGAATGAAGGATGGAGAGCGAAAAAATTGCCAAACAACTTGCAGAAGGGCACGATAAGGAGCAATTCTTCCTCTCAAAGCAGCACTTTGAAGAAACTTTGAGAACTATTAAGAGGAGCACTTGCAAGATTGAGACTACAATTGAAACTAGTGGAGAGCATCCTATGAGAGTCCTGTACCCAAATACTCCAATTTTTAGAAGATTGTATATTTGTCTCGATGCATGCAAGCGAGGATTCTTGGTAGCTTGCAGGCCTTTCATAGGTTTAGATGGCTATTTCTTGGAAACATCATTTGGAAGACAATTACTAATTGCAGTTGGTAGAGATTCTAATGATAGAATTTTCCTTCTGGCTTTTACCATTATTGAGCTAGAGGAGGCCAATTCATGGAGATGGTTTTTGGATCATTTGCTGATAGATCTTGGAGAGGACAGAAGGTGGACTATTATTTCTGATCAACAAAAAGTATGTATTGCTTATTCATAATAATTTGTTGTATAATTTTCCCTCAAATAACAGAATTTCTATACACTATTACCTTGTTTGTTGCATATAGCTGATTTTTCCCTCTAGCTATTTCTGAATAGTATATTCATGTCTTCTAGGGTTTGATAAATGCAATTGCAGCCTTGTTCCCCCACTCTGAATATAAATTATGTATCAGACACATGTATAACAACTTTCACAAGCAATTTCCAGATTTAAAGTTGAAGAACATGTTTTATACTATTACAATGGCTACTTATAAGGTTGAATTTCTTAGAGCTATGACTGAAATCCATAGAATTGATCCAAGAGCTTATGCATGGTTTATGAAGGAGAGAAAAATTTGGACAAGATCAACATTTTCCCCATTCAGTAAATGTGACACATTATTCAATAATTTATGTGAGTCTTTTAATACGAAGATATTGGATGCAAGAGAATTGCCTGTTATTAGTTTATTGGAGTCTATCAGAGCTGGTTTGATGGCCAAGTTTACTGAAATAGGACAAAGATTTCATCTTTTGAAGTTGAAATTTGTCCTGTCATTCAAGGAAAGGTTGAGAGTTTGAAGAAACAAAATAGACATTGGTTTTCTTTATTGGCTGGTGGTGGAATTTATGAAATTTCAAACTTCAACAACAAATTTATAGTAGATTTGAATCGTAGGGTATGCAGTTGTAGGAAATGGGAATTATGTGGCATTCCATGTTCTCATGCTATTTCCTACATTTTTTTTTCATTAAATGATAAGATTAAGAAATATGTGTCTAGTTACTATACTCCCTCTGCCTATACTGAATGCTATGCTCCCATTGTCTATCCTTGCAATGGTCCCAATGTATGAGATAAAAATGATTTCCCTACATTGTTGCCTCCGTTGTACAAAAGGAAACCTAATCAGCCTTCAAGGAAAAGGAGAAAGGAAGCGACTAAAGTTCTACCAAAAGATTCTCATCGACTATCAAGAGTTGGTTAAAAAATGAAGTGTACGAAATGCTAGGAAGTTGGACACAACAAGATATCATGCAAGAATAAGGATAAGTTTTTTTTTATTTATTAATTTTTATTTTTTTGTCATTATACCATCCTGCATGTTGAAATTGTGAGTAATCTATTCAATTATTGCAGGGCAAAGGTAGTTCATCTCAGTCTTCTGACCACCAGTCTAATGAGGTTAATGAAACAACCCCTCAAGTTTTCCAAAACCAGTTTCAAGTGGTTAATCCAACACCTTCTTGAAGATAGAATCTTTGTACTGAAATTGTATGGTTCTGAAACTGTAAATTGTATGGCTCTGAGAATGTTTTGTCAGAGAATATTATTTATCTGAAAATGTTATGAAACTGTAGTGTAATATACTAAATTGAGATGTTTTTTACACAAACTTGGGACTTAAATGCAGTTTGCTAAAACTACAGTGTAATATTTTTTTGAAACATAGTATGTTCCCAAACATGTACTTCCTGAATCTGCAGTGTAATTTTCTGTTGTTTTCTTTTTTTTTTTAAATGAAGGTTCACTATTTCACTCATTCTGAGCTACATCTACATTGCTGTTTCATCGGTAATTCTACAGTCTAAGGTTCTTCAGTTTTAAAGCAGGTTTATATGAACTGCACCAGGTGTATATAAACAGTATAATGTTCTGCCCACTCCACCATGTACTTATTGATACCTCAATTTGAAATGCTTCACACCTTTATATTTCACCATGCACTGAAATGCACTGAAATGCACTGAAAATGCTTACAATAATGAGCTGTGTTTGCATTCTTCAATTCTGCATAAAATTCTTACAACTGCGACATTCTTTCATTCATTCATATTTGACAATAGCATTTTTACAATTTTCCAAATAAGGACATAACAGAATTTGGATTTCTTTCATTTTTAAATAAAAGAGCAAATATCAAAATTATAAAAGTGATTACCATGCCTAACCCCAAAACATTGTCCTCCTTATACAACATTCTTTTGCAGACTTAGATTCTCTATCTTCACCTTCTAATATATTTCTTCCATCTCTAACTTCTGCAGAGTCAAAAACTGATTTTTCTCTTTCTACCTCTCGATCATATTACTTGCAGCTTCCATCCACATATTACAACCAGTAACCATGGAACTACATTTTGTCTTTTCCTCCTCAATTTTGTTTCTAAGAGCTAGGATGATCTCAATAGCTCGATCAAATAATGATGGATCATACCATTGGAAAAATTCACAAGCATTCACATCCTATATAAAACATGGAGAAAATGTTAGCTCAAATTTTGAAATCATGTTTAAAAAAAATATTCAACTTATCCAAAAATTAGGGCAACCGTAAAACCTCCATGAAGGATTTCGAGAGGTCCATGAAGTAACTAAGATGACACCATGACCGCATCTACACTTCAATGGAGCTTCTTCCATTTCAAAACCCAAATCCTTGAGAGAGAGAGAGAGAGAGAGAGACTGAGAGGGATGAAGAGCGAGATTGAAAGTGCAAGTAGAAGAAGCAACTATAATGGAGTAGATAGATCAAGAGAGATTCAAAGTGCGAGCTCAAGAGAGAGATTAAAGCTTTCTCTCTCTCTCTCATTCGAAGTAGCGAGAACACACTAATGGAGCGAAAAGGTAAAGTTAAAGTCTTATTCAATAACATTGAAAAGAGTATAACACCCCCAATGTGCTAACGTGGCAACATGACATGTCTATGTTGGCTGACATGGCTGTGACATGCATGCATCTCTACTGCCAACATGACAGCTACATCAGACCATGCCAACAATTAATGGACATGCTGTCGCCATTAATAACGGAAAGACTAATACCATAAGATTTTTAAAGTTTGAGGATGATAAGAATAGTATTTTTAACTGTAAGAACTAATTGGTAACAAAGGGGTAAAGTTCAGAAAACGGACATGTAATTATCTCATAAATATTTTGAAACAAAAGTTGAGTTCAAACCCTTAGCTCCTTCTTTTTATTTTTAAAATTTTTATTTATTTATTATTATTTTTTAAAATTTTTTTGGTTCCGGATCTGATTCAAAATTGGAACCAATAGTTCTACAGAAACGTCCCTGCAAGGGTCAGTTCCGAATCATCTAAATCTGGAACTATAAACCGGGATTGCGGAATTGTGGCTGTATCCAAGCGAGGGGACCACATCTCTCCATTATCACGGGTGCCAACAGACCATATAATTTTTAATTTGAATCTTAGTTATCTTATTTGGTGAGTTCTAAATGCAAACCCACAGATCGTTTATAACCTTTCTTTTTTAGTTATACTATTATCCTATTGGACAAAACTGCCGTTGCAACCTATAACTATAGTATCAAGCAACTACAAAATCCTCTGTAACTCAAATATTTTAAATTTATTTCTGTAAATAATTTAGATTAATTGGTTGATTCAGAATTTCAAATTTATAAAATATATGTCACGTCTACTTCAATAACTGTCTTACTCATAAAATTGTTTTGAGAGCATCTTACTTGAGTCGGGTTGCATTCTATCAAATTGTCCAAAATTAGAATATATATTTTCGACGACCATTAGTTAGTAAACCCAACATAACGGATAGCGGTATTTGAAATATGGTCACAAAAAACATTATGGTGTTTCGGTGCATGCAACAGTAAAGCCAAAAGTTGTACGACGGGTGTAAATATGGTAATTAAATATCATAAAATCTAGGATCATAAGATAATTTGTTAAGCTTTTCTACTTAACTTTTTGCGCCTTTATTTGTTAATTAAGATAATGGATACAACAATACTTCTAAAAGAAAAGAAAAGAAAAGAATTTAACGTATACAAGTTTGTTTCCGCCCCCCACAAAGTAAACTAAAATTTTTATCAATATTTAATATATACAAGTTTGTTTTCCCGCGAGGTAAACTAAAATTTTTTTCAAATGTTTGAAGCAAAAATCTACACAAGTTTTAGGTTGAAGATGTATCTCATTCCACATAATTCTGGTGCCAGTGCTGGGTTTGAAACTTTTGAGGAGTCCTTGGCTCCAATATAAGTTTTATCTGCCCTGAAAAAAGGTAAAATACAAAGCAACTTTCTATGACCGTTGTGATAATACTACCAATTAACAATAACAACCATCACCCCACCAGTACTCGATGAGTAGTACAAATAATTTAGCGATGAGAAAGAAAAGGTCAGGCATCTTGGATGGGAACCAAGGGTAGGTTGCCACCATATACTTGTGGGAGCTGACTCTCCTCGATGTCTTCCAGTAGAGTTAATCTCAGCCTTTTGTTATCAACAAATACAATCTGTGACACAAATGACATGAACAATTATAATATTGATGGAAACTTTCTGATTGGGGAAAAGGAAAAGACTCACCTTCTTCTTGGTATTGTTATCAACAAATGGGTAAACAACCTTCCAGACCGTCATAAATACGTAAGGCACGTGGACCATGAACAACTTCCCAAGTCTTTCCGGGTAGTAATCCTGCCTCATATATATTATATAACATTATTCAATCACAGGCATCTTTCCGCTGCACGGATCAGTATTCCATACTGATCGAGTAACTATTCATAAAATAAAATAGCAACACTTATAAAATTCTCAAAGTAGAGGAATAAAAGATGCAGCAACCAGTAGCAAACTGAGATCACGCCCAGAAAAGAAAAACCTGAAGTTTCATGAGGTAGGGATAACCTGAAGAATAGATAGAGCCCCCAGGTAAGCACGAATGTCACTGTTGGCATAGCACCACCCTTCTAGATCACCTATTATCATAAATTTCTCCTGTCCTGTTGGAATCCTGATTATATCAAAAATTCAAAGACTGCATTAGCTCTGGCTTGATATGCATTGGCTCCTTGGTATGTCTATGAGAGAGTACCTTGAGCATAGCTTGTCGAGAGCATAGACTACGAAACCTGAAAATACACAGGGTAACATGTCTGAGAATGCCCCATCTTTGTATCCTCAGATAACTTTCTGAAATTGCTTCAACTCAAACAATAAAGCAATGCCCAATAAGGTTCAGTTAACGCTACAGAAACCAATACAGTTATTGGTTGTTTTCTTTTCCACAATTCGTTTCTAGACAGACAAACAACTACGTGTTCCTAAACTAGAAAAATTAAGCTTTTGGAATTGAAAGATAATATGTAACCTACGCTTAAACTCATCTAGTCCACCCTTGTTTTGAAAATGTCTGGCTCCAAAGACAACTGCTATGGGACGCCCTTCTTTATCCAATCCTTGAAGAAACATTTTGTTCTGAGCAAGTTCATTTGGGATCTGTGATACAGAGATGGACCCATCTGGAACAAATGTTCGCCTCCATTTAAGGTACTTCAGGAACATGGAGGAAGCTTTCTCTACGTCTAGATTGCGAGCACGAAGAAACCTTCTGATCATCAGGTCATCTACTTGCTGCACAGAAAACTTCCACCTCCGTTTAACAGATGCGGATTAAACTCCAAAAAGCAAACTGAAAGTACGTGAGTGGGGGGTTCAAAAATTTCGGGTCTATTTTTAGTTAGTGATGAGGTGTTGGAATTACGGTGGCAATTTAGAGGAATTAGAGAAGCAAAAGATTATATCCCCCGCCCCTCCCCAAAACCAACTAGGAGAGAGAGCGAGTGTATGTGTTGTGCCTGTGGTGATAGAAAATATATCATCAATATAGTGCCCATAATATTTGGAGTTTTCATGACTTCACATACTTTAACCGTATCATAAATGTAATGTCGATCTTTGGAATTCTATTGACTTCACAAGCTTTAAAAAGAAAGGAGATACCCTTGTCTATGCTGCTTTGTAAAGTAAACATATAGCTGAAAGTAGAAGATTTGTTTTCTTTCGCCTGGCCTCTCAATTTAAAGATATCGCTCTTATGAAAAGTATGTATTTTCCTAACAAGTTGGAAAGAGGACCAAGTTCCAATTGTTTTTTCCATCACTGCACCTGTGAATATATTTTTTCAACTAATCTATAGATAATTATTAAACCATTAACTTACTATTAAATAAATACACGTATACACTACATCATATACATGTACACTGCATGTAAAATATATGTAACCATTAATTAATTATTAGATACATGTAATCATGAATTCGTTGGTAGATGTATATACAAGTGATGGGCTTATTAATTCATTACATGTATACAAGCCATTGAGTCATAGTTCATTCATTTATATAGGCTATCAAGTCAGTCTCTTGAGCAGCCAAGCCAAGAAAGAAGAAACCTTTACATGTACCTAGGCTGTTGGGTCATAAATTCTCGGTGATTAAACAATGGAGATTAAAGGAGATCAAGGAAGAGCAACAATTACGTTACAACAATAGTAAATAAACAGACCTGAGCAGAGGAGGGATCCTGGGATTGGGATTGGGCCAGCGCTCGCATTGCTCCGACTTTCTTTGTTTCTAGATCTCTGTTTCCCATTTCCGTTTCCTCATCATCATCGACGTCTATTCTTTCTTCTCTCGCCTCCATCATTTCCTAGGAGTATGGCTTGTTCTTTTTACTCTCCCCCCCCCCCCTCATTTCTACTAGCTAGAAATCTAGATCATATCATATTTAATTGATTTACACAGAAAGACATGGTCAGTTGGGGGTTGGGAAGTGACTGCATTTATTAATTTCATGATGGAGACACTTTTGCAGCTGGGTGAGAGAGCGCGGACAAAGAAGCAATTTAATGTGAGAGAGAGAGTTATTGGGAGTTTCTTGAGAGAGCTGGACCCACGAGGACCTCCACATCTTCATTGCTCACTCCGGTGTTATCGTTGTGGTCGAATCGGACCACGATTAAACCATAGTTTGAAGAAAAAACCGGATTATTTTAAATAAAATCTCGTTTAAATAATTGAATTAGGAAATAACACAGTTTAATTATAATTTTTTAATAAAACAGTTAGATTCATATTTAATTATCAAATATTAAAAAATTCACTAAATTTAATTTATTAAATTTAGATAAAAAAATATTTAAGTATTTTAGAATATAAAATATTAAAAAAAATTTCTATGGAGCAAAATTTTTAAAAATCTTTCCATATCTAACAACTTCTCCTCTCCTTCCTCATCTTTTCCCGTTACTCTCTCGATCTTTCAAACCGATCGATTAATCGAATTTATTGTTTAATATAAATTTTAAGAGTGATTATTTATTTTATATTTATTAAAATTTCATTTTTAAATTTTTATATAAAAATATAAAATTAATTTATATTTTATTTTAAAAAATTTTTTATATATTTTTAGTTATTATTAAAAAATCTAGTGATTCAATCATATCAACAACTATAATTTTAAAGTTCTTTGGTAGATAAACAATACGATTCTAATAACATTGATTCTATCTCTATTTAGTTAATACTCCTTTATTATTATTATTATTATTATTATTATTATTATTATTATTATTATTATTATATTTTTGTTTTTATAATGGGCAAGATAATAAATACTATACTACTAAGAAATTAGCACCGGCAATGACAGGCTTACACACTTGTATAGGGAAGAGACGGGAGAATGAGGAATGCGGATATGTCGGGGATTGGGGTTAAGTAACCAAACGCCCACCAAGTTTCACAGTTGGGGTGTGACCTGGCCAAACCCCCCCGCCCCAACTGTCACAATCACGGCTACTAACCAGACAAGAGTTGCGTGTGGTGTTTGTGGTGCTTAAACTCAAAATGAAATGAAAAATAGAGCATTAAAATGACAGGGGAGACGAGCTAAGATAGTACGGTGAATGGAAATATAATTCATGGAAAATGCTAGGAAATGAAAGAGTTGGAGTGGAAAGAGAGAAAAAGAAGAGAACTGGGGAAAGAAGAAGTAGAGAGAGGGAGGGCTTAGAGACAGAAAGAAGATAGAAACATAGGGAGAGGGAGAGAGAGAATAAGGGGGAGAAGTAGAGAGAGAGAGAGAGTAAGAGAACGAGAGAAGTTAGAGAGAGAGAGATCACAAACCCCAATTTCATTTCTCATTATAACTCAATCTTTTTTTTGTTTTTTATCAGTGATAAATTTTTTTCTATCGCTAATCATTAGTAATGGATTTTTTTCCATCGCTAATCATCAGCAACAGATTTTTTTCGTTGCTAATCTATCGTTAATTTTAGTGACGGATAGTATTCCGTCGCTGATATTTAACGGGGTGACTTTCAACGATAGATTTTTTTTCGTCGCTGATAGCGCTGGAGCAAGATTTTTCACGAGTTAAAGGACGTAGCACATAGGTGGGTAGGGCACGGGCGGGGGCAGGGCAGGTGTAGAACCGCGTGTATTCTCCTTATAACTCAAAAATCAGTGACGGATTGCTTTTTTTTTATCAGCGACGGATTTTTTCTGTCGCTGATTTTAGCGGCGGATTTTTTTCGTTACTGAAAGATATTAACGACGGATTTTTTCGTCGTTGAAAATATGTTTTCTAGTAGTGTCAGGAGAATGCATAAAGGTAAATCATCAAAGAGAAGATTCATGAAAGAGAACCATCCAAAGTATAAACATCATAATATCGATAACCAATCACAAGCCGAACACTAAAAAGCGTGTCGGAGAAGATTCACGAAAACCAAAGCGACAAATCTCGCGTTTAATGCTCTACCTTTGCGCCTTCCCGCTTCACTAAAATACCTTACCTTGCGTCTTTTCCATTTCATTATTCTCTACATCTAATGCTTCTTTTTCGAAACAACATTAGGAGTAAAGAGTAAATGATGGTACAAGATCTAACAATCATTACCATAAAATTCAAAATTAAGACCATAATCATAAGGTCACCGAGTACACTCTCGGTCGGATGCCCTCTTGGCTAGGCACTCTGACTCGGCCATCTTGGCTAAACCCCCTAGAGTAAGCAGTTCATTCACCTCTCGGTCTTACTCTCTCAACTACTACCAAACAACCTTCTGGCAAACAACGCTTATCAAACGAATCTAATTACCTAAGATTTAAAACTCCTCTAATTCTCGAGGTAATCTTTCCCAATAAGTAAGGAAATCTCAATAATCACTTCTCATAAGATAGGGAACCTCCCTAAAAACATAAATTTCCCTTAATCAATAGGATTCTAAATTTTCTAAAATTTTTCGACTATAATCCCAGTAATCTCATAAAATCTCCAACGATCTCTCTGTAAGTAAACCAGAGTTTTCCCAGCCTCCAACACATATTTGCCATGCATGCACATGTTATGTATATTGAGCAAAGGTAACCCATGAAAGGTATGTAATACTCTCGACTCTACAATTAGCACACAGAAACTACACAAGGTATATCTAAACTCTCTTAGTTTTTCATTCCCTCCTATCACTTTTTTTTTATTTGAGCATCAAAGGTTTTCTGCTGGAGCCACCTCTAAAGGGTTTTTGCAAATTTCCTCGTTGAAGATCTAGCGGATACGATATCATTGATTCTCTATTCAAGTCAAAAGAGTAGTTTAACTATGGAGTCAAAATTGGATTCAACAATAACAATCTCCGGTTTATTGTCTTCCTTATAACTTGTTGTTCCAATAATTATTATATACCCACCCATTAACTATATAAGTTTATTGACGGAGTCCAGGGTCTATTCTGGTGCTATGGTAATTTTATTGACGGAGTCCAGGGTCTATTCTGGTGCTATAGTTGTTGGAGGAAAAATCTGTATGGTCGGTGGATTGAAGCATATTGAAGAAATTATCTACACTGCATACTTTTATTAGCTTTTGATTGTTCATAAAAGTATAGAAAAATATGTACCTTTTTGCGCTTCTTTATTATTTGTCAATATCTTTCACATATGTTCTCATTCAATTTGAAATTTATGATGGTCACAATGTATGGATAGTAACCTCAAAGCTGTTGGTATATGAAAAAGGAAATCTATTTTTTCCTTTTTGTTGTTCATAGATTCACAAAGACATTCGATCTATTTAATACAAAATTCATTTGATTCATTCAGTATTGTTTTAAAATTTAACAAATTTGTTTTAGGAACAAACACAAGCCATACATTAACACGAAAAATGGAAAAAGAAAAAGGAAAAAGGAAAAAGACCATGAAGACTCAAACTGAACTCACAAAGCCCGAGCACGATAGCCTCCATTCGACTGAAGTCAGCCATGCGCTCCCACCAACGGACTGCATATTATCAGCGGGATGTTCTTTGACGGTTCAAGCCAATCGTGCATCCAACATGCTATCCTTTCACTGATTTCAGATCAACACATATTTCTGCTTCTAGTTCAGGGCTTTAAGTGCCATCTATACCCACAAGCCCTTCTCAGAAACTAATCTCACGTCGCTCTGCAAAGAACTTTCCTGTAGCGGGCTGGCCTGGAAGTAGGGCAAGCCAAACTCCAGTGTCGGCTCCATCCTCTGCGGAAATATTCCCTGCCCAATTAGTCATGGCAGTCTTCACCCAACCAGGACAGTAACAGTTGATATATATCTTGTGACCTTCTGGACGATCAGACAACATCTTTCCCATTAACCTGGTGTAAGCATTAACAGCTAATTTTGACACAGCGTAGTCAGTGTTCGACTTCGGCCATCCACCAGATAGCCAACTACCATCCTTAGTTTGATTTAGAAAATTTTCCACAGTCCGATCAATCAGTTCCTCTGACAGTGACTCATCATTGCTTAGTTCTTGTCTCAACTTGACATCTTCAATACGCTATCACAAATCAAATAAACAATATCACAGGAACATCATGGGGTTCAAGATGAACTATTGTTATTTTCATTTTCTAGTAGCTGATGTGGAATGAAGGTTTTAAAGTTGCCCAAGAACCTTAAACATCTTGAACAAGGGGTGAGTTATTGAAGGATTCTTGTAACTCATTACCAAATTATTAACATTGGGAAACATGATATGTAACCACAACTAAAACAACGGCCATTATATACCAAGAAGGAAATGATTTTCTGCATTTGGCTGCTATGAGCCAAAAGAAGTCGAACTGTTCAATCTCATCCTTTTCAGGTAGCAAGTTGCAGGGCAACGGTATCCACCTCATGGCATGTACAAATTTCTTATATAAAGCAGAAGACTTCCATGTTCAGAAAAGAACTGGTAGGGCTCTTAGAAAGGCCAAAGTTACCACCCCAAACTTCAGGAGCATAAAGTCCTGAAAACAATTTCAATCCACCATACAAGTAGCATATATGAATATTTAGCCATAACAGTCAGATAATTCTCCGGACTCAGACAGGAAAAAAAAAAAAGGCTCCTCATATTCTTCGGTGATAACCAAAATAATGGGGAATCATGGAGCACTCAATGTGACACATGCTCGAAAAACTGAGAATAGAAAATCTTTATACTCACATTCCTCCTGCCATTCAGTCTGCCGAGTCGTGAACTCACATTCACAATACGAGCACCAGCAGCAGAAGGTCTCATCAAGGGGATCATAGCTTGCATCATATTTTTAGTACCATAGTAATTGGTGGCAATAACATTATCAGCATTTTCAACAGAATTATCTGACCCAAGATTGAAGCTAACACCTGCATTGTTCACCTGCACAGTTAGCTAAATGGTGGTGAGGACCATTGAACAACCTTATGTACTTCTTAGGCTAAATGACATGAACTACTTGCACAGTGGAGGGTATACTAGAGAATAGCATAGAGAAATTCAAATTGTGAGCATGAACTTGATATGCATGATGCATTCATGGGAAAGAAATATTGTAGGAGAATATTTAGGAGATTATAGTTATCTTTTAAAAAAATATTTAGAAGATAATAGATATCTCTTAAGAGAATATTTATGAGTTGATAGTTATCTCTTTAGAATATTAGTTTTCTTATTTTGATACTTCTTAATTTTAGGAGTTTGTTTAAGCAGGAGACCTATTCTTTTTAGGAGTTTGTTTTAGTAGGAAACATATTCTTTTTAGGAGTTTATTTTATAGAAAACCTATTTTATTGTAAACTTGCACAAAGAATAATACGCAAGTCTAATTCTCCTTTAAAAAAAAATACGCTGTGGTGGGAATTTTGTTAGGAAACAGGTTTTAGAGTGCAGTCATAGGGTCTAAGAGAGGAAAAAACTCTAGTAAAGGAAGAGAGGATTTCCCTACAGAGTATCCTGTGACTAGATCCTGCACTAGAGCTCATGTGAACTCGGTATTAGAGTCGGCCATCATGGAAAACCCTACAAAATGGCCTAACCGGATGGAGGGGTGCATGAGGGACCTCAAGCAGCAACTGTCTGTGGTGGAGGAACGCCAGCAGTCCAGCGAGAAGCAGCTTCAGCAACAGCAGACAGTGATGAACTCGTAATTGGAAGGGATTCTGTGAGAGATGCAGGGGTGCAGCGAGAACAATAAGGTGGGGAGCACCCTCTCAGACCAAGGAGAGGAACGAAGTACCCGACAATAAGGAAGGTCTTGTGTTTTCTAAACTAAAATTCCCGTCATATGCAGTACCCAACAAGAAGGAAGGACTTGTGTTTTGTAAACTAAAGTTCCCATCATATGATGGTACTGAGGATTCCTTGATTTGGATCCATAGGTGTAAGCAATTCTTTGAAAATCAAATAATGCTTGAAGGAGAGAAGGGGGGCTGGCAGCATTCTATCTTAATGGAGAAGCACAGATGTGGTTTAAGGTGAAGCGAGAAGGGGGGAGCATGAACCGGGAGACATTAACCGAACAGTGCGACTTGAGATTCAGCCCCCCTTCAGCCTTAACCCCCTTGGAGAGTTGGCCAACTTAAAACAAACAGGGACAGTGGAGGACTATCAAAGGGAGTTTCAATCCTTGCTGGTTCGCACTTCAGAACTCACCACAAAGCAACAGATCAACCTATTCACAGCTGGTCTTATGGAGGGGCTGCAGCTGGAGGTGGAATTGCAGCAACTGCTAGGGAGCTGCTACGAATTTGGCCCACATGTATGAAAGGAAACAGAGGAGCAACCAAGTTGCGTTAGAAGAGGATGAGAGAGAAGGCTTCATGGGAGTTTTTGATAACTTTGAGAGGACCTATCCTAAATTCGAGCTCGAGGTAATGATATACACAATGCATTCACAGCAAAGAAATATTCTAGGAGAACATTTAGAAGATGATCGTATCTTTTAATAGAATATTTGGGAGCTGATAGTTATCTCTTAAAAGAATATTTAGGAATTGATAGTTATCTTTTAAAATAATAGTTATCTTATTTTGATATTTCTTAATTTTAGGAGTTTGTTTTAGTAGGAGACCTATTCTTTTTAGGAGTTTGTTTTAGTAGGAAACATATTCTTTTTAGGAGTTTATTTTAGTAAAAACCTATTCAATATAAACTCTACTGTCCCTTATTTAATGGGGGTACGATGAATAACAAGCAAGTTTAATTCTCCTAAGAAAAGAACGAATCTTGTCAGGGAACAAGTTTCCAGACTGCAATCATAGGGTCTAAGAGAGGGAAAAACTCTAGCAAGGGAAGAGAGGATTTCGCTGCAGAGTATCAGATGACTAGATTCTACATTAGGGCTCATTTTAGAACTTCTGCAACAACTGGATGCATCTTGCAGCAGATCAACTTGTGTGCTGAAAAAGAAAATCTGTAAGAGCTAGATATGGAAGTGCCACTTTCAATTACCAGGATATCAATGCTGCCATAAGTTTGCTCCACCCACTCAGAAAAAGTTTTAATAGATAGAGGGTCTATAACATCCAATTGATGAAAAACCACATTTAAGCCTCCTTCTTGGAAGACCTTCGTTGTTTCTAGCCCAACGACAATATCTCGTGATGTCAGAATGACTGTCAGACCATGCAATGCGAGTTGCCGTGCAATTTCGTATCCAATACCTCTGTTGGCACCAGTAACCACAGCAATAGTTTCAGGAGTCCACCACCTGGAAATTCCAAGAAGTTATGGGAATTATACACTAAACTTCCGATGAGGACAACGTTATTCATTTCCTACCCTATCCAAACTCTTAAGTCGTTTCAGGCGGTTTTCATCAAATTGGCTGCAAGACCATGTTAGAGTTGCAAGTCTATTCCTTATTGTTATTATTTCTTAGTCTTAATCCACCCAAGATTTCAAAAATCAATTAAACATAAGCTTCAAATGCAAACAATAGTAAAAACCTTTATGGGTAATGACAAAGTTCAGGGAAGAAATGAGAAAATAAAGGAAATGGAAAGAGTGTTGCGAGAGCTTGTCATCCTTGTGCAATGTAGGAGGTATCTCTACTATGTATGAAACAGAATAGACTGTAGATTGCGGAAGACAAGTGTATTTAAAAAAGTTGGAAACTTTATCTCACAAATATTCAACAAAAGACAGGTAGACTAATCTCACCCAAAGAAAAAAAAAAGAAAAGAAAAGATTGCTTTTACATCCTTGTTAAAATGCTAAAAAAAGCTAAAGCTCCCCCAAGGGATACATAACTTGTCAGATACCAAGTTGTGATTAAACTATTAACTGGAATATCTTAAATGGGATCGTGCTGGATTAAAGTAACATCGATGATCACAAGTTGGTTTAAATGATGTAACAACACTAAATCAAAATTCCTATCCACCTGGTCAGTAGGCATGACAAGAGAAAGCTAAAGAAGAGAGTGGGGGAGCAGAGTGATTTGAATCAAGAGAGTTTGTGATAGTGTTGCTGTTGGGCCGGGCAGGAGAGATCACAGACATAGCTCCAGCTGGTAAAGGTAAATTTCAATTTGGAGAAAGCATTCCGCTTGTGATCATTATGGGCTTGGATGAAAGTAGAGGCTGAGAGAGAGAAGGGGGGGCAGGGCAATGGCTTGGGACAATTGTCTTAAAAAATGCAGTAGGAATTGTTTACATATAGGAAGGATCAAAATGTTTACATCCTTTTGTATAATAGAATG
Organism: Dillenia suffruticosa; assembly: GCA_033439265.1. Classification (NCBI taxonomy): domain Eukaryota; kingdom Viridiplantae; phylum Streptophyta; class Magnoliopsida; order Dilleniales; family Dilleniaceae; genus Dillenia; species Dillenia suffruticosa. The sequence continues at coordinate 95,053 of JAVTVX010000015.1, read as the reverse complement.
GATTCTTATGTTGAGGTCAGAAACCCAGGCTTTGTTAAAACCACAGGAGAATGCAAAAACTTGCTAACAATGGGAAAAACTAAACTGAAAAATTGGAAGGAAAGGGTAGATGGCATTGAGTACATACCGCTGATGATCGGAGTAAGGAATGGTTCGTTGCAGTGATATCTCCTGGAGCCTCTTCTCCCTTCTTTCCTTTGCCCGTTCTTGCCGATTCATGTTTACTTTATGGGTGTGTTTTTAGAGGTGAGGCTACTCAGTGAGGAACAGAAGAAAATGCAAGCCTTTTGATTGAAGCAGAAACAATGCCCCTCATAATCTGCCACATCACAAACAAATTTAATTTATTTATTGTTTTAAATCTCTATACAAGAGAAGATGATTCATCTGAATTGGCATGGCGACGCATATCGCAATTTGAACAAACGAGAACCCCCGTACATGGACGGGTCAAGTGTCAATACCCAGCGAAAAGAATTCATGCCTCGTTCTCGTAAATTAGAAAAACAAACCTGATCATGCTTCTCTCCAAGATCGGAAGACGGAAGAAAGAAATGGCGTCTTGCTCGCTTCTATTCCTCGCTTCCACACGGCGAAACCCCCTTTTCCTGGCGATGAGAATTGAGATGCCTACACGAGCTATCCAAAAACGCTACAAACGCGCCCCAAGACCCTGCCGCTTGCGAGAAATTGCCAAGTCAAATTATTAATTACAAACACAATGCATTTGCATATAATTATAATTGATAAAAGAATAGATAAAATTGCAAAATGCTAGATTCGACGGAAGAAAATCTAATAGAGGGCGTTATGTTATATGTGGCTCAAAACCTAATTATTATTGCTATTTTTAAAAAAGAAATTATTAGTAAATTATATACATCTAGTAAATTATAATTTTATGTTCTTAATTTTTCTTTTAAAACGAAAGATTTTAACATCTACAATAATAAGAGAAGTAGGAATCCCCCCGGGGGGGGATGCTCTTGTGACACTACGCCATACCCAAAAAAAAAAAGTGATCCACTATTTATATCTTCTCCTTTATTCTAGTCCTGTTTGAGAAAATTTATATTAATTCAACAAAATTAAATGTAACTTTTAAATCTTAAAATTATTGTATTATAATAATCGATATATATTAAAGACATGTTATATGTGGTAGGAAGGAAAAGTTTTAAGAGTGATAAATTGTAAGGGAAATAATTAAAAAAGAAATATTGTTCCTATAAATTCTTTTAGTTTCAAATATGTAGTGAAATTAGTGAAGTAGAGATAAATTAATTTTAACCTCTATAAATTTTAATTTTATTTTATATAAAATAATAAACAATAGTAATAAATTCAATTTTCTATTAGTCCCGTAAACTATCTCTCCATCAAAATTATCAAAAAGTTAATACTATCTAAATATGAACATAAGGATGTAAACAGCTAATCGGCAAAAAATTAATAATTGTGTCGGATGATACCAATTTCAATAAACCCAAAATCACACAACCTATAATTATGGGAGTCCAAACTCTATTGGGCTACTAGGTTACAATCAAGCCCTGAAAACACTGAACTACCTTTCAGCTCCCCGACCTCTCGATCCTCACCAAGTTGGTCCTAACATAACGGGTCGTAGTTGTAATTATCCGATAAGAAATGAAATCAGTGATAAATCAAAACTTTCCCCAAGTCAATTCAAATTTATTACAATCTCTTTCAATAACAAAGTAAATTTTCTAATGACTCAAACTTTCATGGATCTCTATAGTGATAATGGAAACTTTTCTATCTCGAAAGATTCTCGGTTCTGTATAAAGTTTACCAACACGATTCTTATAATCTTGGAAGTTCATGCATGATCTCTCCACAAGGCAAATAAGGTTTTATACCCCTAAACACATACACATTACCATACATGTCATATATATATACTAAACAAAAGCAGCATACCAGATACGCATCTCTCTCTATACATTACACACAGAAACTAAACAGGGCATATGCTCTATTAGTCTTTTCTTTTAAAACCGCTATTTCTGATTTAAGCGTTGGAATCTTCTTTGCTTGGTTTTTGCAGGTTTTCATATTGAAGATCCTCACGAAGACTCTCATTCACCGGCTCTTCATTCAAGAAAAGAGGGTGATCTGTTGAAGTCATTTTTTGGCATTAATAGATTGGCAACGTATGTGGGAATCGACTAACTGACTAGCCCCAAAAGTGGTACATGCTATGTTCTCTCCACCAACATACTACCAAAAAGAAGACCAATAATTGATTTTGACGACGACAACTTACAAGTGGTTAACCTAACTCGACATGACGCCCTTATCATTATAGCCAACATAGGCCAATATGCGGTGAAGATAATTTTAGTCAATCAATGGACAGAATGTAATCTCCTTTATTGGAATACCTTCTCTTAAATAGGTTTCTAGAGAATGCACCTTCAACCCCCCCCCCACTAACTCCCTAAAAGGATTTTCAGACGATCGACTGTACTCCGAAGGTATTATCTCCCTCCCTATAACTTTGGAGACACTGCCTAAGCACACTTCCACCATGACCTCATTTAATGTGGTTAACCTGATATCTCTGTATAATGCCATTTTGGACTGCCCCGGTCTGAATGATTTAGAAGCCTTGCCAAGCATAAAACATATAAAAATCAAGTTCAGAACCCCTTGAGTGTTGCAATGCTAGCTTGCGATGCAGACCTCCAGGATGTCTCCATATTGGAAGAAGGGGAAAAGAATTTCAGCATAGATACTATGGAATTTAGGGACGACATTGGCTAGTCCACCAAGCCAGAGCTTGGCAAAGAAATAATAGAGATCCAAATCACCAATGTCCCGGGTCAAACTTTTTTAATCGGGGCTCATCTACCAAACCCCCTTGGAACTCTTTGGTCGATAATTTACGACAGCATTCGGACGTCTTTACATGGAAGCCCAAAGACATGCTGAGAATACACCCTTTAATGATTGTTCACAAACTGACAATCGTTCCCCATCGTAAACCCATGAAGCAGAAAAACAAATATTCACTCTCGAGCGGGCGATACAAGAAGAGGTACAAAAAATTGCTGATGGCAAACTTCATCGAAGAAGTGAAAATATCATGAATGGTTAACTAACGTGATCATGGTAAATAAAGTAAACGGTAAGTGGATGATGAACATTGACTTCACTGACTTCAACAAAACATGCCCAAAAGATAGCTACCCCATTCTGAACATTGATAAGCTCATAGACAACTCATCGGGATACCAACTCTTTAGTTTCATAGATACGTACCCTCGCCCCTAAAGATGAAGAAAAGATGAGTTTTATCATGGAACTCGGCACATACTGTTACAAGGTCATGCTATTCGGGCTTAAGAATACAAGAGCGATCTTCCAATGTTTGGTTAACAAGGTCTTCAGCGAACAACTTGACAGAAATGTCAAAGCCTACATGGATGATATGCTCGTCAAAAGCACCAATCAGAAAGACTTGGAAGAAACATTCTAGAAGCTAGAGCACTTCAACATGGAGCTCGACTCTGCTAAGTATACCTTCGGAATCACTTCTAGTAAGTTTCTAAACTTCTTAATTACTAGTCGAGAAATTGAGGCCAACCTAGAGAAACACAAGCCATTTTAGACACGGCTCCACCACGAACTTTGAAGGAGATTCAATGTCTCACCGAAAGGATCACTGCCCTAAACCAGTTCATGTCGAAAGTAAGAGAAAAATATAAATCTTCTTTGACACCATGAAGAAATCACAAAAATTCACATGGACACCGAAATGTCAAGCGGCTTTGGACAAACTGGAGGAATATCTCTTGTTACAGCCCTTGCTCTCTCGACCCATCCCTAGTGAGAAACTTTATCTTTACCTATCTATATTTGATTGAGCCCTCTATTTTGTGCTTGTGAGATAGGAAGCCACCATACAAAGACTCTTATATTAAGTCATGTGGGTACTTCAAAAATCAAAGATCAACCTTATATACCCATCGAAAAGGTGGCATTCGCTCTCGTCATAACAACTTGTTGTCTACAACCTTACTTTCAAGCGCATATGATCATAGTATTGATCGATCAACCCTTAAAGCCAATCTTCCAAATGAGAGATATCTCGGGTCACCTTATCAAATGGAGCATCGAACTTGGAGAGTTCGATATTGAATATCAATCGAGACCCATTATCAAAGGCTAGACCTTAACAAACTTCATTCACGAATGTACTTTAACGAACTGCATCAAGCCAGCAACCAATAGCCACCTAAAAACGTGGTCAACCTTGCAGTAGACACTACATGTCGATGGCTCCTCTAATTCCTCATGGATCATAGGAGGACTCATCCTGGTGGGGCCCAAAGGCTTCAAGGTGGAGTATGTGCTTCACTTTAACTTTCAAGCTGCCAATAATCAGGCTAAGTACGAGACGTTCCTAACCGGTGTACGGATCATAGCATGTTAGGAGCTCGGAACATCTTATTCTTTACTGATAGTTAACTTGCGGTCAAGCAGATCGAGGCTGCATATGACGCAAAAGAGCTGATGATGATGAAATATCTCTCCAAGCTCTGGGGTATAATATCCAATTTCAATATGGTCAACATATGGCAAATCCAAGGTCCGAGAATGCCAAAGCAGACATACTCTCAAAGCTCACGAGTTTGGAGTCTATTAAACTATTCAGACTATTTACGTCGAAAGCCTCCCATACCCGAGCATAAATGAGTCAGAGCAGATCATGGTTGCTGAAAATCCACCAACCTTGAAGGATCCAATTCTTGCTTATCTTCAGAATGACCATTTATTAGAATCCCAGCAGGAAGCGATGAAGATTAGGCACAAAGCCACGCATTATGCCGTCATCGACGGTGAACTTTATAAAAAATCCTTTACTCACCCAAACCTCAAGTATCTAGCACTGGAGGAGGGAAACTACGTCTTTCAGAAGATCCATGAAAGGATACATAACAAGTAGCTAGGCGCTCAGAGTTTAGCGAACAAGATCTTACAACAAGGGTATTATTGGCCTACCATCAGGACCGATGTGGAAACATACATCAACCACTACGACAAGTGCCAACACTTCTATTCAGTTCCTCATCAACCTTTTTCCGAACTCTGTCCCCTTGCTAGCCCTTGGCCATTCACACAATGGGGGAATGGCCATACTGGACAACTCCCACAAGCAACTAAACAACAAAAATTCCTTATTATCACCATTGATTATTTTACTAAGTGGGTAGAAACTGAACCATTAGCCCAAATAATAGCTGATAAAATCCAATTTTTCATATGGGTGTCCATTATCATCAGATTCGGTTTACCTCACATTCTTGTCACTGACAATGGGAAATAATTCAACAACAAGAACTTTAAAGAGTTTTGCAACAAGCTCGAAATCTAGCATCATTTTACTTCTGTTGTTTACCCCCAAGCTAACGGCTTGACTGAGATCACAAATCAAGCGATCCTCTAAGGATTGAAAATAGCTTTGAGTGAAGCGAAGGGCCAATGGGCGGACGAACTCTGTGGGATATTTTGGGCTTATCGAAGCTCCCCTAGAATGGCCACAGGCGAAATACCATTCAACTTAACTTATGGTTGAGAGGCAGTACTACCTGTAGAGATAGGCATCCACTCACTTTGTGTGGAGCAGTATCAACCTGAGATCAACCAATTCGCACTGTGCAAAAAATTGGATCTATTGCTAGAGCTTCACGATATTGCCTTAGCCCGGATTGCCGCTTACCAATAGCAAATTGCCCGATACTACAACAGGAGGATGAAAGCCAGAACGTTCAAGCCAAGGGATCTGGTCCTTCGAAAGGTAGAAGCTATTGGATAGCCATAACTAGGAGAAAAACTCGTACTGAACGAGGAAGGCTCCTACTGAGTACACTCAGTGGTCTAATCTGGAACCTATCAGTTCTCTCACCTAGATGGTTTTGCTATAGCCAAGCATGGAATTCGGATAACCTACGTATCTACTACTAGTAAATTTTGTTATTCTCCCAGTCCTAATATATATTATGAGTTATTAGCAATAATATCATCTCTTTACACGATATTGACCGATCAGGTCTTTACTCCCTTACTGACATAATCACTATTAACAATCTCTCGGCTTTAATGCCTTACATGGGTTCTGCATCTATCCTTAACTAACATACGGGATATAATTCCTGAGCGGGTGGCCCCCATTATCTCTTGGCTCTACTTTTCTCACATGGGTTCTGATCCCATCCTTACCCAACATACGGGATCTTACTCCCGAGTAGGTAGCTCTCATCATCTCTCAACTCTAAGCCTCTCACATGGGTTCTACACCAATCCTTAACCAATATACATGATCCAACTCTCAAGAGGGTGGTTCCCATCATCTCTCAGCTTGTGCCTCTCACACGATCCTACACCTATCCTTAGCCTCTGTACGGGATCATATTCCTGAGCAGGTTACCCCCAGCAGACTCTCAACGTTACGCCCTATGTGGCGTCACCATAATCATGTGCTTCAGCATTCTATTAGACTTATAATCTAGCAAAATCTTCTAAAGCTCACAACAATTATCGAATTTGACGATCAAGCAAGCGAACTAAGCTATCATTCTGACTCTCACTGTCGCGTACCTCACTATCTGGTCCACTATCTCAGTTACGCCTCTCAAGTATGGCTCTCTTAAATTATGAATAGACCAGACTCTTCTCTTTTGGTAGCAACAAAATCGACAAGTACAAAATTTTTATTTCAGTACAATATTTGAGTACATGTTTGAATACAATAGAAAATATGTGTTTACATATTCTTGGGTCAACCTATTGTGCCTAAGAAAAACAACTAAACCGAAGACTACAACTTGAAAGAGTATCCTGGTAGACACCTTCCTCTCTTCAACCAAATTAGCCCTTCTAACCTAAATGCTTTCCTATCGATTTAGTGCCCACAACTTCTTCAGATGAATTAGTAGATGAACTCTACGAATCTCATAACTCTTGTCTAGCACCCAATATAATACTAAAACTCGAAAAATAGTACAAAAGCTAGAAAGGACTTTGTAACCCATCTATTTACTCTCAAGCCCTCATAACAAAAGAGTAAAATAGTAATGATCAGTTGCAAGAGCCTAGTCTGAATACTCTGGGGTAGGACCATCACAAAAGCAGCCTTTGACTTGCCCACTCGTGGTTTTTTCATTGATAGAATCTTGTACCTGCGCTTCAGCTGCCACACCCCCTTCATACATCAAACCCATGAAAAGATAGGAACTCTCTCAAATTTCAAAGGCTCCTCTGAAATACTGCCTTTTCTCTGACTCATTACCCATGAATAACCATTCTGGATTCCACCACAATTTATGACATAGATAGTCAAAGGACGTAAATTGTATCGTTGCAATCATTTGAAAGTCAAAGAAGCATTATGTATTTAATCATCGTATTACACCTTTAACATTTCCCACAATGTCTTTTCCGTTTATTCATAACATTTTATACCCTTTCAAACTCCTTAATTAATATAACATTTACTCTACTCCTAACACAAGTCTTTCAAACTGACATTAGGAATTGGGGGTAAATGATAATACTGGTTTCAATAAATCCATAATCAAATAACTTGCAACAATAGGAGCCCAAACTTTACTGGGCTTACTGGGCTTACTAGGTTACAATCTGGGCCAGAAAACACCCAACTACCTCTCGACTCCCTGACCTTTCAGTTTTCATCGGGCTGGCCTTGAGTGACGGGTCATTCTTATGATTATCTAATAAGGAAGGAAATCCATGATAAGTCGGAACCTTCCCTAAGTCAATATGAGCTTATTACGATATCTTTCATTAAGAAAATAAATTTTTTATTGATTCAAACCTTCATGGATCTCTACGGTGATAATAGGAACTTTCCTACCTCGAAAGATCTCTGGATCTATAGAAAGTTTATCAATACAGTTTCCACAATCTCGAAAAATCGGATACGATCTCTCTACAAAGCAAATAGGGTTTTTACACCCCTAAACACATACGGCATTGTCATACGTGCCATTTATATATCAAACAGAAGCAGCATACCAGGTTCGTATCTCTTTCTTTATACACTACACATAGATACTACACAAGGTATAGGCTAAGTCTTTCCTCCTAAAATCATTCTTTCTAACTTGAGTGTCGGATCTTCCTCCCCTGGAGCCTTCTATTGCTGGTTTTTTGTAAGTTTTCATATCAAAGATCCTCACAAAGACTCTCATTCACCAACTCTTCATTCGAGACAAGAGGATGATCTATTGAAGTCATTTTTTGGCTTCAGTAGTGTCAAAGATACAAATTTCTGAAGTCACAATCATATTTGATCCTCGCTCTCCCTCTTTCTTCTCCAAATATTTGAAAGTCATTTTTTGGCTGCAGTAGTGTCAAAGATACAAATTTCTGAAGTCACAATCATATTTGATCCTCGCTCTCTCTCTTTCTTCTCCAAATATTTGAAAGACGAGGAAGAAGAAAACAAAAAATGGAAAACACAAAAGAATTAAACATGAGTTATTAATTCTAGTGAGAGAAAGAGACGAGTTAGTTTTCTATTACTTATTCAATTAAGCACATTTAATGGATTGACAACCAAATTAAACCGCAATCACCCTAAAAGGCAAACAAATTCTAGAGAGAGAGAGAGAGAGATTAAGTTTGGTATGAATTGTGAGATTAAGAGAAATATTAATAGTTACCAACGTGGGTTGGCTCAACTGGATGTGGAGTTGAGTTCTCTTAAGCATGATCGAGATTCGACTCCCACCGGGAGTATCGGGCTCTCATGTATATGGAGCGTTCCCCGTTGGGAGACCTGCCCTCCGAAAAGGAGCCACTGCAGCGGTCGTATTAGTGTTCCCAAATAGAGAAGAGATTAAGAGGAGAGTAATCAATCAATGTTTATATTAATTCTAATCAAATGCTTTGGTTTCTTTAATTGGGTTTTGCAGAATCCGTAATCATCATGAAAACTTTGCACACTGGTGAAGACTAATGAAGGTTGTCACACTTTCAATAGCAAATGAGACTGTAGTTGTTACTATTAAGCCTGTAGTTGTGGTCGGCTGAGGCAAATCCAACAGAAAAGACAACTCAATCAATGTTTCTTTGAAAAGAAAAGATAAATCAGAAAGTTCAAGAGTAAACATGGCTGGTCAAGGTAGAAATCAATTGGCTCTTATGGATATGACTATTATTCTGAGCAAGAAGCGGAAACTGATGACTTCTATGTGTGCCCTAGGTCAAATCATCTCGATGTGTGCCTTCCTCCTGCTGCTTCCGATATCTCTGGTAGTAAATGCAAGGAAGTGAAGTAGGCTTTATGTCTCTTTCAAGCTAATTTTAGGAAGATTCTGTAGGGAGAAAAAGCTAAGTCGAAGAGCCAAGGAACTAGAATGCATAGATGGTGGCATTTGAACGAGTTTGTCGCGTCTCCAAAAAGCGACATATATGGATTACTTTGGGAATTATTTTTCAGTAAAAGTATTTGAAATGGATACCGGGTTGCCCATGTGGGTTTGACTCGATCCAACACCCTTTATCTTTTGAAATTCAAATTATAATGGATAAAGAAAGGGGGGAGTAGTTTGTGAAAACTAAATCTCAACCCCCCTTTGCTTTGAATTTCAAAAGGGGTGAGTTAGTTTTTTGATAAAAACGTATGAATGTAACTTCTTTTTTGTGTGAAAAGATAAGAAGAAAGAAAAAGGAAAAACACAAAGACATATGTTTTTTACAAAAGAAGGGAACATCCATACTTGAGGGTTCTTGAAGATCTAGAACATATACCACATTCAAAATTCTTAGATTGTGAAAATAAAAAAACAGATCCGTACGTGACTGTTTTTTAAACTTGTATATTAAAACGATTAGTGATTCAATTCTAGATTTTGTGAAATTTATTTTTCATATTTTAATTTTAAGTATGAAAATCCATATTTGATTGTTGAAAAATAATCATCAATGGTATCAGAACATGAAAAGGTTGTTTCCTAATTTTTTTGATGTGAGAAAATAATATAGGTTATATTAAATACCATGTTAGAGCATTATTAATGGTAATATCCATTCTACTCTACAAATTACTCTAAAATTTTAATAGAAGAATGCCCATAATATCATGAATAATCCTGCAAAAAAATCATGCATGCACATCTAACATTTTTGGAGATAAATGAAACCTTAACTAAAATTTTATATATTTATATCTCTTTGCATGATGTGTTTCATGATTTAAAATTTATATGGTTAGATTTCTTGTTAAAAACCCTTTCCAACTATATAAAAAATATACAAAATGGTTTAGAAATAAAGGAGATATGGTCATGAGAAGTTAGGGTCGAGTTGTAAAAATTTTAAGCAGGGAGGAAGAAGATGAACAATTGGCCCATGACAATCCTAGTCTCGGTCGTGAATGCGTGTAACCGAAACTCTTGGTTCTAGATGTCTGATTCAAAAACTGAGACCACCATTGAATTAGAGACACCAAAAGTAGGGGGTAGTCAAAATCTGGGAGCCTGAAATCACCAAAAAGGTGGCGCAAGGAGGCTACGCACCGCCCTGAGCAAGTGAGTGCATGGCCTACCTTCCCTGCCCTCCTTGATGGCATGTGAGGCATCGTTTCAGGCCAGAAATTTTATGGAAATCATTTATAGTTCTCTATGGATTTTTCTATAATTTTTATCTTTTTTCTGAAATGAAAAATATTTTTTATTGATTTTAAATTAATAAAATCCTTTAAAATTACCAAAAAATTTTAATTTTCAGTTTCAAAAATTTTTGAAAATTTATGATAAGTTAAGAAAATTATTTTGTAATAGTTGGCTATCTAAATTAAAATTTTCAATATCTATTTGATTTTATACTCATTGATTTATGTATGAAAACTTTGTTTTTTCAACATAAATTAATTGAATATTTGAGTATAATCATTAGAAATGGTATTTTAAAATTTTATGAATGGCTTTGTGACCATTCTGATATTTACCATATTTTTAGGATATGGTGAGAATCAGCTACACTCTTGTCATTCTCCGAAGAAGATATAAAGACAAGAGAACTCCAGAGCATTTGACAAAGTTAAATATAATGATTAATTATAAAATGAATCAAATTCGCATTTTGACACAACACTTGAGAGTTATGAGTCGAAAATGTTAAAAATTTCAGCATTTGGGCCACTGGTTTGGGAGAGTTGAAAGCGAGATTAATATAATAAGAAATTATCTTCATGATGATCTGGCTATAATGACTGATAAAATAATAGAAGAAAATGAATGAATCATTTTCAATAATGACTGATAAAATAATAGAAGAAAATGAATGAATCATTTTCAAGAATTTCAGACTAAGATTACTTAAAATGTGGAGAGGTAAGCAGATAGAGATTAAAATAAAGAAATCACTATCTTTAAGGATAAACGGTTCTATACCATAAGTTATTAGGAGATTTGCTCCCACCGATAGGCTTTCAAAAGAAATGGTCAATATAATTACTCGCATGTATATGGAAGAAAAGAAATAATGAATTAATGTATCTTTTTTTTTCTTTTTTTGTAACATAGTTGTGTACTATGATTATAAATAATAGAAACATATCGACATGTGTAGTAAACTATTTTTTATATAAGTATGTATTTAGAATATCTTTAATATTGTAAAACGGATGCATATCTATATAAGTATGCATATATGTGAAAAAGATGTGTTTTTATTTCGCATGATTTTAAATACGTGAAGTATTTTTAGTAGAAGGTTTTAGATTGGAAGAATTTAAGTAATTTTCATTTAAAATCTATTGAATTTTGTTGTTTTAAAAATTAAATTTGTGGTAATCAAATATTTTGATCATGGATGATAATTGCTAATTTAGTGAAATTTCGAGACTATATCTTATGTTTGTTTATCATAAATGTTGATTTTAAGCACAAAATTATATGCATTAAATGAGTATGAAAACTCATGATCACCTCTCTTTGAAAAACCCTGACCATGGTATCAAAATCCATAATAGTAGACCTTAACAAGGGTGAAAAGTTCAATGGCGATAATTATAATATTTGGCGCCATTAGATATGGTATGTGTTGGAAGAACATGATACCTTATAGGGAATCAACCATATCATATAAGACCCTAAGTAGAAAATATTGCTCAGCAGAGAAGAGATCAAGAAACTTAGCAGGCGTGGAAGAAGAAAGATTCTATTGCGCATGGCATACTTGTTAGTTCTATTATTAATGATCTAATTCATGAATGTGAATAATTCCCTATTGTTCATGACATATGGGTATACCTTAGAGAGAAATATGGAGGTACTAGTATAACCTGTTTGAGAGTGTTGACAATCAAGTTTGACACGTATAAAAAGAAAACTAATTACAATGTCCAACAGTATTTGAGAACCATGTCAAACATGATAAGAAATTGAAATCAGTTGGTCACGTTCTCTCTGATAAGTAGCAGGTTCAGTTTTTAATCCGATCTCTTCTAGATCAATGGGAGCACTTGAAAGTTAATCTGACTCATAATAATAGTGTTAAGACTTTCTCTGAGACTTTTGCCTTATGGAACTTGAAGATGACCAGCTTGGTGCTGCAAGATCAATTTCTAATGTCTTTGTAACTGATTCTAGTTTTGAGAAAGTTCCAGCCTTTAAGCACAAAAGGAACAAGAACAAAGGCAAGAAAGGGAAGGAATCTGAAGAAAGGTCTAAGAAAAACAATTCCAGCTGCAAAACAAACGTAAGCAGTTTTGGAAGAAGCATAACAAGAGTAAGTTGAAGTGCTACAACTACAAAGGTCTTGGTTATTTCACTTAGGAATGCCAGGAGCTGAAAAAGGTGACACCTTGTTACGTTTCTCTAAGTGTCGTAAATGTCGCTAATATTGTTTTACTTTATGAATCTTATCATGTATGAATTATAGATTCAGAAGTAACAGACCATGTGACAAGAGATCAGGAAGCATTCGTGGACTTTCGTTGAGTTCTTCCTGCTACAAGATGGAAATATGTAGAGAACAATATGAGAGTAAAGGTTAAATGGATTGATACTTGCAAACTAGAGTTATAAAGTGGTCAAACCCTAATCTTACATGATATTCTCTATACATCAAAGATTCGACGAAATTTAGTTTCTATTGTTGTTTTTCTTAGACTTGGTTATGACTTGAATTTTTCTCGTAATAAGGTTTATATCTATTACAATGGTGTGTATTATAGTTTTGGACATCTCATGGATGATTTTATCATTTTGGATTGTAACAAACAAATTTAAACTGTTATATTAATCGTTATATTTCGTTAAATATTTGTTCTTCTAGTCATGCTAATGTTGATGACAAAATATGGTATATTAGACTTGGTCACATTGGTTAAGACATGATGAATCTACTAATGAAAGCAGGACTATTGAGTTCGTTTATTAAATTTGATTTATCAAATTATGAATATTATTTTGCCGGAAAGATGAGTCGAAAACCATTCGGAAAGGCCTTAGGGGTTAAATTTTCATTGCAATTGGTTCACTCTAACATTTGTGGTCCAATGAAAATGAAAGCTCAATATAAAGTGTCATATTTCATTACATTTATAGATGATTTCATACGATTTAATTATATCTATTTGATTTCTCAAAAGTCTAAAACAATTGAGTATTGTAGATGTTATATAAATAAAATAGAGAATCAAATGGATAAAATAATTAAAAACTTAAGAACAGATCGAGGACGAGAATCAAATGGGTATCAGGTTGCCTATGTGGTTTTGACCCGACCCAACACCCTTTAATTTTTTTTTGAAATTCAAATTATAATGGATAAAGAAAAGGGGGGAGTAGTTTACGCAAAAAACCAACTTTCAACTCCCCTTTGCTTTGAATTTCAAAAAAATGAGTTAATTTTTTGATAAAAACATAAGAATGTAACTTCTTCTTTTTTGTGTGAAAAGATAAGAAGAAAGAAAAAGGAAAAACACAAAAACATACGTTTTTAACAAAAGAAGGGAATATCCATACTTGAGAGTTCTTAAAAATCTAGATCATATACCACATTCGAAATTCTTGAATTGTGAAAATCAAAAATAAATTTGTACGTGACTATTTTTTAAACCTGTACATCAAAAGGGTTAATGATTCAACTCTATATTTTAGAAAGTTTATATTTCTTATTTCAATTTTAAGTATGAAAATCCATATTCGATTGTTGAAAAAAATAATTTTCAGAGAGCTTTTTTAGAAATTTTATTTTTTTAAGGTTATTTCTATATAAAACTCTGCTTCACCACACTAGCGGTGCAAGCTTTGAGAGTTTGTGCGATGGCTTCCTTTGGCAGCGCTGTCTTGGCTGCTTGCTCGAACTCATTTTTCGACATTTTTTGCCCATAAATTCATTCTCTGATTCATCCCATGAGATTCATGAGATTGATAATGTGAATGTTGACTTTGGGGGTTATTTGTTCTACGTCATAGATTTAGACCTCTGAACCGGAGTAACAACACCTTTGCGAGGAAAGGAGACAATTGGGAGGGTCTTGTTTAAAGATGCTGCATCTATGTGAGACAAAGCAATCTGAACCCAAGTCTTAGGAGCAGTTGTATCCAAAACCTAAAATTAACCATCATTCCCTTCGAACTTTGTGTCCCTAACTTTGGACCACACCACGCAGAGATATAGGAGAGAAAGAGAGAGAGAGAGAGAGAGAGAGAGAGAGAGATTTTAGGCCTATTTGGGAAAATGGTAAACTCGAAGTAAATTAAATTTAGGCCCTACTAATGTGATTGTGAACAGACTTGACAGACTCCAATTAATCAATCTTCAGACATTTTCAGCAAATTTTTATTAACTATTTTGTAGGGAGAGTAGAGAGAGGGAGAGTCTGTTTAAGGACACTGCCCATCTTTATTGAAGCTTTAAGCGAGCCAATGGCAATGATGGGACGGATCGACTGATGCTCCACCATAATTGCAAAGAGTCCCTTCTTGGGACGGAATGACAGAAGGGATAATTGGAATCAATGATCCTCTCCGACTCTAAAGAGATCTTAGATCTGGAAGAGGAGGAGGGTGAGTCAACATAGAATGTATCAATTCCCATTGTGGAAATTCCAAACGAGCATCTACATCTTCTTTGGCCTGTCAAAAATTGTCGGTATTTGTAAAACTTTGGGGGCTTACTACTTCTTGCGCAATCGGATTCCGACTCTTCATCGATTGTCGAAACCCTCAAAGTTAATTTTGATTTCTCAATGCGAATAATTTTATAGTAATAGTGGTATCAGATCGAATCCGAAAAGAATTAAATTGATTTAATTTCTTAGTTAATTCGGGGTTATCAATTGAATTTCTAAATTACATTAACAACCTAAAAAAAAAAGGAAACAAATTGACAATACAAAATAACAAATTTGAAGAAAAATCAATCTATTAAACTCTGATCCAAAGGTTCACCATATTTAATTGTTTCATTGATCATAGTTCAAAAATGGTTATCTTTTACAATTTAAGCATTTAATTTGTTTGGATGGAGGGTTTTGATGGAAAATGGAGGGGTTTTTAAAAAATCCACCCACATTTGGCAAAATAATTAATTACAGAGGAGGGAAAGGGAGGGTTTTTATGAAATCCTTCAAACCCAATTTTTTAATTTCACCAAATTGATAGGCTTTAGAGGGGATTCCCTTTTAAAATTATAAATACTAAGTTTATTTTTATATCATCTATTTTAAAATTCTAATAAAAAATAAAGAGAATAAAATAGTAAATTTGTGCATTTTTTGATTATATTCCATCTCTTTTCCTCGTCTAACCAAATGTGATTTTTTATCTTATTTTCCTTTCCCCCCTTTTCCCATCACATATTTTGTTGCCAAATGTAGTTTTTAATTTTATTTCCCTTTTCTTCCCTTTTCTATATTTCCCTTCTTTTCCTTTACCTCCCTTTCCCATGAGATTGCTAAACACACTATTAGATTTATTATGATAGTTATAATAAATATTGTATCTTCCTGAATTAATTTTTCAAATCTAGTACTTAGTCAAAATTTATTATTAATCAACTGAATACGATAACGTTTCATATCAATGTAATGATAGTATTAAATTCTGTGAAAACAGTTGAATCAAAATCCAAATAGTTGGAATAGTCACACTTATTTAATTCTGTTCTATCAATTCCCTTAGATTAAATATGAATATTGGCTAAAAACCCATAAATATAAATAACCTAATTACTACTTATTCTATTTATTAATAACAATTATGGATCACTGAAATTATAGATAGCTATAAAAGAATCAAAATTAAATTAATTTGTCAGATTAGCCACTACGAATCTTTCACATAAAATAAACCAAATATCAATGAATACTTAAATTAAATGGTAAAAAATTAAATAAAACACATGATTTCACAATGAAGACAATTGAAATAAAATCCCCCTTCAATCAAAACGAAATAACTTAGCCACTTATGATGGAAAATATGTATCTTGAGCTTCTATGAATAAAAAAAATGAAGAAAATATGGCTTTCTTGAGAGAGAAAAGAGAAGCGCAAGTAGCCAATAGCCTTCTTGGAATATATGAGGTTCACGTCCTTGCTGGCTTCACCGTTTTGTTAGTCTAAAACTCTCTCTCTCTCTCTCTCTCTCTCTCTCTCTCTCTCTTTTTATTATGGAGAGAGAAAGTAACCTAGTTTAAAAATAAAGTTTCCTAAAAATAGGGATTTCTAAAATTCAAAAAAATTTACTAATGTTAAAATTACTATCTATCTTGAGAAAATAAAAAGAAACACCTAAAATTAGGATGATACAAGAGATGATAAGATAAATTCCCATTATGTGAAAATCTTCAAATATCAGCAACTTCAAGACATTATTCTTGTATGTTCCCTCTTTAACACTTCCCAAATTTGTCTTCCAATTTGTTACATTTTTCCTCCATTTTTCTTTGAATTTCCTTCATCAACTCTTCCAACAATCCAATTGAACAATTTATTATAAAATATCCAATTATTGCAATATTCATTTAAAAATATAGTGAAATTGATCACAAAAATAGTATTAATTTAAATCCCATCTGCCCTATGGAAGATTGAGGGTGAACTGGAACTAATTGATATGGATAATGATTTTTACTTGACAAAACTCTCTAATCAATCCGATTATTGTCGGGAAATGACTAAAGGTCCTTGGATCATCCAGGATCATTATTTGGTGGTAATGAATTTGAGACCATGGTTTGTTCCATCAGATTCAATGATCAAAAGAACAATTGTGTGGATTCGGCTTCCGGAATTTCTAATCAAATTATTCGATGAGGAAGTACAATTGCTATTGGGTCAACCCCTTAGGATTGATGTCAACATGACGACAGCTACTCATGGCAAGTACACAAGAATCTACGTAGAGATTGATCTCTCGAAAGCTTTGGTGCTTAGAGTTAGGATCAAGAAAGAAGGTATACAGGGTGGAGTATGAAGGCCTCCACCTATTTTAATTACGGTCATGTGAGGTACTTGAAAGAACAATGCCGAGAGGGTTGTTCTAATGAAACGTCATCAAAATTCGACTAGATGAATGTATCGGAAGGTTTCTACTTTGAAAACAGAGGATGTGATATGTGCAGAAGGAGGATTTGGTCCTTAGATGCAAGTTCGCCTGAAGTAGAGGAAGTCAATCTGATGGCCAGCTGAGTTCATGTCTCTGACCAATAAAAAAGGGCACAATCACAGACTAAAGTCTGTAACATGAAGGGAGGAGGAATCAATGACACTCATCATAGTGTTAGTAATGATGGTGAAACATGCTGGGATCTCCATGAGTGTGGATGGCATTGTTGGGCCCAAGCCTAATGAGATAAGGAAGAAAGGAAGCAAAGGGAAAGTTTCAGCATCAAGCTCATTGATGCTAGAGCCCTCCAGGTTCAATTACCACCCTAGGTCTCGGCTTATCCAAGCTATCACTGGGATTTTCTCCAACCAGCCTCCTGTTGACTCATAATATGGGCCTCATAATGTAGCCCAAGAGTAGTGATTGGGCTTGGAGGGGATGCCAATGGGGTGAAGTGACGGTAATGATGAAGTGACCGTCTATGAAGAAGAATTTCCCGGTCTTCTCAAAGGTTAATAGACCAGTTCTGGCCCATTGCCTAAGTGACCAGGCCCAGCACACTGCTCAATCCACCATATCATCACTTTACCCTCATCAACATCCCCTTTCTGGCATGGGTGCGGAAGTGTACCAGATATTGGCCTCACTTACCCCTGTACAACCCTTTCTAGCAACACCACTAGTAGGGGGCAACTCACAATGTTGATACAAGTGGACGTGATTTCAGATCTGATAATGTAAGGTATGGATCCAAGCGGTCGATCGGGAGTAGGCAAAACTTCGAGGGAGGTAATGTTAGTTGAGTATGCACAGGCCAATCCTAGTGATGCTGAGCTTATCCAAGTTAATATTGTGATGATTCCCAACCACACTTGTGAGGTGGCAGGTGGTGCTATGGTGATCGATAAGCTTTTTCCCCTTTATCTTATTTATGATTATAAATCATCGATTACTTGTCTGGAATGTGGGTGGGATCTATAACCCCAGACTTCGTCGTGTAGCTAAGGAATTTATTAATCTTCATGGTCCAGTATGATTTGTCTAATCGAAACCAAGTGCAACTTTCAACGGGTCCCTAGTTTTCCTAAATATTTGGGTTATAACAAGGAATTTGTCATTCTAGCTTCTTGATTTCAAGGGGATTTATGGCTGGTTTGGAAATCGAAGTTTATTGATGTGTCAATAATATAGTTTAGATTAGTTGATTCATTGTCGAGTCCGATCGGACGGGATATCTTGGTTTATTATTTATGGGTATGTTCAACCTTGTAGTCAAAAGAAACTAAAAGCATGACAGGATCTGTGTCTTTATCAAATGGGTCCCCAGAAGTGTGGTTTGTTTTGGTAGATTTTAATGACATTGAGAGTAAGTTGAAAACAAGTAATAGGAGTGCCAACATTATTCTCGGGTTCAATGGTTCCGTGATTGGTGGAATCAATATGGCTTGCATGATCTTGGTGCTACAGGAAATCCATCTACCTAGATCCATAGAAGAAATGGCATTGTTACTCTCTAAGGGCATCTAGATTGAGTTTTGGGTAATGCTCATAGCCATATTAACTTCCCTGAAACAAGAGTGATAAACTTGTCTCATCTACACATAGATCATCGCCCGATTCTTTTGCAGACTTGCATGACCTGTCCCCTCCACGAGGTGGTTGTCCTTTTCATTTCTAGGTAACTAAGTTACGACACCCCCAGTTTAAATAGGTTTTTGTCTTAGCTTGGTGTGGGGAGGATGGTGACCAGTCTTTGTTGAGCTCGATAGAGGCTACTACAATAGCCCTCAAGCTTTAAAATAAGCCAGTCTTTAGTAATGTATTTAGCAAAAAGCATTGTCTTGAGGTTATGTTGCTTGGTATTTAGGATGTCACAAGTTTGACTATTTAGGTTTATTATATAAGCTTGAGAGTCGACTTTTAGAGAAATATCATTGGTTCCTTATATGGAGGAAATTTTCTGACATTAAAAATCTCGGATTCTGTGGTTTTGTCAAGGGGATCAGAACACCTGGTTTTACCATATGTCTACTATCATTTGCTGTAATAGAAATAGAATTGCACAATTAAAAATTAATAGGGAGAATTGCACAATTAAAAATTAATAGGGAGTGGTGTTTGGTACAACTCAAATTTAAGGAACATGTGACTTCCTATTTTATAGAGTTTTGCGAAAGCTCCTTTCCAAGATGGATCCTTGATTTAAAGGGTTAGATTCATCCGAGTTTTCTAATTGAGCTTATAGAGATCCGGATAGCAATTTTTCCAATTAAGAGGCATAAAGTCTTAGGTGCTGATGGCATCCAACCGCTATTTTATTAGAGATTTTTGGATATAACTTACCTTGTTTTGTATTAGTTTATCAGGGAGGCCTTTTGGGATATTTTTTTGGATGATGTTCCTAAAGGCTCTTATTGTCCTAATTTCGAAAACAGCTTATCTAAGTGGTTTGAATGAATTTTACCTAACACGGGGCATAAAGTTCTTGTCAAAGTGTTAGTTCAGCAGTTTTTGTCCTATCCTGCAAATGGTAGTGGGTCCTTTTCAGAGTAGTTTCTTATCGGAGTGAGACCCTTTAGATAATATCATTATTATGCAGGAGATTGTGTACTCCTTTCAAAATTCCAGAGGATCTCGTTGGAAAATATTTTTGAAGGTTGATCTGTATAAGGCCTATAACAGTGTGGATTTTTTTTTTGAGCTAAGCATTACAAGACTTCTAGATCTTGGATTGATTAGTTCGATTGATTATATTTGCAGTTACCTACATGCATTCTGCTTTGCTTTAGAATCGGGAGGTCCTTCCCAATTTTGCCCTGGGAAAAGGTTTACATCTGAGTGACCCTCTTTCTCCCAACCCAATTCATCATCAGGATTTCTCAGAGTATAGTTAATTGATGATGAATCTTAACAAATCCAAACTATTTGTTTCCTCCAGCTCCTTTAGCCTTAAAGAGGTGTTTAACCTCTCAAAATCAGTTTCAATTAACAAAGGATTTAGGGATGTATATGGAATTTCCTATCTCACGTGGTCATGTTAGTAGATCATATTATTAATATTTGATAGATTGGGTACCGAATAAGATTTTTAGGTGGAAATCGAAAACTTTGAGTTTTGTTGGGTATTTAGGCGATAATATCGGTGATCCCTATCTAAGTTATGCACTGAGTTTAGTTCCTTTAATCGGTTTGTGATGAACTTTATACGCTTATTCACCAATTCCTTGGTTGGTTCAGGAGGGGTTCATCAGATTCATACTATTAGGTTGGATTTAGTGTACTAGCTGAAAGATGGGGTTGATTGGGAATTTGTAAATCCTAGAATGTTAATCGTGCCTTCCTTGCTAAATTAGGATGGTAGATAATATCATCAGATCCAGCTCTATGGAGTGAGGTTCTTAGGAGGAAATGTCTTGGACAAGAAGATTTCCTTCATTGCAGGCAGCCTCCTAGTTGTTCTCTATTTTGGAGAGGCCTCTTAATATTTTGGGAATCTCGGGGGGGAGCTTACGTTGGCAGTTGGGAAATAGAGTGACAGATCTTAGAAAGGTCTTGTACAACACTCGAGAGAGGGTACGACAAGTAACTACTTGGCATGTTCTTACGGATAACATAGAGATACTGGGAGCCCCACCACTCAGAGCCCTAGCACTGAGAACCCTAGCACCAGGAGCTCTAGCATAGAGAGCCCCAGTACCAGGAACCCCAGCACCGGGAACCACAACACTGAGAGTCCTAATACCAAAAGCCCCCAGCACTGGTAGCCTCAGCACCGAGAGCCCTATCACAAGGAGCCCCAACATCGGGAGCTCGAGCACTTAGGCATCATAGTGTCCAAGCACCCGGCCTATATATAGGCAGTAGGAAGAAAAAAAGGAAGTTTAGATATACACGTAGGAGTAAATAAAGGAGTAGGTTTGTGGAAGCCAAAATGCTAAGAGTCTCAAAGCAAACAAAAAGATAAAATACAGGGAGCACATACTAGAATTCCAGGAGTTGTATCCTAGAATAGTAAAAAAAAAAAAAAAACTCAAGAGTTATATTCAGGAATAGGCATTTGTGAGAGAGATCCAGAGCCTCTTAGATGTATGGTTAAGATCTAAAATGGCCCTTGTACTTTCCTCTCCCTTAAAGCTTATAAATAGGTATGCCCTCCACAAGCCAAAGGCATCACATTTGAGCAATAACATTTCAGACCATTTCATAGAGAGAGTTTTCTATCCTTAGGGCTGAGGAAAAGCAAGTGCTGTCCATAAGTTCAACACTACTTAAGTGATCCTTTATGTGCAAAGTAGTGTACCCATGATTCGCACATCACCGATTTATATCCAAGTCCCTTAACTGTACATCCATCAAACCTTTCCTCACCTAGCTAGCCTTCTTCATAAGACATAGGTGCTGCGAAGTAAGGTGCATACTACCTACAACCCATCCACTTCACGAAACCACACGCAAACTAGCCGCTACTCATGCCATCGTCCAATCCTTTACGGGTGGAGTCCCCACAACTTGTGCTCTCATTCAGAGTGTACCCAGTATCCATTCTACCATTTTCTTACCTATATATTGTCCAACTCCATGCTCCTCCATGGCCGAAAAAGTTCCCACTCAAAAAGAGAGGCTTGAAACTCTTGAGGTCCAACGAAGCCACCCACGTGTCCCAATAAGAAACCAACCAGTGTCTTGCTCTTCTTGAGCAAAAGTATGGCCAATATCATTACTATGCTTCAAAACATGCCGTTGGAAAGACAACCTGCAATGGGGCAGAGCAAGGAAACCCATCGATCTCATAATCGACCAGCTCCTAACATTGAGGAAATGGCTACTCCTCCTTTTCGCATTCCACCAACTCCAGCATCATCCATTGTTGAAGTTGAAGAGTGTGGTGAGGAGCCATTCTCAAGTGGAAGTGAAAATGAAGCACCACAAAAGTAAGGCGAAGGGCTATCCAACCCCACCAAGAATTTTCTAAATTTTAGGACGATGATCCTACCACTTGGGTTGCCAAAGCTAACACTTATTTCAGCTATTACCCAGCTGAAATAGAGAGGAAAGTATGTATAACAAGTTTTTATCTTGAGGGCGAATCACAACTATAGTACTCATGGTTGAAGGAAAGATACTAAACTTGGAAAAAAAGAATTAACTGGGAAAGGCTATGCAAGGAGATAGCCAAGAGGTTTGGAGATACCAAATATATGGATTATGAAGAAGCTCGTACTTGGCTCAAGCAAAATTCATCCTTTCGTGAGTATCAAAGGGAATTTGAAAGGATCTCAACTCTTGTGAGATGGTCGGAGAAAGCCTTCATCAGGGCATTAATTGGAGGTCTCAAGATGGAATTAGCAACCAAAGTCATGTTTCATTGGTTGAAGACACTCATTAAAGCATAAGAGATCGCTCGAATTAAAGATGATCAAATTCAAGAGATTCAGAGGAGTGTCTGCCTACAATCATCCAAAATGTCAAGAGATACAGCACCCTCTAGTTCATTCTCTAAATTGAACTCCTCTAGATCCATGTCACAACACACAACAAGCAAGGCATTACCATCCCAAGGAGTGAAAAGACTTACATATATTAAGATAGAGGCTAGGCGAGCCAAGAGCCTATGTTTTAATTGTGATGAAAAGTTCACACTGAGTCACAAGTGCAAACATCCAAAGCTCTTCATGATCGAACCCACAAATGAAAAGGTGGATCTTGAGTCTGTAAATGAACTAGCAGAAGAAAATGAAGATGAGATCGATGTAGAGGATGAGCCCTCTATATCCATTCATGCCCTAGTCAAAGTGCAAGGCTTGAAGACCATACGCACTTAAGCCCGTATTGACGATAAGGAAGTAATGATCCTTATTGATAACAAATCTTCCCTTAACTCCATCAATCATAAGGTAGCAAGAATGCTGAAGGTACCCGTTGAAAAGGTGCTTCCATTTGAAGTCAAAGTAGCAAGTGGAGAAAAGCTACCATACTCTAAGATCCACCACAATGTCACACTAAGCATCCAAGGATATACAACTGAAACTGATCTTTATTCTTTGCCCTTAATAAGAATGGATGTTGTGTTAAGTGTGTAGTGGCTAGAGACTCTTGGAAGAATCATGTACGACTATAAAAAAATGAAAATGGAGTTCATGCACCGAGGGAAGTGGATAAATCTTAAAATGGACAGCAAGGTCACAACCAAAGGAATGGAGATCACGTGCATGTAGTGGATCATCTGCAAAGGTGGCCAACCCTATGCAGTTCAAATTTCCTCTGCCACACATGAGGAGCCATCACATGAAGCATCTATCCCTGGAGAAATTTGGGACATGCTAGCCAAGTTCCCATAAGTGACTGAAGAGCCCAAGGCACTTCTATCACCAAAGGTCTTTGACCATTCAATCAATCTCAAGGAGCCACACCAAGCCATCAAACATAGCCCTACCGGTATGCTCAATTTTAGAAAGAAGAGATTAAGAAACAGGTCAAAGAGATGCCAAACAATGGCCCTATTTGTCCTAGCACAAGCCCTTTCTCCAACCCCATCTTGTTAGTTAAGAAAAAAGATGGGTCTTGGAGGTTCTGCATAGACTATCGAGCTCTCAACAAGGACACCATCAAAAACCGGTGTCCAATACCACCATTCATGAGATGCTAGATGAACTTGGGGGAGTTAAGCACTTCACCAAGCTGGATTTAAGGTCCAAATACCACAAAATCTAGATGAAGGAAGATGAGGCGCACAAAATAGCCTTTTGGCCACACAACGGCCACTACGAGTACTTGGTAATGCCATTCAAATTGTGCAAAGCATTTAGCACCTTTCAAGCATGCATGAATGAGATTTTTAGATCATTCTTTAGAAGGTTTTTTTTTTGATGGCATACTTGTTAATTCAAAGTTTTGGCAAGAGCACTTGGCACACTTGTAGATAGTGCTCAATACCTTGTCCACACATCACTTCCACATCAAGCTTTCCAAATGCTCATGAGGACAAGAGAAGGTGGAATACGTTGGCCACATCATTGTGACCAATGGTGTGCAGGTTGACCTAAAGAAAATAGAAGCTATGCTCTCATGGCTCAAGCCTAAATCACTCACGGAGCTCCAAGGCTTCCTTGAACTCACCAGCTATTATCGAAAATTTGTCAAGGGGTATGACAACTTTGCTAGGTCCCTAACCAACATGCTAAAAAGGACTCTTTTACTTGGAGTGAAAAAGGAGAGAAGGCATTCAAAGAGCTCAAATATGCCATGACAACTATGCTAATTCTAGCCTTGTCCAATTCCAATCAAGAGTTTGAAATACACACCAATGCAAGCCCCATAGGCATTGCTACTGTCATGGTTCAAAATGGGAGATCTTTGGCCTTCTTTTGCAAAGCTTTCAACCCTCAGAAAAAAAGTTTGGTCTGTGTTTGCCCAAGAAATATTTGTAGTCGTTGAAGTTGTTCTCTTTTGGAGACCATACCTCTTTGGTCGGAAGTTCAAAATCCTCACCGATCATCAATCACTTAAAATCTTATTGGAGCAAAAGATCACCACCCCGTAGCAGGAAACTGGGGTAGCCAAACTCTAAGGCTACGAGTTTGAAGTGATCTATAGGCTCGGGGGAGAAAACCGAGTCACTGATGCCTTATCATACCGAGAAGATAGTGAGATAATCATGGCTATTTTAGGACTCGAATGGAGTATATGACAGGAAATCAAGGTTGCCCTACAAGAGGACCCATATTGCCGAGACATCGTTCAAAAATTGAAGACCAATGACTATGAGGAAGTGCATTATGAACTAAAGAACATGCTACTTCTTTGGAGGGACAAAATGCTAAGGACTTAAGACAACAAGCTCTTATAAATTTTCACAACAACAAAGAATGAGGCCATAGTGGAGTGTTCAAAAAATATATGAGGATTATCAGATGCTTCACATAGGAAGGCATCAAGTAGGAAAGTTACCAATATATGTGAGCATACGATGCATATCTAAGAACGAAAGAAAACTTAGCCAAGCCTCACGAACTGCT
Organism: Dillenia suffruticosa; assembly: GCA_033439265.1. Lineage (NCBI taxonomy): Eukaryota > Viridiplantae > Streptophyta > Magnoliopsida > Dilleniales > Dilleniaceae > Dillenia > Dillenia suffruticosa. The sequence goes on along the minus strand of JAVTVX010000015.1, from coordinate 69,420 downwards.
CCGATCTCTTCATATTCCTCAACATGTATGGGAGGATATGACCATGGATATTATCGAAGAGCTACCGACAAGCAACGGTTGCACTAGCATCTTGGTTGTTGTTGATCGTCTTACCAAGTATGCATACTTTATCCCCATCTCTCATCCATTCACCACCAAGACTATAGCTCAATTATATGTTGATCATGTGATAAAATTGCACGGGGTTCCGAGGAGTATAATCATCGACTGGGATATGCTGTTCATGAGTAACTTTTGCCAAGAGTTTTTCCGTCTCCATGGGACTAAACTGGCCCAAAATTCAGTGTACCATCTGCAAACAGATGGCCAAACGGAGATCACTAATCAAAATTCAGAACAGTATTTAAGGTGTTTCATTCATCACAACCCAAGGAAGTGGGAGGAATTCTTATCTTGGCTGAGTATTGGTACAACACAAGCCGTTACTCCTCAATTGCATGACTCCATTTGAAGCACTCTATGGCCAACCACTGCCTAGTCTCCCTACTTACACCAAAGGCAGCACAAGCAATGACATGGTAGATTTCAAACTCTAGATGAGAGACAAGGTGCTAGAGAACCTCAAAGCCAATCTCAAGCAAGCTTAAAACCGGCAAAAGAGCTTATAAGACCATAACCAGCCACAAGAATAGTTCAATGTGGGGGGAATAAGTCTATCTTCATTACCAAGACTAAGTTTAAGGCTAAGTATTATGGGCCCTATCTCATCACGGCTAAGTACGGGAAGTTAGCCTATAAGGATCTTCCACCAAACATACAAGTGCACCCCGTCTTCTACATAAGTTGGTTAAGGAGACACGTAGGAGATCCTTAAAAAATTACAGCCACCTTGCCAGAATTTAATGAAGATGGAGATCTAGGAATGGATGAGATATAAGGGAAGCTAAGATATAAATATAGGAGGAAATAAAGGAGTAGGCCTATGAAAGCTAAAAGGCCAAGAGTCTCAAGATAACTAAAGAGGCAAGACACAAGGAGCACATGTTAGAATCCCATGGTTGTATCCTAGAATAGTAATAAACTCAAGAGTTATATTCTAGAATAAATATTAATGAGAGAGATCAAGAGTCTTTTAGTTGTGTGACTAAAATCTAAAGTGACCCTTGTACTTCCTACTCCCCTAAATCCTATAAATAAGCATGTCCTCCTCAAGCCAATGATATCACATTGGAGCAATAACATTTTAGTCGTTTCATAGAGAGACCTTTTTATCCTTAGAGCTTAGGGAAAGCAAGTATTATCCATAAGTTCAATACTATTTGAGTGATCTTTTAGGTGTAAAGTAGTGTGCCCACGATTTGCTTATCACCGAGCTATATCCAAGTCCCTTAAGCGTCCATCCATCCAACCTTTCCTCTACCTAACTAGCTTTCTTCATAAGACATAAGTGCTGTGAAGTAAGGTGCACACCACCTATATCCCATCTACTTTACACAGCCACTTGCAACCCAACCATTACCCAATCTCCTATGGGCAAATTCTCTACAAATGGGCAGGATATCAAATTTTGGGAGGATCATTAGGTTGGAGAGGGTCCATTATTGAGAGGATCACTAGTGGGGTTTCGAGTTCCCCAATAACTTCATGGGTACATCAGTTTATTACTATGGATAGGCAATGGGATAAGACGTGGAGGAGATGTGGACTATTTTAGTTCCTCATATCTCAGAAGCTTTGGACTTAGTATGCTGTACAAGAGACTTCATAGGTATATTCTCGATACGATCAGCTTATTCCACTGTTTGTCGTCTAGAGGATCTTGTTAGTCCCCTGACTATCTCATGGAGGTACGTTTGGAGATTGAAGTGTCAGGAATGAGTTAAAGTCCTGGTTTGACTTATATACAATGATACTCTGATGGCCAACACCGCTCAGTGTCATCGGGGTCTCACGGACAATCCACGATGCCCCCTTTGTCAAGAAAGGTCGGAGAAATGTATTTTTTTATTTCGAGATTGTGCCCTTGTTTGTCAGGTTTGGGATCGGATTCAACTTACATCCTCCCTTTTGAGGATGGTGATGAAGAGTCTACCAATGAAGGAGCGTTAGTCTGGAACTACAAGTCCCATGCTCTTTATAGGGACCCTCTATGGATCATTTGCTTTGTGTACACTTTATAGGCCATTTTGAAAACTCGATATAGAAGTGTTTTAAGCATATAATTTTCTCTCGAGAAAGTATTACAGTTATTGCCTTTAGTTATTTTCGAGCATAGACTTCACCTTGTACAGGATGTTGGATAAGATGGATTCCTTTGCCCTCGGGTTTTTATAAGCTAAATATAGATGGGTCCTCAAAGATTACTTCCCAGGTAGTAAGTGTAGGGGGTCTTCTTAGAGACTAGGATGACTTATAGGTTTAGGGATTCATAGAGAATCTAGGGTTTTCAGATTTGTTTACTACTAAACTATGTAGAGTTAGAGAGAGCCTATTTCTTTTGAGTCGTACAGTTTTTCATAGTTATTTTTGAGATTTACTCAACTGAGCTTATGTTAAGTCTCACCTCCTATGTAATTCTCTCACACGGAAGATATCATATCATCTGGGAGTATCAAGAGATAATCCGTAGTACGTTGGTGCATCAGATGCTTTTTGTTCACAAAGAGGGGAATAACTGTGATATTCTTATCAAAACAGGACTGTCAATACATCTTGAATACTATGAATTATGTTCTCCAACTTGTGAGCTGTATTATTTCTTAAAGTGTGATATTCATATAGGGTTTCTTTATAAATCAGTTCTAACCTCTTCCTTTGTTTTTATTTTTTTAAATGAATAGTTTACGTGTTTTAGGGAATAAGCCACGTTCTTTTATATATATATAACTTAAAAGGGGCTTGGGTGTGATTGTCCAAGCATGTGACCATACCCCCTCACGTGACCACTTTTTTTTTTTTTTTTTTTTTTTTTCTTTCATTCAGAGCCTTCCCATATTTTCTAAACCCTATTTTTTTTTCATGCAGGTCCTTTTTTCGTTCAAATCTATCATCTTTTTTTTATCCGGTCTTTTTTTATTTGGATCTTTTCTCTTCTTATTATTAGACCCGTTTGTTTATTTGGGTCTTTTCTTTTTTATTTTTCTATCTATATATCTATAGATTCTATATATCTATATGTAATATAAAAAAAGAACGCTCAAGGGTATGGTTGTTCCATGTTTTTTTTTTACCCCTAGTTTTTTTTTTTTTATTTAGGTTCTTTTTTTTTTCATTTAAGTTCATCTGTTTTTTACCTTTTTTCCTGCTCGAGTCATTTCTCTTTTTATTTTTTTACCCAATTTTATTTTTTGTTTAAATCCTTTATTTTTTTGGACAAAGGTTTTTCTTTTTTTTTTTTTTGTTTTTTGACCCTGCTTGTCTAAAGATAACAGAAAAATGGGGAAGGGTTTTGGTCATCTCATATTTTTGGAATCTCATTTTGTTTTATTCAGATCATTTTTTCTTTCAAATTCTTCCTTTTTTTGACTTGGTTTTTTTATTTGGATTCATTCTCTTTTTATTTTTTTTAACCGATTTTGTTTTTTGCATAGTTGCTTTGCTTTTTTCTTTTTTTGAACATAAGTTATTTCCCCTTTTATTTTTTGCCTCACTTGTTGATCATAGTTTTTTTTTTTTTCCATTCATATCCTTCTTTTTGACCAATTTTTTCATTCAGATCATTGATTTTTTTATTTTTTACCCCTTTTTTTCATTTAACTCATTTTGACATAGTATTTTCTCTTCTTTTTTTTTTTCTACCCCACTTGTCCATAGCGCGCTTGAATGGTCATTCTTTATTTTTAGACTATAGTTCTTTTTATTTATTTTTTTATTTTTTTTATCCAGGACCTTCCTTTTTTGTCCATTTTTTTCATTCAATCCATTCTTCTTTTTATTTTTTTACCCAATTTTTTCTCTTAGGTTTTTTGGATATAGGTTTTTTCCCTAATTTTTTTGCCCCATTTGTTTATTCAGGTCCTTGCTCTTTTTTTTATTGACTCATTCGTTTTTTTTAATATAAATTTTTTCCTTTTTGTTTTTTTTTTGCCGCACGGATTGTCATCTTTTTATTTTTAGATTATGGTTTTTTTTTTCATTGAAATCCTTCCTTTTTTTTATTTTTTACCATTTTTCTTTTTATCTTTTATCCTTTTTTTCCCATAAGTTTTTCATTTTTTAGAACATAGGTTTCTTCCATTTTTTGGCCACACTTGTCCATTTATGTCACTGCTATTTTTTTTTTGGATCCATTCTTTTTTTTTTTCGCTTAAATCCTCTATTTTTTTTTAACATAAGTTTTTCTCTTTTTTGCTCCATAGATTATTATCTCTTTATTTTTATATCATGAGTTTTTTTCCATTCAGATTCTTGTTTTTTTTTTTTACCCCTTTTTTTCCTTTTAAATTTTTTGTCTTTTTTTAACATAAATTTTTTTCCTTTTACTTTTTTTCCTCCACTGACGTTATCTTTTTATTACCATTTTACTCCACTTATTATCCTTTTTTTTTTATGTCATTCGTTGATCTTTTTTCGAAATCCAGTGGTTAATCTCTTTTTTTTCTCCGTAATTAATATATGTCATATTTTTTTATTGATTTAGACAATAATTTAATTTAGATATTGAGTTAATTATATGTCTAATAAATATTTGAATAATGAAAAAATACAATCTACATCTCGTGAACATGTCACGCTAACTCCAAGTATAAAAAGAAAGACTAATGAGTTTGGTTGTTCTCTCAAGTGACTAATATGTGATCTCTCTCTAAAGTAATCAAAAAGTTATTTGAACCGTATGTGTGCCTACTTTGTATTTGTTCGTCATTTCTATCTCTCGCTTTATTTTTAAAACTTAAATGTACCTTGTACACTCTAGATTTGAGTACGGTGAGTTAACGTAAATTTAAAAAATATGATAGATTCGTTGTTTTGATTTTAAAATTTAAAAGCTCTGGATTTTAAAATTATCAAAATAATTTATTATAATCAAAATTTTTATATTTTAGATGGTACTAAATAATTTGATAATTATATTATAAATATCATAAATTATAATTATTTTTATTTTTTTTCGACAAACACTATCGTGGTCCGCTAGTTTATTCCAAAATTACGTAATATGGTGACTCGTGCACTAATTGTAGCGCAGGAGGTTGCGTGACTCTTTTCACAATTGGTAGTTTGACTAATGCCAATGACTGGTACGTGTGGTCTTGGTTGGTGAGTGGAAGATCGAGCTGCCGTGAAGGGATTTTCTTTTTCTTTTTCTTTTTCTTTTTGTTTTTTTTTTTTGGGTTACGCCGTGAAGGGATTGAAACCGCGTACAGGTGCGGAGCGGGGAACTAGTACGTCATCGCTGACGCACACGCCTCCGACCGATTCTATTTCTCCATTTCAACGAAAACGACACATTTTAAACTAAAGTATGAAATCTAGGATTCGTGGATTTCTCCGCTCTTGCAGTTTAGGTACGTATGATAGTTGCTGTGGTGCGGGCCCTTCTTTCCCCCTTGCCAAAGTGCTGAGCACACTGCAGGTCCTATCCAATCCGCAGGCCAAGCCAAGCCAATCCAATCTGGAATCTCTGTTTCTCGTCCTCCACTTAGGTCTCCGCCTCCCAGGTATATGCATATGTATCTGTGTGTATGCATATATGCATGTGTCAGTACGCTGTATATTTCTGCATCTGGATTCTCGCTTACTCACCAGCTTCCTCAAGCAAAGCTGATAAAAAGAGCAAGATGAACTCCTTTTTTTGGTTCCACCTCCGATGATTGAAATCGAATTGCTATTTGCAGTGTAGAGTTGATTCTCACACTACAATACATTTTTTCTAGGTTCTTATCTCGACGCAAGTCTAAAGAATGAAATCAAAGTTGCAAAAGTTGTCCCACTTCTTCCTAATCAGGAAATCGAATTGCTGTTTGTAGTTTAGAGCAAATTCCTACGCTATAATCCGTTCTTATTAGGGGTGAACAAATGGATAAGGTGAACCTTTATCCGACCCTAACCCACTGCAATAGGGTAGGGTATACTTTTCTCGCGGGGTACGGTTTTGTCATTGGGTAGGGTATGGTTCAAAACTCTGTACCTACCATAAGTTTGATAGGGTAGGGTAAAAATCCCTATGTAAATTTTAAAAAAAAATAAATTTTGATAAAAAAAATGAATAGTCAATTTTTGTTTACATAAGAATAATCAATTTAAAAATAGAGTGGATGGTTAATCATCTATTTGTAAGTTTCAACTTCCAACTATTATTACTATTACGAGTATCAAATCTTTGATTGCAATTATTTCATTTGCAAGTTCTTTTCTTTGTTACATATTTGCAAGTTCTAATTCTATTTCATTTGCAAGTTCTAATTCTATTAGTATTACAAACACAAGAAGCTTCTTGAATGAAAATAGTTCATAATTTTATGTTTTTCTATCAAAAGTCCATTTTGAGTTGTACTAGATTAATGAATATTTTCGTATTTTAGATTTGAACTTATTATAATATTATTTATGACTATTTACCAGTTAATTAGTTTTACTTTGAATATTTTAGTGACGGTGACTTAAATTTCATAATTTTTATTGAGTTTAAATTAAGATCAGTAACAATTTTTAAAAAAATTTTTGGAATTAACATTTGTTGAAATTTAAAGAATATAAAAATGTGAAAATTTTTATTTAAAAAGCTGGAGTTCAAATTTTAATTTTATTAAAGTATTGCTCCAAGAGAAATATATATATATATATATATATATATATATATATATATATATACAATTTTGGAAAACGATAGGTTCTACGGGTTTACCTTGTACACAACCTAAAATTAGGGTAGGATAATGGTAGGGTAGAGTTTCTCATAGGGCACGATAAGGGTAGAGATTTTGGAACTGATGAAGGATACGGTAGGGTTTTACCCTACCCTATTCATACCCAAGTTGTCCCACTTCTACCTAATCAGGACATGAATATAGCCATACAAGATTACCAAATAGAACATTGGCCTGCTCAATTAATTTAATTGCCCTTGTTTCTCCCAAACGTTCCAACAACTTAATAAACTAGTCAATGTTGTTAATTTGTAAGCGTCTGCAACGCTTCGGTGATATATTATGTGAAGCATTAAAAATAGGAGTTTTGCTTCACCTGTATCTCAACAATTTTTTATTTCCTTGTTCTGAAATAATCTGGGGATTCATTTGCTAATTTACAGTAAGTTGGATGGAGTGCTTACTTTATATATGGCCTAAAACTAGAGCGCTAACTGTAACAAAATTTAGATTTGCAGGAAAAATGTGGCACCATTTCTGCGTTTCATATCTTTCTTTTCTGTTACTGTTGTTCTTAGTAAGAGTGCAACTTAGGGGAGCTCTGGTTGATGAGAATGCTGCGAAATCTGCTGTCTTTCTATCCCCAAAGTTTGTTCTTGGACCAGGATCAGTGGTCGACAAACACTACCATGACATTGACTTTCCGAGAGGCCACATTGCTCTAAAGAGCTTCAATGCTGAAGTGGTTGATGAGGCAGGTAATCCTGTCTCCCTTCAGGAAACTTATCTCCACCACTGGGTTGTGGTAAGATACTATGTGCGCAAAGGTGAAAACATTGCACAGCTAGATTTAGATCTGTCTCGGAATCAGTCAGATATAATTCCAGTTAGAAACAGTGGCCTATGTGATGATGTCCTTGGACAGTATTTTGGCCTTGGATCTGAAACGAGAAGAACTACAACCCATGTGCCGTATCCTTATGGAATTGAAGTTGGTAATCCACTAGATATTCCTGATGGGTATGAAGAGAAATGGTTGCTTAATGTCCACGCTATTGATACGCGCGGTGTTGAAGATAAATTAGAATGCACTGAATGCAAGTGTGATCTTTATAATGTTACAGAGGATAGATATGGCCGACCTATACGATCGGGTTATGAAGGAGGCTTGTTATGTTGCTATGATAAGATGCAATGCAGGGTCAAAGAGGGTTTTGAAGGTTCTGCGAGAAGCCTATACCTGAAATATACTGTGCATTGGGTTGATTGGGATGACCGTATTATTCCTGTTAAAATTTACATATTTGATGTCACTGACACTTGGACAAAGTTGAACACTTCAACAGATTCAGAGGCAAGAAATAATTGCAAGGTAATTGAACTTCACTTGGCAAGTTCCTAGCTGTTGTACCCAGATCTAATCAATTTCTTTCTTTCATTCTACCGTGTGATAGGCTAATGCAGAGGAAGATTTCACTTTGACCAGATAAGAGGTTCATATAATACGATAAAAATCATTAAAAATGCTCTATCAAACACATAACTAATGGGCTGCAAGGGAAAGTCAAGATATAATACATCAAGTACTAGCCAACTTTAGAGGACCTGTACACTAATTATTTGAAAAGATGAATAAGTGCAAAGCACTGGAGTGAACCCTTGGCAGTCATGATAGCCTTCAGAATCAGTACACATTGAACTTATTTATTTTAATTATTAAGGGCCGGCTGCTGGTTTTGGGAAGCATGTTAAAAGTCTTGTAGGAGTCCATTTGGAATTTCAAAAGTTGTCCGCATGTTTAGATCCTTACATGGCATTTTGATGATTCAGGGCTAAGTGTCTAATATAGTCATGTTAGTGTTACAGATAAAATGAGTCTATTATTCGAAGGTGGCAGATTTGCTTTTTTTGCATATTCATATGTATATTTAACACAAGCTCATTCCTGCAGGTAGAGTATGATGTTCAGTCTTGCAGTGTTGCTGGGCTGTCTGAAGGTGGTTGCATTGACTGCAAAAGAACAAGCTTTATTTTACCTACTGGTGGTGATGTCATATACGGTGTAGCTCACCAGCATTCAGGAGGGACAGGGTCAACCCTTTACGGAGAGGTACGTGCTTTTTTCTTTTTCTCCTATTATGTTTTCCCCTTAAATGGACATGTAGGAAAGAGAAATGAAAGATTCGAACTCGTACATGGAAATTTTGGTTTTAGTAGTAAGAATGAGGCAAGAGTTATTATTTTAGAGTTTGCTACAACATTTGATTTGATTGTTGTAAATATCATGTTTAAGAAAAAAGACGTGCACTTAGTTATATATAGAAGTGAGTCTAATGTTAATCAAATAGATTTCTTTTTCACTAGAAGATGTGATAGAATGACTTATAAGGATTGTAAGGTTATACTAGAAGAGAGTGTGACAATTCAGTATAGACTTCTAGTTTTAGATATACGTGTGTCTAAAAGACAAAAGAAGTATCATCTATTTGTGGAGTTAGGAATTAAGTGGTGGAATCTAAAAGAAAAAAAGGTGAAGACATTTAGAGATAAATTAATTCAACTAGCAAATTGATCCACTAATTATGATTTGAAAACAATGTAGAAAGAGATGTCTATTAATATTAAGAATATAGGTAGGGAAGTTCTTGGTGTATCTAAGAGTCAGACACCAGTAGGAAAGAAATTATGGTGGTGGAACGAAAAAATACAAGCTGTTATCTAGACCAAACGATAGTGTTATAGGAATCTTAAAAATAATAGTAACAGCGATGTATATGAAAAATGTAAAAGTACAAAAAAAGATATGAGAAACATTATCCAAGAATCAAAGAGTAGGGTGTATAATAAACTATACAAGAGATTGGAGATTAAAGACGGAGAAAGAGAGATCTAAAGAATTACCAAAATAAGAGAAAGAAAGAGAAAAGATTTAAATGGTGTTAGGTATATTAAGAATGGAATCAATAATATACTTATAAAGAATGAGAATATAAGAAAGCATTGGATAAATTATTTTGATAATCATTTCAATGTTAAGAGTACAACAGATATATGAAATATCGAAATACTTATAAAAGAGATTAATAGAGATTTTAAACGTAAAATTCGTCCCCATGAAGTAAAGGAGGTTTTAAAAAGAATGAAGAATAATGAAACCATAGGACCTCATGACATTCCCGTAAAAGTGTGGAAGTGTTTAGGTGAATTTAGTATGATAATATTAACGGATATTTTCAACAAAATTTGGCAAATCAAGCGCATTCCCAAAATATGGAGGAAGAGTATAATTATACTGTTATATAAGAATAAAAAAGATATACAAAATTGCTCCAACTATAGAGGAATTAAATTTATGAGTCATACTATTAAATTATAAGAAAGAGTGAGAGCAGAGATTGAGATTGAGATCGAAAATAAATGTATCTCAAAATCAATTTGGATTTATATTTGAGAGATCCACCACGGAATCAATCAACTTGTTAATACATTTGATAGAGACATATAGAGTACATAAGAGACTCCTATATATGATATTCATTGATCTAGAAAAGGCATATGATAGGATTCGTAGAGACGTATTGTGGTGGACGCTGATGAAAAAATGGATCTCTTTGAAATACATTAATCTCATTAGAGATATGTATGAAGGAGTTGAAACCAATTTAACAAGTTATAAGAGTTTGAGCGATAGTTTCCCCATTAATATTGTGCTTTATCAAGATTTGGCATTAAGTCCATTCTCTTGCAATAGTAATAGACGAAATCATAAAAAATATCTAAAATGAAATATTATGGTGTATAATTCTTGCAAATGATATAGTGCTAGTTAGAAACTATGGAGGGTATTAGTGCTAAATTAGAGTTATGGAGAGTTACTGGAATTCAGAGGGTTTAGATTGAGTAGATTGAAAATTGAGTAAAGTTTAGCATCAGTTATCGGAATGATGAAGAAACGATTAGATTAAATGGATAAGTTGTATCCAAAAGTGAACAATTTAGATATTTAGCTTCTATCATTCTAAATGATGACAATATAGATAGGGATATGAATCATACGATTCAAGCGAGTTAGATGAAATGGAGAAAAGCATCCGGAATTCTTTGCAATCTCACGATACCAATGCATTTGAAGGAAAAGTTATTTAGAATCGTGATTAGATCTGCACTATTGTATGGTACGAGTATTGGGCTATTGAATGACAATAAAAACAAAAAATGACCGTAATAGAAATGAGAATATTTAGGTGGATGTGTGGCAAAACTAGAAAAGATAGGATTAGAAATAAAGAGATTTGTAATAAGTTAGGAATTAGTTTAATTGTGGATAAGATGTGACAGTGCCGTTTGAGATGGTTTGAACATGTGCAAAGAAAACTCAAGGACGCACAGGTTAGGAAAGCCGAGAACTTAAATATAAGAGATTTAGTAAAATATGGAGGTAGACCACAAAAAAATTAGATGTAAGTTATTTGTAAAGACGTGATAGCTAAGGGTTTAGAAGAGAAAATGACATTGGATAGGAATGAGTGGCGTAGAAGAATTCGCACAAATTAAATTAACATATTTTAGATATATATATATATTTTTTTGATTTTTTTGATATGTATTTATTAATTAATTAATTTATTTTTTTTAATCATTTTCAAATTTGTCTCTCGAATGGTCAACTCCAAACTATTAGGATTAAGGCTCAGTTTGTTGTTGTTGTTATTATTCTGTTTGCACCTTTATTCGGGGGCCGATTGTTCTCTCATGGCATGTGGGATTTCCTATGCTTCAGAGTTTCCTTCATTATCTTTGTTTGCGAGATATCTGGAGTCAGCTCATATGAGTTTATCATGGATACACCTTTATTGGGATTTTGTTTTTCCTCTTCTTTTTGGAAATTTTAATTTTTATTAGGTTTGGAAATGTAGTTGTAGAATAAAAGCATTTAAATCAATTGAAACACAAAGTTTGAGGAGAAAGAGAATTATACAGAAACAATAACTTAATGAAAGAATGAGATGAAACAGGGTATTAGAGAGAATTAGTTGCTCTCCATATGCCAGGTTCATACACTACAGATAGTATATCAAAGATAATATAGAAATATATAATTTTTCTGAATTACAACTAAGCCTGCGGGTCACCTTCTAGATGGTTTTTCAATGTTCCTAAGGTCTGTTTTGCAGAATTGAATGATTGCACTACTATAAAAATCCTTCAAAAAACAAGTGCCAAACAAGTTTGAGGTTTTTTCCAACATCATGCAATCAATCCCCCATCGAGCTTCTCTTTGATGAAATTCAGTTGATCCCAATATGCTTCCCCTTTTGTGTTGGACTAGATTCCGAGCAATATAAGTGGCCTTATTATCACATTATAATATAAGGGGCATAGCATTCTTCAATCTCTGCTCATGCACCAACGCCTTAAAAAATGATTTGACATCCCATACATAGCCTACACTTGGCTTTCAGCACTTGATCATCCAACACTGTCATTTATTCTTTGTCAGGTCATTACGTTATCACCAAGTTATCACCCACTTTACAATGCCTACAGGTGAAGACTGTATTATTAGGTGAAGCTACCAAAAGTGAAAGCTTCTACCTTCATGTTGCCATGATTCATAAACAACATTACATTTCCTAAATACAGGTTCAATCATGCTGAGCTGTGTCCAATAGTGTTGTGCATGAATTGAGGATCATGCATGAATCAATGACAAAGAACAAAACATGCATATGCTCTGGTGTGCTTGATAAATCAATCTTCCAAGAAGTATAGCATATCCTTTTTTCCAGCTTCTTATCCATGCCATGTTAGGAGTTTGACTTGCAACCATAGCTTATAGGTCTGCTTTCCAAGATTCCAGTCTTGTTGCGTTGCAATAAAATAAAGGACATGCTTTCTTTGTCTGTTCTAGTTGGGCAACTTTGATCTGTTTGTGGATGGCTTTGGGCCAGGTAGAGAAGGGCTGGTTCTGTCCACTATTCCTTGTTCTTTTTTCTGATCAGAAAAAGAAAAAAAAAAAAAGAAAATGACATACAAAAAACAAAGGCAGAGCATCAAGGAGGTGCTGATCTATCTCTGTACATCGAAAGAGAGAGAATCTAAGAAATAAATGATTCAACCACAAGCACAAGTGCTATGTAAAATTATCCACAAAAGCCATCTAGGAATGATGGTTCTATCCACTTGTTCTCCAAGTGTAACTTCTCGGTTTTAATCTCTTTGACTGAATGATAATCCGCACCTGTAGTTACATCTTTCTGCTCCTACTCTAGATTCTTTTGCTTCATCTCTCCTTAATGTTTCAACCTGAGGATCAAGCTTGGAAACACATGGGGACAAATTAAGAAACACGAGAGGTTGAAACAAGTTCTCACCTTGCTTAATTCCCCCGTTCTCTATCCTCTCTTATAGAAAGGATTGGCTATGAGAATGTCTCAGTTTACCAGAATGTTAAATCCATCATCATGGATACCTTTCAGTTGGAAGGCTGTCATACTTGTGCCCTACTATGTGGCTGAGTATCCAATAAAGTCACATACAACTACTCGACCATCAAGCTTCCCATTTTCAGTAATGGGATAATTGGACTAGGTTTACCAAAAAACATAGGAACAATTTATGAGGTCATGCATTGAAAGATTTTGAGGGATTTCTTAAATCCAGAAGTGTTCAATGACGTGCTATGGTGCACTGCTGAAAGAACTGCATCTCTCCTGTAAGTCTAAAGAACATCTGTGGCAGGCATGAAACCTGGATACCCAGGGAACGTGCTACTGCACAAACCTGTTTGATTGAAAATTTCTTGATCCTTAGATTGCTTTGAAATACATCTGTTGTTAAATTTGTCATTTTCAGTCTACTGCGTACCATCCTGTAAAACTCCTGCAAACAAGAGCAAACTCCATTCTTAATGTGCATCAATATTCTCGAGTTGCACAACTATAACAACAATGAAAATTGATTTTAAAAATTAAACCAACTTGGTGGTTTGACTTTTTATATCTGTGTGGACAATTATGAAGTGTGGCTCTTTGATGTTTAATGGATGGATGAGAGGCCCATCTATAATTTGCCAAAGTCTTAACTATACTACAGATATAAAATAGAAAGTTGGATATTCTAGATGTTCTTTTCACCAAAATAGTTAATAGATATCTCAAATTATGGGGAATAGGTTGTAAGCTGGTACTCCCTGCTACCAGATATAAGCCCCTGCAACTTATCAAAGTTAGCCATAATCTAGATATCAAGTTTTGTAAAACACAAGTTTTGGGATGTGCAGCCTTATGTTTGTACTTTCAGTGATAAAACAAGAAATAGAAAAAACTAGAGAAGAAATGTAGAGAGTGAATAACAGAAGGCAAAGTCACAGTTCAGAACCTTTCCATATAATTGAGTACATGGAACCATACTTGACCCATCCCAAAAATTTCATGAGAATAAACTAACCAAAGTTGGTAATCTTCTGGTTGTCATGTTTTGTAGAACGAAAGGTGTAGGATATAAGGCAGCTTCAAGATTTATGCTTTTAGCAAAGAACTAGAAACCATTAAGCTAGAAAAGAAATTCAGGCAATGAAGAACAAAAAATTGGGAAACTTTCCCCATTTTTGTGGGTAGGGAACCATACTGAACGTAGGCCCCAATAACATGAGAATTGATCGAAGGTACTGGTCATACATCAGATTCTCTTGAGTCCTATAATCCACCGGGGAGAATTCACAAAACTCTGTTTCCATCGACAATTGAATGGAGTTTCCTGTATTTCAACCGGACAATCTAACAGAGACATTACTCTCAAAATTCTGACCAAAAAATTAAACGTTTCATGCCCTCAAATTTCAAAGTAGAAGGCACTGTGGTCAAAAGAAAAATCAAACCTCTCAGGCTGAAGGCTTCTGGTTTTCTGTACACGTCAGCCTTGTCTGAGCTTTTCACTTTGTAATGGGACTTTTACCACTCTTGACATGTTTCCTTATGTCCTTTGTGATCCCGTGATTAAACGTCATATTTCTCACGCAAGCAGACATGGAGTAGGAAATGGCTTATAAGTTGGATCAATCTACCAATCAAGTGAGATTCCTTCTATGTAATGGCATTCTTAACTTGTTATAACACTTGATTGTCCTGAATAAATGATGTTGTCAGGCAGGATGATGTAAATTGCAGCAATATTCTTGTCCCTCAAGTACTCTGTGTGCACCACATGTAACTACTATGAGTGTGGTTTGATTATCTGCTAAGAAATAGCTTCAATTAAGCAATTTGAAGTTGTCATCAACAAAAAAGAAAAAAAGAATCGAAAGGTAAAGCTGAAAGGCTTAGGAACCCACCTTCAAAGAGGTGAGGCAAGAGAGTAACAGCAACTCTTGTTGACTAGGAGGGCAGTTTACGTTAGTGGTCAGTTGGGGAGCTGGTGGGTGATTGTCTTCCTCCCAAGCCATCCTATACGTGGTTTAGAATAATGGGAACGGGCCAGAGTCAACAAATTGTAATTTTGGTTCCATTTGTAACAACTTATGGCTCCTCAAACTGAATGCTGGCTTGAGTGCCATTCTCTGCCAAGTTTCAATCATTTTGACTTGACTTTTCTACAACAGATTGGTTGCTCCAGTTACAATCACTTGTTTCTTCTATATCTTGGAATGTTGATTTAACCTTTCAGGGTGGGCGAGTTATATGCTCTTCGATACCTACTTATGGGGTGGGTGAGGAACCTGGAAATGAGGCTGGTTATATAGTTGGGATGTCCACATGTTATCCTCAACGGGGCTCTGTCAAGATATCTGATGGGGAAACTCTGGTTTTGGAATCTAATTACAGCAGTGCTAAAAAACATACAGGAGTAATGGGGCTCTTCTACATTTTGGTAGCTGAATCAGCAAAGACATCATTGATGCCGAGCATTCTCTTGGGTTCCCAAGATCATGTAAGAAAAAAATTTTGTTTGGTATCTCTTGTGTCAAAGATATAACTGGAAATTGTTGCTAGAGTGGATTTTAAAGAGAATCATAGATAAATTTGGTATTTTCGATCAGGGGTAAACCATATCACGATGCCTTGGAGGCAATCTGAGTTACAATATGGACAAACCAAATGGTGGACTGGGAAAGGTTTTCCATGGATTAGCATGGATGCTATTATGTTTGGTAATAGCAACTATCTTTATAAATCTTCAATAGAACTGACCAAGGATTTTCGCTGCTGTCTCATTTGTTTGCAGGTGCATAAAGTCAGTAATGGTCATTATTCAATTTGGACAGTAGCTTTGTTTGGAGTAGTAACAACTATTATCGCTGTTGTTGTCCATGGTCAGCGTAGAGTTGCAGAAGATGGATACCGACCAATTGTGATATAAGAAAATGTATGGTTGCTATGCTATTTATTTTGTTCCAATCCTTGTAATGGCAAACACGTGTGTAAATTTTATGTGCGCGAATAAAGCCGAATGGCAATGTTTAGAAATTTGCTGGACACAGGATATGCCTGTTTGTCAACCCCTGAGACGCTACTTACATCTGCCAGCCTCCAAGTTATGCTCCGCAGTTGGAACACCCAAGATGAGATGATTAAGATCAAGGTTGTTTATTTTATTGGTCCTGCTTGCCTGGTCGTGCTGAGATGGGAGAAGGAAGTGCAAGCAGCTGGTGTCATGGTTCTCTGCTACAAGCTTGTAAATGGCGGGAGTCTTGTTGTGGTTAAAAGTTTCTAGTGGTGGTGAGGATAGGTTGGTCTACGGTTGCGCAGAGAGGCTGGGAATGTGGACAGTGAAGCATAAATCAGCTGCCCCTCCCGGGGGGGGGGGGGGGGGGGAGGGGGGGGGGAGGCTGTGCTCTTCTCGTCTGAAGAGTAGATTTTGTTCCGCGGATAAGATTGTGTTGAAAAAGGTTTTACCCGACGCAACACAAGCAGGTGCCCCCTGCCTTGGCAACCCAACTTCTTTCCAATTCTCTCCAACTCTATATCCTAATTTCTAGGGTAGTGGCTCCATTCAATTGGAACACAAGGATACCAAGAATAAGAAACAGACGGGGTTTATGGTTGCCAGTCCCGCCCTCACTAGAGCCGGATTATTCAATTTGAGAAGCGAAAGATGCTTCATGGTCAAGACTCCGATTCACATTCTAATTGCTTTTTTTAGTCACATTACAATTTCAAACAAAAAGAATCTGGTCGGCCCTTTTTTTGGGGGGAGGGGGGGTGTTTGGTCCTGTCTGTCTCGTCTCTCCTCTTTTGGTGTGGGTATGAGATTCGCAATAGCAAGTTTGAAAAGAAGATGGTTTTATGTTCGTGGAGAGGAAGAAAAAAAGAAGAAAAAAAAAAATGCAAAATAATGTATCATATTAATATTCGCACCAGAACGGGGTCCCCCGCTCCCCCCCACCCAAAAAAAAAAAACCATCTCCAGAAAAAGAAAAAAGAAACAGAAAAAAAAAATAATAATAAAGGGTGAGAGGGTAAGAGAGAGAGAGAGAAAATGGACTCTCTCCTTGAGTTTAGGGAGCGAGAGGGAGATTGATCTATTGGATAGCTGGCGGAGAGCGGGGAGGGTTTTCCTGTACTAAATTGCATTTTTCTCCCTCACTCTCTTTGTTGTATCGATCTAGAGAACGGAAAATCCCCAAATCCGAATTCCCATTCCCATGAATTTGGTCCGTTCGGGTGGTGCAAATGACTTAAGTTGAGATACCGAATCATCATCAATCATCAATCGTCTATCATATCTTCCTCGGCCATTGATGAAGACACCTCCTTTCTGACTTGATACGTCTTCTGCTCGTACAATTCCTCCCCGATTCGCCTGCTGTCTCTGTCTCTCGGGTCTTGATTTCCATTTGTTTTTCTCTTTTATCTTCAATCAACTGCATTCTTCTCGTATTTTTCAATTTTTCGTTCCCGTAATCCTCGTTGATATTGTTCTACAGTCTCAGTTTGTGAAAAATGATTTGATTCTTTCTTTCTAGATTTGTTGAAAGAAATGAAAAACTGGGGTTTTGTTGCAACCCCGTTTCCAGCATGACTGAATTAAAAAATTTGACTCCTTCCAAGTCCTCCTCGACTTGATCTCTGTGTAGGCCGTGTAGAATTTGGGGGCGTCAAAAGTTTTTATATTCCACCAAATTCTACTTTCTGTATTTTCTTGTTTAGGGGGTTCCTTGCAAGTCCAAGGGGAATTTGTGTCTATTATTAAAAAGGGGCTGGGGTTGGGAAGTGACTTTGAAATGGTAGATGTTCGGTTGCGGGATATGATCCGCTGAAAACTTTCCCGATTGGATTCCCAAGGCAATTTCTTTTCCCTTAAAAACGAGTTCTGGCTTTCTTTCTTTCATTATCTGTTTCCCTTTGTTATGCCCCCAACACCATTTTTAACCTGTTCGTTACCTTGAGCTTTTGACAATACTTCTTCTTCTTGGTGTCTAGAGCCAGCCCGAGCCCTTTTTATTTATTTTGTATTTTTTCTCTCTTCTATTTGTTTATCAAACTGTATACAAGGAGGGAGTGACGGAGGAAGATGTCGAGGGCACGGCAGGCTGCAGTGGAGCATGTTGGGGTTCCAAAGGCGGATGGAGTCAATAGCACAGCACCTAAAACTGGCTCCGCTGAGCATGAAACAGGCCGTTCCTCCGGTTGTTGCAATCCCGTCAAGAAACCCGGACCAGTCTCTATGGACCATGTCCTTCTTGCCTTGCGAGAAACTAAGGAAGAGCGGGATATCAGAATCCGCACTCTCTTCAATCTCTTTGATGCCTCCAACCTTGGTTATCTTGACTATGCCCAGATCGAGGCTGGCCTCTCAGCCCTTCAAATTCCCGCAGAATATAAATATGCCAAGGATCTCTTAAAAGTCTGTGATGCCAATAGAGATGGCCGCGTTGATTACCAAGAGTTCCGGCGCTACATGGATGACAAAGAACTAGAGCTCTACCGTATCTTCCAAGCCATAGATGTTGAACACAATGGCTGCATTTTGCCGGAGGAGCTTTGGGATGCTCTTGTTAAAGCTGGTACGCCAATTTCTGGTCTTTCCTCTCTGAAGCTCAGCACCTGCACCTGCCTTCTAATTATCTTCTTCCTTCACTGATGCTGTTATATTGAGTTTTAATTTGTACAACACCGTTACCTTTTATCTTCACGGTTTTTCTTTTTGTTTTAGGTCTGCGGTCAATTTTATGCGGTCAGTTCTTGAGTCATGAGTTGTTTTCTGACATGCTTTAATATTGCTTTTGTAGCAATTTCTTTTCTTGTGATTATAGGACAAAAGGTTATTTTCCTTGCATTCTTGAGTTCAGCAGTAGGGTTTTAAAGGTTCACCCCATAAGGAAAAGGAAAGATTGGAAAGTCTTTGCCGTTTACCGCTGTTTATGGTCCTCCCACTCCTAGACAGGAGGAGTTAGGGCATGTCTTTGGTTTTGGTTCTCCTAGCTGGTGTGTTGGATTTATTGCTATTGTTGTTAGATACCTTTGCAATAAAAGAAGTGGATCTAGGATAAACTCTAGAATGAGGGTTTTGATAACTTAATTAGGGAGTACAGGTTAAGGGACATTAGGATCTCTAAAACTTTGGTCTATATATTGTGCTTATAGTGTTGTCGCTCATGAATGAGTGGTGAAGACGCTTTTCCCAATTTTAGGAAGTTGGGCCCTCCCCTATTAGGTTTAAGAGAATGTGGTTCCTTTTTTTTTTTTTTTTTTTTTTTCCTTTCAGTTTTGGATGCAACAAACTTACGTCTAGGCTTACATTTTGTAAGCAGGTCTTGAAGGTATAGAAGCTTCATCCTTTTTGAGAATCTAGAATCAAGAAATGAGATAGATTGTCTAGGTCTTTTGGAAGTAGAGTGTGAGTTTTCCAAGGATTAAATTTCCTGGAGAGACTTGCTATCTTGAGGGATCTTTTTAAAGGGAATGAACTAGTTGGCATGATCTTGTTTTAATTGGGTAAAAGGTGATTGCAAAATTGTTAAATAAGTTGCTGAGTGGTAGTAGGCAGCATGCATTTTAAAAAATGGCCTGTAATGGCTGATAGATATCTGTGACACGGGGCGATGCGACTGATATAGGGGAGATGGGGAAAGGGGGACTGGGCTTGCCCCCATATCATAAAAAATCGACCAACACTGCCGTGACAGCCAAGAAAAAGAAAAAGAAACGAAGGACAATAATCCAGTTACTTTTGAAAATTGATTGCCTTGCTGGAGATGAGAATAAAAAAGTAGCAACCCAGCCTAGCTTCTCCCTTGTCCCTCTCCTTCCCTCCCCTTTTCTCCTGGTCTGCTTTTTGATCGAAGCACTTGGAAGCCTTCCTCCTTTCTATATTTTAAATTTAACAATTATTTTTAAAACTGACAATTTCTTTTTACGTTTATTGTAAAATTATTAGATGATCGATATTTAGGTTTCTTTAAAATGTTACTACTTTTTTATCTAAATTATTACTTCATCTGAACTATTCTAAATTTGTATTGCCCAAGCACTAAATTGTTTAAGCAGAAAGAATAAAACAAAAACTCCTAATATATTGATATTTCATGCTGTGATTGAATTTATGGTTCCAATAACTTTTGAAGTGATTTGGAAGAGAGAAAAAAAAAAAAAAAGAAAAAAAAAATCCTCCATTTGCCTATATTCAATTACATAGCCTGCTGTGGCTGATATTGTTACAGGTCCGACTTTTAAATCTAACAATTATTTTTAAAACAGACAATTTCTTTCTACGTTTATTGTAAAATTATTAGATGAATGATATTTAGGTTTCTTTATAATGTTACTACTTTTTTATCTAAATTATTACTTCATCTGAACTATTCTAAATTTGTATTGCTCAAGCGCTAAATTGTTTAAGCAGAAAGAATAAAAAAAAAAACTCCTAATATATTGATATTTCATGCTGTGATTGAATTTAAGGTTCCAATAACTTATGAAGTGATTTGGAAGAGAGAAAAAAAAAAAAAGAAAAAAAATCCCCCCATGTTGGCTATATTCAATTACATAACCTGCTGTGGCTGATATTGTTACAGGTCCGACTTTTAAATCTAACAATTATTTTTAAAACAGACAATTTCTTTCTACATTTATTGTAAATTATTAGATGATTGATATTTAGGTTTCTTTAAAATGTTACTACTTTTTTATCTAAATTATTACTTCATCTGAACTATTCTAAATTTGTATTGCCCAAGCGCTAAATTGTTTAAGTAGAAAGAATAAAACAAAAACTCCTAATATATTGATATTTCATGCTGTGATTGAATTTAAGGTTCCTATAAATTATGAAGTGATTTGGAAGAGAGAAAAAAAAAAAAAAAAGAAAAAAAAATTTCCCCATGTTGCCTGTATTCAATTACATAACCTGCTGTGGCTGATATTATTACAGCTCCGACCATTTCCTGTGTGGCAGTTTAAATCTATGAAGGCAGAGAAGGAGCTACATTAAGATAATTGAATCAAATGAATGGATCAGTATTGCTAATCGAGCTTCTATTTTAAAGCAATAGATTATTTCTACTAGTTGAGAATCTCGCTTTTTTCCTTTTTTGAATTATTAGCTTTGTAAATTTTTGGTTTGGCATCCCCTTAATGCCTCTTATAAAATTTTTATTCATTAAAAAAAATCTACCTAAACCTTATAAGGGAGAGGGTGAGTGGAGTTCAATGATGGAGTGTTTCAATTGGTTCCCTATTGCTAGTAGCATGGTTGAGTGGTTGGAAAGGCCTTTTGAGATTTAGAAGTTATGTGATGCAGTTTTTGGTGTGGATTGTGATTAGTCAACACAATGGCCTTTTTTCAGGATTGTGTGAATATGGCGAAGAATGATCTTTTTACAATGCAGTAGAGACTTTATACTAATGTTGTGGTAGGGAAAACACTAAGTTCAACCTCTACCCTCATTCCTATGAAGAATCTTTTGGAAAAGGTATACGAGATCCATTAGCCTGAAGACTAGCATTTATCATATTTTAGTGAAGGTCTTAGAAATGGTAGATATTGAATGCGGCTTTCGTAGCTAATGGAATTCTTTACATTGCTGGGAGGAGAAAGAGGAAAGGAGTTCTTAAGCTTGACATTGAGAAAGTTTATGGTCAAGTTAGTTGCAGTTTCTTGGATAGGATCCTAAAGAAGAAATGTCTGGAAGTGTGATGGAGGCATTGGATTAGGTATTGTTTGTCAGTCACTTCTAGGGGAGAAAATCTTGGTTTACCACATGTGAATGTGCATGAACAGTGGATCCCCAGTCTCGGTTTTTACCCACCCTTGTGGTATATATTTTGATTAGATTGATTTAGTGATACTGGAAACTTTTCTTTCTTTCTTTCTTTCTTCTTTATTTATTTATTTATTTTTTTTTTGGCCAAGGTATCTAAAGGACTTTATTGGTGGAACATGCCCTTTTTAGCTTAGTTGGTCACTTGAGTCTTATCCAATCTTCTCTTTCTAGTGAATTTGTTTGCTATATTTTCCTTTTTAAAAAAAAAAAAAATTTCCTTGATGGTGGCATATTCTCTAAAGGTAGTGCTGAGAGACTTTTGGTGGATGTGTTCTAATGTATAGCAGAAAGATCATTTCATTTGTTGGAAGAATATTTGTGAACCAAAAGCTCCACAGAATGTGGAGTCCAATTATATTTCTTTGGTAGATGAACTGCATTGTAGATTTCCCCTGGAACCAGATCTTCATGGCATAAAGTGATTTGGGGCATCAAATGCCACTGGTGCAGGTCCTTGAAAATTCATATGACATGTATTCCCTCTTTTTAATGCTGATATTCATTATTCCATTGGCATTGATAGCCCCATTCCTTGTTGGGAATTTGATGGATAGGGATTTTTTGCTAACCCCACCTTTACTAGGTTATGCTGTTTATAAGTCCTCAAGACACCTGCATCACAAGTTTTGGAGTTCATTCGGATGAGTATTTATCATGGAAATTCACTTATGCAGAGGCCAATGGGCTTATGACTTTGCTTCTGTTGCTTGCTTCTGCCTCTTTTTTTTTTTTTTTTTTTTTCCAGCTAGTTGCAAGCCTTCGTGACTCTGGATCTTTTGCTTGTATATCCTTCTTTTGGTATCTGATCTTACCCGTTCTTCTTTGAATTTGAGCAAAATTTTATCTGGAAGAGTAAGGCTGTGTTATTTTCATCATGAAGTTCAAATCATATATTGGACAAATTGTGTTTACATCAGTGGCCATATAAGGCTGTGTTATTTTCATCATGAAGTTCAAATCATATATTGGACAAATTGTGTTTACATCAGTGGCCATATTATGCCTCCTCGTAGTTGTTTTCCTTCCCCATTTGTTGCTTGTTGCATACTTATTTGCTGTTCATATTGTGTGGTTTCTTCTTATAAGCCTTGGCAATTTTTCTTCTGCAGGGATAGAAATTGATGATGAGGAGCTTGCACGTTTTGTGGAGCATGTTGATAAGGATAACAATGGGATTATTACTTTTGAAGAATGGAGAGATTTTCTGCTGCTCTATCCTCACGAGGCTACAATTGAGAACATCTATCAGTATTGGGAGCGGGTATGCCTTGTGGACATTGGTGAACAGGCTGTTATCCCAGAAGGTATAAGTAAGCATGTCCATGCCAGCAAATATTTGATAGCAGGAGGGGTGGCTGGAGCAGCTTCTCGTACTGCCACTGCTCCCCTTGATCGCTTGAAGGTAGTTTTGCAAATTCAGACCTCTCATGCTTCTATCTTGCCAGCTATAAAGAACATATGGAATGATGGTGGATTCTTGGGGTTTTTCCGAGGTAATGGTCTAAATGTTGTCAAGGTAGCACCAGAAAGTGCTATCAAGTTTTATGCTTATGAAATGTTAAAGAATGCTATTGGAGGTGCAAGTGGTGAAGAGAAGGGTGATATAGGCACTGGTGGGCGACTCATTGCTGGTGGTATTGCAGGTGCTGTGGCACAAGCTGCCATATATCCCATAGATCTTGTGAAAACTCGGTTACAAACACATGTTTGTGATGATGGAAAGGTTCCCAATTTGGGAAGACTTTCAAAGGATATATGGGTTCAAGAAGGGCCTCGTGCCTTCTATAGAGGTCTAGTACCATCACTTCTTGGGATTATCCCTTATGCTGGCATTGATCTTGCTGCTTATGAGACCTTGAAAGAGATGTCAAAGACCTATGTTCTTCATGATGCTGGTATGAACTTTTTTTTTTATTTAATATATATTATTCTCTGCAGCTGATGGATTTTTGCTTCTAAGAATTCTCTCTTAAGCTTAGGCAGCAACGGAAAAGCTGCATCTGAAAAATTTGTATGATGCAGAACCTGGACCTCTTGTGCAACTTGGTTGTGGGACAGTTTCTGGAGCTGTTGGAGCTACATGTGTTTACCCATTACAAGTTATCAGAACGAGGTAAAAGTTCAACCTCTTTTGATTTGTTATTTTGGTTCAGCTTAAACTATGCTCAATTTGTTTAACCATTGTCAGTTGAGGCTAAGGATTATTTTGCATTTTCAGAATGCAAGCTCAGCGTTCTACCGCGGCAGCCGCGTATAAGGGAATGTCTGATGTATTTTGGAGAACCCTTCAGCATGAAGGTGTCAGAGGTTTTTACAAGGGACTGTTCCCAAATCTTCTCAAAGTTGTGCCGGCAGCAAGCATTACATATTTGGTTTATGAAACCATGAAAAAGAATCTGGATCTTGACTAAGAAATATTCTAGTCCAGTTGATTGGTTGTTAGGTCCATTGGAGGGAGGGTTAGAATGTGACAAGGGCCTTGATTTTGAAGATTAGAACAATAAGAAAACTGATCAAATAGGGCATACAATTGTTTGCGATTCCTGTTTGGATATGAGGCACGCGATTTTGTAGTCTTTCAAGTTTCCATATGACAGAAATCTGAACTAATTCTATCGAGTAACCAACGGTCATGGTGAACCATAGTCATTGACTGCTTTGTAACAGGTATTGGTTACTCTTCCTTCTATACGTCAACTAGTGTATATCTCCTAAAAGGAATACAAAAAATGCAGAGCTCTCCATTTTTTACTTTTGTTGAAATATTTGACCCTAAGTTTCTTTCCCAGTTGGCATTAAACAATTATTGTTATTATTATTTTTTTCTCTCCTTGCGTAGGAAAAGCTACTATATAACATTTTTCTCTTTTCCGCACAAAATTTTTCTTGACTTTGACATGGCACAACATTGCAAGATAACGAAGCTCGTGATCAGGAGCAATTTGTAACACCATTTTAGTCGAGTCCCCTAAATATGTGCCGGGTTATTTCTTTATGATTGAAGGATGAAAAACGCGCCATAGAAAATTCACTAGACAACATTCTCGGTTTTGCACTGGGGAGTAATGAGGAAATTGCCCGGATTGAAGATGGTGAAATTGGATTGGCCCCAAATGTCTAAATCACCTTACGGGTTTGAAAGTTTGTTTCTGACATTGTTGTTTAACATTTTCTAATTTTGTTTAACATAGAAAATAGCCGGACTGGCATGGCAAGGAGCTAGGCTGAATTGTTGTTTAACACTTTGGTCAATTGTTTTAGTGTTTTGAAGCAATGGTTCTATATGAAGAAGAGGCAACAAAGGGTAAGATAAGAGAATTCTTAGATAACAAATGTATGTCACAATAGCATCCAGAGCATGTTTTGGTATTGTGGCCTAGAATCACGCTGCTGCGAAAGTGGAAATTATTGAAAGGAATCAGAAGACGAGGAGAGAGAGAGAGAGAGAGAGAGAGAGAGAGAGGAAATTGAGTCTTGGAATATGCTTCATGGCTTATTCATTAGCTAAAGGTATGTTTCGCAGTTAATTTTATCCAAGAGACAATTATATAGTTGTTTCTCTTTTAGGTCAGTATAATCTCGCAGTTGTCACCACGATGCACATAAATGCCTAAAGGATTATTTTTTTCAGGTAACCTAAAATTTACTGAAGCAAAGTTTCAGACACCTCCAACTGAAACGTAATTAAGAACAGGAATCTTACACAACCAAGCCACTAAATATTACCTGGTATTCCAAGGCAATTACTCATTTATGCTTATCATGACACATGTACGTGTATCGTAAAAGGGTATGGACTTGGTTTACTGATGGCATGTATTTTCTCCTCTGCAATGGACGTATTAGCTTGCAAGTTTCCATCACAGGAATAAATGATAAGAACATTACGCTTGGAGCTTGGAAGTTTTAACAATGATGACAATTTGGAGAAGGCACATCAAATTTGCATTCCTTTCAATGACTTGGCCTTCCGCGTAGCTCAAGGCAGATGCTACGAAAAGGCAGGCATGCAAGATTAAGCCTAAGACAGGAAACAAACAACAAAAGAAAACTGGAAGAAAGGCTTTGCCTTCCCTTTGCCTTATAGTGACTTGCCTTGTTTCCCTCCTAATTCAGATCTGTCGGACTGTAAGAGGAGCCCAGTTTGGTCTGATTGTGCAAGTGCACGTCTTCTTGTTCTTCTTGTTCTTCTTCTTCTTCTTCATCTTCTTCTTCTTCATATTTGGGAGCCGGCCCAAGAGAGGGTAGAAATTCAGGTCAAAGGTTGGTGATTATGTGAGTATGATACAAAATGTGCAATGTGCTGCTGCGAGCCTGTCTCTTCGTGGTTCTTAACGTATACGCATACTTATATAGACGAATTCCAAGGACAGTAAACCTCACAAGCTTTTTAAAAAGTGAGAAATACTGATCGACAGAGTTTCAAAGGGATCATGTTTCAGATTGTCCCCCGCCCCTCCCACAATTTTTATTCCTCAATTGACTCATGCTTAGCTTCCACTAAGTACAAGTTCTATTCTTATTCCTTTGATAATAGTCGCACCATACATGAGAGAGAGAGGCCTTATCCTAAAGACAAGAATAAATTATCAGAAACGGTAGATGAAGACAGCTGGTGGTGGGATATGAGTTGTTTGTAAAGGCAGAAGCTATTATTCGAAAAGTAGTTAAAGCAGTTTGTGGCAAACCAAGCACAACCAAAGAGGAATCAAACCATGAGCAAGGTGCGTTTTTATCAATTAATAACAAATAAACGGAGAGTGGATGCACAATCACTCTGCTCCGCCCATTTCGTAAACGCACTTTGTGCGAATCTCATGTGTTGTGTGCCTATTCAAGGTGGGAAAACCCTTTCAGCGAGGCCTAACACAAGGCGCTGATCCTATACTATTCTCACATGATAATTTATGAGCTAGGGAGCTGTGTATAATTAGGATGAAATCAAATATTAAAAGTAATTCATTTAGCTGCTCCCCGACACAAACAATACCCACGCAAATTCAATGAAGGCAAATGCATTTTTCTTTTCTTTTCATCTTATTTTTTGTCATCAGAATCAACACACAACCTAGGGAAACCTCGGCGGCCTGGGGGAGCAGGAGCACACAAGGGGTTGGACTTTGTGTTTCAAATTCTTCCAAGTTGTTTCAGGTTGTGGGGTCTCGGTTTTTTGTGCATTATGTACCGTAATATCGTGTGAACGAGCTGGAAGTAATTTGATTAAATATAGGGTGCTTGGGGTGGCACACCGGTGGACGTGTCATAGTGGTTATCGGGCATGACTTGAAATCATGTGGGCTCTGCCCTCCTGCCGTTCATGATGCTTGCACTTTCTTTTTAGCCCCCTCTTTTTCCTTGAATTTTGCATTTGCACAGAGTGGCGAAGTTGCCTCCTCTTCTTTCAATTCAAAATCTAATCTCACATTAGCTACAACAGGAGAGTTATGCCGGGTTCGGGCTGGAGTTTGAGGATGAAGAGGAGGAGAAGCATGTAATGAATTGTGGAAATCAAGGATTAGATGTTGTTGATGAACCGGGAAAAGAGGAGGTAGGGTGCTTGCCAATAACAACGCCAATGCCAATGAACAGCAAGTGGACATTGTTGATGGCAGTAATAAAACGGTGCAAGACGGCTGAACAGATACAGCAAGTTCACTCGCACACCATCACCACCCGCATCCTGTCCCACAATCATCATCGGCAGCTTCTCACCTCCATCTTGTCCGCTTTAACCCTTATCAATCTCAATCAATCCGACGAATACCGAGGCCGACTGCTAAGCTATGTGGTGTCGGTGTTCAACCTCATCCCAAACCCTTCCACCTTCTGCTACAACACCATGATTCGACTTCAAACTCTCCTCACCAACTCACATGATGCACTCCTCCTCTTTGTGCGGATGAGGCGACTCTCCGTTCCTCTTGACTCTCACACATTCCCCTTTGTCCTCAAGTCAGCAGCAGCCTCAACCTCAGCCTCAGCCTCGCTGGTCCCTGCCCTTCACTCCCAAGCCTTCCTCTTCGGCTTTCTTCCCGACCCTTTCGTCCTCAACTCCCTCATCTCTCTCTACTCTCTCTCCGGTCATCTCCCTCATGCCTGCCAGGTGTTCGAGGAAGCTTTTTCCTCCTCCACGGACATCGTTTCCTTCAATGCTCTTCTTCATGCTCTCCTCAAGGCAGGCCACACCCTCCATGCTCGTCTCCTCTTCGACCGCATGCCCCTCCGCGACCCTGTCTCCTGGGCCACTCTATTGTCCGGCTATGTTCGCTCCCACCAGTTCCGTGATGCCATCCTTCTCTTTCGCCAGATGCTCTCTTCCTCCTCCCAAGCCCCATTTCGTCCTGACAATGTCGCCCTGGTCTCCGCTCTCTCTGCTTGTGCGCATCTTGGGGCACTTCAAGAGGGCCTGGCCATCCTCCATTACATCCAAGACAACAGAATTCCCCTGGACGCCTTCTTGTCCACTGCCTTGGTTGACATGTTTGCCAAGTGCGGCTGCATTCAGACTGCTCTGGATATCTTTGAGGCAAGTCCACTCAGAAACTTGTTCACTTGGAATGCCTTGATTTCAGGCCTTGCCATGCATGGCGATGCGCAGCTTGCTTTGGATTACTTCTCTAGGATGATAGCGGATGGATTTCAACCTGATGGTGTCACCTTTTTGGGTGTACTTGCAGCTTGTTGCCATGCAGGGTTACTCTGTGAAGCTCAAACGATTTTTTATGAGATGGAAGTCGTCTATGGGGTCCCTAGAGAGCTCAAGCATTATGGGTGCATGGCTGATTTGCTTGGCCGTGCTGGTTTGATTAGTGAAGCCGTGGAAATGATAGAGGGCATGCCATCTAAAGGTGATGTGTTTGTATGGGGTGGTCTCCTTGGTGGTTGCAGAATACATGCAAATGCTGAAGTTGCTGAGAAGGCAGCTAAGCATGTCATGGAAGTGAGCCCTGAAGATGGA
Organism: Dillenia suffruticosa; assembly: GCA_033439265.1. NCBI lineage: Eukaryota > Viridiplantae > Streptophyta > Magnoliopsida > Dilleniales > Dilleniaceae > Dillenia > Dillenia suffruticosa. Next base: position 40,430 of record JAVTVX010000015.1, on the reverse strand, counting down.
GGTGTCTATTCAGTTATGGCCGGTTTATATGCCTCTGCTAAGCGATGGGATGATGTGACAAAGATACGTGAACTGGTGAGTGCCAAGAGACTCAAGAAGAATGCTGGTTATAGCAAAATTCAGTTGGACGGTTTTACTCATGAATTTGTTGCTGGCGACCGCTTGCACCCCCAAACTAGTGACATATACAGTGTTCTAGATGGATTCCGAGAACACCAGTTTGAAGCAAGCTGGGCATAACCATAGTGGAACTCATATACTGTAAGTTTTACAAGGATAATCTTGCAAGAAAAACTTTCTAGGATGCTGAACATGAAAATTCTACTGTCTTTTTAGACGTGTTATAGCATTTGAACGTGGATGCATCCATTTCGCCATATTTTGCTCCATTTCCCACCAAGAAGTGGCATTTTACCCACTCGACCATTTGATGTCATCTATAATTGTCCGTCAGGCTTTTCTTAAGGGAAAATGCTATTTACCCCAGCAAAAATGCTCATGAAATTTTTGCCTAGAATTAGCTAAATGCTACTTAGCCTTGATTTCAATGGCATAGGTTAAGCTGATGGTTAGGTCCCCTCCTAACTTTGAAACCGAAAATGAAGATTGAACCAGCCCAAGACCTTAAATTAAAAACATCAATACAGGTTTTCATCAAGTAGCAATTGTAGACACTCTAGGCACACAAAATTCATTTAACATTCACGTCATATTTACAAAAAAAAAAAAGAAAGATCAAGATGAGATATAGCCACCTTGCTCTTGTTCCCATATATATTATAGCAAAACTTTGCTTTATTATAGGTGCTTAGTCAGCAAACGAATAAGAGAAAGAAGGAGATGATATAGGCGATCAGATAATGATAGCCAGAATAGAGGGCACGGTGTTTGCGATAATGAGGGTTATAAGACAAATAAGACACTCCTTTAGGTTGGGCAATATGAACTACATGTCAAATCATGAGCTCCATTGTGGCCTCAAATTGATTCTCAACGAAACAACTCCCTAAACGGCCTATTTTACTTGTTCGTGGGCTTGTACCTTGAACTACCACAAATAGAAAACTCCCTCCATATGTTTATCCGTTGAATAGAATACTCCGCTCTCAGACTTCTTTCTTTACACTGTGATAATTAGGGGGCAAGTGGGTTAAAGGAGGATGTCACGTATTTTTCTTTATTGTTCTTGGGTGGTGACTCAAAAAGTATTGAAGATGAAATATGGATTTAGTCATATATGTCTACACATAAATTAAAAGTCTAATAAATATAAAAAATGATTATCTAAATTATAAGATATTAAAATTGAAAGTTTAGTAAATAGAATTTTTCATTTTTTTTTCCAATCGAAAACCTTTTGTTTGCCTTTTAAATAAGAGAAAACAAAGAAATTTATGAGAAGTGAAAATAAATATGTGATAAATGTTTAAAAAATTTAAAATTGTGTATGTTATTGAAAATATAAAAAGGCATATTCTGTCGTCCTATCACTCCGCCATTGCTTTCTCTTGTTGGAGGTGGGTCTCACTTCATAAGTGGTAGCTTCGCTGACTCAAACAAGATGAATGGTCGTCGGGCGTTCTTGATGGTAAGACTTGTAAAATGTTGCTGAAAGGTATTTCGACGGAAAAGATTTCGACGGAAAAGATTACGACGCTCAAGTCAGAAAATGGTTTTCAGAAGAGAAATAGATTGAAAGAGAGAGAGAACTCTGTATTGTCTTTTGTGTGCTAAGTGTAGAGTCAAGAGAATGTAACTGGCCAATAGCCTTCGTGATGTATATATTGTCTATATGCACAGTCAGTCCCGTGCGCTTCTGGGTGTAGAAACCCTAGTTTTATTACGGGGTTCGTGGTGAAAAATTCTCAACAAATTTAGAATCCTATCGGTTAGGAAAGTTCGGACTATCGTAGAGATTTTTTTCTTTATCGATAGCAGTTAAATATCTCATTCCTAATTATGGGAGGTGGTTTCCACAATTTTAGGGAAATGTGAATATTACTTTAGTTGATCAAATCGTAATACCGAGCACCGAGAGGGTGCTTGAGTTGATAAGTTGAGTAACCGAGAAGGATTATGTTGATAGGTATCAAGCGAGTAAGTCATATCTATCCATCTAGAGATACATTCTATATTGATGACATGTTTCGGTGTGTCTTACCTTGTCGAACTATGGGCTCGACAGATCTCAAATATTGTGATAATTGGGCCTTTGGGCCATGATCCATCACTTGCTCCCTACTCCTACGTCATTCTGAAAGAAGGGCTTCAAGAGTAATGTTAAATGCGGAACATTAAATGCAGTACGTGCCACTTTGCTTTCCATTAATCATTTCTAATACATTTTATATGGTGTGGAGTTTGATTGGTTCTGGCATTATCGTGTTTTTCTTTCGACAGCTTTACCTTTTGTGCGGTGAGGCAACTTGGGAGTTAGATTTTTGTAAAATTTGTGAGGAACACTAGAGATAGATTTGAAATGGCTAAGGGTTAGTTGCCTGAAATCTCCAGAGTATCAACGATATCAGAAGTACGATGTCTGAGGAAGAATTGCGGTGTTCAAAACGATATATTGTTGGGGGATAACTATGCTGTTGTATTGGCCACCGATGTGGATAGGGCTAATAAGGTGTCGGAATGTTGTGTTCCGATGTCCAAACAATAAGTCAAATATGGTTTGAAAGTGTCGTATACAGGTCCTATTGCCCAAATTTTGTTTTGTTGGATATATTTCCAATGATACTAATTCCTAACGCTTAGTGTTTGGTGGTGGCTGTAATTTCATTGATGAATTTTTGTCGTCTTCGTTTTGACTTCAAGATTCTAGCGTATGTATTTCAACTCAAAAGGTATGGCCACAGGATTCTATGGAAGGTTGATTCTATTTGCAAACCAAGCCAAAGTCGAATTGGAAATTCTTTTATAAGGAGACTATCGACAAAAATTAGACGTACATTGTAGAGTTTTTGAATAGAAATTTGATGCCATCATTACTGGAAGCCGGTGGGGAACCATTTGTAAGGCTTAGGTTTGTGCAGCGCTCTCATCATTCACGATTTGTTTGCTCTATTGGTGGCTTTTGTAAAGTTAAAGAGAAACGTCTTTGGGTAAATGCTCTCCTAAATAATGAGATGTTATTGGTTGGTGGTTTACTATTGGGAGAGACCTCTTCTAGTGGGGAAGAAAAATAAGAAACTCGTGGATGTCATCGCTTCCCCAAAGAAAAGGATCTTGAAGAGATAACTACCAATCAGCAAATAAGACTAGGGTCAAAGAGGGAGGCGGAAATACATTGGAACTAGAGCTTTCTTAGCAGATATTGTTCCTATTTCAACTTTAACGTAGAAAAAAGAAGAAAGGTTCAGCTATCGAATTCATCGGGCGAGGATGTAGGAGATAACAGAGAACAAGGCACCCTAAGCGTGTCGAGGGTTCCCCAAATAGGAGCCGTAGAGGCTGACAAACAAGAATTTGGTGGACATCATCTTCCCCCCTCCACGTTGGATCGTACAAACAGAATGGAGAGAGAGGGTGATGCTAGAGTAAAAGGATTGGGGAGTGCCAAGGCAGATTATGTGAGGATCAAAGAGGAAGGAGAGAATGCTAAGAGTCTTGAGATAGAGATAAGGAGAGAAGAGGTTCGAGAAGCATACTCTTAGTAACCCCGAGGGTGCTCATCTAGACTTGGTGGAGGTGCTCGATGCAGGGCCATCTTCTTCTTTTCCTTTGACACTGAGAAAGGGCAAGCAAAAAGTTCCCAGGGTGCCCTTCCCTCCTCCATTCTTGTTCGGTCTTACATAGGCGTAAGGGATAAAGGGAATGTGGGACTGAGGCGATCAGCGCGGGTGACCTCTATTACAATTACGTTGACAGCAGCGAGGCCAGGCGGATGGCTGAGCGGATGGACTTTTTTCATTCCAAGTTGGAACTAAACAAGTTATCTCTTGAGTAGGGTGGTGAGACCATCATGTCTTTCAGGCTTTCAGTATGATTTCAAAAGTCTATGTTCGTCTTTGTTTCCGATCTTTGTAAATCACCATCACTTATTTTGTGCAGACCATTATTCTAGCATAGTTTCAAAAGTCGAGGAGGGAGCAAACGATTAGTCATCTGAGGCACTGAGCACCCTAGATGGGCGATGAGATCTCTCAGCTACAAGGTGTTCTTGTGCAGAGGAAGAAGGAGATAGAAGAGGAGAGAGCATCTGTGGCAACTTGAACTTTAAAAATGATGAAATGGAGCGTTTGAGGACTAACCTGAACATGGTGCTCCAACAGTACTAGGTGGTCTTAACGAGATGTGAGGACATGGAGGCAGAAGTTAAGGTGCATGAGGTACGGTTGTTGGCCATAGAGAAACTGGTCAAAGTGCGTGAGCAGTCTCTACAGGCTATTGACCAGAAGATAGTTGAGTTGGGAAAAACTATTGCGAGGACTATTGATCATCACAAGCGTGCCCAATATTGATTGCCTAAGAGATTACAATGCATTGTGGAGATTATCTATCGAGCAGGGTTGATAGATGCACTACCTCCAAATGGCGAGGAGGCTAATCTTGAGACACAGAACTCAAGCCTTGTAGTCACTTGTATGAGTGATGCTCCTCCCAAAGTAGCAGATAAAAATGTTGCCATCGCTTTGCTCCAGGCCAACCTTGAGTCTCTACGTCAATGAGCCCCCTTCCATCTTCTACTCTTCCTCGATCACGATCTGTGATTCTGTTCTCTTTTCGTTCTTTTCTTGTTCATTTAGGAATCCTCCTTGTTCTTTGTTCTCGTTTGTTGGTATTAGTGCTTGAATGAATCAATGAACATTTGTAGTAGCTTCATCAATGAACTCCGATAGAGTTTATCATCAAATATTGACCATGAATATGTGTCAAGCATCATATTGGTGGTATATTTCATTGTGTATCGTCAAGAGAGTGGGTCGTGCCTATCAGTCTGGAAGATATATCTCTTATTGACAACATGTTTATTTGGTCGAGAAAGTGGGCCATGCCTAGCCATCCAAGAGATATATCTCTTTTTGACGATATGTTTGCTCGGTTGAGAGAGTGGTCTATGGCTATCTGTTTGGGAGATATATCCCTTATTGATGACATATTTGTTCGGTCGAGAGAGCGGTCCATATTTTCCTGTCTGGGAGATATATTCCTTATTAAGGACATGTTCTTTTGGTTTAGAGAGTAAGCTCGATTGCATGCATTTGATATAATTAACTCATTGCGGAGATATAATAAAACGAATTATTATTAAAAAGATAACTGTAATGCAAAAAAATCATGCGAGAATATTTAGTGGGTGACCTAAGGTCGCAAACATAATAGTAGTATGAAAATGTGTAAGATTACTTAAGAGAGAGTGCTGAGGATTCTAGGTTATAGGATAACGTCCTGATACCAATGGATGTCCTAAATTTGATCTTCATATGCATTGTGCTTGGCAGTACCTCCAAGGCATTCAAGCCAGACCTGCCTAAGATGACATTATAGAGCGAAGGCAATTTGACCACATTGAACATCGTTATAGCTATTGCATGACTGGGTGGCGTCCTAAGGGTGACCGGGAGCGAGATTATGCTTTCAGAATATACCCATTAACCTGAAAGTCCCTTGATCGGCCCGGCATGAGGTTGAAGGTATCCTTGATTGAAGTCTATTTATTGAAAAACATCCTAATAGGGAATTGCAGCTTGCCCCTGGTCAACGAAAATTCTCCGCACCTCAAATTGTTCAATCTCGACGGTGACGACGAGAGGATCATGATAGTCCAGATCGACTCTCATTAGATCGTCATCATCGAAACCGATCATTGATCTTTTTCTCTTGGGTTATTTTTCTATATGAGTGGTGAGAACTTCTTTAGATGTTGAGACAGATGCCTCAGCCGCCTGGAAGATTGGGGCCACCGTTTGTTCTGTTTTGTTTCACTGTATGTATGCTCGACTAGCTTGATACTGGATCATGAAGATGTAAGTTGGAAGAAAAGGTATTGAGGGGGGATACCCATTTTGCACTCAAAGAATTACCCTTTCTGGGTAGTTACGAGCGGGGCCTGGAACCGGCTGCTTATTTGGCTCATTCTCTCGCCTTGCAATGTGCTGGCGTTGAGGAGGAGGATCTACTATCTCTATACTTATAAAGCTTTGAAGTCGGCCACTTTGAATTAGAAACTCAAGTTCATCTTTTAGTTTTCTACACTCGTCCGTCAAATGGCCAAATCCCGATGGAAGTTGTAGTACCGTGTTTTATCCTTCTTTGAGTCATCTTTCATGGAGCAATGGGGCCATCTGACATAGGGTTTGTTTCTAATTTGTAGTAGAAGTTGGCTAAGTGTCTCGTTCAAAGGAGTATAGCTAGTGAATTTCCGTTGCGGCGGGGTCCTTGTCAGCTCTTTTTAGGCAAGGTTGTTGGGGTGACTGATTGTATCCACTTTGACTTGGTTAATTTCGTTGTTTGTTGAATATTCAGCTCCTTTGTGGCAATACACTTTTCTGCGTAAGCATAGAATTCTTGGATAGTAGATAGGGGGTTTTTGTTATAAATGTCTTCATCCCTAACGGTCACAATCTAGTAAGTAATACCACTAGTGTGATGGAATGGTCCAAACCTAAAACTTTCATCATTTCAGTTTTGAACTTGTCGAGAAAATCCCTCAATGGCTTATCTCTCTGTCACAAGGAGAGGAGGGAAGTGGATTTCCTTTTGACCCCTCTGCTGATCACAAAGAGTTTCTCGAATTGCTGTCAAAGTTATGAGAAACTCTTGATATTATATGGCGGGAGCGAATTGAACAATGTCAATGTGTTACCCCTTAAGGTCGTAGGAAAGTGTTTACATATAACTGCATCTGACATGTCACTCGAGAGCATCATGGTCACGAAGTGGGCCATGTGGTCCTAGGGATCAGTAGTGCTATCATAGGGGGAAGGAGCGCATCAAGAGGCATTGGCTCCGTAGAAACTTTGGGAGCGAATGGTGAGAGACTAGTAGCATATTGAGTGATTTCGCCCCTTTCCGCATTGGCATGTCTGAATTCGTTTGCTACGACTTCCTCAACCTGTTTTCTTAAATTATCAGGATTATGTCAGGAAGTTACTAAAGGCTCTTGGTGTGCTTTGGGTTCAAGCCACTGAGAGTGTATGTAGCTCGAGCCATGGGAGGAGAATTGTGCTTCTGGTTTGAGGATATGGCTAAATTCCTCCGGTTGCTTGCTCATACCTGGTATATTGGATTTGAGCCTTTCATTTGGGGTCGATTGGCCCTTTTTGGAGAGGCTAGTTGGGGAGGTTGGATCAGTTGGTTCTATCGCACGACAGGCGGTCGGGCTTTTTCTCAGTAAGGTGATGCCATTAGAGGTTGATAGTGAGCGGCAGAAGTGTCTGTAGGTTGTTCGAGACTGTAGGCTGAATAACGTTTGTTGGAGTGGCAATGTGTTCTTCTACCCTGGATACGGCTTTGGAAGTAGTTCTAATCTGTTTCCCATGAACGGTGCTAATTTGTTGGAGGTCGGTCTCGCTCCACAGGTGGTAGCTCCATTGATTCAAACAAGATAAATAGTCGTCGGGTGTTCTTGATGGTTAGATATGCAAAATGTAGCCATAAAGTACTTTAGCGGAGGAAACTTTAACGCTCAAATTAAAGAGTAGTTTTCGAAAGAGAAACAAACGGAAAGAGCAAGAAAACTCTGTGTTGCCTTTTGTATATTAAGTGTAAAGTCAATAGAACATATCTGGCCGATGGCTTTCGTGATATATATATATATAGTATGCATGCACAGTCAGTCTCGTACACCTCCGGGGTATAGAAATTCTAGTTTCCTTAGGAAAGTGTTCCAAGATTATGGGATTCGTAATGAAAGATTTTTAAGAGATTTAGAATTCTATCAGTTAGAAAAGTTCGGGCTGTTACAAAGATTTTTTTCCTTATCGATAGCAGTTAAAGATCTCAATTCTAATTATGGGATATGGTTTCTACGATTTTAGGAAAAGATAAATATTATTTTAGTTGATCAAATAGTAATACTGAGTATCGAAAGGGTGTTTGAGCTATTCAGTTTACTAACTGAAAAGGATCATGTCGATAGGTATCGAGAGAGTGGATTGTGTTTATCTATTTGAAAGATATATCCCATATTAAGGATATATTTCAGTGTATCTCGCCTCGCGAAGCCGTGAACTCGATGGATTTCAAATATTATGATAATAAGCATTTGGACCGTGTTTCATTACCTCTTAAACTCCTATCATGAACCAACTCAAGAAAATAAAGAAAGAGAGGAAGAGGGAGTGAAATCAAGAGAAAGAAAGAGAGATTAGGGGGAGAAGATAGAGAGAGGAAGAGAATACAATGGAGAGATGAATTTCAATACAATTTCAATATATCCTATTATATGTTTTAGAGACTACTATTTATACTAATTCTATTAACCAAATTTGTTAACTACTAATTAATCTAACAATCACAATTAACCACTAACTATTTCTATTAACTACTAATCCTATGGTTAGTAGTTGTTACAATATTTCCGTCCTTTAAAGACATCATTGTCCTCAAAGATGGAAAATCAAGAATTGAGATTTGAATCCATAAATCTTGTACAAAGACTTGCATTTATGTTGAAAGATAAGGTGATGGAGACGAATAATGAGTGTAACTTGAATTGCAATTAGAATAATAGGAGAAAAATAGAGATGAGGAAACTTGAAAGAGAGTTTTTTTGAACTTCTTTTTGGTGAAGAATTTTGTTCGATGAACACAAAAAATTCAATCTTTGAAGAAATTAGCGAGAACCTACCATCAACTTCTTTTTTGGACATGCAAGACCCTTGTTCTTCCATAGGTTTTGATATTGTTTCATTTGCCATTTGATTTGTTTCATTGCTTTCCAATTTTTTTTAATCTTCTTGCTCTCTTTTAATCAAAATGTTGATATTTTCATCGATACCAAATATCTTCAATAAAATGTTGAATTTGTCATCAAGACTTGCCATAAAAGCGTCCAATTTTCAATCTTGTTCATCCATTTTCTTATCAATATGTGCATGAAATTCTTGTATTTTAATTTCTTGCCTTTTGAGATATTCTTCCAAGGTTTCATACAAAACTTCTTTTTCAATGGCTTCACATCCAATTTCTTTTATCATTTTTTAACCAAGGATTTGTATACTGTGATACCAATTTGTCATGAACCAACTCAAGAAAATAAAGAAAGAGAGGAAGAGGGAGTGAAATCAAGAGATAGAAAGAGAGATTAGGGGGAGAAGATAGAGAGAGGAAGAGAATACAGGGGAGAGAGGAATTTCAATACAACTTCAATATATGCCATTACATGTTTTAGAGATTACTATTTATACTAATTCTACTAACCAAACTTGTTAACTACTAACTAATCTAACAATTACAATTAACTACTAATTATTCCTATTAACTATGATTAACTACTAACTCTATGATTAGTAGTTGTTACAATTCCTTAATACCACTTCTTATTTATTAAAAAAAATAACTAATAACTAATAAACTAAAACCCCATGCGACTCTAATATTAAAAATTTCCTTTTATCCCTCATGTGATCTTTGATATCTCAGCGGCTAGTAAAAGTTCGTCCCAATATCTGTAGGTTACACGTTGCTTCCATAACCTTCTTATTCTGGGATTACAGTGCAACTTAGACGTCACGGAAATGACAAGTGGCTTGTGCTAGGTAGGTTTGGGTGCACCAGGGTCCATCAAACAACAACACGCGGATTGATCTGGGTGGATCTAGAATCGTCCCTGCTTTTGCTCTTTTAATTTATTTATGAAGTAATATATGCTTACGCTTCTTTAGATTAGATAGAATCTCAAATCCAAAGCCAGCAGCATCAAGCAAAGAGCAGAGAGGTCCAGAATCGTCCTTGTTTTTGCTCTCTAATTTATTTATGAAATACTTATTGCTTACCCTTCTCCAGATAAGATAGAATCTCAAGTCCAAAGACAGCAGCAACAAGCAAAGCGCAGAGGGGTTTAATATCTTCCGCTCAAGTGTGTTTGCTCGAGTTGCCTGCCATAAATACTCTGGGTCGCTTCTTAACTTGCGTTTAAGTTTGTTTGTTTCTGTGGTCCGCGATTCAAATCTATGGCTTTGAGGCAAACAGTTGTACGGGGCGCTTATGCCGGCTCATGTGTTGCTTTTTTGCTCTGTTATTTATTTACTTTTTCTGATGCTTTAATTAATATTTGATCTCTTTGTTCTTCTGTTATGATAAACAGCCGAGACAAATTATATGGTGGAGATCCTATGGGGCAATGAGTCACCGATCATCTAGGGAGTGGGGCCGGAGGGGGGGACCTGCAACTGCAACATGCTATGGTGAAGGACGTAACACGAATAAAGAGAGTGTCGTGTCCTCGTCAAAGCCGTTGGCAGGGAGATCCGGATCATGGACAAGGCCCTTGTCCACTATAGTTGACTACAGCCAAGATCAACAACACTACAATAAGCCAAGGTCAGCCTGGATTACTTTCAAATTAAATCTTAGATGTTTCGCTTGTTCGGGCTATGTGATGATTTCTCTTCTTTTTCAAATAGAGAATTCGTCTTTTTTGATCCTCACCTCACACAACACCACTCGTATGACAGTCACATGTCTTTTCATTAGGGAATTGCTGAAGGGGGACTATGTACCGGTTTTTGCGGCACTTGGAATGATAGTGGTGTCTGTGAGCTTTGGGTTGCACACAGCGAAGCAGCAGCTGAAGCATTGCCCGGGAGTCTGGGTGAGGAAAGACAAGCGGGAGACTCTACCGGAAGTGGTGGAGCCGGACCTCGTCGAGGACAAAGCACAAAGTTTCATCAATCGCTCCTTCTTCCGAAAGGTGGCCCACATTCAGGACTCCTCTCTCCATAATGCTGTTCCTAATCCCATCCGCGGGGACCCATTTGTCAGGTAGGGTAGGGTGGCATCTAGAAATCCCCAGAATTTGTAAAAATTGTATATCCGCTCGGTTCCAAGCCCAAACATATACTTATTTATGCTTCAAAATATTTCATTTTTATATATATTTATCAGATTAAATTAATCCTTGCTTTCCGTTACAGCAAACCTCGTGTTGAATCTCTCAAGTCCATCGGGATCGATCCAAAGCATTCATAACCCTTCTTCACATTGTCTCGTTTTTCTTCAATCGACCTGCTGTTTGTGTTCGTCTGGATGTGCTATGGTTTGGACGTTATCCTGTCAATGAGGCCCTGCTCAACGTAGATTTTAATTGAAACTTATGTATTCCCAATAAGCCTGTTGTATATATAGCTAGTCGGATCTCACGTGCCCTGCAAATGCTTTCAATAAAAAATGAAGCAAGGAAGCAAGGTCATTCCGGATTAATCTCAGGAGATTTCAAGTTTCAATTGGGCAACACGACGAATAATATAAAATTAAATAAATTTTAAGAGCTGGTGGTACGCTTGTTTAAACATACGTGACTACATGGATGGTACTAATTTGATTAGGAAAGTATCTCGACATGCAGCAATAATTATTAATGCGATTCACATTGGCTGCAATAATTTGGTGATCGAGATTGAAGTATTAAAAAGACATTAGGTCTAATTTCCATGTCCTATTCACTGACTCGGAACTCCGTAAAAGAAACAGAACCACATGAATATAGGATAAATTTTGAGCAAGCCCAAAATTTTTAGCAATCGCCACTTCTTCATTTCCAAAACTTACGTACTAATATAGGATAAATTGGACATAGTGGTAAACAAAAAGGATCGTTATGGTGACTAAACGTACGAAGAGGATAAAATGGACAAAGTGGAAAGAATCGTTATGGTGACTGAACATGTAAATATCTTTGAAGTGACTACCCAAGCATACAAGCATTAAAAATTCTACAAAATCGAAGTGAATGAACAGGAAAGCATCGCGATAAGTGGTTCATACCAGAAATTAAAGTTAAGAGTTGAACTGAAATCACTTAAAACTATTCCCTATAATAAAAATTCTAATTTCAAATTTAAGTAAAATACAAATTAAAAGAACAGCCCTTGTTTTTCCCTTGCTAAGTCTTTTAATTAGTGTTAAGAATTGATGGTATATGGTTCAATAGTCCATTATCATGAAGTATCGGCAAGCCCATAATCGTAAGCTCTGCGAATCGGAAAACAGTCTCTTAGTAAACACTCTTATGCTTGATTTTTGTACAGTTGAAGTCCCTCTCTCCACCTAAGTCTCTCAATTGCTATCTTTCTACGCCAACACTCGGTGAAACTCTTTTAGTTATTATCTTACTTCTCTCGACTTTCTGACCTCTCGGTCCCTTCGATCCCTGCAGAGATAATTCCTATTATGTGATAGATATCTTAGTCATGATTATCTGATAAAAAAATTTTAACAAATTTAAACCTTACTTATTTTGGTACAAATCTATTGCGATTTCTCTCTATAAGGAAGTTTGATGGAGACTTCCTTATTCTCCACGATAACTAAAATTTTCTTATTTTAGAGAACTCTGAATCTATAGGAAGTCTACGACTATGATTCTTGCAATTTTGGAAGATCCCTAGAGATCTCTCGACAAGATAAGTAGGGTTTCTACGACTAAATGCATACGAGACTCATCACACATGCTATATATATTATACAGAAATAACCTATCAGATACGCATAGACTCACAAGGTTCAGACTCTTTTAGTTGTTCATTCATCTTTGACTGCTTTTTCTGACATGAGTGTCTGAGTCTCCACCGTTGGAGTTACCTTCGATGGGTTTTTGTAGGTCTACTCTCCGAAAACAATCTAGTAAACACAACATCACTAGTTTCTCGTTCAACCAGAAGTACGATTTAATGTGAAGTCAAATTTGGTTTCAACAGATTGGCATCGTTTCTAGAAACGACTGATTGATCACCCAAGGATGCTTACACCCCCCTATTTCAATCTTTCCCCCTAAGACCACCATGTTGCAGAAAATAAAGAACGGAGATAACACCTCCAAGTTGATATCCAAAGTGGGAGGACAAACGTCCAATCCGACGGACTTACCCCCCACTAAACGGCCAGACACTTCAGCCCCCTGCTCTTAACATCCGACTGAATCACCCCCGCTTAGAGATCTCCAATCTCCTACAATTCAACCTCAAACCTATCTAGCTCCTCCCCCCGCACTTGCTTCTCCTAACCAGGTCCACCATTTCAGATGGAAAAACTAGAGTTCTGGATATATGGGATGAGTAAATAGTTAGAAGAAATCAGTCGCATTCTTTGACACGAAGCTTCATCTTCTACTGAGAAGACGGTGTACTCACGTTCATGTAGACTATAGCCCCGCATACGCCCAAAGCCTTTGGTAACATCTCGATGGGAGCTGGAGGATCTGAAAAAGCAAGTTGAAGAGCTTGTAGCTGCTGAATTCCAGTGAGATAATGCAAGACAAGACGACCCTGACCATTACATCCCTAACTTTTCTCCGTTTGGTCATACATTTGTCACCGAGCCAATACCATGCAATGTCATCCTTCTCCTATGGAGATGTACGATGGCACTGCTGACTTCAGAGACCACGCCGCCATTTTGTGATAGTTATTCAAGAGTTTTATGCTTGAGCTGAGAAGTACATCACCGTTAAAGAAGTCAAAGCATTTAATAAACGTTGAAGTGGGCAAGAAAGGAATGAGTGCAATCGACCTCCGCCGTGCCAGCCATCATTGAAAAGTACTCGAGTAGGACCTCTACACCCTTACAGGTTTACTAATAACACCCCTTTGAACTACACGTTTAGGTAGATCTTGATGCAAATCAAAAACCGATCTTATGTCAATTGGCCTCCTCCCTCAAGGGGGGATGACTCCAAATGAGACAAAACTCGGTATTGCAATGTTTATCGAGAACATGGCCACATAACGGATGAGTGTCGAAGAATGAAGGATGAGTTTGAAACTTTAGTCAGGGAAGGAAGGCTGCAGAGATTCATTGATGTGAGACGAGGAGGTAATCCCCTGCAGAGATAGGGAGAAAGGGATCAACCGAAAATGAGACACATTGAATCAGCAAAACCCCCAGTCACAGGTGCTGTCTGGAACTAGCCCCAAGGGGTCATTCTTGAAGTATAGAGAGAAGATCCTTCGCAATGCTCAGTTGACTATTAGGTTACTCTGGTATTTCAGAGACTAGAGACACCATCTTCCAAGAAAGTTCTTACTACTCGCACTGAGAAGGGGAAGAAGAGGAAAAGACCAACGATCGGTTTTGACGACGAGGAACTAGTGAGAGTTGGTTTAGTACAACACGATCCTCATGTTGTTACCACTATGATAGGGCATTTCACTATCAAAAAAATCTTTGTCAATCAAGGAGTAGTCTGCGACATCCTCTATTAGAAAGTATTCCAACAAATGGGCTTCAACTACACCGATCTCTAATCTCACGCTGGCCCATTGAAAGGACTCTCTGATAAGTAGGTATACCCCGAAGGCACTATCGAGCTGCCGGTAACTTTGGGAGCATTACTTAATCACTCCACCTCCACAATTACGTTCAATGTGGTGAAATTGACATCTCCCTATAATGCCATCTTGGGCCACCCTAGGCTGGATGATTTGGAAGCATTGCCAAGTACCGAACACATATAGTTCAAGTTTAGAACACCTCTTGGCATCAGAACACTCGAATGTGATCCGGATCCATCGAAAGTCCCAACTTAGTGATCTCTACCTACTATTAATTATAGTGACAACTTCTTATTATTACTACTTCGTTCTTTCGATTTTGGATTGATTTTATCATATTTCTATGAGTTTCGACTAGCAAAAACTAATATATGGGATTTCACTCTCGAATGGGTTCTCCCACTATCTCTCAACTCCATGCATTGCATGGGTTGCTAACACTAGGTCTCAGCTCCATAACTCTCATGGATTCCGTACTTACTCTCTTGGTTCTACACCCTAGGTTACTTGCTTGACCCTACAACTTAGTTTCTTGGCTCCACACCACACGCCGAACATTCTTTGGATATGCTCTCAATTATATTTGCTATATAGGAATTCCCTCGATTCTAAGTTTTATTGGGAATTCTCTTAGCACCACGCCCTACACGAGTGTAAACATAAAGGAATGGTCTAGTTCTCTTCCTCTCAACAGTATTGTCTACGAATTATGTCTCTATCTCCATACATGCCCTCACGGTTATCATAGGGCCATGAACAGCCCAACGATCGAGTTGTTCTACTCTCTACATGATCAAAGTAATTAAAGGGAAAAGATGAATTTGGGAAAACTCATATGACATTCACACAAGATGAAGAATATAGAATCCAGAAACAAGGTACATCAAGAAAAGAAAACTAAAAAGTTCATGTGTGATAACTAAGGAGATAGAGTAGGAGCAGGCCTCTATCGTAGACCCTCGAAACCAGTTAGGAAAGCAATGACGTGGGCGCTTGCATCAACTACTTCCTGGGAAAAACCAATCCCATAAGCATTGGCTAGACTTGGACCTGGCATTTAAATGTCAGCACCACCAGCATTGTTTACCAAGCACTCCCCCAACTCTGCTTTGCGGATGATTTCTTCCGCACAATGTAGGTTATCAGAAAGCTCATGACAATCACACTGATGATTTTCCAGAATCTCCACGATTTTGCCCTTTAGGTTTGCAAACTTCTTCTTTGAGATAAGAAGTAATTTCTCCCCTTCTTGCTTCAACCTCTTGGCAGTCACCCACCTTGTCTCAGTCCTACTCAGTAGAGCCTCCAACCTCTCACATTACGTAAGGGCCGCGTTGCACTGCTCAAACGCAAAATCCCTATTCATTTTTAACCACCTTATCTCTTTTTCTTTTTTGTGCAAGGCGGTATCTATCACCCTTCCCTCCTCTTGTTCTTTCTCCCTTTGGGCAAGAGCGGCTCGAAACTGGGAGATTTCCTTGCCCCTATGATCTGTTATTTCCTCTAGATGACCTACTAGTTGATTCTTCATTAACATTTGGAATTTGGCCATGGCGGCAGTCTACACACAATGTACCAAATCACATAAATCGTAATTGAAATACCAAGTTCATCAATACACTAAGAAAAGAAGTATACCTGAATCCCAAGAGCAATTACAACCTCTTCCCTTGCTCCATGGTTAAGCGATTCAACTCTAATTCAGAGCGATGAAAATCTAGCCTATCGACAAATTTCTTCGTCTCAACAATGTCTAAGTAACTAAAATAATTACTCTCATAGCTAATCGCTACGGTATCTCTCCTTTACTTTTTCAGACAAACATGTGTTCTGAAAGGACACTCAAGGTCATAACCCTTGGTCCCCTCTCTTCCTTGCCTATACCCGGAGCACTAGGGGAAGTGTCCTCCCCCTCAAAATCAGCAGCTCCAACATCTGCACTTGCTTTCTCAACACCTTCAATAGCCAAAATTGGTACCAAAGGCTCCTTTCTCTCAACGGCCTCCAACTTCTCAGATAGAGACCACTAATTTTCTCTTCTTCCTCTTGGGAACTAGGGTAGCAATAGGGCATGTGTCACTAGCCCCTTCTCCTGAGGCACTTTCTCCATCCTTAACACTCTTCTTACACCGAATTCTCATTACCTGGTTGCTGCTTCTTAACCAAAAGAGTCCTTTCGATCCTTACTTTCTTGCTCAACAAGTCAGCCATCTTCAACATCTGGTCATCAAGGGTAGGAGCCTTCAATATCACACTGGCTCCCCAAAAGCTCTCGGTAATGCCGACACCAACTCCTTCTTCTTAAATTCCACAATAAAGAATTTCTTCATCCAACTCTTATCTATGCTTTCCTTGTATAAGAACCTCCACCCAAAATCTGGTCTCATCTGAACACAAATCGAACCCCTAGTAAAACCCTTAGTCCCCGGTAAATAAAAATTAAAAGACAGAATTTCAAAATTGAAATCTAAGTGACAAAAACTCAACACATTCACCACCACCAGGATCAACCGCCAAGCACTTAGAATTAGTAGAGCTAAAAAAATATTCTAATCTCTCAAAATCTCCATCAAAACACCTAACCAGGGCACCTTTAGGCCGTACCTAATGTACACTTTTTACGTACTCCTAGTATATTGGCAATGAGGTATCATGCACCATATTCGCCCTTTCATCTTTTGAGGGTAGCCATAAATAAAAATCATCTTCTAGACCTATTGATTTCACAACCCCCTTCAACTTTTCATTGGTTCTCAAACTCTTGACTTCGCTAATTCTGACTATCGCGATTATCTTAGAAATTTCATAAACCCTAGAATGAGAAATTCTCTCTCTCAACAAAGTAAACCGGTAAAAGCACTACAATGTCTGTAACCAATCATAGGCCAAACGATAAAAAATGCATTGAAGAAAGTTTACGAAAATCGAGGCATCACATCCCATATTTAATGCTCATTATCGAGTTTTCCACTTAATCGAAACCGCTCCACTTTCGTGTCTATTTAATTTCCACATAACTTTAATTCAACTCCTAACACCCTTTCTATGAAACGACATTAAGAGTAGGGCAAAGAATAGTATATGATCTGACAGCCTATTATCATAAAGTATTGGCAGGCCCATAATCATAAGACTCATGAACCATTAAGTGGTCTCTTGATAAACACTCTTACACTTTTGATTTTTGTACAGTTAATTCCCTCTCTCCATTAAGTCTCTCGATCACAATCTTTCTTGATTGACACTTAGTGAAACCCTCTCAGTCACCATCTTATTTCTCTCGACCTTCTAACCTCTCAGTCGCTTCGGTCCCTATAGAGATAATTCCTATTACACGACGGTTCTCTTAGTCATGATTATCCAATAAGGAAAGAAATCTTTAACAAATTAAACCTTCCTTATTTTGGTACGAATCTATTACATTCTTTCCCTGTAAGGAAAATAAAACTCCTAACAACAAAAACTTCCCTATTCTCCAAGATAATAATCGAAACTTCCTATCTTAGTGGACTACGAATCTATAAGAAGTCTACGACTATGATTCCTATAATGTTGGAAGATCTCCAAAGATCTCTTCATAAGGTAAGTGGGTTTCCTATGCCTCTAAACGCATATGAGACTCACCACACATACTATATATACTATGTAGAGACAACCTACTAGATACACACACTTAACTCTATATATAGCACACAGAGATTATACAAGACTCAAACTTTTTTAGTCATTTATTTCACCTTTACCGTTTTTTCTGATTTGAGCGTTGTTGCCTTTTTAACCGGAGCCACCTCTTATGGGCTTTTTGCAAGTTTACTCTCCAAGGACAACCAACAAATGCAACATCACTAATTCTCCATTGGAGCCAAAAAAACAATTTGCTGTTAAGTCAAATTTGACTTCAAAAAGAGTAAAGCAAAGGTAATACAGGCCAATGGTGTGAACCAGTCTATTACTTTATGCGGAAGTATAAGCACCAGTCATTTAAAACTAAATATAACAATAAAACACGGGCCGCTCATAAAAAATATATATAAGCAGACGTAATAGTAATTATAGTAAGGAAGGATTTATAGAAGTACTTGTACCGACCGTCAGGCTTATCATTCCAAGATTCAGAACTCTGCAAATTCATGGAACAGCTAGAATACATAAATTAGTTTGCTCATTTGTTTAAAAGTACAAATTGAGTAGTAGAGAAACGTAAGTCAGCTAGAGAAATAGAAAAAGGTGACAAAAGATCATGTATTCTCGAACTTAGTTGGATTTTAAAGTTAGGCCTAATAAATATATTATGTCTTATTTTTTGAACTTCACCGGATGAAAGTAGTTTTTCGTGATAGTCTATGTATTAAGAAATGGTCTCAAACATGTGTTGTTTCCAAATTCGGTTGAAAGTTACTGGTGGGAATTATGAAAGTTAACACTAGTTTCTTGATAAAAGTTATTCCATAATAATTTTGAAATTGAATTTTTTGTTTTAATTAAATTGTATATTTTATTTTTTCACATAAAATTAAAAATTTCAGTGAAAAGATTCAATTTAAATGAACTTGACTTATTCTTTTATTAGCTTCAAACGAAGTTTTTTTTTTCTTTTTTTTTTGGGTGAAAGCTTCAAACGAAGCTTTAAATGACTGCATCAAGTTTACAAACAAGACTGAAAGCTTGCACCCCACAAGAGGGAAAACCCCTAATCTAAAAGGGGCTTGAGATAAGTAAGAAGTTGTTAAATGAAAATTTTTACTCTATTAATCAACTGACCCAGATATATTCATTATGAAAACTTCTCTCAAAGTTTTTTACACATATACAAGCACAACTAGGTGAGTTTGTGTCTGGAAAGATATACGTTACCGTAGTGAAAAGTAAACTGCATGTTTAATAAATATTTGATTGAATCCAACTCAAATGTAAACAACATTAGTAATTTGGATTCACGTTCACGATGATTAAAAACACATAATAATCTTAAGTATGTGCAATATAGATACAATATAATTATGAACGTACGTAGAATTTAATACATAGTTTCTTATATTTTTGGATAATTTTTTTTGTTAGATAAAATTAAATTAGTAGCGACTAAATACCCATATCATATTTTGGTAATCATGTGATAAATGTATTGCGTTCAGATTTAATTTTTTCATCTGAACGATGAACTGGGTCGGATTCAATCAACCAATTGTATTTTTCCAATCTAACGATACATGGCCGGTAGAGACACAAAAACAAAAGTAGCAGGCCTTGTTGCCCGTAACAAAATGAGACGCGCCGAAAAGAAGCCTGCCCAAAATTGAGCATGCTGAACACGTAGGCGTCGCCTACGTGGCAATAGGTGATTGGATCGTTGCACGTGGCACAGAATATCATTGGTTAAAACAACGAGATGGGCATTAGGAGTCGTCCTCTTTAGATCCGGATACTCTAATTTTAACCCTGTGGAAATAGCAGGGAAAGGGCGATCTCGTTAGGGAGAGAGAGACTGAGTCGTTTGGGTAGAGCTCAGGGGGTTTGTTCACTTCCAGATCTCGATCAGTGGAAGCGGGCTAAGAGCTTCTTCTTCACCTGCGCCTTCAGCTTGCGATTCGCAATGGAACGAAAACGGTTTCCTTTCCAAATAGCGTTGCTGTTCTCACTTTTCGCTGCTGCGCTATTAAATCTCTCTTCTTCCTCTGACTCTGACACGGTAAATTTCCCACCTTTTCTCTTTCCCAGTCGTTCTTCTTGTTTGCTTATCCTTTTTCTCACAACTTGCTATTTTGTTGATTCCCTGTTTTAGATCTTCTACGAGTCCTTTGACGAATCTTTTGAGGATCGCTGGATCCTTTCCAAGAAGGATGACTATAAAGGTTTGCTTTTTCCGATCTCGTAAACGATGTCGTGGCCTCTTTAATTCTAACTGATTCACAATTATACTCGTCTCCTATTGTGTTATAAATTCTAAAGGCCATATTTCGGTTTGGAAATAGTTCTTCTTTGTTAAGAATGTCTTTAGATAATCCACATGACCTTATATTAACTTACCCGTTCATTCCGTGATAAGATTTAGCTTTTTGGCAAAAATTACCGAGTAAAGGCTGATGCAAGGCCTATCCGTATTGCGATGGCATAAGATAGTTCCAATTTGATAATTTGCCTTTCTTCATGTATCCAACCCTATCTTTTTTTCAATTTAGTTCCTGTAGGACTTTGTTGTTCGCTAATTATCTGAGAACTTGTGGAAATATTGCATTTTGCATTTAAAACATATTTGCCTAGTCAATGCATTTACGTAGGAATTTAGGTTTTTCCGTATTCTATATCTTTTTTAATGATTTCTATTGCTTCAAATCTTTGAAAAAAATTTGTTATTTTCTTTAGTACAAATGGCTGATTTGTTTTTGGGCACTAGGTGTATGGAAGCACTCAAAGAGTGACGGTCATAATGACTACGGACTCCTTGTGAGCGAGAAAGCTAGAAAGTATGCAATAGTTAAAGAACTTGGAGAGTCTGTAAGTCTTAAGGACAGGACAATTGTCCTTCAATTTGAGACTCGTCTCCAAAATGGTTTAGAATGTGGCGGTGCATACTTGAAATTCCTTCGACCTCAAGTGGCAGGATGGAAGCCCAAGGACTTTGACAATGAATGTCCCTATTCGATCATGTTTGGACCTGATAAATGTGGTGCAACAAACAAGGTGCATTTCATCCTCAAGCATAAAAACCCAAAGAGTGGGGAATATGTTGAACACCACCTCAATTACCCTCCATCAGTCCCATCTGACAAGCTCACTCATGTGTATACTGCCATCTTGAGACCTGATAATGAGTTGAGAATTTTAATTGATGGTGAGGAGAAGAAGAAGGCAGATTTTCTCTCAGCCGACGACTTTGATCCTCCAATCATCCCTGCCAAGACTATTCCTGACCCAGATGATAAAAAGCCTGAGGATTGGGATGAGAGGGCTAAGATTCCTGACCCTGATGCAGTTAAGCCAGATGACTGGGATGAGGATGCGCCCATGGAAATTGAAGATGAAGAAGCTGTAAAACCTGATGGCTGGCTGGATGATGAACCTGAGGAAATTGATGATCCTGATGCATCAAAACCAGAAGATTGGGATGATGATGAGGATGGTGAATGGGAGGCTCCAAAAATTGATAACCCCAAATGCGTGACAGCACCTGGTTGTGGTGAATGGAAGAGGCCGACGAAAAGGAATCCAGCTTACAAAGGGAAGTGGCACGCACCCCTTATTGATAACCCAAATTACAAGGGAATCTGGAAACCCCAGCAGATACCAAATCCTGATTACTTTGAACTTGACAAGCCTGATTTTGAGCCAATTGCTGCCATTGGCATCGAGATCTGGACAATGCAAGATGGCATATTGTTTGACAATATTCTGATAGCAAGTGATGAGAAAACTGCTACAACCTATAGGGATACCATATGGCAGCCAAAATTCCAAGTTGAAAAAGAGAAACAGAAAGCTGAAGATGTGGCGTCTGGTCTATCAGATAGTCTCTCCGGTTTGCAGGTCTTGACCAACTTGCCCTCACTACTACTTTTTTCAATTATAATTATTATTTGGTGCAGTTGAGAACTTCGCTTTCGTTTTACAGAATAAGGTGTTTGACCTACTCTACAAGATAGCAGATATTCCTTTCTTAGATGCATACAAGCTTAAAATTCTTGTGAGTTTAAGCAAACTGTGTTTCCGTATATCGACTGTTTTGGACCTGAATACTTGATGACAAGTGATTTTCTGCGTCAGGATCTCATTGAGAGGGGAGAGAAACAACCAAACATTACAATCAGCATCCTTGTCGCAACATTTGTAATCTTATTGACAGTATTCTTCAGGCTTATATTTGGTGGGAAGAAGACAGTAAGTCATTAATTGTTTGCGAAGTCCATAATATCCTTTTATTTTGTGTAGTATCTTTTGTTGCAATGCATGCTTAACATTCTTTTGCTACAGGAGAAACCGGCAGAGACAAGTAATCTGGGGGATGCTGGGACTTCCCGGAGCCAGGAATGCAGTGAGGAGAGAGAGCAAGAGAATAACAAGGAAGACACTACTGCTTCACGTCGGAGGTCCATTAGGCGTGAAACCTGAAAGGATAAGGGAACACTGCCGTTGCTTTAACTTTTACATTTTTTTCCCCACTCTGGGCTTTCTAGTTTCCTTTGTCAACTCATTCTAAGTTCCTGTAGGAATTTTGTTACCGGTGTTCTAAGAATTGATCGTACAAGAGTGTAAATGATTTCTTCCTCAGCTATGATCTTTGGTTTCCCGCCGGCTGTTAGCTGAATGTGTTTAGAATCATGGGAGACTTGAATGCCTACATTTGTACACCCCTCTAAGCTTCAACTTTTCTGGTTGTCTAAACATATAGTGGCAGAATGTTGCCATTGTTCTCTCTAGATGTGCATCCAAGTTTCAAATCTACAATCAAGCCGGTGGTCTACCTTTGTCATGCTAGTCCAGCTAGGAATACATACCATGGCACGAATCAATGTCGGTACATTCAACATCTTAATTTGTTCGTGGTAGATTCTGAAAAATCTTGTGGGGCTTTGCATGTTATACTATCGAATGGTACATGATCAATCATCCTCAGTGGCTAGATTTGCTCTTGCAATCGAATAATTGTCGATGTCAACAACACATCGTTAGGTTTCCAAGAAAATAGCCCAGTAGTTATAATCTTGTTTTTCCCAATATGTTAGTTTCGGATCTAAAAAAAAAATAATAATAACACATTGTCAATCTAGATGCTCGGTATGCTTCCGTACTTGCATCTACCCAAACATAGGTAGGAGCAAACCAAAATCATTTGATTGTGAATGTCAACAAAGCATGCCGATTTCCTTGTGCTAAAGATAAAAATTAAGATACTTCATTATTGTTATGGTCCATCTTTCATTTTATGTTTTTTCCTAGTATTATTAGTTCATAAAAAGGCTCAGCCTGGGGATGGTGGGTGCCCCTGTAAGGGCTCAGAACGAAAATTTTGGTGAGGGTACTCCCCCGAAACTCCTCTTTTTTTCCCGGTTTTGTAAACTATTTAAATGATGGTTTTCCAAACAGTGTTGGTTGCATAATAACACCCGGGCCATTTTTTTTATTTTTTTTTTGGTACGGACATCCCTGGTGTTCGGAGTTTTGATCCTATTAATCCGAACCGACTGCTGCAGTGACTCTATTCGGAGGACAGGTCTTTCAACGAGAAACACTCCATACACATGAGGATCCGATACTCTCAGCGGGAGTCAAATCTCGATCATGTTTATAGGTACTCAACCTCACATCCAGTTGAGCCAATCTACGTTGGTACACCGGAGCCATTTGGATGCAATTGTTCTTGACTTTGTCTTCTTACATATATATAGATATATATATATATTTCTAAACAAAACAATTTCAAACTAATAAGACATTTAAAATGTAATTAAGAAAATTTTATTTAGAAAGAAAATAAAATTTAAAAAATATTATATTTAAAGCAAGAAACCATTTTCCAAATTTTACTAGAAACCGTGCTTAGCCAATCCCACCTATACCAAAATGAAAAGATGGATTGCAACATCACGTGTTCTCAGAGACAAAAGATAATAAATTTCCAAATACACCTTGGTGAAGCTCTGAACGATTCTTTTCATCGATTTGGAAATTTCTTTTCTCAAACAAAAGAAAAGGAACATGGAGTTTCCAGCAGAATGCACTTTCAAAGCAATACCAATCATTTACCCCGCAGTCCGGGAGGATGGGAAAGTGAGGAAGGAGTTGAGATCATCTCATTTGGACCAAGATCGCTGATGGTTGGCCACTGTTTGTGGTGATTAGTGACGGATTGGTAAGGCATCGCTAAGGCTAAAGCCTGAAAATTGCTAATGAAATATTAAAAAGAGAATGACTAAAAGCCTGAAAATTGATAATGAAATATTAAAAGGACGATGAGTAAAAAAAATATCATCAGCTCAACATCAATTCAGTTAACCTATTTTATTTATCAATTTATTTAATATAATATTTCCACTTTTCTTTTAGGATGTGTGCAGGAGCCAAAACTTTAAAAGCAAAATATTATAAAGAGTATTTTAAGGAGAAATTGGTGAACAGAGGGGTAAATGTCAACCCCATAAAATTTAATTTCGATTGTTATAATAAAATATACTACAAGGATAAATTTCAACCCAATAGCGGTGCAATGGACAAACCATACCAAGAAAGAAGCTTAACAACAGTTAATTTGCTCAAGACTCGCTTGACAACCTAAAAATGCATCAACAATTAGGGTTGAATTGAGGCAGGTACAGATTTATTTCATATCATGTTCCACTTGGCTGCCGAATAGACACAAGATTAATGCAAGGCAATCATGCAAATAAATTGTGATTTCAGAAGATACCTCTACTAAGAACTGATTAACCAGGATGGGTATCCTAATCATCCAAATGGCCAACACCTCCACTTATTTTTTGAACGTATTTTGTAACAACATGAAGGCTCTCCATCTTTACCAACATATTTTTTGCTAAGAACATCAGGTAGAAGTTCTAAAACAAGTCTTCCGACTTGTTATGAACTTGCAACCCCCTCAAACTCACCATAGTGAAATGGTTAGCAAGAGTTTTGCCTTTTTGTAAGTTCCCCAAAAAAGAAAAAAGAGTCTAAATTTGCCATTCCTCTTTTGTGAATATTTAAGTTTCTTCTTCAGGTCAAGTGGCATTAACCCGGAAATATATATAGAATACATATCAAGGATATAGGCCTTATTTAGCTCCCCTTTTCTCTTCCTGTGGTAGACAAGCTCTTTGTTCTTCTTTGCATCACACGTCCCAGTCTTGTGTGTCAGCGAAAAAAGTATGAGGCAAGGATTCCGACCAGACTTTTGCCGCCTTTGCCTATTCCTATGGTCATTTGGGAAGATATATCGGTGGATTTCATCAATGGGCTGCCCCAATCACAAGAGAGAGATTGTATTTTTGTGATAGTTATCGAAATATGGACACTTTATTGGGTTGAAATATCCTCATACAACAAAATCAGTAGCGGAGGTTTTTGTTAAGGAGGTGGTCAGATTACATAGAGTCCCAAGGTCCATTGTAAATGACCGAGACCCACTCTTCCTAAGTAATTTTTGGACTGAGACCCACTCTTACATCATAAACGACCGAGACATACCTACGATGCTTTACTTTAGAGCAGCCAAATGGGTGGTTTACTTGGTTACCGTGGACAGAATTTAGCTACAATACGAATTATCATACAACCGCCAGAATGACTCCATTCCAAGCAGTTTATGGATGACCTTCTCCCACGGTGCACAGGTTCCTCTCCGGAGAAACATGACCAGAAGCAGTGGCAAGAGAGCTCTCGGATAGAGATGAAAACCTAAAACAACTCCAGTACAATCTTAGGGTGCAGCAACAGATGGTTAAATTTGCCAATACTCATAGAAGGCACGTGCAATATAACGTTGGTTATCTAGTTTTCCTTAAGCTGCGTCCTTCAAAACAGACTTCAGTCCAAAATGTGAGCAATGCAAAGCTGGCCACTAGATAATATGGTCCGTCTCCCATGACGCAAAAAATAGGTGAAGTGGCTTATAAAATCCAGCTACCCGACAGCTCTTGGATACACCCCATTTTCCATGTATCATAGTTGAAAAAAATGATTGGAAATCATGCACAAGAATCAAAACTACATCATTCTCTAAAGTCTGATAGCAAGCTCTGTGAACCCACCAAAATACTAGAAGAAAAGGTGGTGCCAAAAGGGGGTCAAACTCGTAGACAATTACTTGTCCGATGGAAGAGTGGTACCAAAGATGATACAACATGGATCAACCTATCAGATAGCCTTGAGGATAAGCTGAATTTTCAGCATGGGCAATGTTATGAAAGAAGCAGCAGAGGACTAGCTGGATGATAAAATGGCAATGACTAAAGAAGTGGCTAATGAGATGGAGCCTAAGAGGCTTAAAGTCTATCATCGTAGAAGAAAGTTGAACCAGAAGACTGTTACGTAACCACCTCCGTAAGGGGAATCCAAAGTAGTTATGGGAGGTAATATAAGATGAGAGGTTATAAAAATATGAGAGGTAATACTGTAAAGGGTAGATAATAACTTTTTTGTTTTTGGTCAGCTAAGGCTGAATGGGTAGAGTCGGAGATTCTAAATTTGTTATTTCTCTTCTTGTATTGGATTTTTCTTCTTCCTTTTAATGAAGGTTCTCAGGTCATTTCACTAAATTCTCTCTCTCTCTTGCTTCCTCTTGCCATTTCAGACTCTTTTTCCTTCTTTCCTCCTAACAACCTCTATTAAGCAACTAACTCCCGCACAAAATGCCGCAGAAATAGAAATTTCCTTTATATCCACAAACACCTGTCTAGAATTCGAACATACTAAAAGCTGCACCCTGAATACATCCTCACCAATCAAGTCCAGACATTATCATCCAACTTAGATAAAAGATGCCAAACGTGTTTGAACTGAGCCTTTTTTGTTCCAATCCATCACTCTCTTCAACCCTAACCCCCTCCCTCCTCGTTCGATGAACAAGGGACGAAGCAACCTTGACTTTATGGTGATCAAGAGATGGATCAAACCATAAAAACTAAGACATAATCTGCTCGATCTTCTTGCAAATCACCTTTGGAAAAAAAAAGTACAACCAATACTATTGAATTGAGAACACTATCGAACTCGCCAACTGAAGCCGACTTGAATATGATAAATGTCTGCTCGTCCCATGTGGTTAGTTTGCATGGAACGGCTCTAGACAAGTGACTATTCGTTTCAAAGTGGGATTTACACATCATCAGCACACCACTTCTGTTTGTGTCGGAGAGAGACAGTTGACCACATGTTTTTTCACTGCCCTTTCTCAAGAGCAGTGTGACGATTGACCATGGTGCACCATATTCTTTCATCTTTTGCTATCTCCCAGTCTGGCATTCAACTTTTCTCCTTTCCCCAGTGAGGCATCCTTGTCGGCAGAATAGGATCTTCAAATGTCTCATCAGTGCTGCTATTTATTATATCTGGATGGAGAGGAACAAAACAAGACCGGTGAGCAACATCTTCCACCACGTGTTATTGCGGCTTTTATTACTGTAATATTACATTCCATTCGGCATGATACTTAGATCATTTGGTATAAGTCATACATAGTAGCATGTTAGACTTATAGGATATGTGAAGACATATCCTGATACTCATGTATTCATATTATTTTTTGATATATATTTATATAAATATATATATATATATTCTTTTACATAAAAAAAAATGAAGGTGGAAGAAAGTGGTGAAATCACTTTGCCATGCCAAATTTGGAGAAGCAAGCATATGCAGTAGACCGATGGAAATGCAGGTTAGGGAAGATGATAAAACACCATTTTGGAGAACACGTTTGCAATCCTACCCTACTTATGTGACCCTATTTACATTTTTTGACAACAAAACTCAAAAAAAAAAAGTTAAAAAGTAGTTGAAATCAACATAAGTTACAAATATTTTGTTTTGGAACTTTTGTTGTTGCTGACATTTTTTTTGGGAAAAAAAAAACTTCTGAAAGATTAGTATAATAAATACATATAAGCTGCCAAGTTGCAAAAGAAACTTGAAAGCAATAAGTCCTACTTCAAGCCCCCAAAAAAGTGAAGATAAATAGTTTAAAACATAGCACGCTCTAGCATGACCACCAGCTGATGCCAAAAGTATACTACAACAGCAACCCTAGTAAGATGTTAATTTCATGACTTCCAGATATCACAGCTACGATGCATTGAAATTTCTTAACACTAACGTTTTCTCGTTTCTAAAATGTTTCCTATTTTCGAAATGTTTTTGAAACATTTTAACATACTAAATTAATTAATATTTACATAAAAATTTTTAAACTTTTTATATTTACAATTTTTTATATTTAATAAATTATTTATTTATTTAATTATAATTATAATTTTTATATTATTTGTTTTATAATTAATAATTATATATTTGATAATTTTAGATTTTTATTATAAAAGATATCTATTCTATTATTTTCATTAAATAATTAATATTTATATAAAAACCTTTCTATTTTTTATATTTACGCATTTGTCCATATTTTAATTTCTTGTATCCTTAAATTACCATTTTCCTGTATGGTTTTGTACTCGTTTCCATTTCTGTGCAACCTAAGATCACAACCTCAAACTCAACAAGCATAATATAAACATGATAAGCAAAGATTAATCTGATAAGAACAATATAAACATGTTTAAGCATGCAAGATGGAGTAGCATGTATAAACAAAAAAATACATTCGTAAATCTGTTCTTGCTTGCTCAATTTTCCTTGCTCTTGCAGCCTCATATAGCGTTCATGGTCTTGATGTTTCTCTATCTCCTCCCTGACAACAGCAGCAATTAAATTGCATGGATTAAATCATAAGTCTTTTACCTAATCACTTGCAAAGCTTGCTCAAAAAAGAAACAAAATTTCTTTCAATGTAAATGTATTTATGTGCAAGTTAGATGTTTGCACAACTGTATGAGCTAAAGAAAACCTTATTACACAACCATCTCATGAGAACACAAAGAGAACACCAGAATAATTGTTAATCTACAGAGTCGATGGAAAATATTAAACGGTCTAGAGCAAAATATTAATCAATCAAGTCAGGAAAAGCTTACTACCAAAAAAGCAAGGAAAAGTACCTCTCTAGTAGACCGAGACCGAGACGAGGTGCCCCCAACTGCAATTACATAAAAAACACAAACCAGTTCCCTCTTGTCAGCTCATAAATAACTACAGAATAATTGAATCTCACATTACAAATCAAATCAAAATTTTCTTACAGAAAAACCAGGAAATGGCAACTAGATTTCAATCAAAAAGAAATATATCATTAAGCTACAGAGATGACAATTAGCAATTGAGAAACAGCTTCAAATGAATAGAATCAATCATAGAATTGTGAAAAAGAAACCCTAACGAGGTAATTATACAAAGTTCAACTTAAAGAAACGGTAAAACCTGACATAGATCTATAATAAGTTTGATGCCTGAAATAAACCCTAGAGCTTCATTACATTAAACTGAAACTAAACTGAGAGAGAGAGAGAGAGAGAGAGAGTACAAATCTCTTCGGGAGTCGAGAATTGCCGTCAACCAGTTGGCTTCGTCTTGAATTTTGCTCTTCCCATATTGAATTCGAAGCGATAAAGAAGAGAAAGAGGAGCGGGGGAAAAAATCGCAGATCCTTAGGAGCTAATCTGCATTTAATACTAATTTGAATCGGCAGCTTTCCTCTTCCCTCCCTCCATCTCTCTCTCTCTCTCTCTCTCTTGATGGAACTTAATTGAATATCTAATACATCATAACTTGTGACAGTAAATGGGCCTATCTTTGATAGGGACACCCTATTAATATAGGGGGCTTTCTTTGAGTTGGGCTGGATTGTTGGCATCAATTTTTTATTAGGCCTGACAAAGTCCAGGCTTGAATTCTAACTTGCTCAATGCCGAGATTCGGATCAAGTTTTGCTCTACCTGTTCTCTCTCTCCTCTCTCGGAAGTGCACCAAGTGAACGGGGAATCAACTGAAGAACCCTAACAAGCAGCAGCCACTCAATCTGAACTGGGGTCAGCTCCAATAAGTAATCTTTCTCTTCTTTCTCACTCTCTCTCTCTCTCTCATTTTTTTGGCTTTAAATTGAAGCATTGCACTTCCAGAAACTTAAGAGCCATGGTAACAAGCCTTCAAGGCCTTCACACAAACTCTAACATGGAAACTCCGAATGGTCTATTAGGTAAAAAACAAAAACCATTATAAATATCTCAGTTTCATTTTTTTTATATAAAAGAAAGTTTATATATTAAAAAAGAAATGAAAATAGAGATCCCACTATATACTCTAAGATATCTGAGAAAGCACCGAGCAACTATGAATGACCTATACAAAATATTCTAAATTCTAGTCTAAATTGATTTTAAGATTATACT